>CATIUR010000001.1:166949558-168149558 GCA_949592205.1 Helichrysum umbraculigerum | reverse complement strand
GTGGAAAATCCATTCCTCTCAATCACCTGCTCTAAAACATGCCAATTAGCTGCTTCGAATGCCTCGATTGGCTGATCGATATTTGCAGCCAATCGTTCTATGAACTGATGTCTGGTGGAACTGGAGTATGACGCATGAAAAGTAAGATATCGGTGAGTCGGAACAAGAGGGTTGTTCAGTGTTTGGCCTCTTCTGGATCTCCTGCTTGCCATTTAGCTGCTAAGAAAAACAACCATCAGTACCTTAAATAAACAGAAAATGCAAAAAGGTGCTTAAAAAAAAATTTGGCAGCATTTCGACTGCCGGGTGAACAATCCACCATTTTTGCTGAGCCTAAACTACCGCAACAATCACAATTTCATACACCATAATTGCTTATAAACCAGAATTACACTAATTGCTAGATTACATACTCATTCAATTTTCATCACAATTGTCAATTCAAACGCAATATAATAACTTGGTACCCATATGAACATACGAACAAATTACTTCTCACAATTACTAAACTCAAGTATTAGTAACTAGCAATTATTCATAATATTCAACATGAATTATTATAACTACATTATAGCAAAATGACAATTCGTCTCACAAACCATAATCACAAACATTTGCGTAACAAACAAACATTCGCAAAATAATAATGTGACCAGAAAAATTAACAAGTCATCAACCAACATTCATAGCAAATTAGCACAAATAACAACTACATTATATAAATATGAACGAATAATTCGAATAATGCATAAAATTCAATATATTGCAAAATCGAGCATGGCATTTCATTATATAGTCCGTAACAAACATAATCCAACCAATACATTCTTAAAAACATGCTCCAATTCGAAATACCCAATTCGCATTCATAACCCTAATTATCAAACTCACAAATTAACTAATGAAATCAAAAATTTCGAGTCATACCTCATAGAGGAAGTTGCGAGAATGAAGAATATGTAAAAATACGAGTGAGGGGGTGGCCGGAGATGGTGGTAGATGGTGGTGGCAGCTGGCAGCGGTGGTGGTGGTAATATATTTGGAAGTGAAAGTGAAATGGGGCTGTTACACGGGTTTTACAGATTTTTGATCCATCCGGCGGATGGAAGTTCCATCCGGCTGATGGATGAAAGCCCAAGTCAACCCTTTTAATTAGCCCAGTCAACGTGAACTGGGGGCCCAAATCAATCCATCCGGCGGATGGATTCATCCATCCGGCGGTTGAAATTGAAAAACAGTAGCTTTTCAGCTCTTTTCAAAATATTTTACCACCACACTCACGCTTTCACCATGAACTAAATTCAACTTAAAAACATACCTAGAGACGTAATAATGAGTTCTTGGCTCTTTAATTCCAAACTATACATATAAACAATAAAAATTCAAAATTTCAAAATCAAACCACACAATAAAAACTTCACATTCACACACTAATAAAAAGTTCAACACTCAAATCACCCAATAAATAAATAAAATCCAAGAGAAACAAGAATGTCAGAAATCCGATGAAATAAAGATTATAAAAGATGAAACTAATGCATCGGATAAAGGCTCAAGAAGCGCTCCGTGATGTTTGCAATGATATTTTCCATTCCATTTCCAAAGGCCGGGAAATTTACCAAATGAGCACTAGCAGCAGGTTGAAGATTAACTAACCACCAACCAATGTCCCTAACAGCCTTATTCACAGTGCCATTACGTCACCTCACGATCCGGACTAGCCTCTTCCAATTTACTTATAAACTCATAACATGCTTCATTAATACTATCGTGTTTGGACATTACTGGGCTACTCTTAAGATCCCTTATCCTCCTTTCGATCTTCTTAATTGCTACCTCTTGACGGTCACTGAATTCCAAACTAGACTCCTTGAATATACCCACCAATTTAGTGTATACCTCTACCATTCCAAAATGAAAATGCTCGCGTGGTGTGAGCACCTTATCCAAAATTACCAAAGCATCTAAATTGACTACCAGAAAGATTGCCAAGTTGATAGTGACACTGGGTTAATGAAACTAGGGTAAGGCCTCTTTCCTTTTTCCTTAGCCAATATATCCAATTTCTTTACCATATTCTGGAGGTAATAGGGAATGGTATTCTGCACAATAACTCTATGAGGAGTGGGGTCTCTCAAATGATCGTCCAGCTGCAACAATCGCACCAACTCTCTTATACTAGCCACAATTTCTTGGTCCGCCTCAGAGTTCGGGTTTCCCGTTGCTACGTACAATGCTCTCAGCATCCTATGAAGACATGCTGCCTGATTAGAAGAATAGGGAAAAGAAGACTGCCTCAATGCCTCATAAATCCTCGGATAAAGTGATTTCTGATGGTTGAAAAATCCGGTCTCCTCATCAGCCCTATTGTCCAAAGACTCCTCAAACACAACTAGAGCATCATTAAACTGTTGGTCATACCCATATTCCCGTTCCATCCTAGCACCTTCTAACACATTATTAATCATACCTAATTGTTCATCAGTGAACTCAATAGCAGACCTCCTTATAATCTCAGCAACATAAGGAACGTCTTTCTTAAACTTCCCAATCATACCCATCAATCCTTGACAAGATGAAGTTACTGGAACTGGTCTACGCCCTAAATACGTGGGAGACGGTATGGTTTCTGTGGAACTTGAACCCAAACTAGTAGAATCGGTTTTCTTGACCATGTTCTTATCATTAGCGTCACTTTCAAAACTCCAAGCCATTGGATAACAAAACCTGAACAAACAAACTGAAATACAAGAACAACTAACGAAAAACAAGTTAGTTAAAACAAAACATACGAAAAATTAACAAAATACAAAAAGTCTTTACAAACAGAAGTCCAACCGACGGATCGAAATTCTATCCGGTGGTTGGATTATAAAGACAGAATACTTAAAAACTTGTTTTTAGACCAACTTAAAAGTAATACGTTCAACCTAATCAACAAACAACTTAATTCAAAATTTTAGTTAACTTACGTAAACAATCTAACAAAGAGCAACTAATAAAATTTAAATAAAGACTTAAAACAATTAAAAATTCCTATTTAAATAAATAAAACGCAACCGTTCCCCAGCAGCGGCGTCAAAAACTTGATGCGTGTGAAAGCGTCTCGTTTTATAATTTATAAATGGAAATACCTAATTAATACTATCACACAACCAGTCAAGAATACCTGATCAAATGTTAGTATAGACTTGGTAAGTCCGAGTTGAAACACAAGGAACGATGGTTATAAAAATAGAAAATACTAATTATCCTAGAAAACTGTAAACAATGGGGCGTTTTAGTTCCGTGCGAATGTTTAAATTGGAATAATAGTAAAACAATGAAAATACTTAAATGAAATAACAAATAGGAAACAATAGGAAGAAACAAGTAATTATGTAAATAACTCCACTCAGATTCATATATTCCGATTCATTGCACGTTCATTGTTTGATTGTGATTTCTTTTATATTAACTTAGATACTAATCAAAGAGTCTAAATTAAATGTAAATTAACCTCCGGTTCTGGTTAACTAATTTCTACAACCTAGGGTCCCACATTAAACATCGATCCGATGTCGCAAGAATGTTGCTCTATTGCGTGCTTTTCCCTAAATTATGCATTAAGTGTTCACGATTGGTTATGATTGATCCTCGCGGTATGACTCAACAATACCTATTAATAATCACTTATTAACTTATTCATTTTAGATTAACTAGTTATTAGTCTCTTAACCTATCAAACTCAATATATTTAGCAATGATCAAAACCTAGATTTTGACCATCAATAATCAATAACATCAAGGGAAATCAATATCAATGACACAATCAATCACGCTAAGTAATAACTAATAATCACTAATAAATAAGGATATACGGATAACATACCAATCTTCAATAAAATAACTTAATAAACGTGCAATTAAGAATCGTTCAATAATCATCATCCAAGGTTCATTATTACACAACTACTAAAAAGTTCAATTACTCATCGAATATTGCAAAAACAGAACTATTAATCTCAAAAGCATAACATAATCGAGATAAACAAGTGTAAATACAAACCGAAAAGACGAATCACTAAAAGATAAAGTGAATTAGCTTCAACCTTAGCCTCTCGTGCCTCCAAAATACTCCTATCAGTCGAAAATAAGCTTCTGGAGTCGAAATAAGTTGTAAGAATAAAAGCCTAGCTGAATCTTTTTGTTTTAGGGTTTAAAAACGCGTTTATATATTTCTGGAAAATTGATCCATCCGGCGAATGGAATTCCATCCGGCGGATGGATTGCAAAAGAGCCCAGCTTCGCGTATACTGGGCCTCCACCGCCTTCATCCATCCGGCTGATGCACTGAATTTCCAGACTTTTTTTTAACTTTTCTTCTTTTAAAACTCCGGCTTCGTTCAACTCTTCCAAAATGCATCATTCAACTTGTTTCTTGACTGTTTTCTGTTCTTCTCTCCAAAAAGCTTGATTTTCACTTCTGATTGCAAATATAAACGAAATAAGTACCAAAACTTAATTAATTGCAATAAGAACATTCAAGAAAAAGGGTAAAATACTACTTAAATATAGTACTTATACGCGTTTATCATTGTACCAGGAGCATAACCCACATCCTGGATTTGTGCAAAATGACCATGTAGGAATCCACGAATTTGAGGTTGTCATTAATGACACACTGCAGAAAAAGCCCACCTACACTTCCAAAAGATGATCATAAGGTGGACTTCTCTAGTGAAACTAACAAGCTTCTCTCATAAATAGAGTCACACTAGATTGGAATCAAGAAGAATGAACCGTGGTTGTGCACAACTAACTTGGATGAATTTGTTTCTCTCAAATCACTTGAACATTTTGACAACTGCGATCTGCCACTTCCTCAGACAGTAGAAACGGATGGCTAGTATGTGAGAATGGCCTGGCTTCCTTATGTAGATTACAATTAAACAAACACGAATTAAACCTGTTTATTCCCTGAATACCATGTTAATTTTCCAACATGCGTTGATTCAAAGAATGTCGCAATTAGGATAAATTCAACACAAATGATCAACACAATTTGAGAGAAAATTCACTTATCATAAAAACAAAAACTGAATTGTTTCACATCACCAAGAAACCCTAAAAGGGAAGTAGAAAATTAAAACGGGCCTAAAACGTAACGGGCCAAACAAGTAGGCAAATGATGGAGAAGGTCAAAGAGGGTTGGAAGGCCATGCCTATCTGTCTAACATATCGTACATGGTCCTTCAAATTCAAACAATCCCACAGTCACCTACTATTTGTGTCCACATGGCATTTTTTGAGTTTGGCTACAGTAATAATGTAACACCCCCCTCCATCACCCGCAGGCCCAAGGAGGAATGTTAATATAAGCCATTGGGCCAGGTCTGCAGCCCAATGCACCCCAACCTATCTCCTGAACATCTCAGGTAGGTTGTTGGATTCGAACATGAATCCCTTTAATACTAAGTCTTACCACTTAGTATCACCAATTGAGCTGCAGCTCAATTGGTGATACTAAGTGGTAAGACTTAGTATTAAAGGGATTCATGTTCGAATCCAACAACCTACCTGAGATGTTCAGGAGATAGGTTGGGGTGCATTGGGCTGCAGACCTGGCCCAATGGCTTATATTAACATTCCTCCTTGGGCCTGCGGGTGATGGAGGGGGGTGTTACAAATAAAAGCCTTCTTTACATAAATAAGGAAAATACATACAACATAAAGTAAATGCATACGAAAGACACTTATAAATCTTGAATACATTACGAAAGTAAAATGTGTAAAATTTGATACATTACGAAAATATAAACCCTTCATGTTATCTCTCCATATTTTCAAGTATTTTAGGCATGAATAGAGTTGTTTATTGTTCCCAATTAAGTGAGTAAAAGTTAGGGTGTAAGCAAACAAAAGGCACAAAAACTTATGATGTGATACCTTAATCTGGTATAGGATGAGAGAACAAATTCCAAGTAGGCTAGAAAGTCATAAAGCTTTGAACTTATTGAAGTTCATTCAGTATTCCCATTGGATTGGTTGGATTTACATGGTTACTTTCTGGCATGTTTAATTACAAACGGGTGGATGCAAACCAGGCCTATATGTATATGGTTGCTTGGTCTTATGATACCCGGCCCGTTTGTGATACTATTCTAGAAACTCAAATGACATATGTTTGAATGCTGATGAAGCATTATCATATCGATCCCTGTTGACAAATTTGGGTTATATATATATCAAGTATAACATAAACATTGTATTGTGATCTTGTAACTGTATCATTGCAGTGTCACCGAATCTGATGAGGCCAGAAACGTGGAGAGCGAACTCAGCAATGTTCAGCTACTAGAAGCTGTATTTCATTCTGAAAGAGGGAGGTAGAACACCTCATCACGTACCCACCCTGTTTCTGAAGCAAGCAAGCTTCCCAGATGTTGGGAATTTCATATGGCCGGGGTTTGAGTGTTGTTGGCGCTGGTGTGTTGGACCATTGGTTGGTAAACATACATGTGCGTTTATGTAATGAGAATGATTTGGTCTTTAAAGTGTTTGTGACAACTGACAAATTAGGACAATAATTTGTGCCTAACTACGAAATAATTAGAGTTAATTCCCTACTTAACTTTAAACAAAAACTTTTTATGTGAGATAAGTCTAGCGAGCCCAAAAACATTTGGACAAAAAGTATCACTAAATTTATAATTATTTATGATTATACGAAACATTTTCGGAAGGAATCCGACAAAAACAAATACGATCGTTGGTGATACAAAAAGTTCTGAAAGAACGCAAAACTATTTCAAATAATTATTTATTTGAAAACATTATGCGAACAGTCAGAAATGGAGATGAAACAAAAACATTTATATGTTTTATATAAAACGTGTCGCACGCGAACAGAAACAAATACAAAACGTGCCCAAAAGTCAAAAATAACAAAAACTATATTTTTCTCATTCATAATAAAGTATTTGGAAAAATACCTCAAAATAGATTTACATATATTAAATGTAAATTTACACTTTATTGGACCCGTACCCAAAATTAACGGGCTAAATACTCATACTTTTACTACACTTAAAATATCTCGGGACAAACTACTACTCACCCCTTACTGCCCCGTTGAAAACTTGATCAGTTTTCATATATTATATACTCTCACTCTCTCCATCTCAGACACACACATACACACATATTGCTCCCACCAAGCTAATTAATTTGAGTCTCCTGTTTCCTCCTTCTTCGTCATTCGGCAGCAACAGCAGGAGTAGAAGTAGAGCAACAACAAAACAATCATCCCTTTTGTTCTTCATCATCATCTCCACCTTCATTTGATCACCATCTTCATCATCAACAACCACCACCGTATCAATATCATCATCATCGATCGAATCATCATCATCATAATCTTTGTAAGGAACTTCCCATACTTAGATTTCTTACTCAAATTTGATATATATAGTGATAAAACAACTTAATCTATGTATATAATTTGTTAGTTTGATAATTGATGGATAAATTTCTTGAAAATAATTTTTAGGAAACCAAAACTATGAATACGAAATTTGAGACGTATAAACTTGTGGAAATGTTAATACTTGTTGTTGTGAATGATGTAAACTGTGAGACAACCGATTAGAACCAAAACAAAATTATGTATGTATAAAATCTAAGACTGAAAGTGAACCACGAACAGAGCCTGAACTGAAAATAACCATACCCGATCGGCTAGATAATGATACCCGATCGGCTAGATAATGATAGCCGATCGGCTAGGATTGGAAAAGCCGAACGGCTAAGTGTGTGTAACCGTACGGGTGAAAAACAAAAACAAGCCGAATGGTCATAACAATTCATGGTACATTACTACTTTTGTTACTTGCTATTTATAGCAAATGATTAACATGATATTAAATAATTAACAATAATAATGCTTATTCCCGTTACGATTAATTAAATATATATCTATATATATATACACTACGACAAATAATACGGGTATAAACATATATACATTCGGATAAATAAAACTTTTGCATTTGTACATATACCCAACCCGAATGAAAATATATTATTATGACGATTTTGGAACGATAACATTTATTTATTTTATAAACGGAAATAAAAACGACAAGTAAAATGTATACGAATTAACATATCGTTTGAAACATTATTTGGTATATATAACCAATGACAAACTTTTCATATATATATATATATATATATATATATATATATATATACATACCTACTCATTTGCGGGACTACAAAATCGAATATTTAGTTATATTCACGTATAGAGATTTTATTGACAAACGAAACTTATATATTTATACGTAAACAACGTATTAAAATCATATATATATATATATATATATATATATATATATATATATATATATATATATATATATATATATATATATATATATATATATATATATATATATAGATATATGTATATATATATATAATACGACACTTGTAAATCATATATCTTCATATAACAAATGAAATACGCGTTTTACAAACGTACGACATAAAATATACGACTAGTACAAATTAAGAAATCAACTATTTCTTCAAAACAAACGAACTGTTAACATAATTTGATAAACAATCAAAGTACTTATGTTAATACATATTGTGCGTATAGGTTGACATACCTTGGGCGACGCTACTTTCATCCGCTAGCTATCACCTCCATACATCTACAGTGAGTTCACAACCCCTCTTTTAAACGTTTTACTGCTTTCAAATAGGGGTGAAAAACATAACTAATGATTTTGCCATAACATGCAACGACTGTTTATAATTGTTTTGGTGCTTTTAAGCTACTGATTTTATGAATGAGTTCATACTATGACTGCGAATTATTTGCGAATACTTATAGGATTTTGTGCAGACACCTCATAGGATACTACTTTCCTACAAACCCTATTATAGGATACAGTGGAATGCCCTGTTTTCAAATTTCATTCAATGTTTAGGCACAAAAACAGGGAGCTATGATCAATTCAGCTCCCTAGAGGCACAAATCAGCTGGTCACTAGTCAACTATCTCAAAGTTGACTATACAAGTGTGATCTTCAATGAGCTGGTTAACCGAGTCGCTGAGCCGGTTAACCGAGTCGCTGAGCCTACCAGGGCCAAATATGTGCCCTATCCTAGGTTTCTATCACTGATCTTGAAAGATCAGTTCGAAGCCTATGATAGAGTTTCTTTCACTGGTTTTGAGCCAACCCTGGTAGGAACTCAAATATTTTCCAAACCAGCGACTGTGTCTCTCCCAGATTTCATGAAAAACAAGGGGATACTTGCACCCCAGCCTATCACTGCTGTACATTCGTCCGATTCTGCCCCCTCATCGACCACGTCACTGACCACACCCCCAGTGACTACTGTGGTCAAACCACCAGTTAAGAAATCCTCCACTGCTCCCGAGAAAAAAATCCAAATTAGGGTCCTTGACATTAACGGTTCAGGGACATAGCAAAAAGAAGTCGTCTAAGGGCGCCAAGGGTGAAGCAGAGACTGAACGTTCAGTCCCTGCGGGCACCCTTGATAAACCCAAACCTACATCTGCTTCACTGGACTCCCGAAAGTCCAGTGACTCTACAAAGGGCAACCTACAGACAGCTGCAATGGCTCAACCCATTGTTAGCAGTGATTCGGGTGCATCCCACACCCTCTCATCGAGTCAACCCATCAGCCACTTGTCATCCTCCCGAAAGGATGACATGAATATACCATATATAATTAATTTTATATATATATATATATATATATGTGAAGAAGATGTTAGGATGGACACATGCATGGATTCACTTCCATGCAACACTGTGACACCTCCAAAATTCAGTCAACGAGATTAACGCGCGATTAGCGGAAGCATTAGTATGTGTGGGGTGCTGACGTTAACGTCGAACATCATGCAGATCAGAGCGTATGATTATTGCAGAACATATAAATTAATATGCCATTTAAGAAAATAATTTGTTTACAAAAGAACTACGACTCGTCAAGTCGTAGAAATAGTATCAATTGTACAAAATAAATTCTGATTTGTCCCAAAAGGTGGCATCCTAATTCGTCATGGGTCGCCTAACTTTGTAAGTATGCGTTCTTACTTGTGCTGTGAAATTACCTGAAAAACATAGTAAAAAGGTCAACAAAATTGTTGAGTGAATTCACAAGTTTTTAAAAGTATGGTTTGTTTAACCAAGATTATTTGTAAGTTGTTAACATGCCAGTCAAATAAGTTCTACTCATAACGGTTTGTAGGAAAGTAAATATCCTAGTCAAAAGTATCTGAAGGAAAGTAAGTATTCCTATTTCATGACATTTGTGAATATATCCATCCTACGAGACAGACAGACGGGGTTGTGTAGTTAATTCATTATTAAGAAGAAGATGCAAAGGTATGTATGTATGTATGTGGTTTAAATTTGTAGGATATCTGGGTTAAACCCCAATAAAATCAAATAAAAATTCCTTATAGCATTTCTATCTACCTATTATATAAAAAGTAAGCTCTTTTTACTGCTCACCCATTTGAGAAAAGCCACATCAGATTTCAAATAGTGTGAGACTATTCATAATCTTCTATTTCAACAACTAAATATTTTGAAAGTGTTGAAGTATCATACAACCCTCACCTCTTTTACTGTTTCTCACTCTTTCTTCCTCTTATTCTTTCCCTGCCATTAATCTACAACAAGAAGAAGAAAAAGGTGAGCCTTTTCTTCTTTTGATACACGTATTTTTTGATGGATTTCTTATGATTTTTTTATGTCTCCTTTTGTAGTTTAGAGTTTATATATATACTTGGTTATGTTAGTTTAGTTTTTGATCCGTTTTTTATGTGATGTTTATTGTTTGTGGTAGTTCATGATAGTTTAAGGTGGGGTGGGGTTGTAGTTAAGTTGTACAAAAGTGGATTTCGTAAATATGACTAAAACAGATTAGTTATACAAAAGAAATCCATATGTTTCAAAAAGTTGGCATCCTAAATCTTCAAGGGTCGCCTAGATTTCCAGTTGTGCAGGCGTTCTTTACGTGTGCAGCTAATTCCCTGAAAAACATAGTAAAAGTCAACAACGAGGTTGAGTGAATTCACAGGTTTTAAGTTTACAAGTACAATTTGTCTAACCAAATACGTTCGTAAACAGTTATTGCCATAATAGTTAAGTAATCGTTTTATGGATTGTTATCCAAATGTAGTTCGGTTGGGATGTTTCCCAAATATAGTTTACGTGGGATGTTACCCAAATATAGTTTAAAATATGTTGTTGGTCGTTCTCCAGCGTTTCCAAAACAGTACCGGTCGTTCTCCGGTCTAAAGACGCACGGGTCGTTCTCCCGTCCAAATAAAACAGTTTACCAGTCATTCTCCGGTCTAGATACGCACGGGTCGTTCTCCCGTCCAAACACTGCTGGTCGTTCTCCCGTCCACTTGGCCAGTCGTTCTCTGGCACTAAAATACGTTGCTGGTCGTTCTCCAGCGTTTACACAAAAAGTACCGGTCGTTCTCAGCTCACCAAACAAAGTTTAACACGTTTATAGTATGAAAATGTTGTTTCATAAATACCAGTTTGTATAAAAGTTCAACAGTTCAAAGTACTCTAATCGTTCGAGTAAACACGTATACAATCATGTAGTAAAAGCTGTTATGGCAATTGTACAATGTATAACACAATAGTTATATAAAAGTTTGCTCATGTAGCAAAAGCGCTGACTATGTTTTCCACCCCTGTTCAAAAGTAGTTCAAGCAGTAAAAGTAGGGGTTGTGAACTCACCTGTTGAGTTGAATATGTTTGAGTGCTAGCAAAGCCTAAAGCCCAAGTATAATCCTGAATCTCCTAACGCCCTAAACGTATGAGATTTAATAAGTATGTGGATGTCGTAGTTGACCATCCATGCTAGTGTTCGTACAACCAAGTTATGTCCAAAGTGTTTGTTAAATACGTACAGTTGTATTTTATAGTTGTGAAAATGTATATGACTCGTTGGTGACGTTTTGAAATCAACATTTCAATAATATAAGTATGTTTGTAATGTTTGTGTAGGTTCGCATACCGTATCGCGTGTAAGTATTCGTTTCCGGTTAAGTTCGGTACTTAGAGTAAAAATAAGTTGTAAGTTTTCTGTTTTCCGCGACACTCGATGCGACACTAAATAGTTTTTGGCGACACTTAACGAAGTATCGCAGAAGTTCAAAGCTTCAAAGCTTTTGAGTTATTATCGACATTTGATGAAGTGTCGCAGGATGCGGCACTATGATGCGGCACTTAGGATCAGTGTCGCAGAGGGCGACATTCGAGTTTAGCGGCACTAAGGTGGAGTGTCGCAAAAAGAGGGTTTGTAGCGTCACTTAAGCAAGTGACGCAAGATTAGGGCTTTTCAGCGGCACTTAGTGCGACACTTAGGAAGTGTCGCGACACTGTTTTCGGTCATGGTGCGACACTCGAACTGTTCGTGGATCAGTTTGAAAACGACGACTTTCGGTTCGATTTTTGGACATTCTCAATTGATAAAACACTAAAACATGGTATACTAAGCATTATAAACTAGAAATATCGAAAGAAATACCGAAATCTAAGAGTTTGCGGGATTGTCGGGATCTTACGAAGTTATCGCCGTGCAAATCCGAGAAGATGGTTGTGTAGCTTTCGTCGTGGTGATCGTTTTTCCTTAAAGGAGCCAAGTGATTCGTGACGTTTTTGTTTGGTTTTTAGAGAGAGAATTGAGAGAGAATGAGAGTAGAGAGAGAGAGAGTAAAGATGGAAATGAGATGGAGAATGGGATTTAGGGGGGGGGGGGGGGGGTTGGGCCGGTTTTGGTGTCCCCCAAAGGGAGGGGATTTTTGTCCCATTTTGCGGTATTTTTCCCGTGTTCGTTTGTTCGATTGTTAAATGTTAATATATTTTAAATGATAAATATTTAAATACGTATTCGCTTATATTTTTGGTTGAAATATTTTATAGAAGTAATTTAGTTAAGTTTATAAAATTTTTAACTTTGTTTCGTTTCCGTTTACGAAATAAATGTTTACACGTTATAAAATACTTTGTAAATATTATCAACATAATATTTAAAAAAAATCGTTAATGTTATTTAATAATTTCATTTTATCCGATACTTTTGTTCGCCAACAGTCGTATATTTTTGTCGTGTTTGTTCCAATTGTCGCGTACATAATTATAACTAATTATGAATCGTAATACTAGTCGTATTAACTATTTGGGCTTTGCTAGACTTACCTCTAAAATATGTTGTGAATTCACTCAAGGTAGGGAATTAGCCTAGAAATGCGTGCAATTAACGTTTATATTATTTCGAAATTGCGGGGTGTCACAATTTGATCATCATCTTCATCATCAACAACCACCACCGTATCAACATCATCATCATCGATCGAATCATCATCATCATAATCTTTGTAAGGAACTTCCCGTACTTAGATTTCTTACTCAAATTTCATATATATAGTGATAAAACAACTTAATCTATGTATATAATTTGTTAGTTTGATAATTGATGGATAAATTTCTTGAAAATAATTTTTAGGAAACCAAAACTATGAATACGAAATTTGAGACGTATAAACTTGTGGAAGTGTTAATACTTGTTGTTGTGAATGATGTAAACTGTGAGACAACCGATTAGAACCAAAACAAAATTATGTATGTATAAAATCTAAGACTGAAAGTGAACCACGAACAGAGCCTGAACTGAAAATAACCATACCCAGTCGGCTAGATAATGATAGCCGATCGGCTAGATAATGATAGCCGATCGGCTAGGATTGGAAAAGCCGAACGGCTAAGTGTGTGTAACCGTACGGGTGAAAAACAAAAACAAGCCGAATGGTCATAACAAGTCATGATACATTACTACTTTCGTTACTTGCTATTTATAGCAAATGATTAACATGATATTAAATAATTAACAATAATAATGCTTATTCCCATTACGATTAATTAAATATATATCTATATATATACACTACGACAAATAATACGGGTATAAACATATATACATTCGGATAAATAAAACTTTTGCATTTGTACATATACCCAACCCGAATGAAAATATATTATTACGATGATTTTGGAACGATAACATTTATTTATTTTATAAACGGAAATAAAAACGACAAGTAAAATGTATACGAATTAACATATCGTTTGAAACATTATTTGGTATATATAACCAATGACAAACTTTTCATATATATATATATATATATATATATATATATATATATATATATATATATATATACATACCTACTCATTTGCGGGACTACAAAATCGAATATTTAGTTATATTCACGTATAGAGATTTTATTGACAAACGAAACTTATATATTTATACGTAAACAACGTATTAAAATCATATATATATATATATATATATATATATATATATATATATATATATATATAATACGACACTTGTAAATCATATATCTTCATATAACAAATGAAATACGCGTTTTACAAACGTACGACATAAAATATACGACTAGTTCAAATTAAGAAATCAACTATTTCTTCAAAACAAACGAACTGTTAACATAATTTGATAAACAATCAAAGTACTTATGTTAATACATATTGTGCGTATAGGTTGACATACCTTGGGCGACGCTACTTTAATCCGCTAGCTATCACCTCCATACATCTACAGTGAGTTCACAACCCCTCTTTTAAACGTTTTACTGCTTTCAAATAGGGGTGAAAAACATAGCTAATGATTTTGCCATAACATGCAACGACTGTTTATAATTATTTTGGTACTTTTAAGCTACTGATTTTATGAATGAGTTCATACTATGACTGCGAATTATTTGCGAATACTTATAGGATTTTGTGCAGACACCTCATAGGATACTACTTTCCTACAAACCCTATTATAGGATACAGTGGAATGCCCTGTTTTCAAATTTCATTCAATGTTTAGGCACAAAAACAGGGAGCAATGATCAATTCAGCTCCCTAGAGGCACAAATCAGATGGTCACTAGTCAACTATCTCAAAGTTGACTATACAAGTGTGATCTTCAATGAGCTGGTTAACCGAGTCGCTGAGCCTACCAGGGCCAAATATGTGCCCTATCCTAGGTTCCTATCACTGATCTTTAAAGATCAGTTCGAAGCCTATGATAGAGTTTCTTTCACTGGTTTTGAGCCAACCCTGGTAGGAACTCAAATATTTTCCAAACCAGCGACTGTGTCTCTCCCTGATTCCATGAAAAACAAGGGGATACTTGCACCCCAGCCTATCACTGCTGTACATTCGTCCGATTCTGCCCCCTCATCGACCACGTCACTGACCACACCCCTAGTGACTACTGTGGTCAAACCACCAGTTAAGAAATCCTCCACTGCTCCCAAGAAAAAAATCCAAATTAGGGTCCTTGACATTAACGATTCAGGGACATAGCAAAAAGAAGTCGTCTAAGGGCGCCAAGGGTGAAGCAGAGACTAAACGTTCAGTCCCTGCGGGCACCCTTGATAAACCCAAACCTACATCTACTTCACTGGACTCTCGAAAGTCCAGTGACTCTACAAAGGGCAACCTACAGACAGCTGAAATGGCTCAACCCATTGTTAGCAGTGATTCGGGTGCATCCCACACCCTCTCATCGAGTCAACCCATTTTATGCATGAATATACCATATATAATTAATTATATATATATATATATATGTGTGTGTGTGTGTGTGTGTGTGTGTGTGTGTGTGTGTGTGTGTGTGTGTGAAGAAGATGTTAGGATGGACACATGCATGGATTCACTTCCATGCAACACTGTGACACCTCCAAAATTCAGTCAACGAGATTAACGCGCGATTAGCGGAAGCATTAGTATGTGTGGGGTGCTGACGTTAACGTCGAACATCATGCAGATCAGAGCGTATGATTATTGCAGAACATATAAATTAATATGCCATTTAAGAAAATAATTTGTTTACAAAAGAACTACGACTCGTCAAGTCGTAGAAATAGTATCAATTGTACAAAATAAATTCTGATTTGTCCCAAAAGGTGGCATCCTAATTCGTCATGGGTCACCTAACTTTGTAAGTATGCGTTCTTACTTGTGCTGTGAAATTACCTGAAAAACATAGTAAAAAGGTCAACAAAATTGTTGAGTGAATTCACAAGTTTTTAAAAGTATGGTTTGTTTAACCAAGATTATTTGTAAGTTGTTAACATGCCAGTCAAATAAGTTCTACTCATAACGGTTTGTAGGAAAGTAAATATCCTAGTCAAAAGTATCTGAAGGAAAGTAAGTATTCCTATTTCATGACATTTGTGAATATATCCATCCTACGAGACAGACAGACGGGGTTGTGTAGTTAATTCATTATTAAGAAGAAGATGCAAAGGTATGTATGTATGTATGTGGTTTAAATTTGTAGGATATCTGGGTTAAACCCCAATAAAATCAAATAAAAATTCCTTATAGCATTTCTATCTACCTATTATATAAAAAGTAAGCTCTTTTTACTGCTCACCCATTTGAGAAAAGCCACATCAGATTTCAAATAGTGTGAGACTATTCATAATCTTCTATTTCAACAACTAAATATTTTGAAAGTGTTGAAGTATCATACAACTCTCACCTCTTTTACCGTTTCTTACTCTTTCTTCCTCTTATTCTTTCCCTACCATTAATCTACAACAAGAAGAAGAAAAAGGTGAGCCTTTTCTTCTTTTGATGCACGTATTTTTTGATGAATTTCTTATGATTTTTTTATGTCTCCTTTTGTAGTTTATAGTTTATATATATACTTGGTTATGTTAGTTTAGTTTTTGATCCGTTTTTTATGTGATGTTTATTGTTTGTGGTAGTTCATGATAGTTTAAGGTGGGGTGGGGTTGTAGGATACTAGGATGGTGGAAGTGAAAGAGATGAAGAATCGGATGAATTGAAGATAGAAAATATGCATGAATAGTTCATTGATATGATGAAGGATGAATGAGTAATAGAAATTAAATTTTTCTTTTTATTTTTAAATTCCTTACAACCATCAAAGTCTCTTAATTTTATATATAAATCTCTTGTTGAACTTTGAAGTGTTTTAGTTTGACAAGAATGGGTTAGTGTGTCAACTGACGAGACTCGAGGCTGAAGATAAAGAAAGTCATAAAGAGTCAAAGAGATGGTTTGTTTTCTTTCATATCATTGTACCGTTTTTATATTTTCTTATAAGGTAGAACTGAAAATACTAAAAGAACAATTGTATTATATATATTTATATTCTTGCATGAAGATTGAAGATCAAGAGATATATGATGATGTTAAAAAAAAGGGGCAATTATATCTTATCGACCGTTTTTCTCTGGCAACGAATGTTCCAGGTGATGAACATCCTACTATTATCTTTATCATCCATTCCATTCCATTCCCTTCCCTTAATCTTTCATGTTAAATTTTTTGTAAGTTTATATTTGCTTCTAATTATTATTTTAGACTTTCAAGTTATTTGTGATTTTGCAAGTTTGACTTTCGTGAATAGAAGTGGAATGAACTTGGAGGTTGTGTTTGTTGTCCATGGTGGTTATCTTTCATGAAATATGAATTATTTGTGTGATTATTTACTTTATTAGATCAACACTGTAACCTGTTTTTTAGAGTTTTAGTATTTCAATTAAATTTAATGCTTTTTTGTAACACCTCCAAATTTAATGATTTACGGAAGCATACTTGGGTGTTACTAATCAATATACAAAGCACAAGATATACAGTAAACGACCTCTAAATGAGACGTTGTAAAATACTTTCATAGAAATAAATGTTTGAAAACTCAAAGTTTTCGTATACAAAATGTAGTTCCCTAGAGTCCACGCGTATAGCGGGAGATTCTATTACATAATCAAAATGTACAAAAGATAATGCTGAGAATCTCCGTTAATGCAGTTTAGTGAAATCATGCGACTCTAGCTATGCCTGGAGAAATCCTACTCCGTCTGGGTAACTGAGAATACACACTACAAAGGGTCAACATGAATGTTGGTGAATCTCACAGGTTTGTAAGTAATATCGGTTTTGAACACAAGATTTCATCAGTAGTGCCCGCAAGCGTAAATCAAGTATTTGCAAATCCAGCAAATGTAAAGTAAGTAAGTTATACCGTTGCCATGAGGCTCATAATCGAAGCTTAACCCGTAAGTAATAAGTTGCTCCCGTGACATGCTCGTAACTGAGCAAGCATAAGTAACGAATAATAGTCGCCCGTTTATACAGAACGGTTCGTGGTAGCGCTACTACCCCGGGCGGGGAGGGTCATTTCCCTAATGGATCCATTAACTAGTGTTCGCGCTTAAGTCCATAACTAACGATATATGATGGAGAGACTTCTGTTTGTAAGTAAACTCATGCAATCCCGTATAGTAAAAAGTAAGTTTCGTACTTGTGTTCAAGAAAAGTAAGCTATGTATCTCACCCCGTATGTAAAACAGTAAAAGTGGGGCTGTAAGACTCACCTGAGCCTAGCAAGTAATGTATGAAAAGTCAACCAAGTAACGCGGATGTAAGTCCGTAAGTATGTCGGTTCTCAGAACCCTGCAACCTCCTGGCGTCCGAAACGCGCAAGGTTGTAAGTAAATAAGTAATAAGTTGGTGTCTTAAAAGATCACCCATGCTAGTTGTCCACTCAACTAGGAAATGTCCAAGTGTTTGTTTAGTAATCCGTTTGTAGTTTGAAAACAAGTATGGCCCGTTGGTGACAGTTTATAATAATAATCCAAAGTGTTATCCTTATATGTATCGTTGAATCAGGTTTCGTTATTTGTAAGTGTTCGACACTTAGTGTGAAAAGTATTTACAACATCTAATGACGGGGGTCCGGGGGCAGCGCCCCTTGTAGCGGGGTCCAAGGGGCGGAGCCCCTGGTTAGGGTCGAAAATCTGCTTCAGAAATAAAGAGTTTTCTTGGTTTGGCGGGTTATTACCGGAAGTTCATAAAGGACTTTTCTAAAATTGCCGGTTCTTTGACTAAATTGACCCATAAGGATGAAAAATTTGTGTGGACTGAACAACAGGAAACAGCTTTTCAGACTCTGAAACAGTTGTTATGTCAGACTCCTGTGTTAGCATTGCCAGATGGGTCCGATGATTTTGTTGTTTACTGTGATGCATCGATTGCTGGTTTGGGTTGTGTTTTAATGCAACGAGATCGTGTTATTGCTTATGCTTCTCGTCAGCTCAAACCTCATGAAAGAAATTATCCTACCCATGATTTAGAGCTTGCAGCTGTTGTATTTGCTTTGAAAATCTGGAGGCATTACTTGTATGGTACCAAATGTGTTATTTGTACATATCACAAGAGTCTTCGGTATATGTTTTCACAGAAAGAGTTGAATATGCGTCAGAGGCGATGGTTAGAATTAATCAAAGATTATGATTGTGAAATTAAATACCATCCAGGGAAAGCAAATGTGGTTGCTGATGCTTTAAGCCGCAAGGTAACTTCTGATCGAGTTTATTTAATGCGTTTAGAAGTTTCTTCTGATTTGGTGGGTCAGATAAAAGCTGCACAGATAGAGGCTTTGTTAGATCATAATTTGAAATCTGAAATTATGTTAAATCGAAAGGAATTGTTATTAGATGATTCGAGAGGATTAAAAACCTTTCATTCTCGTGTTTGGATTCCTTTGTTTGGTGGTCTGCGGGATGTTATTCTGAATGAAGCCCATAAGTCCAGATTGTCTGTACATCCTGGAAGTACGAAAATGTATAATGACTTGAAACCTTTATATTGGTGGCCTACAATGAAAATGGATGTAGCAAGGTTTGTTAGTTCTTGTCATATTTGTTCTCAAGTCAAAGCTGAACACCAGAAGCCGTATGGGTCGTTATAACAGCTTGAGATTCCAGAATGGAAGTGGGAACATTTGACTATGGATTTTGTAACCAAATTACCTCGAACTGCCCGAGGAAATGATATGGTGTGGGTCATTGTAGATCGATTGACTAAAAGTGCACATTTTCTAGCTACTAGTGAGACTGCATCTTTGAGTAAGCTTGCACAGTTATATGTGAATGAGATTGTCTCGCGGCATGGTATTCCTTTATCGATTGTATCTGATAGAGATTCGAGGTTTGTATCTCGTTTTTGGCAAAGCTTACAGCATGAGTTGGGCACCAGAGTGAATCTTAGTACAACTTATCATCCTCAAACAGATGGTCAGTCAGAACGTACGATTCAGACATTGGAGGATATGTTGAGAGCTTGTATTTTGGAATATGGTGGTTCTTGGGATTCTCATTTGCCATTGGTTGAATTTGCTTATAATAATTCATATCATTCTAGTATTGGCATGCCTCCTTACGAGATGTTGTATGGACGCCGTTGTAGAACGCCTACATGTTGGCTAGAGGCAGGTGAGAAACAGTTTGCAGGTCCAGATATTGTTCAGATGACAGCCGATAAAGTGGCAGTGGCTCGAGAAAAGTTGAAAGCTGCAAGTGATAGACAGAAACAATATGCTGATCCTAAACGTCGACCTGTTACTTTTGTTGAAGGTGAACTTGTGTAACACCCCCGAAATTCACTGTTTTGCGGAAGCATAGTTTGGGGTGTTACTAATCAAATATCACAGCACAAAGATAAAGCAAACGACATCTATATGCAACGTTTGTAAATTAGTTACATTCCATAGATATAATGTTTGAAAACTTAGTGTTTTCGTATACAAAATGTAGTTTCCCCTAGAGTCCACGCGTATAGCGGGAGATTCTATTACATAATCGTAATGTACAAAAGATAATGCTAAGAATCTCCGTTAATGCAGTTGTGTTGAAATCATGCGACTCTAGCTAAAATCCTGGAGTAATCCTACTCCATCCGGGTACCTGAGAAAACATGCTAAAAAGTGTCAACCAAAAGGTTGGTGAATCTCACAGGTTTGTAAGTAATATCAGTTTTGAACACGAGATTTCATCAGTAATGCCCGCAGGCGTAAAATCAGCAATTTCAATCTAGAAATCGTAAACCAGTATTTGCAATCCCGCAAATATAAGTAAGTAAGTTTATACCGTTGCCATGAGGCTCATAATCGAAGCTTAACCCGTAAGTAATAAGTTTGCTCCCGTGACATGCTCGTAGTTGAGCAAGCATCAGTAACGAATAAGTAGTCACCCGTTTCTACGTGTAAATCAGTACGTAGCAGCGCTACTGCCCCGGGTGGGGAGGGTCATTTCCCTAATGGATCCATTAACTAGTGTTCGCGCTTAAGTCCATAAATAACGATATATGATGGAGAGACTTCTGTTTGTAAGTAAACTCATGCAATTTCGTTTGGTATAGTAAATAGTTTAGTACTTGTGTTCAAGAAAATCAGTAGCATGTATCTCCCCCAATAAGATAAAACAGTAAAAGTGGGGCCGTAAGACTCACCTGAGTCTTGTAGTATTTCGTTGCAATTAGCAAGTAGTAAGTAAAGCAAGTAGGTTCTCTGAACCCGTAACCTTCAAATGCCTAATCATATGAAGTTATGTAAGTATGCGTCTCACGAGACGTTTCGTTTAGTTGTACACAACTAGTATATCCAGTGTTTGTCCGTATGTTTGTAATTGTTTGTTTGTTGGAAAACATGTTTGGCCCGTTGGTGACGGTTTGTAGCAAAAATTCTAAAATGTTGACTTTGCTACAGTAGATTTGCTACAGTACTGCTACAGTAAAATTTGACTTTAAAATTCTGGTTTTCTGTGTTTTTGTGACACAATCTGCGACACTAAAGTTTGGTATGCGACACAGTGGTTGTGTCGCATAAAGTGCGACACAAGAGCTCTGCGACACAGTGGTTGTGTCGCAAAAGCTTGCGATGCTAATTTAATAGCGACATAAGGGTTGTGTCGCATAAAAGTGCGACACAATAGTGCGACATAACGTACGACACAAAATACGACACTAAATGGTTTATGCGACATAGCATGCGACACAAACGTTGTGTCGCAAAGATGAACATCAGCCCAGAAACTTTCGGGTTTCGTGATTTTCCGACCAAAGACGCAAATCTAATCCATTTTTGAGCTATAAAATCGTGTTTTCTTCTTGTATTAGGTTATAACTATGTTGTGTACACATCAAAACATCAAAACATTACACCAAATTGAATAGATCTAAGATTTTAGAAAATTCTTACTTTTGCAAATCGAGCTAGATGGAGGATGAGATGATGAAAACGGTCTTGATATTCTTGCTCCACTCGTGATGGTGATTCCGAATATGTAATTTTCGTGGTCGAGTTTTGATTCCGAAAATTTGGTAGTATTTTGAGGTTGAGAGAGTTTATGTGTGTGTGTATTTTGGAAGTAATAAAAATGAAAGAAGAAATGAGGAGTGGGAAGGGTGTTGGCTGATCCAAGAGACAAGGGAGGGGAAAACATCCCTCAAAACACGGTATTTACTCCGTGTCCTAATCGATTAATCGTTTGTTTTTAGTATTTAACCAAACAGTTATATTTTTAAAATGTAACTGGAGTATTTAAATAAAAATACATTGAAATTAATAATAAAAACATTTGTCGCAATATTTTAATTATTAAGTCGCGTTTATTACGTTTTGTTGCGTTAGTTAAAATGTCGTCGCGATGATATATAAATAATGCTCGTTCGGTTGCGTATTTTATATAACAAAATACGTTCTCATTATTTAAGTAAATTTTTGTCACCAACGTCCAAGTAAACTATGTCGGACTTCGTCCGGTTAGTTCGTACGATTTATCCAAATCGCGTAAGTATACACACATATATATATAATTCACCTTATATATATACAAATAGAGCCTGTAATTAGTCCTATTACATACTAATTACAACTAGTTACAAACAATTAGGCATAATTAATTATCCTAATTATGCAGGTGTTACATTCTCCCCTTGTTAAGGAAATTTCGTCCCGAAATTAGCTTGAGTGCACGGACGGTGCGTTGTCTGGGAAGAGATGTGGGTATTTCTGTCGCATTTGGTCTTCCCGTTCCCAGGTGAACTCAGGGCCGCGCCTAGAATTCCACCTGACCTTTACGATGGGAATACGACTCTTTTTCAATCGCTTGACCTCACGGTCCATGATTTCCATAGGTTCCTCGACAAAATGAAGTTTATCATCGATTTGAATTTCGTCGAGCGGTATAATCAGTGTCTCGTCAGACAGACATTTCTTCAAGTTAGAAATGTGGAATGTGTTGTGAACGCTGCTAAGCTCAGCAGGAAGTTGCAGGCGGTATGCCACTGGACCAATTCTTTCAAGGATTTCGAATGGTCCGATGTATCTAGGGTTTAGTTTGCCTCGTTTTCCGAATCGAATGACACCCTTCCACGGTGCCACTTTGAGAAGTACCTTGTCCCCTACCTGGAACTCAAGGTGTTTGCGTCTCACGTCAGCATAGCTTTTCTGACGATCACGTGCGGCTTTCAACCGGTTTTGAATACCAACGATTTTCTCAGTAGTTTCTTGAATGATATCTGGACCCGTGAGTTGGGAATCTCCTAACTCAGTCCAACAGATAGGTGATCGGCATTTACGCCCGTAAAGTGCCTCGAAGGGTGCAGCCTTTATGCTGATATGGTAACTGTTGTTGTACGAAAACTCGCACAACGGTAAGTGATTTTCCCAAGAAGTACCAAAGTCAACTACGCATGCTCGTAGCATATCCTCCAGTGTTTGAATAGTTCGCTCGCTTTGGCCATCGGTTTGCGGGTGATAAGCAGTACTCATATCCAGACGAGTACCAAGAGATTTTTGTAGCGATTGCCAAAAGTTAGAAGTAA
The DNA here is from genome assembly GCA_949592205.1 of Helichrysum umbraculigerum. Classification (NCBI taxonomy): domain Eukaryota; kingdom Viridiplantae; phylum Streptophyta; class Magnoliopsida; order Asterales; family Asteraceae; genus Helichrysum; species Helichrysum umbraculigerum. Next base: position 168,125,780 of record CATIUR010000001.1, on the reverse strand, counting down.
AACGGTTGTCCCTATCCGAGATGATCGAGATAGGTACACCGTGTCGCGAGATGATTTCTTTGACATAGATGCGAGTCAGACGCTCCATCTTGTCGGTTTCCTTGATGGCCAGAAAATGAGCAGATTTCGTGAGACGGTCCACGATCACCCAAATGGTATCGCAACCACTCGAAGTTTTCGGTAGTTTGGTAATGAAGTCCATGGAAATCTGTTCCCATTTCCATTGAGGAATTTCAGGTTGTTGGAGCAACCCCGAGGGTCTTTGGTGTTCGGCCTTGACTTTGGAACAGGTTAGGCATTTACTGACGTACAAGGCAATGTCAGCTTTCATGTTAGGCCACAAATACAATCGTTTGACGTCGTGATACATCTTGTCAGAACCAGGATGTATAGAGTATCGAGATTTGTGAGCTTCAGCCATCACCAAATCTCGCAAGTTTCCGAATTTGGGTAACCACACCCGGTTAGAGAAGTATCGAGTTCCATCGGGTTTGATTTCGAATTGTTTATCCAAGCCTCGCAAGGCTTCATTTTTCAAGTTTTCATCGTTGAGTGCTTCAAGTTGAGCGGTAAGGATTTGAGCAGGAAGCTCGTTATGAATTGTCATAGAAAGTGCTCGGACTCGAAGGGGTTTCACTCGTTCTTTTCGGCTTAAGGCATCGGCAACTACGTTAGCCTTGCCCGGATGGTATTTGATCTCGCAGTCGTAGTCACTAAGTAACTCAACCCAGCGACGTTGCCTCATGTTTAGATCCTTCTGATCAAATATGTGTTGGAGACTTTTGTGATCAGTGAAGATAGTGCTTTTCGTACCGTAGAGATAATGTCTCCAGATTTTCAATGCGAAGACCACAGCACCTAACTCGAGGTCGTGGGTCGTATAGTTTTTCTCGTGAATTTTTAGTTGTCGTGAGGCATAGGCAATGACTTTTTCCCGTTGCATCAACACACAACCAAGTCCTTGGTGTGAGGCGTCGCAGTAAACTACGAAATCGTCGGTGCCCTCGGGTAAGGACAAGATTGGTGCACTACAAAGTTTGCTTTTCAATAGCTGGAAAGCTGACTCTTGTTTATCAGTCCAATCGAACTTCTTATCTTTCTGAGTCAGTGTGGTTAGGGGAACAGCTATTCTTGAAAAGTTTTCGATGAATCGGCGGTAGTAACCAGCAAGACCTAAGAATTGTCTCACTTCGGTTGGAGTGGTCGGTGACTCCCAGCCCTTGATTGCTTCAATCTTGGCGGGATCAACATGAATTCCTTGGCTGTCAATCACGTGCCCGAGGAATTGAACGGTTCGAATCCAGAACTCACACTTAGAGAATTTGGCATATAACTCTTCGTGTTTCAGGAGTCTTAGAATGGTTTTCAGATGTTGAGCATGTTCTTGCTCGTTGCGAGAGTAAATCAAGATATCATCGATGAACACAATGACGAATTTGTCAAGATATGGTTTGCACACCCGATTCATAAGGTCCATGAATACGGCCGGTGCGTTGGTCAACCCGAATGGCATCACTTGGAATTCGTAATGCCTATAACGAGTTCGGAAAGCTGTCTTTGGGATATCATTGTCACGGACTCGGAGTTGATGATAACCCGACCGTAGGTCAATCTTTGAGTAAACACTCGATCCCTGGAGTTGGTCAAATAGGTCATCGATTCTGGGAAGTGGATACCGATTCTTTATGGTTAGCTTATTCAGCTCTCGGTAATCGATACACATGCGGAAAGATCCATCTTTCTTTTTCACGAATAAGACCGGAGCTCCCCAAGGCGAGGAACTTGGTCGAATGAATCCTCTGTCCAGGAGTTCCTGTAGTTGGTTAGACAACTCCTGCATTTCGGATGGTGCTAAACGGTAAGGGGCTCGTGCCACGGGTGCAGCTCCGGGCACAAGTTCGATTTGAAATTCAACTTGTCTAGGTGGCGGAAGTCCGGGCAAGTCTTCAGGAAAGACTTCCGGGAAATCCCGCACGATCGGAACATCCTCAAGTCGCTTCTCCTCCGACTTCTTCTCCGTTACATGTGCGAGGATGGCTTGATACCCTTTTCGTAGATATTTTCTCGTTTTCAGACAGGATACAATATTCAAATTCCGTCTACCGGTCTCCCCTTGTAGGACTAAGGTTCCACCGGAGACAAGAGGTATGCGAACGAGTTTGTCATGACAGATGATTTCAGCTCGGTGCTTGGATAACCAATCCATACCGACAATAATATCGAAGCTGCCGATCTCGACAGGGATTAAATCAATGGAAAACGTTTCGTTCGTGAGGTTAAGTGTACAGTTGTGTATGATGCTATCAGTCTCAATCAGTTTGCCGTTAGCTAATTCTACAATGTATTTAGCATCTAAGGCAGTGGGAATTATATCAAGTAAAGGGCTAAATTTCTCAGAAATGAAGTTCTATCGGCACCGGTATCAAATAACACAGAAGCAGTAAGGTCGTTGAGAAGGAACGTACCCGTCACGACATTCGGGTCTTGTCTGGCTTCCCCAGCCTTGATAACGAATATTCTACCATGAGCAGGGTTGTTGTTGTTTTTCAGCTTTGGGCAATCTTTCTTGAAGTGCCCTGAATTTCCGCACCCAAAGCAGGCCTTTGGTGCATTGGTGTTGGGGGTAGAAATGTTGGTTCGGCAATCCTTGGCTAGATGCCCGAACCGTTTGCAGTTGGAGCAAGGGCAAGAACCGTCATGATGGCGGCTGCATTTGGAACAGTAAGGCTTGTTCCCGCTGTACCCTTTCTTTTCCGAAGTCCCCGATGAATAAGCCTTAATGTACTCAGGCTTTTTGTTGGAGGTTTGGTTGGATGAGTTGGGGTTACCTTCCCACTTGCGTTTGTTGTTTGCAGATGGGGTTGAAGTTGTGCCACGGCGGACAGAATTTGCCGTTAGTTCATGGGCCATACGGATGGCGCTCTGAATAGTACCCGGTTTGGATGAAGTCACCAGGTCTTGGAGTCTCTCAGGAAGACCATCAACGAATTTCTCGATCCTCTTGTATTCAGGATCGACCATGGTTGGGCACAGGAGTGCCAGTTGGTGGAAACGGTTAGTGTATCCGGTGATATCATCACCCTGCATCTTGTGGTTCCAGAATTCCATTTCCAGTTGTTTCAATTCATCCCTGGGGCAGTACTCGCCCCTCAACATTTCTTTCAACTCCTCCCACGGGAGTTGGTAAGCAGTAGCAACACTCACAGTCTGGGCATAAGTGTTCCACCAGGTGAGTGCGGTGTCAGTAAAAGTACTAACGGAGAACTTAACTTTGTCTCCTTCCGCACAGTTGCAGATCAGAAATACGGATTCGACTTTCTCGATCCAGCGTACTAGACCGATAGCTCCCTCAGTACCTGCAAAGTTTAGAGGTTTGCAGTTCGGAAAGTCTTTGTATGAACAGGGTTTAGCAGTAGTGGTTTCAGCGGCATCGCTGTTCCTCGAGGAATTTGGTGGAGTATTCCGAGCCAAGGCTTCAGTAACAGCCTGGGTTATAAGGGAGGTAATCTGGGCATCGGTGTATGGTCTTGTCTTTGGCGGCATGATTCTTCAATAAAAGAAATGAAGATACATGAGATTTTGTAGGAACTTGTAATTGTCACAGATGTACATGTATAAAAGCAGTAATACATAACATCAACATGGAAAAATGACAATTATTATGAGTTGAAATATCAAGGAATATTTGATGGATAATGCGAGTTCAAAGGTTACATCCTACAGAGATATTACAAAAGGTGTCGGGAATTGTTACATCCGACTAGTTTATAGAGTAGCGCTAGATAGTCATTAGATTACGAGATAGATTACAAGACAAAGACTACACTAGTCTTAATGTAGATTAATTTGTTCCATCAGCGCGACAAGGCGGTCCACGGTTTCTGCTAGTCGGTTGGTCTGCCTGGCATTGTCTTCAACCAAAGCCAGTCGTTGTGCTAGTGCTCGAGAGTGATCTTCAGCCTCCTGTGAACGCTGTTCACATTCCTCAAGTCAATTTCTTACAAGTTCATCCGCACCTAATTCGGCGGTCATTGAGTCCTGAATTATGCTTACAGAGAGGTTGGTATCCTCTTGTTCTCGCTGGAGTTGGGATATGTGATCAAGTGCCTGGCGAAGCAGGTAGGTCATTCGAAGTTGTTCCCGTTCGAGATGTTCGAGCCTTTGCTCCTGACGGTGAAGTTGGGTAGCCAACACTGGCATCGTGAGGTGTGCCGAGTTCTGAGAGTTATGAACAGGATAGGGGCTGGTTCGAGGTGACCTTGTGTTCCTCCTGGTTTCTCGTGGGTTCCGTGACCCATGTGAGTGAGAGTGTGACGGATTAGGTGGTATGTTTGCCATTCCTGTGGCAGAGTGTAAGTAAGACGAGGCTAATATATATATACATATATCATATCCAGCCTAGTGTCTAGCACGTATCAAGTAATGGTCCGGTTCTCTCGTGATCAGAGTCAACTAACGTATCCCCGTTCAACATATTCATTTCAGACCTTACATCATCTTTCCTTAATTGTACATAGTTGATCAGGCTATGTTAAATTAAAGTCGTATGCTGTAATTCCTGAACCAGTCATGTCTAATAAGAGAATACTGCCTAACGGTCATAGTCTAGGCCCACTAAATGCAACCTAGTTCACTATAACCTTAGGCTCTAATACCAATCTGTAACACCCCCGAAATTCACTGTTTTGCGGAAGCATAGTTTGGGGTGTTACTAATCAAATATCACAGCACAAAGATAAAGCAAACGACATCTATATGCAACGTTTGTAAATTAGTTACATTCCATAGATATAATGTTTGAAAACTTAGTGTTTTCGTATACAAAATGTAGTTTCCCCTAGAGTCCACGCGTATAGCGGGAGATTCTATTACATAATCGTAATGTACAAAAGATAATGCTAAGAATCTCCGTTAATGCAGTTGTGTTGAAATCATGCGACTCTAGCTAAAATCCTGGAGTAATCCTACTCCATCCGGGTACCTGAGAAAACATGCTAAAAAGTGTCAACCAAAAGGTTGGTGAATCTCACAGGTTTGTAAGTAATATCAGTTTTGAACACGAGATTTCATCAGTAATGCCCGTAGGCGTAAAATCAGCAATTTCAATCTAGAAATCGTAAACCAGTATTTGCAATCCCGCAAATATAAGTAAGTAAGTTTATACCGTTGCCATGAGGCTCATAATCGAAGCTTAACCCGTAAGTAATAAGTTTGCTCCCGTGACATGCTCGTAGTTGAGCAAGCATCAGTAACGAATAAGTAGTCACCCGTTTCTACGTGTAAATCAGTACGTGGCAGCGCTACTGCCCCGGGTGGGGAGGGTCATTTCCCTAATGGATCCATTAACTAGTGTTCGCGCTTAAGTCCATAAATAACGATATATGATGGAGAGACTTCTGTTTGTAAGTAAACTCATGCAATTTCGTTTGGTATAGTAAACAGTTTAGTACTTGTGTTCAAGAAAATCAGTAGCATGTATCTCCCCCAATAAGATAAAACAGTAAAAGTGGGGCCGTAAGACTCACCTGAGTCTTGTAGTATTTCGTTGCAATTAGCAAGTAGTAAGTAAAGCAAGTAGGTTCTCTGAACCCGTAACCTTCAAATGCCTAATCATATGAAGTTATGTAAGTATGCGTCTCACGAGACGTTTCGTTTAGTTGTACACAACTAGTATATCCAGTGTTTGTCCGTATGTTTGTAATTGTTTGTTTGTTGGAAAACATGTTTGGCCCGTTGGTGACGGTTTGTAGCAAAAATTCTAAAATGTTGACTTTGCTACAGTAGATTTGCTACAGTACTGCTACAGTAAAATTTGACTTTAAAATTCTGGTTTTCTGTGTTTTTGTGACACAATCTGCGACACTAAAGTTTGGTATGCGACACAGTGGTTGTGTCGCATAAAGTGCGACACAAGAGCTCTGCGACACAGTGGTTGTGTCGCAAAAGCTTGCGATGCTAATTTAATAGCGACATAAGGGTTGTGTCGCATAAAAGTGCGACACAATAGTGCGACATAACGTACGACACAAAATACGACACTAAATGGTTTATGCGACATAGCATGCGACACAAACGTTGTGTCGCAAAGATGAACATCAGCCCAGAAACTTTCGGGTTTCGTGATTTTCCGACCAAAGACGCAAATCTAATCCATTTTTGAGCTATAAAATCGTGTTTTCTTCTTGTATTAGGTTATAACTATGTTGTGTACACATCAAAACATCAAAACATTACACCAAATTGAATAGATCTAAGATTTTAGAAAATTCTTACTTTTGCAAATCGAGCTAGATGGAGGATGAGATGATGAAAACGGTCTTGATATTCTTGCTCCACTCGTGATGGTGATTCCGAATATGTAATTTTCGTGGTCGAGTTTTGATTCCGAAAATTTGGTAGTATTTTGAGGTTGAGAGAGTTTATGTGTGTGTGTATTTTGGAAGTAATAAAAATGAAAGAAGAAATGAGGAGTGGGAAGGGTGTTGGCTGATCCAAGAGACAAGGGAGGGGAAAACATCCCTCAAAACACGGTATTTACTCCGTGTCCTAATCGATTAATCGTTTGTTTTTAGTATTTAACCAAACAGTTATATTTTTAAAATGTAACTGGAGTATTTAAATAAAAATACATTGAAATTAATAATAAAAACATTTGTCGCAATATTTTAATTATTAAGTCGCGTTTATTACGTTTTGTTGCGTTAGTTAAAATGTCGTCGCGATGATATATAAATAATGCTCGTTCGGTTGCGTATTTTATATAACAAAATACGTTCTCATTATTTAAGTAAATTTTTGTCACCAACGTCCAAGTAAACTATGTCGGACTTCGTCCGGTTAGTTCGTACGATTTATCCAAATCGCGTAAGTATACACACATATATATATAATTCACCTTATATATATACAAATAGAGCCTGTAATTAGTCCTATTACATACTAATTACAACTAGTTACAAACAATTAGGCATAATTAATTATCCTAATTATGCAGGTGTTACATTCTCCCCTCGTTAAGGAAATTTCGTCCCGAAATTAGCTTGAGTGCACGGACGGTGCGTTGTCTGGGAAGAGATGTGGGTATTTCTGTCGCATTTGGTCTTCCCGTTCCCAGGTGAACTCAGGGCCGCGCCTAGAATTCCACCTGACCTTTACGATGGGAATACGACTCTTTTTCAATCGCTTGACCTCACGGTCCATGATTTCCATAGGTTCCTCGACAAAATGAAGTTTATCATCGATTTGAATTTCGTCGAGCGGTATAATCAGTGTCTCGTCAGACAGACATTTCTTCAAGTTAGAAATGTGGAATGTGTTGTGAACGCTGCTAAGCTCAGCAGGAAGTTGCAGGCGGTATGCCACTGGACCAATCCTTTCAAGGATTTCGAATGGTCCGATGTATCTAGGGTTTAGTTTGCCTCGTTTTCCGAATCGAATGACACCCTTCCACGGTGCCACTTTGAGAAGTACCTTGTCCCCTACCTGGAACTCAAGGTGTTTGCGTCTCACGTCAGCATAGCTTTTCTGACGATCACGTGCGGCTTTCAACCGGTTTTGAATACCAACGATTTTCTCAGTAGTTTCTTGAATGATATCTGGACCCGTGAGTTGGGAATCTCCTAACTCAGTCCAACAGATAGGTGATCGGCATTTACGCCCGTAAAGTGCCTCGAAGGGTGCAGCCTTTATGCTGATATGGTAACTGTTGTTGTACGAAAACTCGCACAACGGTAAGTGATTTTCCCAAGAAGTACCGAAGTCAACTACGCATGCTCGTAGCATATCCTCCAGTGTTTGAATAGTTCGCTCGCTTTGGCCATCGGTTTGCTGGTGATAAGCAGTACTCATATCCAGACGAGTACCAAGAGATTTTTGTAGCGATTGCCAAAAGTTAGAAGTAAAACGGTTGTCCCTATCCGAGATGATCGAGATAGGTACACCGTGTCGCGAGATGATTTCTTTGACATAGATGCGAGTCAGACGCTCCATCTTGTCGGTTTCCTTGATGGCCAGAAAATGAGCAGATTTCGTGAGACGGTCCACGATCACCCAAATGGTATCGCAACCACTCGAAGTTTTCGGTAGTTTGGTAATGAAGTCCATGGAAATCTGTTCCCATTTCCATTGAGGAATTTCAGGTTGTTGGAGCAACCCCGAGGGTCTTTGGTGTTCGGCCTTGACTTTGGAACAGGTTAGGCATTTACTGACGTACAAGGCAATGTCAGCTTTCATGTTAGGCCACAAATACAATCGTTTGACGTCGTGATACATCTTGTCAGAACCAGGATGTATAGAGTATCGAGATTTGTGAGCTTCAGCCATCACCAAATCTCGCAAGTTTCCGAATTTGGGTAACCACACCCGGTTAGAGAAGTATCGAGTTCCATCGGGTTTGATTTCGAATTGTTTATCCAAGCCTCGCAAGGCTTCATTTTTCAAGTTTTCATCGTTGAGTGCTTCAAGTTGAGCGGTAAGGATTTGAGCAGGAAGCTCGTTATGAATTGTCATAGAAAGTGCTCGGACTCGAAGGGGTTTCACTCGTTCTTTTCGGCTTAAGGCATCGGCAACTACGTTAGCCTTGCCCGGATGGTATTTGATCTCGCAGTCGTAGTCACTAAGTAACTCAACCCAGCGACGTTGCCTCATGTTTAGATCCTTCTGATCAAATATGTGTTGGAGACTTTTGTGATCAGTGAAGATAGTGCTTTTCGTACCGTAGAGATAATGTCTCCAGATTTTCAATGCGAAGACCACAGCACCTAACTCGAGGTCGTGGGTCGTATAGTTTTTCTCGTGAATTTTTAGTTGTCGTGAGGCATAGGCAATGACTTTTTCCCGTTGCATCAACACACAACCAAGTCCTTGGTGTGAGGCGTCGCAGTAAACTACGAAATCGTCGGTGCCCTCGGGTAAGGACAAGATTGGTGCACTACAAAGTTTGCTTTTCAATAGCTGGAAAGCTGACTCTTGTTTATCAGTCCAATCGAACTTCTTATCTTTCTGAGTCAGTGTGGTTAGGGGAACAGCTATTCTTGAAAAGTTTTCGATGAATCGGCGGTAGTAACCAGCAAGACCTAAGAATTGTCTCACTTCGGTTGGAGTGGTCGGTGACTCCCAGCCCTTGATTGCTTCAATCTTGGCGGGATCAACATGAATTCCTTGGCTGTCAATCACGTGCCCGAGGAATTGAACGGTTCGAATCCAGAACTCACACTTAGAGAATTTGGCATATAACTCTTCGTGTTTCAGGAGTCTTAGAATGGTTTTCAGATGTTGAGCATGTTCTTGCTCGTTGCGAGAGTAAATCAAGATATCATCGATGAACACAATGACGAATTTGTCAAGATATGGTTTGCACACCCGATTCATAAGGTCCATGAATACGGCCGGTGCGTTGGTCAACCCGAATGGCATCACTTGGAATTCGTAATGCCTATAACGAGTTCGGAAAGCTGTCTTTGGGATATCATTGTCACGGACTCGGAGTTGATGATAACCCGACCGTAGGTCAATCTTTGAGTAAACACTCGATCCCTGGAGTTGGTCAAATAGGTCATCGATTCTGGGAAGTGGATACCGATTCTTTATGGTTAGCTTATTCAGCTCTCGGTAATCGATACACATGCGGAAAGATCCATCTTTCTTTTTCACGAATAAGACCGGAGCTCCCCAAGGCGAGGAACTTGGTCGAATGAATCCTCTGTCCAGGAGTTCCTGTAGTTGGTTAGACAACTCCTGCATTTCGGATGGTGCTAAACGGTAAGGGGCTCGTGCCACGGGTGCAGCTCCGGGCACAAGTTCGATTTGAAATTCAACTTGTCTAGGTGGCGGAAGTCCGGGCAAGTCTTCAGGAAAGACTTCCGGGAAATCCCGCACGATCGGAACATCCTCAAGTCGCTTCTCCTCCGACTTCTTCTCCGTTACATGTGCGAGGATGGCTTGATACCCTTTTCGTAGATATTTTCTCGTTTTCAGACAGGATACAATATTCAAATTCCGTCTACCGGTCTCCCCTTGTAGGACTAAGGTTCCACCGGAGACAAGAGGTATGCGAACGAGTTTGTCATGACAGATGATTTCAGCTCGGTGCTTGGATAACCAATCCATACCGACAATAATATCGAAGCTGCCGATCTCGACAGGGATTAAATCAATGGAAAACGTTTCGTTCGTGAGGTTAAATGTACAGTTGTGTATGATGCTATCAGTCTCAATCAGTTTGCCGTTAGCTAATTCTACAATGTATTTAGCATCTAAGGCAGTGGGAATTATATCAAGTAAAGGGCTAAATTTCTCAGAAATGAAGCTTCTATCGGCACCGGTATCAAATAACACAGAAGCAGTAAGGTCGTTGAGAAGGAACGTACCCGTCACGACATTCGGGTCTTGTCTGGCTTCCCCAGCCTTGATAACGAATATTCTACCATGAGCAGGGTTGTTGTTGTTTTTCAGCTTTGGGCAATCTTTCTTGAAGTGCCCTGAATTTCCGCACCCAAAGCAGGCCTTTGGTGCATTGGTGTTGGGGGTAGAAATGTTGGTTCGGCAATCCTTGGCTAGATGCCCGAACCGTTTGCAGTTGGAGCAAGGGCAAGAACCGTCATGATGGCGGCTGCATTTGGAACAGTAAGGCTTGTTCCCGCTGTACCCTTTCTTTTCCGAAGTCCCCGATGAATAAGCCTTAATGTACTCAGGCTTTTTGTTGGAGGTTTGGTTGGATGAGTTGGGGTTACCTTCCCACTTGCGTTTGTTGTTTGCAGATGGGGTTGAAGTTGTGCCACGGCGGACAGAATTTGCCGTTAGTTCATGGGCCATACGGATGGCGCTCTGAATAGTACCCGGTTTGGATGAAGTCACCAGGTCTTGGAGTCTCTCAGGAAGACCATCAACGAATTTCTCGATCCTCTTGTATTCAGGATCGACCATGGTTGGGCACAGGAGTGCCAGTTGGTGGAAACGGTTAGTGTATCCGGTGATATCATCACCCTGCATCTTGTGGTTCCAGAATTCCATTTCCAGTTGTTTCAATTCATCCCTGGGGCAGTACTCGCCCCTCAACATTTCTTTCAACTCCTCCCACGGGAGTTGGTAAGCAGTAGCAACACTCACAGTCTGGGCATAAGTGTTCCACCAGGTGAGTGCGGTGTCAGTAAAAGTACTAACGGAGAACTTAACTTTGTCTCCTTCCGCACAGTTGCAGATCAGAAATACGGATTCGACTTTCTCGATCCAGCGTACTAGACCGATAGCTCCCTCAGTACCTGCAAAGTTTAGAGGTTTGCAGTTCGGAAAGTCTTTGTATGAACAGGGTTTAGCAGTAGTGGTTTCAGCGGCATCGCTGTTCCTCGAGGAATTTGGTGGAGTATTCCGAGCCAAGGCTTCAGTAACAGCCTGGGTTATAAGGGAGGTAATCTGGGCATCGGTGTATGGTCTTGTCTTTGGCGGCATGATTCTTCAATAAAAGAAATGAAGATACATGAGATTTTGTAGGAACTTGTAATTGTCACAGATGTACATGTATAAAAGCAGTAATACATAACATCAACATGGAAAAATGACAATTATTATGAGTTGAAATATCAAGGAATATTTGATGGATAATGCGAGTTCAAAGGTTACATCCTACAGAGATATTACAAAAGGTGTCGGGAATTGTTACATCCGACTAGTTTATAGAGTAGCGCTAGATAGTCATTAGATTACGAGATAGATTACAAGACAAAGACTACACTAGTCTTAATGTAGATTAATTTGTTCCATCAGCGCGACAAGGCGGTCCACGGTTTCTGCTAGTCGGTTGGTCTGCCTGGCATTGTCTTCAACCAAAGCCAGTCGTTGTGCTAGTGCTCGAGAGTGATCTTCAGCCTCCTGTGAACGCTGTTCACATTCCTCAAGTCAATTTCTTACAAGTTCATCCGCACCTAATTCGGCGGTCATTGAGTCCTGAATTATGCTTACAGAGAGGTTGGTATCCTCTTGTTCTCGCTGGAGTTGGGATATGTGATCAAGTGCCTGGCGAAGCAGGTAGGTCATTCGAAGTTGTTCCCGTTCGAGATGTTCGAGCCTTTGCTCCTGACGGTGAAGTTGGGTAGCCAACACTGGCATCGTGAGGTGTGCCGAGTTCTGAGAGTTATGAACAGGATAGGGGCTGGTTCGAGGTGACCTTGTGTTCCTCCTGGTTTCTCGTGGGTTCCGTGACCCATGTGAGTGAGAGTGTGACGGATTAGGTGGTATGTTTGCCATTCCTGTGGCAGAGTGTAAGTAAGACGAGGCTAATATATATATACATATATCATATCCAGCCTAGTGTCTAGCACGTATCAAGTAATGGTCCGGTTCTCTCGTGGTCAGAGTCAACTAACGTATCCCCGTTCAACATATTCATTTCAGACCTTACATCATCTTTCCTTAATTGTACATAGTTGATCAGGCTATGTTAAATTAAAGTCGTATGCTGTAATTCCTGAACCAGTCATGTCTAATAAGAGAATACTGCCTAACGGTCATAGTCTAGGCCCACTAAATGCAACCTAGTTCACTATAACCTTAGGCTCTGATACCAATCTGTAACACCCCCGAAATTCACTGTTTTGCGGAAGCATAGTTTGGGGTGTTACTAATCAAATATCACAGCACAAAGATAAAGCAAACGACATCTATATGCAACGTTTGTAAATTAGTTACATTCCATAGATATAATGTTTGAAAACTTAGTGTTTTCGTATACAAAATGTAGTTTCCCCTAGAGTCCACGCGTATAGCGGGAGATTCTATTACATAATCGTAATGTACAAAAGATAATGCTAAGAATCTCCGTTAATGCAGTTGTGTTGAAATCATGCGACTCTAGCTAAAATCCTGGAGTAATCCTACTCCATCCGGGTACCTGAGAAAACATGCTAAAAAGTGTCAACCAAAAGGTTGGTGAATCTCACAGGTTTGTAAGTAATATCAGTTTTGAACACGAGATTTCATCAGTAATGCCCGCAGGCGTAAAATCAGCAATTTCAATCTAGAAATCGTAAACCAGTATTTGCAATCCCGCAAATATAAGTAAGTAAGTTTATACCGTTGCCATGAGGCTCATAATCGAAGCTTAACCCGTAAGTAATAAGTTTGCTCCCGTGACATGCTCGTAGTTGAGCAAGCATCAGTAACGAATAAGTAGTCACCCGTTTCTACGTGTAAATCAGTACGTGGCAGCGCTACTGCCCCGGGTGGGGAGGGTCATTTCCCTAATGGATCCATTAACTAGTGTTCGCGCTTAAGTCCATAAATAACGATATATGATGGAGAGACTTCTGTTTGTAAGTAAACTCATGCAATTTCGTTTGGTATAGTAAACAGTTTAGTACTTGTGTTAGTAGCATGTATCTCCCCCAATAAGATAAAACAGTAAAAGTGGGGCCGTAAGACTCACCTGAGTCTTGTAGTATTTCGTTGCAATTAGCAAGTAGTAAGTAAAGCAAGTAGGTTCTCTGAACCCGTAACCTTCAAATGCCTAATCATATGAAGTTATGTAAGTATGCGTCTCACGAGACGTTTCGTTTAGTTGTACACAACTAGTATATCCAGTGTTTGTCCGTATGTTTGTAATTGTTTGTTTGTTGGAAAACATGTTTGGCCCGTTGGTGACGGTTTGTAGCAAAAATTCTAAAATGTTGACTTTGCTACAGTAGATTTGCTACAGTACTGCTACAGTAAAATTTGACTTTAAAATTCTGGTTTTCTGTGTTTTTGTGACACAATCTGCGACACTAAAGTTTGGTATGCGACACAGTGGTTGTGTCGCATAAAGTGCGACACAAGAGCTCTGCGACACAGTGGTTGTGTCGCAAAAGCTTGCGATGCTAATTTAATAGCGACATAAGGGTTGTGTCGCATAAAAGTGCGACACAATAGTGCGACATAACGTACGACACAAAATACGACACTAAATGGTTTATGCGACATAGCATGCGACACAAACGTTGTGTCGCAAAGATGAACATCAGCCCAGAAACTTTCGGGTTTCGTGATTTTCCGACCAAAGACGCAAATCTAATCCATTTTTGAGCTATAAAATCGTGTTTTCTTCTTGTATTAGGTTATAACTATGTTGTGTACACATCAAAACATCAAAACATTACACCAAATTGAATAGATCTAAGATTTTAGAAAATTCTTACTTTTGCAAATCGAGCTAGATGGAGGATGAGATGATGAAAACGGTCTTGATATTCTTGCTCCACTCGTGATGGTGATTCCGAATATGTAATTTTCGTGGTCGAGTTTTGATTCCGAAAATTTGGTAGTATTTTGAGGTTGAGAGAGTTTATGTGTGTGTGTATTTTGGAAGTAATAAAAATGAAAGAAGAAATGAGGAGTGGGAAGGGTGTTGGCTGATCCAAGAGACAAGGGAGGGGAAAACATCCCTCAAAACACGGTATTTACTCCGTGTCCTAATCGATTAATCGTTTGTTTTTAGTATTTAACCAAACAGTTATATTTTTAAAATGTAACTGGAGTATTTAAATAAAAATACATTGAAATTAATAATAAAAACATTTGTCGCAATATTTTAATTATTAAGTCGCGTTTATTACGTTTTGTTGCGTTAGTTAAAATGTCGTCGCGATGATATATAAATAATGCTCGTTCGGTTGCGTATTTTATATAACAAAATACGTTCTCATTATTTAAGTAAATTTTTGTCACCAACGTCCAAGTAAACTATGTCGGACTTCGTCCGGTTAGTTCGTACGATTTATCCAAATCGCGTAAGTATACACACATATATATATAATTCACCTTATATATATACAAATAGAGCCTGTAATTAGTCCTATTACATACTAATTACAACTAGTTACAAACAATTAGGCATAATTAATTATCCTAATTATGCAGGTGTTACAACTTGTTTATCTGAAAGTTTCGCCTTGGAAGGGGGTAATTCGGTTTGGGAAACGTGGCAAATTGGCTCCTCGATATATTGGACCGTTTAGAATTCGTCATATTGTTAATGATCAATCGGTTACACTTGAGCTTCCTCCAGAACTTGCTGGTATTCATGACACATTTAACATTTGTTATTTGAGGAAATGTAACGTTGAGGACCGGTCTCAGATTCTTCCTTTGAAAGATTTGAAAGTTGATCAGAGTCAGAAGTTAGTTGAAGAACCAGTTGAACTTCTTGACAGAAAAGTTACCAAACTTAGGAAGAAACATATTCCCATGGTGTTAGTGAAATGGAAACATAGTTTAGGTTCAAATCTAACCTGGAAAACTGAGGATAGTATGAGATCCAGATATCCTGGATTGTTTGATCATTATGAGATTTCGGGGGCGAAATCTTCTTAAGGGGGGAGAATTGTAACATCCTCTCTTCTGGTCCGGTAATTTCTAATTTTAAATTGATATATTTAATTGTATTAGAAATTATTTGATATTATTTGTTTTATTGCGAAACTCATATAAATAAGTCTCAGAACTTATTGTGAATAGTAAATTGTTGATTGCTGTAATTTACTATAGTTGACGGTAGAATAAAATAAGTTTCTCGCAAATGATTTTTAGGTTCCAGGCTATAGATTGAAAGGGGACTAGTTTTAAGGGAATACGGGTCGGTGTTAAATGATTTGGCCGACTTATAACTTTCCCTAAATGGAAAGTTCTTCCATTTCTTTGAAAACCTAAAACTAAACACCTAAAGAACTAGAAACCTAAATCAAAAAAAAGAAAAACTAAGATTGAGCTTGGATTGTGAAGCTGAGTTTATTTCATCATCATCATCTGTGTGAAATCTTCAATTAGTAAGTTTCATAATCATGTTAAATTTCAACTTGTTAAGTGATAGAAATCATATGAGTAAATGATGATTAGATGGTATATGATAATATATGATGCTAGAAGTAGTTGCTATTAGTGATTACAATGGTTAATGCCAAAGAAACTGATTTTGGTGAATTTTGGGATTCCTTTTCGGACCTGGGTTTTATGCTGAACGAAGGTTGCTGGTGCAGGGTATGAACTCGGCGGGTTGCACCCATACCTGACGGGTAATGTGTCTAAACCAGGAATCCGGCGGGTAGAACCCGTACCCGGCGGCTCCTATAGCCTTTAAAACGTACATGTGTTCTGTTACCACCAAATGTAATTCACCCGGTGGCTTGATCATGTTAGCCGGCGGGTAGTGGGTGGAAGCCGGCGGGTCTGGACCCTCAGTCGGCGGCTTGTTTGGCAGTCCAGCATTGTATCTTTACGTGAATTATATCAATATTGATTAATTGTTTTATGTTATAACATTGATGAATCAGTAGTAGTATACGATAATAGATATGTTGTGATTCATAATATGTAACTAGGAACTTGTGATTGTAATGTTAATTGTATTAAGTTCCTAATGTTATGGATTGATGATTCTGAATTCTAATTTATATTTGATTGTTGATTCTCAGATCAGCAGAGGACTCAGCGAGATAAGACAGTTGAGTAAGTGAATCGAGACAGTCAGGTGAGTGGATTTGAAACTCACAGTTTTGTTTGGTTGTGTCAGTTTGATTTCAATCAGTAATTATCGGATTACTATTGATAGAATGTTAACTTTGAAATGATATGCCATTTGATTGGTGGTTTGATTAGCCTGTGAGCTTGATTGTAAAATACAGAGGTCAACTAGATTGTCAGTTGGACTTAATTGCTAATGTTGGTCAACACAGGGTTGCGTACATGTGTTGATGGAGATTAGCATTAAGTTAGCGGTTAATCACTGTTTTGGCCTACAGTTGATTTAAGTGTTCTGAAGGGGCCACCCGGCACAGGGTCCTTAGGAACCACCGTTCCTCTTGACGATATTTGTTACATTATTGGTTGTGAACAAATTGCTAGCTAAATTGAATTGTGGTTGATTATTCATTCACTTAGCTTCGTGCTAATCCCTCAAATTACTTCCTGCAGGTTATGTTTACTTTGTGGGTAGTCAGGAATGATGTTTTGATGCTGGGAATGTTTGAAACTTGCAACTCTGATCCAGTTTGTTATAAACAATGTTTTGTGGTATATAATGCCCCGGTTTGTAAACAAGTTAACGGTGTTTGGTTTAGTAGTAAACAGGTTGTATAATGTTTGCGAAAATTTCAATGTTATGTCATAATGAAATAAGTATTGTAAGTATACGCTTCCGTGAAACTTAATATAATATTGTGATATAAAAGGAGGGGTGTTATATTTTAAAACACGCTCCGTGTGGTGTTCGTTTTCCCCGTTGTGTAAGCGTTAAATATTTATTTTTCGCGTAATTATTCATTTAAAAATACTAATCTTTGTTAAATAATTTAATTGCATTATTTCGTCAAATCTTTAAATAAATTTACGTATTTTGTTTTTAAATCGCGAAATTTTAATTGTACGAAATGAGACAATTTAAGAGTATTATTAAAAGGCGATTCCGACTGTCATAGTGTTTTTAAATAATGGTTCATGTTTATATTAAAATGTTTCACCAACGTCCGTATTTTCTGAATCGAATTACATTCGATTTTAAAACTGTGTACGATCAAATCAAATCGCGTAACCGTATATATTCACCAATATACAATTTGTTACATTAATTAGCCTAACACATGACTAATTACATGTATTTACAGGGAATTAGGCACTAATTACTAGTCCTAAATTGGACGGTTGTTACATTTTTAGTATATATGCATTAGCGATGCATAAAACTTTTATGGAGTATATTGTTTCAAGAATCAAATTGCTGTTGATATGGTTAATGCAACTTGAAAGATTGTATTGAAGTATTTTATATTTCATTTCATATACTTGTACTTATTTGGATGTTATCTACCGTGTTAAAAGTTTGATAACCAACACTAAAATAAAGGGGAGTGATTTGTACACCACTAACTGTGTTTCGTGGTGTTATAAGATACAACACTTTAAAACACGGTTAGTGGTGTACGGAGAATTTTTGACGGTGTATAAATCATCACCAAAACAAATAAGGGGGTACTTTTTTAGTTTTTTCACCAAAAAGAAATAAAAATAAAAAAATCAAAGGGGCAAGGTGGGTTACTGGGTTGGTTGTTACCTGTCAGAAGTAGGCGTAGAAGATAAAAGCCATTGGGGAGGAGGGTTGCTTGTAGCCGGATACTATGAGCAGAGAGTAAGTGTATGTAATGTAATGTCAATTTGACTTTTTTATGATCTACATCTACATACATCAAAGATTTTGTGCACTAAAAGTGTGCTATTGTGGGGTGCAAACCGAATGAGAGTGTACAAAATACTACGGCCTTCTATTTTTATTAAATTACATCTTTTCTTTGTCAAATTTATAAAAATATAAAATCAGATTCGGACTTGGTAGTTTTTCATGAATTTTATATCGAGTCTAAGTTTTAGAATTTAAGTTAAGTTCATCTTCATTTTTTTATTTACAAATTTTACAGACGTATGCAAATTTATAACAGTTTCAAAAAGGCAAATTTTAACCTGTTGGGCTGTGTTACACACCGCCAATAAAGTATTTATATACAAAAGGCTAGGCATGTTGGTGGTCGGCACAAAATGTTGACCGTCTATTACGTACGACGCTTCATAATTAATGACACTTGTCCGCGGTTCTAATTAAACTATAAAGAAATAATTGCAGGCTTGAAAAAACTGGGACCAGAATAGAAGAAGAATATCGATCATGTTTTTGTAATGCAAATTATATACTCCACTCCAGTATTTATTAATTAATTATTATCATCCGATCTCATCCTATGAGATAGTGATGAATCTTGACCACATATTTTTAATATCAATATGTTCTTATTCAAATTTATTTATTTATTGTGGATCATGACTCTTACATCAAATATAGTGGAGTATGTTGTATTACGTACCTAATATTATATAATATACTAGATCTTAAACCCGTGTATACACACGGCTCGTTAAATTTGTATTTGATTTTATATTCAAACTTGTGTATACATACGGTCTATTTCGAATAATATGGAATATGGTTTATAGTTATAATGTATTGAACTTTAAACCATTTATTATTGTCTGCATCAAACTTCGAAACTTTATATAGCATATTTATTCAATTTTGAAACCGTCTATTGTATGTTTTCTTTTACATATTTTTGGCTACATAATTGACGCGTTATTTGTAAGTCATATACATAAAATACTCGTAAAAATTAGAATCAAACTTACATTCAAATCATTAAAATATAATTTATAGATTATTATAGATAAAAATATAATACTAAATAAGTAATTATCTATATATTTCATAAATATGGAATTAGTAATTGTTTGATTTAAACACCAACTTCAATTTTCGTAGCTTGTCGAATTTGTATCGAATTCTTTGTCCTTTTTTATTATTTTTGTTTTTTGATGTAATTTTAAGATGTTTTATTTTTTAAACTATCTAAAATTAATGGGTCTAATTGAAAATTTTAAGAGGTTTTATTTTTAAAATTGTGTAAAATTAAGGGGCCTAATTGACTAATTGAAAGTTTTTAATTGATGGCATCATTAAGATGTTTCCTATATATAATTTAAGATAGTTGACACATATTTTCAACTTTTATTCACTACGTACGTAGTAGTAAATTATTATATTATATTATTATTGACAATGTGTATTTGTTGATTTACGTAAATAACAACAATTAGTTTTATGAATGAATATCATCTATATCTATTCTACAACTGTTATTATAACGTATTATAACTTGATTGATTGATTACAATGATTATTGAAAATAAAGTGGTTACGACATAGAGAATTAGCCAAGATAATTTAGAGTGTGTGGTTTTTTTTTAAATTTAAGAGATATAATAATAATAAACATCTTAAATCTTAAATTAAACGACTTGTTACGAATAAAAAATAGGATAGAATGGAATAGAAGCCGAAATAAAAGAGGACTTTGGTTGTTGAAAGTAGAGATAGAGGAGGTTTGACACGCGGGTTGACTTATTTTGACCCAGCTGCCACTGCTGACCATATCTTCTTCTATGATTATAATAATCATGTTTTTTTTTTTTTTTGTTGAATGAAGTCCTTCTCCCTCCCTCTGCTTCCCCTTTTATATATATATTCCATACATGACGCATTCTTGATCCTTTCCTATTATCTTTTCAATTTCTATTTATTTATTTATTTATTTTATTTCTCAAAAACAAGATAAAACTCACACCCACCTTCTCTGTTTTTGTATCTAAAAGATTTTTAAGATCGATTTGGAATTCGGTTGAGAGACAATCATGCCTTTTTGCAACGTCGGAAAGTACAGGAGCGATGATGTAGTTCACAAGGAGAAGAATATAAACATATTTTACACAACTTATGGCAGTGGACCCATCAAAGTTCTCTGCATCATAGGTGGTCTATCCAATTAACCCATCTACCTCTTTCTACATTACCTCTTGTTAACTTTATATGCAAAAGCTAATGCTATGCATGGGTTCAGGATTGGCTGGCACACACGAGTCATGGAATCCACAAATTCAGGACCTCGTTGGGACCACCAAACCAAATGATGATCACACTTCCAACCATGGTCTCTACACCCATAATAATGGTATACAAGTGTGTGCCTTCGATAATCGAGGAATGGGTCGTAGCTCTATTCCTATACATAAATCCGAATATACGTAAACTCTCCTATTCATTTTTATCAATCGCTTTGCAGTCTTTGCTGTTTTGAGTTTATACCATGATTTATCTCACCTTTGCTTGCTACATTAATATGGTGGTTTTTCTCTGCCTATATTCTAGGTGGAACACAACTTACTAAGACACAAAATTTTGTACTTTACTCCTTTTGCCTTGCATACAATGCAGAGCAATATAAATAGTATGGCAATATAATCTTCGTTATATATATATATATATATATATATATATATATATATATATATATAGAGGGTAGTGATCAAGAGGGAAGTGTCTTTTTTGGGGGAAAGAGGGAAGCGTTAGTACGCATCAGAAAGCATATTACAATTATTAATCAAAACGTCAACAAAAAATTATTTTTATCGGTAAATAGTAATCAAAATCGATGCTATAAAGAATATTTTAACGAATGAATTTCATTTTTAAGTCATAACATTAATTGATGAATATTTATTTAATTAATTGTTAAGATGCAGTGTGATGCATATTAACTAAGATGCATCGCGATGCATCATAAAACTTCACATTATTTGAAAAATATTTTTATTGTTAAAATGCATCACAATGCAGATTAACTAATATGCACCGCGATGCATCTTAACGGATTTGGATCAAATATTCATAAATCGATACTATAACTTGAAGAAAAAATTTATCAAGGAAGCTTAACATTTATAACATCGATTCTGATTAACATTTACTAAATTTCAGTTTACTTTTTTCGAGATTAGTATAGGTGAAGGTAATATGCTTCCTGATACGTACTAACGCTTCCCCCTTCCCTAAAAAAATGGACTTCCCTCTGGATCATGCCACTATATATATATATATATATAATGTAAGTTATATGTTGAGTGCAGAACAAGGATCATGGCAGCTGATGCAATATCTCTAATGGACCATTTGGGTTGGAAGAAAGCTCATGTATTTGGTCATTCAATGGGTAATTGTCATGTTGAGTTATCATTCCTAATATTCTACTGGTCGTTGAAAAAATTATTTCTTTAAGTATTGGCTACTCACCACGTACAGCTACATTATACAGGTGGTATGATAGCTTGCAAACTGGCTGCTACTTATCCAGATAGGGTTTCGTCTTTGGCTTTACTTAATGTAACGGGTGGAGGCTATGAATGTTTCCCTAAGGTACAATTTTTCATCAACTGATGCTACTCATAGGCTACATTGTTTTTTGATATTGATGATGACTAACTTCCATAAACCAACTAAGCATTTATAAAATCCTATATGCAGATTGATCGTCAAACATTATCCATTGCAGTGCGTTTCTTTAGGGCCAAAACCCCAGAGCAAAGAGCAGCTGTTGATCTAGACACTCATTACTCACAGGTAGATGATGTTGTATATCCAACGTGTATGACCTTTATAACTTTGACGAATGCTACTTTTGAACTTATTCTTACAATTTATATCCATTTATTTGCAGAAATATCTTGCTGAATATATTGGACTTAAAACAAGAAGAGAAATCTTATATCAAGTAAGAACTATATAACAACCTAGGTCCACATAAGCTAGGCTTTAGGCAGTTACTGGCATGTATTATCCGATAATTCATCTAGTTTATATCCTGTTATAAATATTAAATTACAACCTACGGCTTTACAGGCATTCATCCTATTTAAATTGCACAAATATGACGATGCCACTAATTCAAGTCCAAAGCCCAAAGCATCTTTGTGGTCGTCTATATAAATGTCTTTCAGATGTTGGAAAAATAGTCGAGAAATACTATGACAAGTCATGATGTTTTGTGATTGACCTTTTCTATATATAATCACCACACAATCACAACAGAATTGAACCTCCATTTCCGTCTAGCTAAAAATTCTTGTCTAATCATATTGTTAGGAATATGTGAAAGGGTTATCAGCAACTGGAATGCAGCCAAATTATGGGTTTGATGGCCAGATTAATGCCTGCTGGACCCACAATATTTCTAAGACCGAACTTGAAGTGATATGTGCAGAAGGTTTCTTAATATCCGTTATTCATGGGAGGTAAAACATTATTCTCCCTAAAATATCTGACACCTCTCATTTCACTAGGGAATACATTCTACAACCTTTCAATTGCTTTTGTGTAGACATGATGTCATTGCTCAAATATCACATGCAAAAAGGCTCGCAGAGAAACTCTACCCCCTTGCAAGGATGATAGAACTTCCTGGAGGTCATCTTGTGAGTCACGAGAGGACCAGGGAGGTGTGTGTGTGTGTATTGTGTTATTTTCACTTTTTGCTTGATTACTAAATGGAATATTACCATCACCAAGGTGGCCTAGTGGTAAGGATCCTGATGCCCTCACAAGAGGTCTAAGGTACGCCTCACTCGCTGCACATCTTGGGGGTGGCCACGGAAAGGGTCGGAAATGGTCACGGGGATACCGCGGTTAGACCGCGTACATCTGAGTAAAATAACCTCGCCCTCCCCGAGTAACCTGAACAGGGAAAACCTCCTCCGTATAACCGTTTACTAGATGGAATATATAAACCAAAAGTTATTATATGAAGGAGGCTTAAATATGTACAAATTTTTTGAAAATATAGGTCAATGAAGCCCTATGGGATCTAATAATGGCATCAGAAATGAAGACAAGCCCATATGACTGGACAACTTTATCGCCCAATAGCTCTAGTAAGTATTAGAACCATATCCCCTAATTAGCCTATCGATGATTTTTCAAGATACAACGTGAATCCTAATAATTTCATCACTTATGACACTTTTAACTAATGAAGTTTCGACGGTTTTTATTCGCAGGCTGCTGGACAACAAGTTGGTCATCATCTAGTAGATTAAATTCAGAGACGGAAATCAGTAATCCAGCCATCAATGTTGGGATAGTGGAAAAGATGAGACCTATCATATTGTACATGATTGGCTTATTTGTGGTAGCATTTGAATACTTGAAAAGAGTTATAAGACGTCTAAAGCCAGTCAGGGTAGGCCCAGCACTCACATATTAGCACAGTTCATCTACTGGTAAAAAGAAAAAATCCTTTCTTTAATAAAAATTCATCGTTTATATACTTAGAAAAAGACCATAATGTCCCCTTTCACCCTTCCTGCAGGGATATTTTTATCAAGCTACCCAGTTGACAATTGACAGTTCGATATGACCATTATTCACTGATACCTCAGAAACTGAGTTGAGTAGTAACACGTGAATATTATTGGAATACTTCAACATAACCTTTAAATAAAAGATAATTAAGAGATTGACATTACACAGTTCACAAGTAAACAAGTATGGCGATTGCGTTTATACCTGCTGCATAGAATTTTTAATCTGTGAGTAAGAAACTGATCCGGTAGAAGACTGGAGTACTGGACCTGCTCTGCAACAACAACTCTCTTGTTTTTTTTATTAATTTATGTATTGGAGAAAGAGAATATTACCTGTGAAATAGTATTTCAAATGGAATAATTGGAGTGATATGCCATTGGAATATTCTGACTCCATGTGTAATATAGTTTGAGCCATACATAAGGTATGTAGTCGATTTGGACCCATGATCATCAATATATAAAGTTATAACCTTGGTTTGATTAAAATTAAAATTAAAATTGGTAAGTAACTCTTTTAATAAAGGGAAATCTTTCTAAAATTCATCAAAATGTTATATTTTCATATACATCATCATGTAAACCACTTTTTGATGTTTCCTACACATCTTCAGCTATAAGATATGCCAAAAAAATAAATGCATATATAAAAGATCTAATTCCTTGGATGTATCATGCCATCCCAAGCAAGGGGTCCTTCAAGGTCCCCTATGATTCGAGATATTCGAACTTCCAAACCCCTTTGAACTTCCCTGAAGAGGGTTCGCAGGCAGTCAGCATATTTGTTCATGTCAAAACTGGATGCGGCCCCGCTAAATCCATCTCCTGGAAAACAAATAAATCCAAAAGCAATCTTGGACTGTATTTCAATCAATTTCTGACCTGTTGCAACTATGTACCTCTGTAACTGGAACGTCTCTTCAAGAAAGTGCTCCAATTTCTTTGTTTCTTCCTTCGATTTAGCGGCAATAGAGCTTCCACTACTTGCATTCTGATCATTCTCATGCTGTAAAAATTACAGAGAAAGACATAAGTGTATAGATTTTCAAGTACTTAAGAGTTGATGAATTTCAACACTTACCATTCGCTTGCAAATATCATTAGCCTTTTCTTGGAGAGACTGATATCTGCTAACTTGTTTATTGACCAAAGACACGAGGCTATAAAACTGCCTTCTAACATCACATTCACTATTTTCGCTACTTTCTTGTTTCCCAGTCAACCTCTCAAGCATTACAAGTTGTTGTTTAAGCCTCTTGATCTTGTAGAATACCCCAAGAGCATGAAGATCCATCTTCCATGCCAATGATGATATGTTTTCAGCACTTTGAATACCTTTTTTCCTCCCACAATCTTCTCCAACAGAAATAAGCTCCATAGAAGGCTCTTCCTTATCGTCAAATTCCTTACCTGGAGACTGGACTGTCAAGACTGTATCTTCAAATACGTTTTCCTCTGAGATTTCTTCAGAGCAGATGTCTTGATCATGTATTAGACTTTGAGATCTGAGATGTAATTCTGGTTCCAATTGCTCTTTCAAGGCACGTAATTCTGATTCACGGTCCAACAATAGAGCTTCCACTTTGAGGTTTTGGTCTTTGATATTTGTAAGATCATGGTTAAGTCCTTCAACGTGAGACTGAAGTCGCTTCAACTCAATATCCATACTCACTGAATGCCAACGAAAAGCTTCCAATTTTTCATCTTTGAGTCTCAATTGTTCTGCAAATGCATTTACCTCAACCTCATGCCTTTGCTCAAGAACACCTGCATATTTCTCAGGTTCACACTGAACCCATCCTTTCAATTGTCTTATATCCCCTGACAGAACTTCGACCCAAATTTACAAGTCAGTAAAGATGACAGATTAAACAAAATCAATGTATAGAAACGGTTGAATTTTAGTACGAAGTCACAAAATTAAAAAATCTTCTCCCCCAAAAGTAAAAGTAATGGATTTTTTTGTTCCACTACTGTTTGAGATCATACAGGACGACATGGTACTCAAAGTCAGAGAATCTTTACCCAATTGTTGTAAAAAGGGAGAAGAGTTGTCTTGCTCTTCCTTAAACTCTGATTGTTCATACTCGTACTGATTGGTTGTCTGTGATCTTGTGTGTGAATGCATAGTTGCAGCAGATTGAACCTCTTTCATGGCTGCAATGGCCTCTGGTTTGGATTTGTGATGTCTAGATAACATATTTCTCAACGAGTATCGCTCGTGTCGCGACTCATGTACCATCTTTGATTTTTCAGGGTCTAGTGTAGCTTGCCGTCTCTTACTCTTTGATATTTTAACTTCTTTAATTAACATTTGTTTCTCAGCTGTATCCAGTTTTGATTTCCTCAGCATAGCAGACAAAATCTTGTCTTTTTGCTCTAAATCCTTGCGTGTTTTAAAAAGTTCCATCGACAACTTTTGTGTCATTAATACATACTGTTCTTTTTGCTCTAGAACTGCATCAAGCTCTTGCTTTTCTGCTTCTACTTGTCTAGCAGCTCTACCCATTTCTGCTTCAAGCTGCCTTTGTGTTGATACAAGCTCAATAAATGCACTTCTATGCTTCCAAATCTCTTTGGAGTGCTCTTGAGCTTCATGTTTCAATGTTTCTCTTAACTCTTCATTCATTTTCTCTATCTTTTTTGTTGTTTCTTCCTGTTCCCTCCTCTTACACTTTTCTTCCTCCAATAACTTATCTTTCTCTTGCAGTTGACCACTCAATTGAGATGCATCTTCTTCTCCTTTTGTATTGATAACTTGTAATTCGTTTAAAAGACATCGAATTTTTCGTGCAAGTTTCTTCCTTTCCATTAACCAGCGCTGCTCGTGTGCTGCAAAGAGGCTAACAACCTTTTCATTGGCTTTCGCATCTTCTACTCGCCTCCTCTTTAATTCTTGGATCTCTGTTTCTGCATTACTTAGCTTATTTAAAAGCTCACACTTCTCTGTTTTGAGTTGCTCTTCTCTCTGAACTCTCCACAGAAGCAAGCACATGAGGCTAGCACCACCATGAAGCATTTCATCTGTAATTTCAATCCAATAGAGTGAACTTTTAAACGAAAAGGGTATACATGAGATGCCGAAAAGCATAAGATACAAGTTTCTTGATTTTTCATCAAATTTAGTCATACACGAACCTGTGATCCCCTTTTCATTCATGGCAAGAATTTGGTTACTCGTTCCTGAGTCCTGTCCAACAAAACTAAATGTTAGGTCACCCATATATTACATGCATGTGTGTACTTACATGGAAGTCAGGGTATGTATCATGTATGTGTTTACTCTGATTAGCAGAGGCGCATTTGAGGGTGAGTAGGTGAGCTATTGCACAGGGCCTCTATTTTTCTTGGGGCCCAAATTTATAAGTTTTACGCTATAAGTAGGTTGATTTTTGTACTTTTCAATCTCATTAAACAAAGTTTTATGATGCTAAATACGATAATTATTGAACGTAGACAAAAAATCAAGTTTTATGTATGTGTTTTAATAGAGGATTTGTGGTTACATGTCTGGTTTGGGGAAGAAGACCCCTTTTCAAATTATCCTCTAATTTTTAAAGGGCCTACAATTTTTTCATGGCACCTAAAATCAATGAGACGGCCCTGCTGATTAGATAAAAATTTGTTATGGTAGTGCACATCCAAGTAAAATAATGGATCTGAAAGATATAAGCAAATTTACTACAATTTTTGCAGAAAAACTCCAGGACATTCACTACATAAACTGGAAATTATTAATGTAGAATAAGCTAGTGCAACTTACACAAATCACAGACGAAGTTTGTGTTCAGTTGGAACATAAAGTAATGAAGCTCGATAAGGAACCAAAAGCAGCAACAACACCCCCAACAGCAAAATCTAGATGATGTGCTTAAGTTTTTAGAAGTCTGATATTTATATAGCAAAAAGCAGAAGCTAAAGAAAGTACTTAAGCATGTGGATGACTTGAATTTAGTTAAAAAGAACATTCATAACTCATAAGTATTGATAGTAAAAATAATTTGTTCCCTTGGTTTCAGTAAAGATGGACCCCTGGAGCCCACTTTCCCTAACCTTTTCTTCTTCTGGGCTACAAGTTAGGGAGCAAAAGCTTAAAATCCTGGCTGTTATTTTGTCCCTATTATTTAAGCACATACAAGAAAAGGTTCATGTATTTATAACTCTATCTTATGTATTATAACAGATAATCCCATACTAAATTGTGGCTTTACAGAGTGGCTTACCAAACTAACTCACTGTATATCTTTATAAAAGAAAAAAGATGCAACTTGGGGAAATGGGTTCTAGTTTTAGAAGCATAGCATGGACATTCCAAAAAAAATAAACCAAAATCGATGATAACAATCACATGATGCAATAATTAATGAACAAGAAAGCAAAGACAAGATCCTAAACTAAGATACCAAGCATTGTTCATCTGTAAAGAATGGCGGTTGTATAATAAAGCTTTGATGGATTGGGTCCATATGAAGTTGAGATAATGAAGTAAAGTATTGTCATTTAGACATGATCAACATCATCATGATGCTCACACCCAACAAAAGAGGTCTTCATGGGCCCTAAACTAAAGAGAATTAATTAACAAAAGGGAAAAAAAAAATCGTTTGTTCAAAGATTATTAGGGTTTTGTTGTAGGAGACCTGTAAAGCAGGATGCTTGTTTGAGCAAAGGATGAACAATGCTGCTGCTGCTGCTACCATTTTGATTGAATACAAAGCAACACTCCATCCAACAACGGATGAATCTTTATTCCTTATGATTCTTGTCTTCCTATAAAACTGAGACAGAAGTCACCAGCTTTGTAATCCCGTAATGCGACGGACGGTGACTGTATTGGAGGTGGTGTAATGGCATCAAACAGTCTCAACGTCAAAAGGGTGCCTAATTAGCGCCACACACTCTAAACACATTTTTACTGACAAATTCAAAATTAGACGAGTATCGTTCAAAAGTGTCCCAATTTGTATGTACACATTTCCTTTTTGGATGGTTCGAAATAAATTGACAACTACCAAATATGAAAATATAAATTTGATTAAGTTCACAATATTATCCTCAATTGAAAATTAGAACTAAAATTTACAAAAAGGTCCAGTTCATGTTATCCTCACAAGAGGTCTCAGGTTCAAATCTCACTAGAAACATATATATCTTGGGGTGACCACGGGAAGGTTCGGAAACGGCTACGGTAACGGTTAGGCCGCTTACATCACAAGCATAAGCTTGGCCAACCCGAGCAACCTGTTAACAAACGGAAATACCCTTTTAAAAAAAAAGTAAATTTTACAAAAAGGTAGCGAATTTTTGATTAATTAATCGGTGACAAGAATGTTATAATGTAAAAAGTAATAAGTAATGATTATGTTTTCTAAAAATGTTTTTTTTTTTTCTGAGGACAATTAAATTAAAACGGATAGAGTATCTTCTTATTACAAACACATCATAAATCTAATTTTTACGAGTACTCCCTCCATCTAAATATAATTTTTCGTCTATCTTTTTCAAGTTGTCTCAAATCAATTGTACACTATTAATAATAGACTAGCAAAATACATGTGCAATGCTACGGTAAATTTAGTGACACCGGTGAAATCTGTTTACGTCTTCTAAATATGACAATATGACGTATTTATTAATTAAAAAAGATATGATAGTCTATGTATATAACACCCAATGATTTCAAGACCATTTTTTTTTTCTTTTTTTCTTTTTTTTAAACATAACGAAAGCGTATATATGAATAATTACATTTTAGATTGCATATAATTATATTCCAAAAGTGCAATCCACATAAACATAATCCTTTAAACTAGGTTACGATATTAACCACAAACAGTAAGTTTTAGATGTTATATAATATTAAAACACAATGTTAAACCCATAACATAATTATCTAAATCAGAGTGGGAGCCGTCAAACATTCCATCAAACCCAAACTTCTTGCTACCCACAATCAAAAGTATAACCTGCAAGAAGTAATGAGGGGGATTAGCACAAAGCTAAGTGAATAGACCCTCAACTATCATCCTAACTTAGATCAACAATTGTTTACAACTAAGCATCATAAACAACTAGCTTCAAAGAGGATCGGTGGTTCTTGAGGTACCCTACTGCCGCGGTGGTCTCCAAGTTACATTTACAACCAACTGAAGGCCAATTCAGTGGTTTAACCGATAGTTTGATACTATTACTACTTACAACACAATTTCAATAAACAACACATGTACAAAGCACTTATGTTGTCCAAGTAATAGTACCCAAACTCAATCCCTGTTGACCTCTGAACAATTCACATAATCCATAGTCATCATGGCAAAATGTAAGCATAGACAATATATATAGTAAAACCAAGTTTACCCGTTGTAATCAAGTTGTTACAACTAATTTAGACTGAGAGTCATTGATCCACTCAGTGGTCTTATATTACTGAGTCTTCGGTTTATCTGAGAACACAACAAAATAATGAGTTATTAACTCATATATAATAATGCAACTTATCTCAAACACATATATCTTAATATTAATGATTAATGATTATAATTTACTAGACCTTCATATTCACATGTAATCAAATGCATTAAGTTAATACAAGTACCCTAATATCAATGTATCACTTACTAATTTACTTAATATATATCTATATATACACACAGAAAGTACAACACAATTCAAACTGATTTTTAACCCTGTTTAAGCTCTTACCCGATCGGCTATATAGCCTTAGCCGATCGGCTAAAAGGCTCTACCCGATCGGCTCACCTCTGACCCGATCGGCTAACATGATGAATTCGGGACTTTTGTTCAGATGCAAGCTGCTGTAATCGTTTTGTTCTATTTTAGCCGTTCGGCCAAATTGACCCGATCGGTTACAAGATGCTACCCGATCGGCTAGACAATCATAGCCGATCGGCTATGAAACCCAAACCAGAAACCCAGCAACCTTCTGCACTTTTCAGCTCCGAACCAACCCCAATTTCACAAAAACTCAGTTGCAATACACGATTTCATCTAACAAATAACCTCAAATATCATCAATAAACATAGTATAACAACAAACAATATTATCTAACCTCAATTTCTACACATGCATCATGTATTCAACCTAATTTAACCAAATTCAAGTATATATATGTTAATGGGGCAAAATTCACTTACAATCAAGAATTTTAGCAAGATGATGATGAAGAATATCAGATGTTTGATTAAAACCACAGGCTCAATAATGATCACAAGTTGTTTTCTCTTGATTCCTCTAAATTTCTAAGTGTGGGTGGAAGTAGTAGAGTGAAAAGTGAGATATATGCATAAATTTGGTAAGTGGTAGAGTTAGGTCGGTATCTCCAAACCGGCCTCAATATTAGTTAGTCAAATATTATCCCCTTTTTAACCTATTGTTTGGAACTTAAAAACCATTTTGCGAGACAATAAGTTTTATTTTACCGTCAACTAAGGCAAGTTAGAAGAAATAATATTTTACTAATCACAATGAGTCATTTAACCATTTGACCTATTAATTTCACATAACAAGATAATACAAAATTATTTCCAACTTTATTAAATAATAAAATAAAATAAGAAAATTACCGTATTACTCCTAGGCCCCAAAAGAGGATGTTACAATGTATATTTAAAGTTCTTATATATGTTTAATGTGAATATATAATTAATTACATAGGGTAATAAAAATAATATTGATATATATGGTAAATAGCTAATTAATAGTAATTGATTATTCCGGGGGTAATAGAGTCATTTACTTGTGTTGAGAACATTTTTACTTGATATTATTATTATTATTACAAACTTTAAGAGAGAAAAAACCCATCATTGTGTTTTTATCAAACCGTATGTTTTTTGTCCGATGACAATAATTTTGAGACATAAGGAGTAATATTTAAGAAAATTTCTTGATCACTAAATGTATCTTATTACGTGTTATGGAGTAAACCTGACAATGAATCAATGTTGATCCAAATCTGATCCGATCCATTTAATGATTTATTGGATCAAAAACATATCTAATAATCTAATTAGTGATCCAATAAATCAATCAATTTTTCACACATCAATGCTTGGATCAATCCATAATCCATCCCGATTGATCCATTTAAAAAGTTGATAAAAAATAGGAAAAAAAATCTCAATTAAAGAAATAGTACGTTACGTTGTTAATTACGTGATTACCAATAATCGTTAGTACTGTTGATCAACTTTTCGTTTGCATGTCTTGTGCGCTTTGTTTTTTCGTTATTACGTTTCTTTAAAACGGCACGACGCTTCCTCATTTGTTCTTCGTTATTATGTTTTTTTTAACCTGGTACGGTAGTTCGTGGTTCGCTGTGCAGGGGCGGAGCCACCTTGGTGCAACCGGGGTCACTCGCCCCCAACGACTCAAATATTTTTTGATATATTTGTATGTAAGTTTAGTGCAATCAGATTGTGGATTTGCTATTTGCCCCCACCTCGGATTTGCTATTTGCCCCCACCTCTCTCATTGTTAAGCTTTTTGTTTTGTGCACAATAGAGAATTAAATAAATAATATAAAAGAGGGGGAAAATAAAAAACAAACTCATATTTTAATGGGGTTTCAATGGTGATTGAGGTTGCAGAGAGATGGTTGGGGAAGATAACCCCACTGGCCCCACTTATATTTCTAACTTATTGTCGTATTTTCTTTTAAAACCTTCATTGTTGTTTAAATACACATTTTAGCCCTTATCAATTTAACATTTACTTCACCTAACACAAGGAAAACACTTAAAAGCATAAAAAAAACCTTTTTTTTCCTTTTTTTCTAAATAGCCTTTGCACTTCCACTATATATATTGTTTTTTTTATTGACTGATAATTAAATAAAATATAAACTTTTTAATTATACTAATATCGAAAAAATGTTGTGTCCCTTAGAACTTAAGAAACTAAATATTTACATCCTTTTATGTAATGGAGAAAACACCTTAAAGCTAGTTGTTTTAAACTATTTTTTGTATTTGTATGTTATGTAACCACTTTATTAATGTTTTCGTGATGTTTTACGCTTCCTTTGTGATCCATATATTTTTAAGTTTTTTTTGCCCCCATCGATAAGATTTTCTGGATCCGCCACTGTCGCTGTGTCGCTTTTTCTCTGCTACAATTTTACAATACATCTATTTTCAATGTTACTCGTCTTCCTACTTATATTGATTTCGATTTTATTGTACATATATCGATGTTCGATAATGTTATGTTTATCAATGTTTGTACTAATTTTGCTGCATGGTGAAATACATATAAGTTTGTGTAGACTATAATTGTGGACTTGAACTACTGATGTACTCCGTAGTAATTTAATATCAAGTTTGAATTTGCGTTTAGTATCCAAAATCACATAAACTGTAAATTTGTAACTAATATACTGGATTTCAAATATGCCAGCTGCATATTGTTGTCATTTGCATAATAGCAGACTTATAAGTATAATAAAATGTCAACTTTTGAGTCAAAATTTTCAATAGTTGAAAATTAATATTTTAATAGATCGATCTGGATCATCATCCATGCATTTAAATTTAGTTGGATCATGGATCGAATCACAATCCACCATGTGGGATCATGGATCAGATTAAGATCCATTTAAATTGGATCATTAGTGATTGGATCAAGATCCATCAATATACATCAATTGTCAGCCCTATTCTGGAGTCACACTTAGAAAATCTTAAGTGCAAACTAATTAAAAAGTTGCAAATTCAAGTTTTATTATATAAATTATGTGTATAATACACATATATGATGATATGATGATTTAGTATATGATTACATGTGATAATGTATGTTGTATTGAGAAAAAATGAATCATCTCTTCATTATCTCTTAATTAACGTACTCAAATTTTATATACCACCGCTAAAAGATCACTTTGTAATTATAAAAATAACAGTAGTAATAATAATAATTATTAATTAAAGGGTTAAGTATTTGTAAATGTATGTAACTATGTGTTGACTTCTTTAGTGTGTACGTAACTAAATTGACCTCCATTGTATGTACGAAACTATTTATTGTCGTACATTGTATGAATTTTGGTGACTTGTCAACTGATAAAAATGTCACTTGTCACCTTATATTTGATAACACGTTACCAAAATACATACAATGTACGACAATAAATAGTTTCGTGCATACAATGGAGGTCAATTTAGTTACGTACACACTAAAGAAGTCAACGCATAGTTATATACATTTACAAACACTTAACCCTTAATTAAACTGTACACCTCCATCCAATTTTATTTTTTATGTTTCTTTCTTTGGTAAATTTAATAATTATTATTTTACTTTCAATTTCAATCAATAATTTTTTTTCTAATAATTAAAGGGTTATTGATCTAAGAGTATCGCTCTTTCAACCATGAGGTCGGGGTTAGAATTTTAAATGGACAAATTTATATATTTGTGAATTTATATATATATATATATGTATGTATGTATGTATGTGTGTGTGTGTGTGAATGAGATCTTGTGAAAACAATGGGATGAAAAAAACGGTGAAAATTGATCTCAACTCTTGATCTAATATAGCATATATATATATATATATATATATATATATATATATATATATAGGTGGAGGTTCATATGAGAATCAACTAAAAGTTGAGAACCTTGAGAACCACTACATTACATGCTTGTTCACATGTGATTTAACTTCATTCACATGTGAACATTGATTTAGGTTAGATTTGTAAAGAAAAAAATTAAAAAAAATCCTAAATTATAGCGAAAAACACAAAAAATAAATATATGTTCACATTTGATGATAATGTGAACAAATCATGTAAAAAGTGTTTTAAGACGTGATTTTCGAATTTTTTTCTTTACCCATCTAACATAAATCAATGTTCACATGTGAATGAAGTTAATCACATGTGAACAAGCATGTAATCTAGTGGTTCTCAAGGTTCTCAACTTTTAGTTGATTCTCATTTGAACCTAACCCTATATATATATATATATATATATATATATATATATATATATATATATATATATATATATATCTGTGTGTGTGTGTGTGTGTGTGAAAGTGTGACACCCCGCAATTTTGAATACAATTAAGTACACTAAACATTTACATTTTAGGCTAATTCCCTACTTAAGTGAATTCACAACAAATTTTAGAAGTAAGTCTAGCAAAGTCCAACTAGTTAATACACGTAGTATTACAAATTTCGTAATTAATATAATTACGTACAAAACATTCGGAACGAACCCGACAAAAATACGGACGTTGGTAAAAACATTTCTATAGATAACTTGAATCTATTTTCAGAAGTTATTTATCCTATATTGTTATTTTTATATAATAGTACACTAAAAACTTAGACGTTTTGATTAAAACGTAACAAACGCAGTAAAAACGCGCAAATCAAATTAGGCAACCAAATGAAACTCGATAAGTATTTTGGTAACTCAAAATAAAGTATTCTAATAATACTTCAATGTAAAAATATCTCAAATATATCGTTAATTAAAATGACACAAAATAACGTTAGGCGATTTAACGTTTTAACACAATTAACGGGTAAACGGCCAAAATACGTAACACATACTGAAACTGAGAATTAAATCACACACACACCCCATGGGCCCCCAAAAATCAGCCACCACCCCTCTCCACCTCTTATTTTTCATGCAAAAATCAATGATGATGATTCTCTTACAAACCCATTAACCATACATGCAATTCTCTTTCATTTTATCATTTCACTCAACACACATCTCTTTCACTCAACACACATCTCTCTAACCTCTCTCTAGCTTCCATTTTCTCTCTCTAAAATCTGGAGAGAACCACCACCAATCACCACTCTAACACCACCATAATTCACCACAAGACCACCAACAACCAACACACAAATCTTCATCATTTTTGCAAGGAATTGAAGCTCAAGAACATCTCATCTCATTTCTATCATTCTATCTTCAAATCATCATTGTGAGAACTCATTTCTACTTACATCTATGTTTATTTACATGTTATATGATTCATCTAACTCGATTATGTCCAAAATCTTTGATAAAATACGTTTTTATAAAGTATACATACACATGCATAATCTGTCTTCAAAAAGTCAGTTTAGTAAATCGGCCATATCTTGAGTTCTAGGATGAGTTAGACAACGATTTTTTTTTTAAAGTTGCGTATTGAAAAGATCTACAAAAAGTTCTTCTATGAATCCTTCCAGAAATCTACGTATTTTTATATATAATCGAATCTTTGAGACTGGTCTGCACTTGTTCGAAAACTATGTTCGGTTCTTTTGCGGGATTATTTAACTAACAAGATGGACCTTATACATCTCGGAAAAATCACATTAGGAACTAGACACACACATGAACAGCTGGTAAAAATTGTGGAAACTTATTTGGACCAGAACATATTAAAATTGAGTGGCGAAGTAAACCTACAAAACCGAAAACTCACTAAAAGGGACTATTTTTGACATAAACATAAAACCGACACTTCGGACCAAAAATAAAACGTAACGATAACTTTTTCAAGCCTTAGAAACATATTTAAGACTATCCGAAAAGTTTCGGGTCAAACCGAACACATTTGACCAAGTCAACCGAAAACGAGCCTCGGTACGAAAAACGTGAACGAAAATATAAAACGTTAAATTTTGGCTCGAAACGAATAGTTTAAATGTTTTATTATAAAACAACAAATACTTATGCGATACGACTTCTAAAAATACGAAATATACTTTATGAGTATAACGAAATGTAAAACGTTAGACTTTGAATCGAAACAAATATTTAGTTGTTATACTATAAAACTTGAACAAAAATGATGTTATGATATTTACGGATAAGTATACACGCGTTGAAACACTTAAATAAAAACGTATACTTTTACAAGTAAATAAACGAAAAAAACATAATAATAACACTTTGGGAATTATTATTACAAAACCGTCACCAACGGGCCGTACATGTTTTCTAACTACAAAACTAAACGACAAATGAATACTTTGGACATATCTAGTTAATGAACGCTAGCATGGATGGTCAACTACGACATCCACATACTTATACTTATAATCTCATACGTTTAGGACGTTAAAGACCCTACCTGGACTTATGCTTTGCTAGCTCTCACGCATTTAGCTCATGAGGTGAGTTCACAGTCCCTACTTTTACTGTTTTACTGCTTTTAAACCAGTGGTGAAAAACATAGAAAATGATTTACTATTGTATGCTACAACTGTATATAAATGCTTTATGCTTTTATACTTATAAACTATTGTTTACATGAATGTATCCATGTTTTACTTGATAGATTGAGTACTTTTGAACTATACTTATGAATGGCTTCATACTATACTTGCAAACTATTTATAAAATGCTTTTAGGCTTTTATACAAACTATTATTGATGAAACAACATTTTTATACTGTTTTGTGCCCTGCGGACTTGGGTATTGGATCCTACGGACTTGGATCAGATCCTACGAACTTGGATCAAGGGACACTTACTCTCCCTACTATTTTTGGACCCTACTGACTTGGGTATTGGATCCTACTGACTTGGATTGGGGACACTTACTCTCCCTACGTATTTGGACCCTACTGACTTGGGTATTGGATCCTACTGACTTGGATCAGATCCTACTGACTTGGATCAAGGGACACTTACTCTCCCTACTACTCCTGGATCCTACGAACTTGGATCAGGAATACTTATTTTTCTACAAACTTTATTTTAGAATACCTACTTTTCTAAAACGCTTGTAATGGATACTGCTTTTTCACAAATACTTTTAAAATAGGATACATACTTTCCTACAAATACCTTTGAAATAGGATACGTACTTTCCTACAAATACTTTTGGATAGGATACATACTTTCCTACAATTACTTATAGGATACTTACTTTCCTACAAACTCTTATAAACGAAACTTAGTTGACTTTTAGGTCAACGTTTTACAATGAACTTGGTTTATCCACTTATTAAACATAAAACATGTGAATTCACTTAACAACCATGTTGACTTTTTACTATGTTTTTCAGGGAATTAGCTGCATAAGTAAGACTGCATGCATTTTGGAATCTAGGCGACCCACGACGAAATAGGATGACATCTTAACTACTGTTCAGCGATAATCATACAGTCTGATGCATGAATGTCCAACGTTTACGTCGGCGCCCCCACTCGATCTAATGCTTCCGCAAATATATGATAAACTGTAATTAACGAATTTGGGGGTGCGACAGAAAGGGTAGAGATAAAAAACGGTGAAAACACTTTTTTCTTCACAATTTTTTTAAGGTGTGAACATTTTTTTTTTGTGAAGTAAACCATAAAAAATAAAGGTTCACACAAAAGAAAATATTTTTTGTGAAAAATATAAAATAAAGTCAAATCCGAAAACCAAAATAAAAAAATTAAGATTCACGATTGAAAACTTAAAAACTTTCTGTGAACCCAAAACAAAAAATAAGGTTCACAATTGAAAGGTTAAAACTTGCTGTGAACAAAAAAAAAGTTAAGGTTCACAGTTGAAAAAAATGGTTCACAATTAAAAAGGATAAAAACTTTTCGTGAATCAAAAAAAAAATTAAGGTTCACAATTAAAAAGTAAAAAACTTTCCGTGAACTCAAAAAAAATAAGGTTCACAATTGAAATTTTTTAAAACTTTTTGTAAACCTAAAAAAAAATTAAGGTTCACAATTGAAAAAGTTAAAACTTTCCGTGAACTCAAAAAAAAAATTAAAGTTCACAGTTGAAAAAGTTAAAAACTTTTCGTGAACCCAAATAAAATTAAAGTTCACACTAAAAAAACTTCAAAAAATTTTGTGAAAAAATTTACAAAAAATTTATGTGAAAAAAATAAGGTTCACAATTAAAAAAGTTAAAAACTTTGTGTGAAGTAAAAAAAATTAAAAATTCATGATGAAAATTTTATGTGAAAAATATATACAAGGGTTCACAAAAAAATTTATACGTGAAGCAAAAAAATGAAAGTTCACAACTTTAAAAAATTGTGAATCAAAAAGTGTTTTCACCGTTTTTTTATCCCCACCCCTTTTACATATATATATATATATATATATATATATATATATATATATAATTTAGATTAGATCAATGGCTGAGATCTGTTTTTACCATTTTTTTATCCTCTTATTTTCAGCAGAACCCATTCCTATATATATATATATGATAGGGAATGTGTGTAAGTATTTGACATTCTAAAATTCATATTTTAGATAAGTAAAATTATACAATTTCATTGAAGGCAGGCAATGAGTAGTTATTTTTTTAAAAGAGTTGTACGAAAAGTTAAAGTAGAAATTTCATAAAGGGGGATATGAAATACCAAAAATTTCAATAAAGGGAACATAACATAAGTTTGCTCAATAAACGGGTTGCATGTTGTATTTTGTTACAACAAAAGTAAATATAAGTTTAATTTTTCACAATAAAATAACTTGTCATGACAACCTTATGATTTGTTCAGGGAACATGCAATATCTATCTATATATATATATATATATATATATATATATATATATATATATATATATATATATATATATATATATATATATATTGACTATATAGTCTAGTAGTAAGGGCAGCTCATGACTTCTTTCAGGTTATGGGTTCAAAACCTGCCATAGATATTATTTTTCATAAAAGTATATACTCCCAATGAAACATATGACCCACAATGTTAAGACTTCATCCGCGAGAGTTCCGATTCGAACGTTGTGGTATAAGTTATGTATAACACCCCTCATTTACTTGTCAATTTAAATATTTTAAAATCGACCTTTATACCTCGGAAGCGTAAGTCCATCCACATTAATAGGTCACGTTAAATAGGATACATATCTAAAGTCCAAGTGTTCAGACTATATACAGACAAGTTATGTTTATATAAACCAAAATACTACCGTTAGGTGTTATATAATTCCCAAAAATACGTTGATTAAATCAAATCAATATCAGAGTAGACGCTCTGTTGTCAAACATTCCATCCGAATACCAACTTCTTGCCCATCCATTATTAAATCTATAACCTGCAAGAAGGATTAATGTGGGGATTAGCTCAATGCTAAGTGAGTAACATGTAATCATCAGTCTAACTTAGCAATAACAAATCTTACAACAAGATAAACGTAAACATATAATATCAATGAGATAACATCTCAATAACACAACATATCAATGAGGATCAGTGGCTCTTGAGAAACCATAATACCAGGGTGGCTCTCCAAGAACACTTACCGTCAATTTGTAAGGCCAATACAGAATAGACCGATAGCTTGGTACTAATTTCATACGACCTAATTTCCCATTAACGATAAGTACAAGGAAATTCCTGTCGTCTTACAAAAGTAACCAAGCCCAGCTTCTATGCTGACCTCAATAATCAATGCACAGAGGCAATATATATCACGTGATCACATATTCATATACTCATCATAGCAACATATCAGACTAAACAGTCTATCAACAGTATTATTACTATTAAACCATAATTATCATGGCAAAACTAAAACAGTAACAATACATTTACCCATTGTAACCGAACCTGCTACAACTAAATCACACTGAGGGTTACAGATCCACTCACCGATACCTCAGTCGTCCACTCAGAAGTCTAATATTACAGAGTCTTCTCCGTATCTGAGAATTCAAATAAATAGCGAGTTAATACTTATTTCAAAATCGTATGACATCTTTTGATATATATTTGTATCAAATAATAAATAATAATCATAATTACTAAAACAACCATCATACCTGCTTTAATAGTATTAAGCACCTTATTTATTTCTATTCTTTTCATAATTGTACAATATTTTTCAATACATAGTATTAAGTAATAACATAACCCATATTACAATTTACAATCGTAACTTCTCAGTAGAATCCTACCATCATTAATGCTAAACTACTCTTCAATCTATTTGTAGTTCATATATATAATTTATCTCAACTCATGATCACACAATGTGTTTTAAATCAAACATCTCAATATACCACAACTACACAATAATTGATAATCAAATGGTAATTAACATTTATACCACCATACCATTCTATTTCATGATATTTAACTTATGACCAAGATGAAACTTTAAGCTAATAACTATAATCAAGTTATCATCATACTAGTGTAATATTTATAGATTCATTAAACTAAGTTATAGTCATTTTCCTAATTTCCCTTTGTTATCCTATAATATCATATTTAAGTTAAATGCACAAACAAGTGATAAGTTGTAAGTCTGGTTTGCTGTTTCTGCACAAGGACCCGCCGGCTTGGGGTGGTGACCCGCCGGGTCCTTACTAACCAAAGAAGCAGCCGGTTTGTTGCTAAGAACAGCCGGGTTCTAACCCATTCCAGCTACCTGCGCATCCGTTTACAAGCTGTACCAAATTTCAAATCCCCAAAACTTTAAACCCAGCTACTAAATCGACTCTACAATTTTCTAATGCCTAATAATCATCAATAAACTTCACATGACATTCAAGTAACAACATATAACACTTTCAAACATCTAATTTCGTATATAGATCAATAACCCATTTAATTATATCAATTAAATTTCAAGAATTAATCAATAAATCAAAAGAATCAAGCTTACACTTGAATGAAGAAGTAATAAAGATGGTGATGATGAGGAGTGGATGTTGAATAAAGAAAACCACAATAACAAGTCTTTTATTGTTTTTCTTTTCTTTGTATATTACTGTGTGTTTTTAGTTTTGGTCAAATGAGGAAATGAAACAAAATGGGGAAAGTGAGAAATGGTGAAAGTTAGGTCGGCTATCTCCACCGACCCAATGTACTTTTATTTAATTATTATTCTCGTTCTCAATCTATTGTCTGGAACCTAAAACCATTCGCGATACAAGTTATTTTATTTTTATTATAACTATATTAATTTAAAATAATTAATAATTTATCTGTCACAATTAATTATTTGACTCTTTTTCCAATTATTTTCAAACAACAAATTGAAACTATTTTCTGACACATTAAATAATAATTCAAAGTCAGAAAATATTAAAATACTAGTAGACCCAAGAAGTGGGTGTTACAAATCTCTCCCCCTTAAAGAGATTTCATCCTCGAAATCTAATACAATCTAATAGTTCAACACACATTACCCTCTAAAGCAACTTATAATTGTAGTTACACATTTTCAATTCTTTTCAAATGCACATATTCAAATGTACATGTTTCTATTTTACATTTCTGCACTTATACTGTGCCTAAATATTATTCCCATATATAAAATGATCCTTTAAATGAATCATTCATAGTTAACCAAGTAACCACCTTTAAACACGTAATCTCTTATTATAAGTGAATCACATAACCATCTATAATATAATACTCTTACAACAATAAACTAGTACCATGCTAGAATCTTTAAAATTAATATAATTATTTATCTTTTTTTTTTTTTTCAGACTAACAACAAACATTAGAAATGGCTATTACCACCGTACACATATCACAATGAAAATTTAAATTTTCACATCATAACTAGCAACCAAGCTAGTATCCACTTATCCTTTTTAACCGGTAAAATACCAGAATCTTCACTTTTGCAACCAGTTAACACAAATCATATTTGAACTTTCAAATCACTTGAGTATATAAAACCTTTTACTTAAAAGTAAACCGGAATCATATAATTTTATATACATATTATTAAGCAAAGTAGAGGTCAAATTCTATAGATAAAACCATAACCACAAAATCACATAATCACTTAACACCAATTCTCATCGGATAGATGCTAAGTCTTCATCAATGGGTACTTTGCTATATCAGCACACGTACCACATTATCAAAATGTGCTAATCACAAGCACGTATCCAATATTATTTACATATTTAATCCATTTTAGTTGACCTCTACATAGACTTACTTCACCATTTAACTTTTCC
Organism: Helichrysum umbraculigerum; assembly: GCA_949592205.1. Classification (NCBI taxonomy): domain Eukaryota; kingdom Viridiplantae; phylum Streptophyta; class Magnoliopsida; order Asterales; family Asteraceae; genus Helichrysum; species Helichrysum umbraculigerum. Next base: position 168,083,057 of record CATIUR010000001.1, on the reverse strand, counting down.
AGTTTACAATTTACTATTTCTTCTTGTCATTAAGTATACAACACATACAAAATTTCAAGTAACTCATTAAATATGGAACATACATACCAATTCCATAATTTCAACTATTACTATCATAATATTTCATTCATTCTTATCTTTTCATAACATTTAAGTTTCTTCTCCACTGAGACTCATTCATATATGTTTTTAGTCTGTCTATAATTTAAACAATTCTAGCTTAAACTTAAATAAAAATTTGCTGGACACAGACACTACCCGCCGGATACAAGGCCTACCCATCGGGTACCCTTGTTTCCCATCAGAGTCTCAAGTCTGTACAACACATCACCCTTCAAGGGTTTTTTTTTTTTTTTTTTTTTTTTTTTTTTCATATTTGGATCTTTAATCAATTTTATGGTCATTTTAGAACACTTTACTTGGTGCGCCATATTCCAACCCAATACAATTCAAGTTCTATTCCTTTGACCACTATTTCAATACTACAGTTGAAATCTAGTGCTATATAGAATTTCATTACATTATGCCTATAACTTGTTTTAGTATACAAATCCGTCATTGATCCGTTTGGGCATTATAATGACCGATTGGGGTTATTAATTATATTGACACCATTTCTTTATTATGTATAACTCAATTTATTAAAGAAGGTCAAACTAGACTCTTAACATTAATCATTCTCAAATAATCGTTATATCCCATCAATTATTTGGATCTAAGTTCTTAATTGTCATTTTACCACTTACTTTATTTCTATATAAACAACAAACAATAAAAGAAACTATTTAAATATATTTATACCTTACCAATCAATATAATGTACCAATTGACCCGTGAAGAGTACCAACCACAACTTTTATTTTTCTAATACAAACTTTGAGTCATTAATTAAGGTTACATAACCTTTGACAAACTCATTTAACTTTTTTGAAAGTTTAATCATATTTTAATCAAAACATAACAACATTTCACCCATGTTTGACTATTTCAACATTGTTGACTATTTGTCAACTTCAGTTCAATCAATCAGTTAGCAATTACCTCTAATCACTTTTCTTAAGTTTGACTCTAACATGACCAATCATAATCCAATAATTGTATACTATACACAAGACTCTTTATTCGATATTTGACTTGCATAGTCAACACATCATCATATTAACATATCATAATACTATGTTTATCATTACACAATTTTTTTTTCTTTTTTTTTGGCTGGCTACTTCATATCATAAATCATCAATGTGACTTCCTTTTCACTTAAACACATACCACACAATGTCCTGGTTTTCAAAACTATTAGAACATGGTTACTATCTCTTAACAACAAATACATACTTAAAATCAAATTTCTACATACATAATCAACTTTACATATGCAATTATTTCACATATTAATAACATATCAATTCATGTCATTAAGTTAGTATTCACATTTCATTTATCGGCAATTTCCACTTGCCTCAATTCACAAAGCAACTAATCACCAATTACATATTACTGACATTTAAATCATGTCATCATTTACGTCAGTACTTTGATGTTTATATACCATTCACTAATTTCATTTGACCAGGAAGGTGTACCTCTTTCTCAATCATATATATAATCACATCAAAATCTACATTTTTCATATTTATTTCATTCAACTGTTTGACCTTAGTCAAAACATACTTCCTAACCACAAATTCTCCCGAGGGAGCAAGTCCATTATAATCAATTACCAAATAATTCATTAGCAAGGATTTATAAGCACATCTTGCATTTATCATATCATAATATCACAACTGATTTTATACTTTATTTCAATATTGTAGACACACTTAAATTCAAACAGTACTAATGTTATACTTTAGTCAACAATGTGTCTACAAAGTTCAACACTTATTCTGTGATTTCGAGTTCATTCAGAACTACTCATGACGCTAAATGTCTCATTTAATATTCCTATCATCACATTAGCATGTAATAATCATCAATGACTCATAACTGGGGAATCATATCAGTCTGACCCAATTTACTTTACTACTAAGCATAATTATCATAGCAAAGTAAACAATTCAAATTAATTTAGATTCGACAGGCTTATCGAGAATTACCTGATGCTCTTTTACCAACGAATATAGAGGAATCATTAAGAGTACCGATCGGTTACTCATGTTCCTCCGTCTCTGCAATCAAAACACAATCTAACAAGTTGTTAAGTGTTAGTACATATCCTACTAACCAATTTCTCATACAACAACTAATCCCAAACCCTGAAATGTTTGACGTAACACAAATCTCGGTTTGGGATTGAACATCTTACAATGTCCAATTCACCCAAACCTATGCTCTGATACCAATTTATAACACCCCTCATTTACTTGTCAATTTAAATATTTTAAAATCGACCTTTATACCTCGAAAGCGTAAGTCCATCCACATTAATAGGTCACGTTAAATAGGATACATATCTAAAGTCCAAGTGTTCAGACTATATACAGACAAGTTATGTTTATATAAACCAAAATACTACCGTTAGGTGTTATATAATTCCCAAAAACACGTTGATTAAATCAAATCAATATCAGAGTAGACGCTCTGTTGTCAAACATTCCATCCGAATACCAACTTCTTGCCCATCCATTATTAAATCTATAACCTGCAAGAAGGATTAATGTGGGGGATTAGCTCAATGCTAAATGAGTAGACATGTAATCATCAGTCTAACTTAGCAATAACAAATCTTACAACAAGATAAACGTAAACACATAATATCAATGAGATAACATTTCAATAACACAACATATCAATGAGGATCGGTGGCTCTTGAGAAACCATAATACCCGGGTGGCTCTCCAAGAACACTTACCGTCAATTTGTAAGGCCAATACAGAATAGACCGATAGCTTGGTACTAATTTCATACGATCTAATTTCCCATTAACGATAAGTACAAGGAAATTCCTGTCGTCTTACAAAAGTAACCAAGCCCAGCTTCTATGCTGACCTCAATAATCAATGCACAGAGGCAATATATATCACGTGATCACATATTCATATACTCATCATAGCAACATATCAGACTAAACAGTCTATCAACAGTATTATTACTATTAAACCATAATTATCATGGCAAAACTAAAACAGTAACAATACGTTTACCCATTGTAACCGAACCTGTAACAACTAAATCACACTGAGGGTTACAGATCCACTCACCGATACCTCAGTCGTCCACTCAGAAGTCTAATATTACCGAGTCTTCTCCGTATCTGAGAATTCAAATAAATAGCGAGTTAATACTTATTTCAAAATCGTATGACATCTTTTGATATATATTTGTATCAAATAATAAATAATAATCATAATTACTAAAACAACCATCATACCTGCTTTAATAGTATTAAGCACCTTATTTATTTCTATTCTTTTCATAATTGTACAATATTTTTCAATACATAGTATTAAGTAATAACATAACCCATATTACAATTTACAATCGTAACTTCTCAGTAGAATCCTACCATCATTAATGCTAAACTACTATTCAATCTATTTGTAGTTCATATATATAATTTATCTCAACTCATGATCACACAATGTGTTTTAAATCAAACATCTCAATATACCACAACTACACAATAATTGATAATCAAATGGTAATTAACATTTATACCACCATACCATTCTATTTCATGATATTTAACTTATGACCAAGATGAAACTTTAAGCTAATAACTATAATCAAGTTATCATCATACTAGTGTAATATTTATAGATTCATTAAACTAAGTTATAGTCATTTTCCTAATTTCCCTTTGTTATCCTATAATATCATATTTAAGTTAAATGCACAAACAAGTGATAAGTTGTAAGTCTGGTTTGCTGTTTCTGCACAAGGACCCGTCGGCTTGGGGTGGTGACCCGCCGGGTCCTTACTAACCAAAGAAGCAGCCGGTTTGTTGCTAAGAACAGTCGGGTTCTAACTCATTCCAGCTACCTGTGCATCCGTTTACAAGCTGTATCAAATTTTAAATCCCCAAAACTTTAAACCCAGCTACTAAATCGACTCTACAATTTTCTAATGCCTAATAATCATCAATAAACTTCACATGACATTCAAGTAACAACATATAACACTTTCAAACATCTAATTTCGTATATAGATCAATAACCCGTTTAATTATATCAATTAAATTTCAAGAATTAATCAATAAATCAAAAGAATCAAGCTTACACTTGAATGAAAAAGTAATGAAGATGATGATGACGAGGAGTTGATGTTGAATAAAGAAAACCACAATAACAAGTCTCTTATTGCTTTTCTTTTCTTTGTATATTACTGTGTGTTTTTAGTTTTGGTCAAATGAGAAAATGAAACAAAATGGGGAAAGTGAGAAATGGAGAAAGTTAGGTCGGCTATCTCCACCTACCCAATGTACTTTTATTTAATTATTATTTTCGTTCTCAATCTATTGTCTGGAACCTAAACCATTCGCGATACAAATTATTTTATTTTTCTTATAACTATATTAATTTAAAACAATTAATAATTTATCTGTCACAATTAATTATTTGACTCTTTTTCCAATTATTTTCAAACAACAAACTGAAACTATTTTCTGACACATTAAATAATAATTCAAAGTCAGAAAATATTAAAATACTAGTAGACCCAAGAAGTGGGTGTTACATGATGGAGGTGATTTTCCCGGCGATGCTGGACCTTGTCGGAGGTTCGGTCGTGCTCCATTAAAATATGGAGCGGATCCGGTGGGTGACCCAAATACACATTTTCTTTTTTAGAAAAAAAACAACGTTTTTTGCACATGTGGCATTACCATTACCCTCCAAAGATGGTCTTACAATTTTATCCTTAAATTATTTATCAAATTCTAGAACTGCTTCGTGGCTTTCCATTTTTATTGATTTGAATAACAAGAAGCATCTTAATTAATCATATTAATCAAAAAATTACATATAGGTCAGTGATGACATTTATTATTTTGCCGAAAGAGCATGCTTACTCATTCAAATTTTTTCATATTTTATTTGATATATTCTACACAAAATAAGACGATCTAGATAATGGGGATGCTAATTAAAAAAGTTCATAAAATCTATGATTTTAATGTATACAATGTTGCAAATCAAGAAGCTTGATAATTAGGATATTGAGATATAAATCTCAATGTGTATCAATATCAACACCACAACATTTCTCACAAATATTTCTTGTCCTCTTTTGACATAAAAATAACGTTTAAGTTATGTAGAAGATAGAAGTGTTAAAATCAATTAGGCACATTTGGATATGTCTTAAACACAGATTTATGAGGTTGCAAGTTTATAATTATGAAAAATGATGTTACTTTCCATTTACGAAGTTTGTTGTCATTTTATTTTATGTTCATCTAAAGTCTAAAACACTTATAATTCATTTTCCCATTTTACCTTAAAACTTAATAATTGGAAGATCGGAAAACCCCTAAATGCCCTTACATTATTCCCTTATTTTGTCTAAAACACTTATAATTCATTTTCCCATTTTACCTTAAAACTTAACAATTGGAAGATCGAAAAACCCCTAAATGCCCTTACATTATTCCCTTATTTTACCTTTTACTAGTTTGTAACCTGCGAAATCACGAGCTCGTTTATATTTTTATTGTTCAGTTGATCACAATAACATAATGCATTTAATATATTCAAAATCTTTTTTTGTTAATACAAAGTCAAATGTGTGAAAATAAGAATATGGAAAGCAAATCATGGAGATCAGTTTTGTTTTGAATACGCAATTATATTTTGCTTACTTGGTCGTAGAAAAACGTGTCCTTCTTTTCTCTCAACCGGGTTAATCTTCGAAGCAGTAAAAAATGCACTTTTATGAGGTATAGAAAATAATTTATATGTTGCTTAACTTTTCGTCTCTCGTCATATAGGAGGCCCTTGGGGTCCATCAAAGTATCAAACCACAATTTTGGCCGTGTCAATTAGGGGTGTACATAAATGGTCCGAAACCGCTAGAACCGGTAAATCGAACCAGGATCGGACCAGAATCGAACCGGACCGTAGCATAACGGTCCGGTTCTCGGTTCTATATTTTAGCCTTAATGGTTCACGGTGCGGTTCGGTTCTAGAACCGGTAAAAACGGTTCGAACCGTCATAACCGGTTTTATAGGAAAAGAGGAATATAGACTTGATATATGTATTTTTTAATATCGATAGAAATTAAGTTATATAATTAGATTTTAAAAAATTGTTATATTAATTATAAGTATATATGCTTTTTTAGATTTTTATCTTCTATATTCCATGTATCAAAAAAAATTTAACTTACATTTTCTTTCTCTTATTCGCCGTCTGCATACTTCACCGATCATTTTTTTTGATAGATTGTTAACGATTGATCCATTTAATAAATCTTTTTGGGAACTTGATCAACCTTATTCTTTTGTATTCGACATACATGCATGTTTTGTTTAAAAAAAAACATAGATGTATCCAGGGGCGGAGCCATGTAGATGGTAGGGGTAATAGTTGTTACGTGTCCATTCGCAACATATAGTGTAAATTTCTTATAAAAAAACTATACTTTTTGTTAGAATTACAAAAACGTTTTAGTATCTATTATACGGGTTCACAAAAAGTAAGATACCAATGTTACGGGTAACTGTAAATCATGGATCCGCCACTAGATGTATCCATGTTATGTTAGAATTACAACAACGTTTTAGTATCGATTATTAGACTTTAAGTTTTTTCTGATTCCTTAATTATTTACTTTAATTTAATAACTAAATGCTTTTACACATCTTCTTCTTTATAACATACGCGTGTATATTATTTGGTTCGCGGTTTTGAACCAAAACCGCAAGAACCGAACCGGAACCATACCGGACCAGGACCGAATTACATGGTGCGGTTCGTGGTTCTTGATTTTTCATTTAATGGTTCGCGGTCCGGTGCGGTTCTGGTCCGATTCGGTGCTGTTTTTGGACCACGTACACCCCTAGTGTCAATTTCGTATGTACTAAAAATTTGTAAATTCTTGCAATTTATTAGTAAGCCTCTTTTCTTTTTCTTTTTCATTTTTTTTAGAAAGACAAATCTACTCTATCTACCCACGATTATTATATACAACCACAAATATTTACAAACTACCTCCCACGAAGCTTGAACTCACAACCAATAGGTTTAAAGGTTCCTCACATACCGCTAGGCCATAGCCCCTTTGATTTTTTCATTTTTTTTAAAGCAAGCCTACAAACTAACTACCCGACATAATACATTAATACATATACATCGCACATATATATAAATGACACACACGAAGCTTGAACCCACAACATCTTAGTTAATGGGCTTATCACATACCGATAGGTCATAGGTCATTTGGCTAGAAATATATTTCGATGAATTTTTACGGACCTAATTCCATATGCGTGATTATTAAGTTTGATTGGCACATGTTTAATCGTCAAGTTTCTGGCCTGGTCTTTTGCCGACGGTTAACATTAGAGGTGTTGCACAACATCTACTTCATAAGTAGGCATAAAGAATATGGTTGGATTCCATATGCAAGTATTTGTTTGTCATTTAAACATGATTCAAATTATCCAACTAAACCCATTTTATGCGCGACACATTAGAGGCGTTGTGCACTTTACTCCATAAGTGTGTCAATGAAAGGATCGCCTCAACCCATCTAGCTCGCGTCAAGTGGTGTGTTTGTCACAATGTTTTAAAAACCGGTTTTTAGCGAACCGGTTTTCTATCTGGACCCGGTTCAATCCGGTTAAACCGGTTTTTTTTTCGGTTGAACCGCCCATTTTGTACTATATGAGTTGAACCGGTTTTGTGTCCGGATCCGGTCCGACCAATTGAACCGGACCTGTTCAACCGGTTTTCAAAATATTGGTTTGTCAAAGGAAGATAGTTCTACGTTCATGGAAATACACAAGTAGTGCGTGAATATACGTTTGTTGGAATGGCAATATAACGTTGACTGACGGTGGTTTTGACTGAAGAATACGATTGACTACGTTGATTCACCAACGACAACTACCGACCCCCTGTACTGATCATTGTAAATTCAAGATTTGTTACGGGATATAAAACTACTTGATATAATTGCCGCATCCTACGGGTAATTTAGTAGCTCATAATTAATAAATTTGTCCAATAACCAAATGGATGGTGATATTTCCACCATTTAATTTGATAGATCCACCAAACTTATGCATTAACTAAGGGTGTTGATAAATACAACATGGTTTTTGATACATACAACAAATATATGCATTACAGTGTTGTACAGTACAACACTGTAATGCATGTATGTTGTTGTATGTATCAAAAGTCATGTTGTATTTATCATGGGGCTTAACTAATTGTAATGTACAAATAGTTACTGCATACTTTTGATGAATCTGTCAAATTAGATGGTGTAAATATCATCTCCCTCAAATTGGACGGACACAGTAAGAGCACACGGAGTGGGTACATCCTCGTCGCCGTTTTCACTCTAGAACGCCGTGGGACGGCGTTCCCCCACTCCGGGACGGCTTCCCGACGCCGCCGACACCCGACGCCTTGAGCATCGCCGTTTTCCTTTTTTTTTGTTTCTTTATTTTTTTCCTTTTGTTTCGTAAATAATAAGTATGAATTTGTGTGTGTGTTTATATGAATTTGTGTGTGTTTTGTGTGTGGGTGTGTTTACATGAAGGAGAAAAGAAGAAGAAAGAGATAATGAAGAAGATGAATAAATTGTGGTTTTAAAAATATGGGGTTTTTTTTTTTTTATTCTCTTTTGTGATACCGAGTTTTTTTTCCCCTCCAAATGGTTTAAAGTTAAAAAATATAATTTCTTTTATTTTGTTTTAATGAATTAAATGTTATTTTATTTGATTTATATGATTTAAATATTAATCTATACAATTATTTACATTAACAAATAATATAAAATTCTACAACACTGTCCAGAACTCTCTTATCACTTCACAAAATCCTCACCATAAAATTCTCACTCACAATAGTGTGTTTATTTAGTGACAACTTTTTAATTTCGGGTCAAAATAGAACGCCATCATTGCGGCTGGTCTTGGATAGTCTGATCTGACGGCCATGATAAGTTGTTACCAATATCAACGGCTCAGACAAGTCATCAAGTATGATGTGATTATAAGTCGGTGCTTGTACCGAATTAAAAGCCCCAGTCTTGTTTTTCCTTTTGGGATTCACGATTGCAACCCGGTTGTTACCCGATTACCTGCTATTTGCTCCACTTCCACTTTAGGTTTCAAGAATAAGAATAGTATCGAGTGAGCGATCGGCGATGGGTTCAATGAAAATGGAAGGCATGTCTCTGCCGGCTCTCTTCGATCAGGCTCGCAAAATTCACCTCCTTTCTTCCGATTCCACCGTCGATAAGGTTTGTATGCCCTGCGTGTGTATATATATGTATTTGTTTTTTTTTTATTCAACAGGTTTGTGTATATACTAATCGAGTATGATTTCAATCTTGTTATACGTAGGATACCTTGACAAAGGGCTGCCAAGCATTACAGCAATGTGAAGAAATGATTAGCAAATTAGGGTTATTCTCAGCTAACGAGACCAAGGATGAGATCACTACTACCAATCTCAAGTATATTTTGGTAATATTCTTTATGATATGATATACTACTCCATTGTATTATTGTTTATACCTTGTATGTATATTATTTTGTTACACTACATGCTACTATATGTTTTTTAGTGTGATATCTTTCGTTCTTAAACTTTATTATTATTTATATCTGGACCAACAGTAAAGGGTGACATGATGTAGATTAGATCTTCTTATGTGGACCTAATGGTCAATCATTATATGAACCTTTGTACACTACAATAACCAGACATCCGTCCTATATTGTATGCTATTTCGTACATATTCGTTATCCATTTCTACTCTCATCTATAAGATCGCTCTTGTCATTGACGGCCTGGTTGAAACATGGAACGTCAGTCTAGACTTGCATAGTAGAACTTTGCAACATAGGAAGTATAAAAGTGGTTTATGTATTTACATGATGAAACCCCACATGGCTATGGGACCAGTATACAGATAGGTTACCTCTTTGGTAAGATAAAAGGCATGACCTTTGCAAATTAACTTAAGCTCTTACTTTGCCTGACATCTCAATGTTCCTCTTTGCTATTGGCAAACCTCAACAACTGCTTTTAGCCTAGTTTATATGCTCTATTTTCTTCTACTGGATGCTAAAAGCTTCTGCCGTCGTTATAAACTTCTTATGTATGTGGTGTGCAACTAGGATTGAATGAGAGTGCTTGTTCCTATACGATGATTTTTTCATTGTTGCTTTGAGAAACTTGTAATGAATATGGCTTGTTATGGGAACAGGTGCCATTTTATCTTGCTGAATTGACAGAGAAGACTGGATACGATAACAGAATAGAGATTTTGAAGGTTTCTCAAGCTAAGTTGAAGGTACCGTTAAGTGTTATCAAATCAAGATATAATTGTAGAACATATAATGCAACATTTTTAATTTTAGTTATACACACCTAACTTTGACTTAATTCTCTTTCTAGGAATTTCTTACATTCTGTGATGCTATGGAACTTCTACCTAAAGATGAGTTGGAAGCATCTGCACAACGAGGTCAGAATGCAGTTGTAGATAAGAGGGCCAAGAAGGTAGTGTTAGCTCATATATTCTATTAAAACTATTCTAGTTTGGCTTGAAATTTACATAAATTATTACATGGCTTACTGAAGTATACTCTGTCTCATGTGCAATTATATTATGTTTTAATTACTTCAAGTTGCTAACTTGAGTTGGTTGAATTTAGATTGCTCGGTTCAAGCGCCAACGTGCTGCAGAATCAAAGCTTTTAGAATTAAAGGAACGGAAGGAACGGCGTGGACGCTCAACGAAAGCTTCTGCTTTATCTACTCCTGTTGATACTGGAGATGATGACGTGCTAGAGGATGATGGGGAAGAAGAAAGAGAGGTGAGTTTTGTTGTATGATTATGTTGTCTCCTTAACAGTTATATCAGAACTATAGGCTGATGTAGCACAGGATACTATGAATTTAATGCTTCTACCTGTGAATACTGTTTATACTGTGATACGCACCTTTAGATATGCGGCTATATTCTTATTGTGATCACGTCCGAATATGTTAGTGCTTAATTGTCACTACCATTATTGAATATCTTTTCCCTTCTAACCTTGTACTCGTCTTGGGGCTGGGAAGTACTAGCCGTGATATAGAAAAATGGGATGGCAAGTTACTCTACATTACAAGTTATTGCAGGTCTATGTATTATTTCTTTAAGATGTTTATTGTGGCTTGCTTGCTTCGACTTAACCAAAATCGTGTTTCTTTTTGTAAATTTGTAGGCATGGCTTACCACAATCTCGTTGGCTATTTGCAAGGTTGGTGTCCATGGATCTTAACTCACTCTTATTATTTAATTTTTTGGCTTCTTTGATAATCATTTTGTAACAAATCATATTGTAGGCTCTTGATCTAACAGAAATGCTGAAAAAGGAGGAAGAAATGCTTTCTGCAATAAAGGTTAAGCAAGAGCAGGTAGAACAGCTATGCATCATCTTTTTCTATCTCAGCTAAGATAAATAATACCAAAGTATGAATAACACTATACATCTGTAGAAATGCCCAAATATATCATATCAGTTGATTATAGAAAGTTAGGGTGTGCTTGGTATGGGGTAATAGAGGGTGGGGAATGGCAAAGACAATATTAATTATGCTTGGTATGTTATAAGGAAAGGAATCATTGATAACTAGTGGGTAATGGAGCATTACCCCCTAAATTGGGGGTTATGAATATAAGGTAATGACTATTGAGGCTTATAACCACCTCCACCTTCACCCTTTTTCTTTTTTTTTCTACATATTTTATCTTAATAAATTCTAAAATTCCATCATTTGTTTATCTCTGTCAATTTGTCAAGCTTCGTCAGAAAAGACAACAAATAATTTGAGCATCAACAAGGGAATAGACAAAGTGAAAGGAAAATTTTTTTTAATGATTTTTCTTCTTTCGTGTTTTTTATACAATTAATCTTCATTTTGCATACTGGTCGGGAATTACAATAAAGAACTTCAAATCCTTTTAAACTTATTAATTCTGAATATGAAGAGATCTCCATCATGTATTTTCGGTTTATGTTGATGTGTTTTAAATTTTTTATTATGTGATAAACATTTTAGATGTTTTACCAAGCACTAGTAATGGAATGATAGTACTCATCTCCATTCCTTTATATTTCCATTGTCATTACCATTGTCATTCCTTAAAACGAACCAAGCGCACCCTTAGTTCTTTATTATTGGCATGTCATTGTGAGCCAATATCGTCTGCAGGAAGGAAACACTGAAATTTCACAGACCATCCTTGAAGAACGTGCTAAGACTGTAGAAGACTGGCATCGCAATGCTGCTGCTCGAGCTCGATACACAAAACCAGCAGCACCTATTACATGTGCTACTTTTGCTCAAGATGTTTTGGAGGGGAGAGCTAAAGTTTCACAAGCACATGATCACAAACACCAACCACTCATGTTTGGACCAGCGAGTCTTGTGGGTGGAAGCATAACTAGTGAAAGGGAAAGGATTGCTGCACAGGTTTTCCAACCTAGTCACAGGTATCATATTTGATGCCTTGAAAAGTTTGTTTACTTAGTTTATTCCATTTTGAAACCAAGTACCCCATCTCTACAATAATTTATGCTGCTTACAATTTTATATGTTGTGAGAGTATATCTGTTCTTTACATTATTTTTGAAACCTACCAGAATGCCAACGATGAGCATAGAAGAAGCTGGGTTGAAGGAGATGGAGATGATGAATACGTGGCAAGAGAAAACCGCAAAGATGATAGAAGAAGCCAATTCTTCATGGCACAATGACAAGTGGAAGCCAAGAGTAGGGGGCGGTGATGATGATGAAGATGAAGACGATGAAGCTTCCCAAGACAAGGCAAGGGCTTTCGATGACTGGAAAGATGAAAACCCTCGTGGTGCAGGAAATTCGAAGCTCACACCTTGCGGCTAGATGTTCCTCCGTTGGTCGATCTGCCCTTTGCCAAAACTGAAGTGGTTCCAAATACTTGTTGATCTGGTATCTCATGCCATGATGTTGTACAAATCATGTCATTGGACACCTTTGAAGGATTGATATGTGTATCATTAAGGTTATTAATGATAAAACAATAAACAATATAAAAGATTGTGCATCACAAAGTTGTGTTTATGGGTGTGTTTCGAAGTACAAAACCCATTTACCCCTTAAGTTTAATATCTCACAAACGACAAATCGAAAAATTATGAAAATTGCACCATTAGATTCAGCGTTTGATCCTCTTCAATTTGCCGTCCATTAAGGCATACTTTCGACGAGTTTTTTTTTTCCATTATTTTTAGTGGGTTTCACATTACTAACACGTGTGTTACAGTGTTGCGTTTAGGGTTTGGGGTTTAGGGGTTAGGGTTTGGGGGTTGGGAGTTTGGGGTTTCGTCTCGAAACCCCAAACTCTCAACCCTAAACCCTAACCCCTAAACCCCAAACCCTAAACCCTAAACGCTTTATAAAACTCTAAACTCTAAATCATAATAAACCCTAAACCCTACTAAACCCTGCTAAACCCTATCACTAACACATGTGTTACTAATACGTAAAACCCACCAAAAAAATGAAAAAAAAAAAGTTCGTCGGAAGTATGCCTTGATGGACGGCAAATCGAAGAGGATAAAACGCTGAAAAATATGGTGCAATTTTCATGATTTTTGGACTTGTCGTTTGTGAGATATTTAATTTTTTAAAACGTGGATGAGAGAGAAAAAAGTGACACATGGCATATTGCGGTTGGTTCCCCCATTCTCACACAAAATAAATAGTTTCAATTGAACTCTTCTCAATACAATCATTTAAGGGTTTATTTGTAACTGTCATCACTTTAATTACCTCATTTGGTACCTATCTTAATAATTTGTTAATATGTCTTTTTTTTTTCTATCTAAAAAGAACAAAGTTTTCACACAACACTAGGAGTCTTCTCTTAACGGTGTCGAAAGATTTAAGTGCGATAAACTATTGTTTAAAGACATTTTTTATGACAATAAACAATAGGGATAATTATATGCCATTTACTTCTTAAATACTCCGTAATATACAATACATTTCAAATGATTTTAGTTAATGACCGCAATTCATGATCCAACCCGAGATCAACACCAGAAAGATGTAGAATTGAATTTCTAATCCGGTAGAGTGCTACGCAAAACCCGCCAAACATTATAATTTTTCTAAGCGGGTTCGAGTACAAGGATTGACCCACTATCCTGATTTTTATTTTTTTAGAAATCCCAGCTCATCAACATTCTTACCTAAACAAGTTGTACGGCTCATGTCCGGTTGGTTACTTTTGACCCATCAACCTATATATCGAATATGTAGGTCCTATACAGTTCGTTATTTTTGATCCCGCTACATTGTGTGGGTAACATGCTAGTATCTTATGAAGGTGGCATGTAACACAAATTTCTTCCGATACATGTCACAAACTATCAGAGATTATAAGACTACAATGTGTAACTCACTAAAATTGTTCCTTAACATACTATCATTATAAACCTTTTACCATTAGGCTTGACCTGGATATCTTCTAAAAAACCTCATTTGGTCCGACCAGGAGATGAATGTATATAGCGACTTATAATCAACTTCCGACTCTATACCCAACCAGCTCCAAATGTTCATGCATAATAGTATGGGGCTTGATACATAAGAAGTGCATGATCATGATGTAGCCAACCTGAAAGAATTTTTAGCCTGATGACACCGATGGTGGACCAACATAGTGACTAGTGAGCATAGCATTTCTCGACTATTGTCGCCTTCACGGAGTTTGTCAGTTAATCACTTGACATAAGGAGGATCTATAAATGCCCATCGGAAAACTTGCTCATACTGGACTGCAGCGTTATCCCACGAACAATTTCTTTCCATGCCCCTTCTCATCAACCCTTCCCAAGAGATCTTGTGATCCCTGTATGTCCTTACAGCAAGCCGCAGTGCCTACAACACTCATCAAGTCACATTCTTATTTAAGTGTTTTAAGTAGGTCGAATAATAACTTAGAAATCCGTATAGCTTATTGATTTTGAGTCCAGATCGAACTTACATTTAACATGCTTTCTCTGGTCAAAGGTGAGAAAGCCCATCTGTAATAAAAATGCAGATCAATACAAGACTCATAAGTTTGGCTACTTCATGAACACATTTTCCAGCACAATGTACAAGCAGATGAATTCTACAACAGTTGATCCAAGAATAATTTGTGCCGTGCAGAAATACGTACCCGGTACCTTCACCTTCTTTAGCAAAAGGATTGAAAGTCTTAACAGTATCCTGAAATGCAAAGGGTCTATTAATATTATAAATTCTTTCTAAATGCAATTGAAGACGTGCAGAATTTAGACAACATACTCTAAGGCCTCCAGTTCCATGGACAACAGGTACAGTTCCATATCTCATTGCATACAGCTGATTTAGACCACATGGCTCAAATCTAGAGGGCATTAATAGGATATCACAACTGCAAATTGCACTGGTAGCAGGTGAGTTTTATCAGAAAATCAACTTTATGGAATGTATGCTGTTATCCGATATAGCATGATTTACCCTGCGGTTATCTGGTGAGAAATGGGAACATTAAACCCAACCCATCCTCGAAATTTATCCTTAAATGCTGCTTCAGTAGCTCTCATCCACTCTTCGTATTGTTTCTCTCCCGATCCAAGCATAACCTGGAAAAAGAACAAGGATGGAGTGGCAGAGAGTATAGACTCTAGTTCCATTCATCAATGGAACTCTAATAGCAAATGCATTCTCTACCAAAATATAGATATTAGTTCCTTACAAATTGAACATCGTCTTGCAGCAAGGATGGAGTGGCAGAGAGTATTAAATCAATGCCTTTTTGGTAGTCCAGTCTCCCAATGAATCCAACCTATCACATATAAGTAAGAATTTGCTGCATTACAACTAGAGGGAAAGTTGTTATTTCGGTGATATCAAGCCATCAATGAAAATATCTACCAATGGGCATTCTGGCCGAATTGGAAGACCTAATTCCTTTTGCAGTGCAATCTTGCACTCGATCTGCATTTCCGAAGTAGATCTCTATAAGTACTATAATCTGATAGTCCTATGTTAATAAGTATATTTACGTAGAGTAGCTTGCAATTGGCACCTTTCCTGAAAGGTCAGTGACAGTGTAATGAGAAGCAATATGCTCATCTGAGGATGGATCCCATTCAGTAACATTAATGCCATTTGTGATCCCTGAATCACCATGTGATTATCATCATGATAAAATGAGCACAAGTTGGTACCAATAGACTGCAGACCAAAATAATACTTACCGTTCACAACAAACTTTCGGCTAGTCAGTAGCTCATTTAGACCATATCCACCTTCCGGGGTTGTTATTTCCCAAGAATAGCCCTCAATAAAGCAACAATTATTACATCTTAATGAAAATAGACGTTTGAAAAACTTTAAATGGAAACACAATCAGAAGTAGAAAATAAATATAAATCGTTATTTTTTAATAAACACAAAGTCTTGATATACTAACATAAGATCATAGAAGATACAACCACACATTTTGAAGATAATGGTTACCTGGCTAACAGTCAATATGCGATCAGCAGTTACAATTGCACCTTTTAAAATATTAACTGCTTGACCTGTGTCAAGAGCATGTGTCCTGGCCCAAGTAGGAAATACCCATTCCAAAGCTCCATACCAATCCATAGGCAATCCTAAATTACTGTAAGTTGCTGCGGGCTCAACTCCCTTTCATATGTACACACGAACAAAGAACTACTTTAAATAATTGTACATTTGCATTGTAATCATTACAAAACAACTGACGGTATTGATTCGGGCTCACAACATTTCCTTATATCATATCACTGAAGGGTATCTTATGCATTTGGGAAATAGTAAACCATTTTCCTAAAACCACATAAATGTTGTGTCTTTCATGTGAGAAGGCATCTTTGGTTCATGTGATTTTATTGTCTTAAACAACATTAGAGCGAACCGACAAGAAAATAGTAGTGAAAAGAATCCTACCTGGTGGGCAAGATTATGAATCACAATGATACTTCGAGCATTCTTATAGATTCCGTGTGGACGATACTTTGCTGCCAACAGTCTAATAGAGAAAAACAAGTGATAATCATCAGTTATAAATGACATGACAAGTTAGCAGAAAAAGATACAGAGTAATAAAGCTCAACTAGAGGGCCTTCATTAATGAAAGGAATCTGACTAGCAGGGCGGAGAACAAGACATAAGCGTGCTAAAATAATAGAGGACATATATAATCCAACGAGATGCAAGTCTACAAGGGCGTTTGGATTCTATTTTGGAAATGATTATCTGTTCACTTTCCAATGTATCTACAGAAAGATTCTGCTTATGATAATCTGATTTTATACAGGTCATATAATAAGGTTAACACCAGTTGCAACAAAATCGATTAAAGGAAAAACTAAATTAGTTATTTACCCTTTACTACCCTATTTTGGACACTTATCCTCCATCTTTTAGATTAAAATACTTAACATTACATAACGACCATTTATTCATCACTTCAACAGTTTGGTATGATCTTCTAAACACTCAAAACCTACAAAAGTGACTATTACAACCTCAAGCAGCCAAAATGCATCCATTATTATCTCCTGCAAGGTTTGTTACTATAGATAATTATCCGCTTCTAGTTATTTATAATAATATGATCACTCCTGAAACACATCCAAGAACCACTTAAACAAGGAATACCTTTTTCCTTGATATCAAGAAAAATGCAAAGTATAAGGTACATATACAAAAACAGAGGTGTTAAGCAAGATGGTCACATACACTGGCACAAGCCCTGCATGCCAATCATTTGCAAGGAACAGACAATTTTCTCCATATGCAAACCCTCCTAAAGGAAGCACTAACGGAGCCTCACACGCTGCGTGACATAGTAAGGTGAACCGAAACTGCGTATAGGAAAGGGAGTAAATGGTGTAAAATGTTATTATTGATAAAAATAAAGAAGAAGATATAACTTGTTATGCCACACACAGACTTAACTTGTTCAAATAGTACCTGGTTATCACCATATGCACCATAATTATCACCATACGGATTTCCAGGACGATGATAGCATGGGTGGTCCACAAACACCTGAAAACAGCAAACATAGGCACTCTCACATTTTGTTAAATGTAAACCTGATTACCAAAGAAGGTCATCTTGGATAAGTAACTGACATAAAAATCTCCATACCCAATCAACACCTTCCCTGTACTCATGAAAGAAATCAACTTCCTGGACCCCACCGAAGCAGTAAACCTTAGTTCGGCAATCAAGGTTGGTAGTGTCCGCAAAGTTTTGATCAGAAGGGCCACCATGCAAATATCTTGGCGAGACAACCATTACACGATGTCCACGAGCTGCAAGGGCAATGGGTAAAGAACCACATACATCTGCCAACCCACCAGTCTTTGAGTAAGGTGATGCCTCAGAAGTAACAAAAACCACATTGTATGTGACTTGAGTAACACTTAATTCATCATCTACATTTACTTGTGGTTTGTCAGCAGCATGAGATTCACCAACTTGGATGTCCCCTGGGAGTTATTATCACACACAAGTTTTTAATCATCAAAATATATAGATATATATATATATATATATATATGTGATGATCATATCGAAACTTGCATATTACATAATCAGGTGTTGAAAGTTAAGAATAGTAGGTAGTCATCAATTTGATCAGTTTGAGGGAAGTTGTAGGCAGATAATATAAATGTGATAACTTAAGTTTGTGAGAATCAAGTAAGAAATGTAAATCATAATCAGCCAAATGAAATAAACCAAGAAAATGAAAAGCTGAAACCAGAGTATGTATATAATAAAATAGGAGAATTGGGTTGGATATGAATATGAAGATGATAGATACCTGAATGAGGAATCAATTGAAGGCCAGAAGATGTATGTAAATGAGCAGTACCCAATAGAGATTCATCGTTATCTTCGGAGACGACCCTTAACTTAAAACTACTACTAGTGGAACAACAAGAAGAAGAGAAGCCCAATAATTTCAGTGGCACCTTGACCTTATGGGTTGATTTTTGGTTAGAATTGTGAGTAGTAGAGGTAAAATTAGGATATGATAATGGCAGCAGCTGCAGCTGTATGAGAGTCTTCATGTATGAAGGAAGGAAAGTAACAAAAAGAAAGATCGAGATGAATGGACTGGTAAATCATAAATCATAAGTGTGTGTGTGTGTGTGTGTGTATTTAGTAGGTTAAGTCCCCGTTTGAGGTAAGGAATCATTTGTTAACGTACTCATGAATCATGATGTACGTGTAGGTCTTAAGTGTGATGAGAGTCATCTGTTCTGTAATGCTAAACGTGAACCTCAAACAAACATCCCTTTCCATAATTCCATTCCATGTCAGATATACGGAGTACATTATTTTATTATTATTATTATTAAATTAAATTAATATTGAATATCTAAATTCATGACTTTACAAAAAAGTTGTTAACTACTACTTAGAGTATTTTTATCCATCTATTATTTTTGAAGAGTTGAAAATGTGACGTATCTCTTCTCTGTAAAAATTAAATGAATATGTTCAAATGTCTTAATTACATAGAGTTTTCAATTTCTAAATTAGAAAATATAAATCATAATACTCATATTTTAGTTATAAAAATAAGGATTTTGTAATCTTAAAATCTTCTCTAGAAAAATACGCTTAGAATACATTTTGTAGATTTTCAACTATTTAGATGAATCTTAGCCAAACTCCATACCAATTGATACAAGCTGAATGCTCGTATCGTGATAAAAGTAACAAAAACATTAAATAAGATAGATAATCGATATTCAAGAGATCGATCAACTTTCTTACAGTTTACTTTCAAGAGGTAAACTAACTCTTCAATGATATTCAAGTCCCTTATCAATATTCAGCACAATGATATTACTATTATACAGCCCTATATATAGATAAAGTCTTACTTGTTCCCTAATAATAAAGCCCTAGATACTAAGAATAATTTTCTAATAATAATATCTTTAAATAAACTATTATATATAATAAACTTTAATATATATCCTAATAATAATTTGATATACTTATCATTTATTTACATATACACGTTATATATCAATACATACTTCAATAAAGGCAAACAAATTAAAATAGAGAAATGCTACATTCACTAAAATTTTACAGATAAATTCAAACAAAATAACATGACACAAATGTTGGACCAATCAAAATTTGTTAAATTTTATCTCTCTTATTAATCTCTCTTAAGTTTATTGGTCCACATCATTTTATGGATTATATTTTTTAGATTTTGTACTTATCATTTCTCAATAAAATAAGCTTATACCAAATATAAAGTAAATTGCATGAATAGTCCCAGTGGTTTACACACATTCTCACCGTCAGTCCCTGTTTTTTGTTTATTACATGGACAGTTCAAAAACTTAAAAGTTATTGCATGCTTAGTCCCTCGTCTATCTAAAATGACTAAAATATTATTGATAATATTATCTATTGTTTGATCTTACCAATACAACACGTACACAACAAAACAAATGACGTATAGTGACTCTTAATTTTCATGACTTAAAGGATTTGAGTGAATAAAATATAATTTTCCTACCTTTTTTTAGCCAAAACTCGGATAATTTTAAACAAAATAAAAGAAGGAAGAATAAAAAAGAATTTTTACTAAACATTTATTAGGGCTCATTTCCCACTTCAAAAGGTTGAAACACTCGCACACTCTCTCAACTCCACATCATCGCCGGCCAGTATCTCCGCCGACCAGCCTCGTCGCATCGTCGCCGACTAGCCTCGTCTCACCATCACCGGCTAGCCTCGTCTCACCGTCACTGGCTAGCCTCGTCTCACCGTCACCGGCTAGCCTCGTCTCACCGTCACCGGCTAGCATCTTCGCACCATAACTGCCTCTGTTTCGCCGCTTCCATTTTAGCATTACCGATATCGTCGAGTAGACCTGTAAGTTTAATTTCGTTTTCTTTTAACTTGATTATTATTTTATTGTAACATGATTTCAGTTTCACGCTTAATTTTGTATCTAGGTTATAGTTTAATGTTTAGATTCGTGTTTCATTCTATAGTTCAACCTGTTTATATCTCGATTTTATGATTTTAAGTTTAATGTCATGCCGAATTTTATGATTATGTCTTCAGTTCAACCTAATTTCAAAGTGTAATTTCACGTTTAATTATATGGCTAGTTAATTACTTAACCTGTTTGTAGCTCAATTGATTAGTTACTCTGTTACAGTTTGATTCAAACTTGCTCACTTGTATTCTAGCTTTAAGTTAGTGTTGTTAATTGCTTGAGATTGAAGCTTTAGTTATGTTTGATGGGAGATTGTGATGAACTTTTAGGGTTAGATCATTACAGCAATATGTTAATCAATTGATTGTTTGGATGTTGCATTATGGTTCTTGTGATCACGTCAAATTGCGTAAAACTTAGAACATATTTGCATTGACAGAATTAAGTTGGTTACTTAATTGCTTACCTATATCACTTGATTACTCTTATTGATAAAGTTGGCTAAGAAACCAGATTTATAAGACTTGTAAAACAATCGCAAACTTGATAAATAAATAGGCTCAAATGGTCACTTTGTTTGAGCATAAGTTTATGTAGCTGATTATCTTAACTCAACTCCTTACACATTTGACGTACCAGACCTAGATAGAGTCGGGATTAATATAAAGATGAGGTGGCCATTATATTAGTTGTGGAGTCTCAAGAGGTAGAACAAAATGAAAGCAAAACATACTAAGTTACTTTATATTATTAGGCTTATATTTGGTTAACCAGTTATGTCCTTGTATTGGTATCTGTATGGTATGTCAAACTTCAAGAAGTTGGTGTCATAATCTTTTAGTTAATTCTGTTACTTACAATTTATATTGTTTCTTATTAATCTACACAGGATGGGTAAACGTAAAAGACGTGCAATTTCTGCTATTGAAGGTCAACAAAAAAGCACTGAAGTGGGGCATCTTAATGAACAACCTAATGAACAAAGACTAAGTGAGCAGATTATAATCACAAATCTCATCTCTGTAATTTATTTAAGTACACTATTTATAATGTGATTAATAATGTTAACCTTTTACTTCAGTATTAACTGATATTGTACGATGTGAACAGATGCAGCTAAAACTAGTGCAAATGATAGTATAGAACCGTCAAATCAACAACAGACAAGTTCATCGGAAGCTACGAACAGTGTACAATCAGGTTATGGTGATTGACTATTTCCATTTTGCTTACTATTTTATAGTTATTGCTTGTAATAGTGTCTATAATTCTTCCTCTAACTATTCAAATAAACTATCAAAGCAGGTCCACCAAAAAAGGTACGAAAACACACCAGATTGCAAGATATATGGGATTTAGAAGGATATCGCATTCAAGTTACCTTTGATGAGACGGGACAACCTGTGGGAGAGGAGGGAAATGACTTAACTAACTTTCTAGGAACATTGGTGAAGATGCCTCAACATCTCTCGTTAGAATTTCTAGACTGGAGGAAAGTACCTAGAGATAAAAAGGATGATTTGTGGAGCATCGTGAAGGTAATTATATTGTATAAGATGTCTAAAATGATTTACTCTTAGGTGCAAATATCCATGATTGATAATTATAAAATTGTTGCATGATATTCATTTGTAGGAGAAATTTGAAATTCTTCCCGCTGAAACAAAAGAAATTCGAAAGTGGATCTTGTCTGACATGGGAACAAAATTCAAGTCATGGAAATATGAGTTGAAAAAAAAATGGTATGATAAAGTGTCAACAGTATATGACATAGTGGATGCTCAAAATGATTCCAGGGTTGACAAAACACAATTCAAGAAACTGGTTACTCATTGGTTTAAGCAGAAAACTGAGGTAATTAATTTACTTGCTTCCATTGTGAAAAAATTTCAAGTGAGCTTTAACTTAGTTAGCCAATATAAACTGCAAATAATATGTGTGAATGGACAGGTGATAAGTGAGACAAAGAAAAAGATTCGTTCCATGTATAATGAGCCTCATGTAACTGGAACTAAATCTTTTGCGAGGCTTACTCATGAAGAGGTAACTTTTGCTAGCTGTTTTCTTCTTATGTGTTACATATTTATTGATATACTACAATATATGGTGTCCTATTGAAAATTTGAGCACTATGTAACTATCAGATTATTGAAGTTGTTTGAAAATATGTTCCAGAATTTTTCATATTTGCATTAACAAAGTATGAGACCAAGTACCTTGTAGCAGCTCCAATAATGCTGATAATTTGTTAAATGTTGTAGAGGAAAAAGTATAACGGGGTTCGACCATCACGAGGAACAATATATCGTATAAGTCGGACACGAAAAGATGGAACTATTGTTAACAAAGTGGCTGCTACAGTTGTGGTATGTATCTATTAATTTTTATTTATATTTTAGGTTTATAGTAAGTCCGATAAGTGATGGTTGAAAAGTTTGTGTACAGTAATGAACTATAAACCCCTATGTAGCCCTGCTTTGTTACATATGTATGTTGTTTTATGATTTTTCTGTAATATGCTATGATTTTTCTTTGTACTAGGCTTTCTAATGTTGAACTTGTCTATAATATATAATATATAGGATAGTTTGAATAGTTCGACATGTGGGTCTACTAGCAGCACAGAGGCAGGAGTTGTTGACTATAAAAATGATGATTTGGCTAAGATCAAAGGACCAGAGAAGGGAGGTCGTGTGCGATGCTTGGGAAAGGTTGTCATGGTCAAAGACAAAGGATCTTGTTTTTCACAAGATCCACAAGTACCGCAATTGAAGTCCCGTATTAATGAACTTGAAGATGAAATGAAAGAAATGAAAGAAACGAAAGAGAAACAAGAGATTGAAATGAAAGAAATGAAAGCAGTACAAGAGACTATGGTTCGATTTTTGGCCATTGTTAAGGACCAATTACCTGACGCAAGTTTGCATAAAATTTTTAATGGTCTTAACACACAGGTACTTTATATTTATTTATGATGTGAATACATAATACATAATTATGTTTGGTTTCATAATGATGTCTTGTACGTATTGATTTTGTAGGTTTCTAATGATTCTTGTAGTTCCTATAATCTTTGTTCTAATGGAAACCCGACATCATCTCATGCTAGTCATAGCAGGTAATAGTTTTAATTTGGATTAAACTATATATGTTGTGTACCAAATTTATTTTTCATAACTTATTTTTATTTCACTTTTCAGATTGTGAATATATGTTTAATTGCATTAATTACATCCATATTTTTCATTGAACTTTGATCAGATCCTTTGCTTGAGAATTATCTAAAGGTAAGATATGCTATTTATACACTCTTATCTGTTTATTTGATTAACATGGTTAATGGTAGTAGATGAGAACTAGTTAGTGAAGTTGGATTATATGGAGATTTATCATATCCTTGCTGCAACTCACAAGTGTAATGCTATGGGTGTGGAAATATGTGGGGAAATGGGTCATGGTTCAAGTTATCAATAATCTGCTAAATGGGTCAAAACCATATTACCTAGTTCACTAAACATTATATACTTGATTTCATTATGCTTAACTAATTAATAAAATTGGTTGTGTCTAATTTTTATTATTGCAGATGTGCTGTTAAATGGAAGAGCAGATGGAGTAGTTGGAACTTAGATGGGTAGTAGTTTGACTCTTTTATATTCAAAACACTTGATGTGTAGCTTAATGTCTTGGAACTATTGTACAAATCTATAAAACGTTCATGTGCAAATGGGTCAAATGAATAATTTTGTATCTCTTTATATTTCAATAATATAGACTTTCCTTCTTGTAATTTTTGCTTGAATTGTGGTGTTTTTATATTTATGATAAATTGTAGTATAATTTCAATAATTTCATAGTGGGATGCTTATTCATTTATATATCAAAACTTTTATTAATTGAAAATATTTGTCACTAGAACCTTTAGTGACTGAAAGTTCAGTAACTAATAAAATTTGAGCTATATTTGATTGATTGATTTTCAACACCCTATAATGACTTAAAGTTCAGTCAGTAAATCTTTGAGACATATCGTGACTGAATTTATCAGTCAATGTAGGCTTCTAGTGATGGCTTCAATAGTGACACATTTTATTTCAGAGGGAGAAAGTCAAATAGGATTTAGTGACTAATTTTTGACTTTTACTGACTGAATTCTTCAGTCACTAAAAGCCATTTATCTTGTTGTGGTAGTATGTTTATCCTTACATGAAATTAGGAACCAAAGAAATATTAAGTCAAAAATTTGAGTAATTATAAAATTGAGAATTGATGGAGTGTTATAACTTCTAAACAAATGGTTAGATTTTATAATGGGGTGTCTAAAATTGTTATAAGTGTTTATCTATTTTTAGAAAAATATATGTTATATGTTTTGGTTGAATTTTGTAGTAATGTAGAGTCAACTACTTTTTGTTGGTCAAATGTGAGTCATTGTTTGAAGGAAAATGGATCAAATCTGTCCTAATGGTTAAACGGGTCAAAAGTGTCCAAATGGGTCACTAATGAACTCGTAAGTCAAATTAATTTAGGTGAAAGTTATAGTCCTTTTGTTGTTGGTTTTGAGTTTGTTTTATGTTATTAGAATAGTGGTCAAAAAGTTCAGACCCCATTGTATGTGGATTGTGAACTTAGTTGTCAGCAAAAAGTGGTCAAAAAGACCCTAAATTGGTTATACATTCAAATCTGTCGTTTTTGTGAAAATTGAAAAAGTGTAAAAAAAGAACTCTTTATTATATATTACTGGATGAGTCTGTAAATTTTCAGGTCTTAACTCTCAATGAGTTAAAAGTTATGTGCGTCTGAAGTTGGAACTTAAAATGGAGTTGCTGCTGTACTGCACTTGCAGTACCCGGCGGGTACCCTTACCTGTTGAGCCAATCCGGCGGGTAAGCTACCCCTAAACGGGTAGCTCTAGTGTATTTTGTCACAGCGGATTTTAGCTTTGAAAATTTTTGTGTCTACCTGGCGGGTACCCAGTCAGTTTTGATGTTTTTCGTTTTGAGTCTTGTAACTAATCTTATTGTGTTATATAATGGGAAATTAATAAAAAATACCACTTTTTTTAGAGATATATATCGTTTTGCCCTCCCGAAAAAAAAATTGACGAAATACCACACGAAATCGCAAATCGCAAATTTGCGATTTGCGATCCAGCATGTTGCGTTTGCGACCCGATGACCGTGCGAGCCGTGGCCGGAATAACATGCCATCGCAAATCGCAAAGCGCAAGCTTGCGATTTGCGATTTGCGCTTTATCCGAGTCGTGAACGAGAGCGCAACGTGTTACCGATGACTTGATCCAGAATACCCGGTAAACGCAAATCGCAAAGGGCAAGTTTGCGATTTGCGGATTACCTATACCCGAGTCGTGAACGAGATCGCGTTGGTTACCGATGACGTGAACCCGGTAAACGCAAATCGCAAATCACAAATTTGCGATTTGCGATTTACCTCCGCTCGTTATTTTTAAAAATAAAAAACTCGAGTTAGGTTTCCATTTAAACCGTAAATCGGTCCTCACTCCTCATTCCACCCAACCACACCACCCCGTACCACCACCCCGTACCACCGTTCCACCCAACCACAAACCGCAAATCGCAACACCCTTTTGCGATCTACGAATCCGTCACCCCTCCGACGCACCCCACCCCGTCACCCCTACGAATCCGAATACCCGGTACTCCGCCAACACCACCCTCCACATCGCACCACCACCACCGGACGTCCGTCACTACCACCCTGAGCCACACCACCACCACCGCCCTTCGGCCTTAGTATCACCGCCACCACCCTCAGCCACCCCGCCGTATCACATCAAAACAACCGAAATCGGGAAATCCGAAATCACCACCGCCACCACTCACCGCCTCCGTATACTCCGTGAAGATGTCCGATTCTCAGGTATGGCATTGCGTTGCTGTGTTGCTAGTATAGTTGTTGTATGTACGCGTTTTATTCGTTTTTGATGCTATAAATATGTGTGCACACCACGTGCTCGATGAAATGCCACAGTGAAAAATAACATCTTTTTTTGTTGAATTTTTGTTCATATATATCCCTTTTTTGAGTTTAAGTGCTTAGATAATGTCTTAATGTATATGGATGTCATTTTGGAGTTGAGTACGTTTGAAAAGTTGAATATGCATTACAATTGATTCGACTCGTGTAGAACTTGATCTTTGTATTCGTTAAATGAAGTTGCGATAAATTTATTATTATTTGGTTAAAAATGTTGAATATATAATGATAATTAATAATTAATGATGATTATATATTTGTATGGCATTATAGATCTTTGTATGTTATATAATTATAAAAATAAAATAGAACTAATGTTAACTTTGAAATATGCATGCAAGAGAGATAGAGTGTACTTACTACTCGTATTTGATACTGAATATTGGAAGTGTACTTACTACTCGTATTTGATAGTAGTTTGTTACAAATATTGCATCATTCTGGCAACAATACAAGATAGTAATCAATCATATTAAATCCAAATAAAAACAAGGAAAAGAAAATTGGCTGACAGTTGACATATTTAATCCTAATCAAAAGATGGTAACAAACTTCCTTTATATTTGCATATATACATACATAGGGGCAATTCATTATTCAATTGCAATTTTAAAAAATAAAAATTAAAAGTGAATAAAATTTGAGTAATTGCCCTATTTGAAAACAATCTTGCGAGTTTGGTTCAAGTCGAATGATAAGTGAATCAAATTAAATTCGCATAGGCAATAATGTTATTTTTTTCAGATCTTAATTTAATTCGACTCGAACCGAACTCGCAAGATTGTTTTCAAGTGAATCAAATTCAAAGTCGATTGCATCCTAGCTTGAGTAGATATGTAAAAGTGTTTTAGTGTCGATATATGTATAGCGTTGTTGACTTGAGAAATTATGTTGAAATTCTGATGAGCTAATATATTAGCTGGTTTATCCGTTTTTAAGAAAGGACATTTCCAATTTTTTATAAAAATTCTATTTATCGTTTCCACTAAAGCTATAGTTTTATTGCGTGTTATTAAGGTATCCCTGTTATTAATAATGAAACTTGTTTGCTTGATTGATTATTTTGCAGGACATTTTTAGTGCAAAACTGGCTTTGAAAAGCCAGTTGACTGTTGTTACCCATATCAGGTCCGCGTTGACAGAAGATCAAAAAAAGATATTTAGAGATCATTGTTTTGGGCATTGGTTGGATGCGAAGGTGCTGGAAAATGACCCGGGTTTTGTACATCATATACTACAGTTTCGACGAACGGAGCGGCCAGGGCTAAAGCACCCTCGGGCGGAGGTGGATGAGTTGTGGTTTAGGGTCACCGATGACCATTTTATACGATTCGGTCGGAGGGAGTTTTGTTTGGTGACTGGTTTTCGGTTCGGTCCCAATGAAAGGATGGCAGATCATATTCCCAAAAAGGTTCGAGAGATGACCCCGGCATTTAAAGAGCGGTTATTTCCGGATTTTTGCGATCGCAGCATACATGTTTCAGACATTGAGAAGAAGTTTAGAGATAGAGGTTTGTTTAGTGGGCCCAGGAAATTGAGCGATGAGGATTGTGTGCGCGTGTGTACGCTCATGTTGATATATAAAGGTTTTTTAGGAAAGCAGGGTTCGCATATTGTTGAGGATGACTATATGCATATGGTTGAGGATTTTGGTGTTTGTGACGGGTACCCTTGGGGTAATATTATTTGGGCCAGAACTTTTGAGCAGTTAGATAAGGGTTTGGAGACTCGTTTGACTCAAATCGGGATGCAGTACACGTTGAGTGGTTTTGGCTGGGCGTGTAAGGTAGCATTCCAATATTATTTACATATACATGTACGTATATGTACGTATATTTACATATGTATATGTACATTTACATACATTTACATATATATATACATATACATATACATATATCTACATGTATATATATATATATATATATATATATATATATATATATATACATGTATGTATATGTATATATATACATATATATATATATATATATATATATATATATATATACATATATATATATATGTATCTACATGTATATATATATATGTATATGTATCTATATATATATACATATATGTATCTACATGTATATACATATACATACATATATATATATATATATATATATATATATATATACATGTAGATATATGTATATGTATATATATATGTATATGTACATATATATATGTATTAATGATATATGTATATGTATATATATATATATGTATATGTACATATATATATGTATTAATCGACGTATATATACATATATATATATATATATATATATATATATATATATATATATATATATATATATATATATATATACATGTAGATACATATATGTATATATATATATATATAGATATATATATATACATGTAGATACATATATGTATATATATATAGATACATATACATATACATATACATATATATATATATACATGTAGATATACGTCGATTAATACATATATATAACATGTTAATATATAAATATGCTGATATGTTTTTTGGTTATTGTTTACAAGACGTGGATTTGGGAGGCTTTTTATCGTCAGCTAGAGACAGTTGCTACAAGGCCAAAACGAGATAAAATACCACGTGGGATCTACTGGGAGCGCAAAAGGAAGGTTCTTGAATTTAAAGAATTCGGGCAATTGTTGCAGATTGCGGTAAGTGAAATAATTTGATATAGTCACTTAGTAGACTTGTTGGTAGTTGAAATGCCAATTATATTATATATTTGATTAATAAGGTGTTGTTAATATGTGGGGAATATTGATGAGATTTGACTCACTCGGTAAGCTGAAATGCCAATTGTTTTTCCCGTTTTACAGAAAGAACATTTCCAATGTATATGTATATGTATATGTGTATGACACTCGTTTTATGCAGAAGGATACTACACCTGAGCATCTTCCAAAGATTACTTTGAAGCCGAATAAGCATGAAAAGAAGTGCCAATGGTGGATTGATAGCTGGAAATACTTTGATGACCAGCTAGTTGCCGAGAGGCCAATGAAGAAGGCACGGAGTAGTCAAAAGGATGATGCCGATGATTTCCATTTGACCCCACTTCATGACGAGCAGGCGACTTATGATTCCTTGGGTACAGATCGTCGTGCGGCCTCTCGGCCATCATCTCAGCCAGGGACTTATGATTCCTTACGAGCCGAAATGCAGACGATGAAAGAGACCATTTCCACTTTAGGCAAACGAGTAGACGAACAACAATGTACTATAAACCGGTTGTTGAAGATCGTTGAGACGCGTCAGGTATAAGGTTGATTATTTCTAGCGTTTTATATATGTTAAGGTGTTTTCCTTTTAACACGTACGATTTTATTTTTTCAGGATGCTGGTGATGACGATGATGTTGATGAGGGTTATGTTTCCGACACCCTGCTTTTTTCTGCGAGCAAGTTCTCGGTTGCACATGAGTTGCGCCGAAGTATGCGAGATCGTCGACGTGCTCCGGCCAGACTATCGCCGTATGTTACACCGACACATGTTAAACGACTTTTGCAGAAACCTTTGAAGGTGCATGTAGAGGAGAATGAGAAACCACCACCAGTTAATTTAGGAGTCGATGATGAGAGAGTGCTTACCCAGCCGGCTGAGCGGGTGCTTGTGGGATTGGGTACCGACCAGGTTCCGGATGTTGAGCCGGATGATGAGCCGGTTGAGCCGGTTGTTAAGGGAGTGGTTACAGAGCGAGGAAAGAAGTTGAAGCGGCCGGCAAGGAAAAGGTCGGCCAAGAAGGAGTTACCCGAGGACATCTTATTGGGCATGGTTGACAGTTTGGTGAACGAGAATGGTTTTCTCACTCCTCCGCCCCCTGTGATACGTCAGACTAGAGAGATTGACGGACCATCCACAGTTGAGGAGTTGTATAAGAGTGGAGGCTCGGTGCGTTGTATGTTTATTCGACCGAGCACGACCTATGTTGATATCACAAAGGATTTTTGGGGCCGGTTGTATGGTCATGTCGATAGTGGTTACTTAGAAAACTTTGTAAGTTTACGAGTTCATTTTTTTAAACAAACTATGGCATTTTACCTATATGTGATACTAACCTTTGTTTTATCAAATTTTTAGCATATTGACGGTTGGAGCTATCTACTGATGTGGTGGAAATATCGAAACTGGACTCGACCAACTCAATTGGAAAAGAGACTGGAGTGGACAATTATGCCCATAGGTTTTATTGATATGATTGCAGCTTTCAAGAACTACACGGAAGACAAAAAGAAAACGGAGCTAAAGAAGAAGGGTAAGTACAAATCACTCTAATATGTATATATATATATATATATACCATACGCATATACATTCTTATATAGAGATAGTAATATGCTAGTGTAGATTATATTATATACATTTACATACATTTACATATATATATACATATACATACATTTACATATATATATACATATACATATACATTCTTATATAGAGATAGTAATATGCTAGTGTAGATTATATTATATACATTTACATACATTTACATATATATATACATATACATATACATATATCTACATATATATATATATATATATATATATATATATATATACATGTAGATATATGTATATGTATATATATATATATATATATATACATATACATATATCTACATGTATATATATATATATATATATATATATATATATATATATATATATATATATATACATATACATATATCTACATGTATATATATATATATATATATATATATATATATATATATATATATATGTATCTACATGTAGATATATATGTATATGTATCTGTATATGTATATAGATACATATAGATACATATACATATATATCTACATGTAGATACATATATATATATATATATATATATATATATATATATATATATATATATATATATATATATATATATATATATATATGTATCTACATGTAGATATATATGTATATGTATCTACATATAGATACATATACATATATATCTACATGTAGATACATATATATATATATATATATATATATATATACATATACATTCTTATATAGAGATAGTAATATGCTAGTGTAGATTATATTATATACATTTACATACATTTACATATATATATACATATACATATACATTCTTATATAGAGATAGTAATATGCTAGTGTAGATTATATTATATACATATACATATTATAGTGTTGATAATTGTGGAAAATTGATCAAACTTTGATGATGTGATAAGCTGAAATATTAGCTGGTTTTCTGTCACTAGTATTTAATATAGTTGTGTCTATTAATGCAGGTGATAAAATTGAGGCATCGTCCGGACCAGACTACAACTTGTTGATGGGATATGCCAACGGCAAACGTAGGCCATACTCTTCATGGTGGACCTGCGACAAAGTAAGTAAAGAAAAATGGAGTAGCAAACTATATAATATAAGCTGATAACATTTTAACATTTCCCTAATAAAATCCTAATATGTAGGTACTTATGCCGGTCAACATCGAGAGTAGGGATCATTGGGTTCTAATTGTGTTGGATCTGCATACTTGGGATGTCACGGCATATGATAGCTATAAGAAATTGAAAAGCAACAAGGAAATACTGCAAATTGTTGAAGCCTTAGGTCAAAATGTAGTTAGATATTTAGACGTCATTGGCTTTTGGAGGCATGTGGATGAAGAAAAGCATTTTAAGGGTGATACCACTGAGTTTATGACTGACATGATGGAGGATGTGCCTCAACAGGATGGGCATCTAGGCGATTGCGGGGTATGGGTGTGCAGAAATATGGAGAAGATTGCATATCGGGAAGACTACAGGGTGAGTGGGGAGACTGATTTGATTGCTATGGATTACAGGCGACGGATGATTGATACTTTCTTTAGTGCGCGTTTTGACTGGGAACCGGCGGATGCTTGATAGACTAGTATTTAACAATTATGTACTAGTTAAGAATAATGTAGTAGCTAACAATTATGTAGTAGTTAACATGTGCCATCGCAAATCGCAAATGAATTTTGTGATTTGCGATTTGCGATTTGCGAGTGACCTTACCTTATCCACCTATGAGATTTTCTGACATTACCTCCATTGTTGATAAGATTTTGGATCAGATTTTCTGACATTACCTTATCCACCTACGTAGATTTTCCAGATAACCTTATCTTGATTTCGCTTTAAATAGACATCTAAACATCATTCTTCATTCATCATCAAATTATTATCTATTTCAATTATTTAATCAGTTGGTAACATAATGCAACTGATCGACCTTACTGTGTTTTTTGGGGGGGAACTACGTGATGACAATAAGTCGTATGAAAATGGGGTCAAAAAAACATTCGTCGATTTCGACGTTAATGAGTTTGGTCTTAGTAAGTTGTTTTCCTACCTTAAGGAAAATATAAATTTCGCTTTTAGTGATGTGTACTACTGTGAAGCGGGCAATCTTCAAAATGCTGGTGCTCGTATGCTTATGACGGATGAAAACTGGAATACAGTAGTCAAACATGCAAAAGAATGTTGTCAAGGTATTGACCTATATCTTGTACACATGGAAGAAGAACCCGAATTGAATTTCAGTGAGTATGAGAGTGATGACAGCAACGCACATTACTACCGATGAACGTTCCGAGTAGGGAATCAAACGGCAAACAAATCACTCTGGGATGTCATGCAAATCTAAATTATCTTTCATATGTTGTTATGTAGGATTTAAAGTCTAGTATGTATGTTTTTAATTTCAGTGTCTATGTTATCTTTTAAATTCTAGTGTGGACGTCACAATTATGTACTAGTTAACAATGTTATTTATGTTTTTATTATGTGTAATGGCTTTTGATAAACTTTATATCGTTATCCAAAAATATATAATGTTTGCTAAAATTGTGCGTTTGGGTATCAAATAATATTGTAACACCCCCAAAATTCGTTTAGCGGAAGCATTTTAGTTTAAGTACTGGGGTGTCACAATAATAAAGCATGCATACGTATCAGAGCTTATGATTACAACAGAACAATATATAATAAGATGCCAAAAATTATTAATTACAAAGTTTACGATTCCTCGAATCGTATAAGTTAAAAGTAATAAGTTTACAAAAGTAGATTTCTGAAATATGACTAAAGCATTTCAGTTATACTAAAGAAATCCATGTGTTTCCAAAAAGTTGGCATCCTAACTTCAAGGGTCGCCTAGTTCTCCGTGTGTGTTGGCGATTCTTATATGCGCAGCTAATTCCCTGAAAAACATAGTAAAAGTCAACAACTAGGTTGAGTGAATTCACAGGTTTTATGTTTACAAAAGTTATATCAAGTTTGTAGTACAGTTGTTATCCAAATCCGTTCGCAAATAATATTGCCATAATAGTCGAGAATAAGTTTAGTGGAATGTTATCCAAATGCAAGTTTAGTGGGTTGTTCGCCCAAAGTACCAGTTTAGTGGGTTGTTCGCCCAAAGTATAAGTTTAGTGGGTTGTTCGCCCAAAATGTCAGGTTAAACATGTGCTGGTCGTTCTCCAGCGATTTACAAACAGTACCGATCGTTCTCCGGTTAATACGCACGGGTCGTTCTCCCGTCCAAACACTGCTGGTCGTTCTCCAGCGAAATACAGTACCGGTCGTTCTCCGGTTAATACGCATGGGTCGTTCTCCCATCCAAAGACGCACGGGTCGTTCTCCCGTCCAGTGGCCAGTCGTTCTCTGGCACTAAAATACGTAGCTGGTCGTTCTCCAGCATTTACACAAAAGTACCGGTCGTTCTCCGGTATACCAAACAAGTTTAAGAGTTTTCAGTCGTTTGCAAAACAGTTTACCGGTCGTTCTCCGGTCTAGTTAAAACAGTTTGTCGAATAAGTTATCCCATTTGTTCAGTGTATCAATGTGTAAATGTTAATTTGTAAACACCAGTTTGTTCAACAGTTTAATAGTTCAAAGTACTTTAATAGTTCGAGTAAACAAGTATGATAAACAATCATATAAGTAACAGCAGTTTATGGCAATAAGTAAAATAGTTGACTATGTTTTCCACCCCTGTTCGAAAGCAGTTAAATCAGTAAAAGTAGGGGCTGTGAACTCACCTGTTGAGTTTAAGTAGTTGTGCGAGTGCTAGCAAACCTAAGCCCAAGTACGGTCTGAAATCTCCTAACGTCCTAAACGTACGAGATTTAATAAGTATGTGGATGTCTAAACTAATCATCCATGCTAGTGTTTGTACATCCAAGTCACGTCCAAATCGTTTGTTTAATGTTTATGTTTGTATTTCGTTGTTTATGAAAATGTATACGACTCGTTGGTGAAAGTTTGAAATCAACATTTCGATAAAACAAGTATGTTTAAATTGTTTGTAAGGCTCGTGAATCGAATTTGTATAAAGATATACGTTTCCGGTTAGTTCGACACTTAGTGAAAACAAGTTTTTAAACTTCCTGTTTTTAGCGACGTAAGGTGCGACGCTGGGTGGTTATGCGACGTAGGGTGCGACGTACGGGTCTACGTCGCATTCAGGTTTTGCGACGTCATGGGTTGCGTCGCATAGGCGACGCTCGCAATTTAATGCGACGTAGTGGTCTGCGTCGCTATGTGCGACGTAAGGAAGGGTAATGCGACGTAAAGGCCTACGTCGCAGTACTGTTTTCGGTCCCAATGCGACGTAGTCGCCTGTTCGACGAACAGCGAGAAAAAGTCCGATTTTTGGTTGATTTGGAACGTTTTCGGTTGTATAAAACACTAAAACATGTTATTCTAAGTATGTTAAACACTAAGTAGCAATTATAACTTGGAAATCTAAAGATTTGCGGGATTTGTCGGAAACTTACGGGTGTCGGATTTGAAATCCGAAAAGATGGAAAGATAGATCGTAGTCTCGTGGTCGTTTTTCTCTATTTTGTTTGTTGATTCGGCGTCGTTTGATGGTAGTTTTGTGGTGATTTGTGTGGTGGTTTTTGGTAGGTGGTGGTGAAATTAGAGAGAAAAAGAGAAAGATAGAGAAAGAGGATGAAAGGGAAATGAAAGAAAATGAGGAGGTGGGAGGTGGTTTTGTTCCACTTTCTGCCTCCGTGGTTACACTCCGTGTTTGTTTGCCCGATCGCTAAATGTTATTTTATTTTAACTAATATGTTTTTAATTACATTTTTCATTATATTTTAATTGGGCTCTTTTTATGAAACTAAATTAATAAATTTTATAAGTCTCAAATCTTGTTTTATTTTAATTTATACACGTTAAAGTTCCGCGTTCTAAAATAATATGTAATTATTATCGACATAATATTAAATTGTTAACTACGTTATTTAATAAATTTCGTTTTGTTAAATAATTTTTGTTCATCAACAGTCGTATATTTTTGTCGCGTTTGTTTTCAAATTGTTCTGTACGTAATTACAACTAATTACGAATACGTAATACTGCGCGTACTAACTAGTTGGGCTATGCTAGACTTACCTCAAAAATGTGTTGTGAATTCACTCAAGTAGGGAATTAGCCTAATAATGCAAGTGATTAATATAATTAATCGCGTTAAATTTTGCGAGGTGTTACAAATATGGTTGGTAAAACGTGAATTTTACAAATTGAAACGATGCGGGAGAATATTATTTACAAATAGCTGCGGATTATATTGGACACGTTTACGATTTGCGATTTTGCGACTGACCTTATCCTTTGTTGATAAGATTTTTGGTGAGATTTTCTGACATAACCTTATCTACAACTTACCTTATCCGTTGTGGATAATTTTTTTTGGATATTACCTGACTTTTTGGGGATTTTGTAGATTTTTTCGGATAACATTATCTCGATTGTAATGTACTTATAACATGACCTCAACCATTTGTAAACACATTCACAACCAAATGTAAACACATTTTCCATTCGACAAAATTTCTTCTACACTTCCATTACATAAAATTTTCAGGTACGAGTTCTGATTATTTTAGTTTTATTTACTTTCATTATGGAAAAGTTCAAACTTTTTATATGTTATGGTGGTCGTTTTGAATATATTGATAACTTGCCGATGTATTTGCCAATAGAGTGTAGTAGAGTGCCATTAAAACTTCCAGTGGCACCGGAAAAACCCATGACAAGCAAAGTTTTGTTGAAAAACGTTTTAAAAAAACTTGGTCTGCCACTTGATGCACCAGTTTGTCTGAAATATAAAGTAGATCGGTATGTTATTGATATAAACGATGATGCTGATGATTTTGGAGATTTTTTGTGCCATGCAATTAACAATGCTCCGATAGAAATTTACATTGTCGATAATGTAAGGAATGTTTCGGGAATGGGTAGCAATCAACCTGGCAGTAGTAGTTCTGGCATTCAACAACAATTTCACCAACAATTTCAACAACTACACACTAATGAATACAACCAACAACACCAATATCAGTCATTTCAACAACCCTTTCAACAATTTCCATTTCCTTTTCAACCACAATATCAATTTCATTATCATGCTTTTCCACAAAACATGCCGATGCATAACTATCCTACACAACACACACAAGACACATTTTTTAAGGTAGATGAAGAAACCCAAGATGATTCTAAATATCAGGAGAATGTTCACTATGATCACACTAATTCAGAATACTATGTGGAGGAGCCGGATGAGCCGCATCCACATCCTGATGATTTTGATCATTATGATGAAGAAAATGTCAATCCACCTAAGGATCATGACCATCCATTTTGTAATCACATTGTTACTGATGATGAGGATGATGAGGAGGATGAGCCTGATCCAAGAGATACATATGACAAACCAATACCACAAAGAGGAGCACAAAAAGACATATTCTGGAATATGCCATCGCCTTTAGGAAACGGAGGAGAAGAAGTTCAACAACGACCGGTGACCATGCACGAGACATCTAGTCGAGTTCGAGAGGGCCAAACATTTGAAACTAAAGAAGAATTACTTCTCCAGTTGCATACAAAGTGTCTAGAAGAAGGTTTTCAGATTAAGCTGAAGAATTCAGACAAGAAAAGGTACTCAGCAAAATGTATCTTGCCTAATTGTGATTGGAAGATTAGTGCAGCGTGTATCAGAGATAGTCACAACTTCCAAGTTAGGAAGTTACGTGATGTTCACACTTGTTCGCGTACTCAAAACATGCCTAACAGCCGTTCTGCGAGCAAGAAAGTGCTTGGTAACATCTTAAAAGAGGCGATGAGTTTGGAAGGACGTGTATACAGAGGCAAAGAGATAAAACTTGATATGACTGAACGCTTTAAAATAAGCCTTACATACAACCAAGCATGGAGAGCAAAATGTTACGCTATAGAGTTGTTGAGAGGTACTCCAGCTGAATCGTTTACGAAACTTCCCATTTATCTCCACAACCTAAAGCTATATAACCCGGGGAGCATTACGAATCTCCGTACAGACAAGGAGAATAAATTTGTAATGTGTTACATGTCCATAGGTGCAGCTGTAAGTAATGATTGTTGGTTTACATCTTATGTTCGCATACGTACATTCATATATAATTTATGTGTTATTTAATCTTAACTTGCAGGTACGTTCTTTTGTCAACCATACACGCCCGATTATCATCGTCGATGCTGCCCATTTGAAAGGGGGTTACTTGGGCACTAACTTGATTGCCGTGGCGATGGACGGTAATAATGGCATCTTGCCACTAGCCTATGGAATTGGGGCGGGAGAGACGTCCGACGTTTGGACGTGGTTCTTAGGAAACTTACGAGACGCCATTGAATCTGCAGGTGGGATTAGCAACCTGACATTCATCTCTGACAGGGCTCCAGCAATTGCATCCGGCATCTCTGCTGTGTTTCCAGAGGCATTTCATGCCTTGTGTTGTCGTCATCTATTGATGAACTTGAAAAGCAAATCTTCAAAGGTCAAGCACTTCGAATGGCATTATTGGAAAATGTGTAAGGCGTACCGTAAGTCAGATTTCGATCGACATTATGATGCCATTTCTAGACATTTACCGGCGTCAACTAAGGTTCTTACGGATGTGGGAAAAGAAAGATGGTCACGGCATCATTCAACAAGGACACGATATGCTTACCTCACAACTAACAGTGCGGAGTCCATTAACGCCATGACCAAGCATGCAAGGAAACTGCCGGTCACAATGCTATTGGAGTTTTTCCGATCTTCAGTACAACAATGGTATTTCAAACATCGGAATACTGCCGGAGCTGTTACAACACCTGTCACACCATATGCGGAGCACAAAATAGGTAAAAGGGTTAACAAATCGCTGCGCTGGAGGGTTAACCCATCGACAAATATGATTTGTGAGGTGGTGGACGGGAAAAAGAATGGGACAGTCAACTTGGAAGCTAGAACATGCACTTGCATGCAATGGCAATTATCAGGTTTACCTTGCGGACACGTATCGGCAGTGACCCGTCACTTTCATATGGACAACGTGTCCGCCTTTGCAGAGAGGTATTTCACCACGGAAACATACCGAGCGGCCTACAGTGAGGCTATAAATCCACTGCCTCATCCTTCAGAATGGGCCGATCCCGGTAATCTGCAGATTTGCTTACCGCCGATACTTGTGAAAAGGCAGTCTGGTCGCCCACCTGGGCGTGCACGCATTCCTTCTAAAGGAGAGGAGAAAGGGAAATACACAAAGCAATGTAGCCGTTGCAAGGAACATGGTCATAGTCGAGTTAATTGTATGGCTCCATACGATAGAACGGACGAGCCAAGCCGATCAAGAACCACAACAAGATCCAAGTCAAGGTCAAAATCAAGATCCAAATCAAGATCGAAAAAAGTGAGTTCCCGAAAATATTCATATAAAAAATAAAATATTACATTGTATCATTAATGTCATCCTCAAATATTTACTTGCAGAAAACGTCCACAAAATCAACGAACAGCCATATCGAGGACGAAGCTGCAACCACGTCTCAACCGACTCAGAGCTATCCAAGTGTTCATTTGAGTGACCCTTAAATTATTTATAACAGAAAACCTATGCTATTTATTATCGTGGTTAATTTGAGTGAATGAAATTGCTTGTTGTTCATTTTTACATGTTTTAACAATACTAAAACATCTTCATTACATAATGTTTAATTTTATCTAGAAAAACAAACAACTTATATAAGGATTAACTTAATTTGGCAAACATCCAATTGATTGAAACATAGATACGAATTACAAGATTTGACTACTCACTAATCGAATAACCGTCTTGCACTTGAAGAACCAGTATTAATTTTAGAAATTCGTACTGGCATTGTTTGATCACAGTTTGAGAAATGTGTCAGATCGTTACGTGTAACATACACCTCAATTTCTTTATGTATTTTCGCGTAGTCAGTTATCTGCTTCATTTGGCCGACATCGTCAGTTATCAATTGTAAACCAGTATCTAGGTCTTTATCAGGCTCTTTATAGTAGCAGAACCACTTCTTTGGAGCCCAATAACCTAGCTCTTCCAAAGCGTAATCCAGAAATTTGGTGGAAAACTCATCGACATCTACGCAGTCGATAAATGTCAACAAACCTTGCGTGTACATTCTTTTCGCGCCCTGAAAGTGCCCACCGTGATAAAAAGCGATTGAAAACAATTCGGGAACTTCTGCGTATAATTCTTCAGTAAATGATTCTTCATTAATGGAACGGAATTGCCAGAAGTGACCGGATTGAACCATTTTTAAAACTTTTATTTCGTATATTCTGAAAATTCGTGAAAATCTTGTCAATGTGTTCCTGCTATTTATAGATGGAAGAATATCACGAACATCAGAAAAAATCTTATCCTTTAATCTTATCCAGATATCTTATCCAAAAATCTTAAATCCCGAAAATCACGGAAAACCTTATCCAAATATCTTATCCAAAAATCTTAAATCCCGCGAATCACGGAAAATCTTATCTAGAAAAATCTTATCAAAAAATCATAAATCCCGCAAATCACGAAAAATCTGATCCAAAATTCTTATCCAAAAAATGTTATATCCAAAAAATCACAAAAAAACTTTCATCCCAGTTATCCGGATTAAAGAATATATATATAAAATAATTATGTGTATATATATTAGAAAATAATGTGTGTATATATATCTATATCACAATTATGTGTATATATAATGTGTGTATATATATCTATATTTACACATTAAAGAATATATATATAAAATAATTATGTGTATATATATCTATATATATATATATGTATATATATAATATATAATATATAATATATATATATATATATATATAATATATATATATATATATATATATATATATATATATATATATATATATATATATATGATAACAAATAATTGTGGTTATGATATATAAAAAATAGGGAATGTGTAAATAAAGAATATATATAAAAAATAATGTGTGTATATATATATACATATATATATATATATAGATATATATACACATAATTTGCGATTTGCGATTTGCATCTCGTTCACATCTCGTTCACGTCTCGTTCACATCTCCTCATGCATTGGCAAATCGCAAATCGCAAATTTGCGATTTGCGATTTGCGATGACACCTCCACTCGTACACAGCTCGTTAACGACTCGGGAATCGGCAAACTACTCGGGCATAGGCAAATCGCAAATCGCAAGCTTGCGCTTTGCGATTTGCGATGGCACCACCCCTCGTACAACGCTCGTTAACGACTCGGGAATTGGGAAACTACTCGGGAATAGGCAAATCGCAAATCGCAAGCTTGCGCTTTGCGATGGCATGTTATTCCGGCCACGGCTCGCACGGTCATCGGGTCGCAAACGCAACATGCTGGATCGCAAATCGCAAATTTGCGATTTGCGATTTCGTGTGGTATTTCGTCAATTTTTTTTTCGGGAGGGCAAAACGATATATATCTCTAAAAAAAGTGGTATTTTTTTTAATTTCCCTTATATAATTATACAAGTTATTGAATACCAATTAATGGGACATAAATGGGTGTGTATCAATGCTATATATATATATATATATATATATATATATATATATATATATATATATATATATATAATTTCCTAAAATTTCAGGGCGTTTCACAATAACATTGGGTGAGAATGGATGAACCAATAAGAATGCGCTACGTGTCACAAAACTCACTTTCCCCCCATGTTTTTAAAAATTTAAAATCTGAACGGTTCATTGAAAAATTATAAACATTGCACCAGAAAAATCAACATTTTTTTCTTTTCGATTAGACATATCACATGACATACTTTCGACAACTTTTTTTTTGGGTTTTATAAATTGTATAATATTGGTATCACACGTGTTATTCGATGGTATCACATGTGTTAGTTGTTTTCAAAACCCACAAAAAAACGAAAAAAAAAGTTTGTCGAAAATTTACCTTGTGATATCTCTAATCGAAAAGAAAAACGTTGATTTTTAT
Organism: Helichrysum umbraculigerum; assembly: GCA_949592205.1. NCBI lineage: Eukaryota > Viridiplantae > Streptophyta > Magnoliopsida > Asterales > Asteraceae > Helichrysum > Helichrysum umbraculigerum. The sequence continues at coordinate 168,040,421 of CATIUR010000001.1, read as the reverse complement.
GATGCAATTTTTGTGATTATTCGACTTACCATTGTGAGATATTTAATTTTTTAAAAATGTGAGAGAAAATAGTTTTTGTGACACGTAACACATTTTTATTGGTTACTTCACTGTCACCCTTTTATACTTATTTGAACCACACTCTGTAAAAATATACCAATATACATAAATAAATAAATATATGATATATGAATATAATATAAATTATTGATTGATTGATTGAATAATAAAAAACAAAATTCTACATGAATACGATATTAAAAAGCTTCTTACAAGCAAATAATAAAAGGGAGTTGATATATACAACAAAATTTTTTGATTCATACATTAAATTTTATTCATTATAATATGTACAGTACAACACTGTGATGCATAATTTTAGTGTAAGTGTTGTGTATATAAAATACATATAAGTAAAGTATTATATAATTTAACGTTGAAATGGAAAGAAGCCGAAATCTATTTCAAGAAAGAATGCTAGAATCACATAATTTTCACAAAAGAAAATTCACAAAATTATGTGGCATCTAATATGGACCAATCAAATCCACATCTTTTTTCTCTCATGATTCTCTCACTTTATTCCATTGGTACATCTCATTCTATGGGTAAAATTTTATAAACTTTTTGTGATTTTATCATTTCTTTTTAAGAAAAGTGAGGGAGGCACTTGTGAGTGTACGTTTGGCAACACCAACGCTGAATTAGGTTTTTTCGGTGTTCTTGTTGGTACACGCGGCGTACCTGGGTACATTGATCCGAAGCTCGAGTACTGTCCGTGCGCCGTTTTTCTTCTCTGCCATGACGAATTAATTGATTTAATGTAGGCATCGCTCTTTACTTTTCTCCTTCCCCCGATTTTTGCCCTAACACCCTCCCTTCCTGATTCCTCCTATCCAACCAACGATCATCATCATCATCATGTTTTCACCTAACAACCAGGTATCATTTCATTTCTTCTTCTTCTTCTTCTTTTTAATCTGCAATTGTAAATTCAATCCATTGGTGTTGTGTTGGTATATTTCATTTTTTTTTTTTTATTTTCAATTAGGGCTTTGTGAAATCTTACTAAATCGCTTAAATACTTCATATCATATACTCCGTAGTAGTAGTATTAGACTGTCAATATTGGAAAAAAACTAAACTCGTATTCATATTCTTTGCAGCTTTACATAATCAGTTGCTTACAAAAACTGCATGTAAAGCTACTCTTATTAATAAATTGGAGCACCTGATATGCATTTTTGGGGGTCTTACATATGATTTTCGGAAATGACTTTTGGGTAATTCAAATTATTAGGGATTTCACATTTATCTTTATAACTAGTTTTATTTATTTTATGTTCCCAACTCCTTTTAAACCCTTATTCTTCTTTTGACCCTAATTATCAATAATTCATACTCACTTTTACCCAAACACTCAAACTTGGTTAAGGCTGCTTCAAATCAAAATTAATGCACATTCAGACACCCCTTAACTGTCCACAATTGGTTGATGTAAAAAGTAATTACAGAAACTAATGTGGATCATTCATACTTTTTCAAGTGACACTGTCTGAGATGTGGGGTTTATCGCCTCATATTGCCTGAACACAGCTCAGAATATTTGATTTTTCTCTTGTAAAGGCATCATCCTTTATCATGCCTACTGTATAAACACTATCATATTCCTCGAACTGTTTAAGAGTTGGGGTTCTTAGTTCGTCAATTATATGCTTCATGGCCTAGAGTCTGCTCCGGTCTTGCCATATCTACTAATGTCACATTTGCATTGTACATATAAATTCACAAACATGATTTTCTACTTTCAGGTCCCAGTACATGCAAGGCTGCTAAATGTACAAGTTCCTTCACCGATCAGCCATGGTGGTCAAAATAACTCATCTTATGTTGCTACGGATGGAGTGGCAAATGGGGCATTATCTCAGGCAGAGTCCCTTGTCCATTCGTCAAAGGTTGTTTAGGGAATACGGAGCTGTAATACACATGTCTGTCAGTATCAGATTAATATTGTATCTTACAGTAGTAAGACTTGCGCTGCTTGTTACTCTTTGCAGAAACTTGAGGATGAACTGATATTGCTAGGAAAGAATATTAAGCATCATGAAGAAAATATAAAACGGTTGAAGACTTGTATGAGTAGCTTAGATGACCAGATTACAGATATGCAAGGTACCTTGTGCTTGAATACCGTCTATAGACTTTCAATATCATTCGGTAATTATTATCATCTAGGAACCTATGTGTAAGCTCATGTCTTGCCATTTTTTAGTTACTCTTGGAAAGAATCAATCATCAACCACACCTATGATAGAAAATGAGGATACATCCCACACACTGAGCCAACAGGCAATGCTCAATCATATAATGCAGATTGAGAAATCAGCTGCTGGCCTTGTATGCCAACTAAAGTCTGGCACTCATGCCGATTCTACTTATATTAACAATGTCCTAGGTGTTGTTGCTACTCTTGGAAAAGTTAATGATGACAAACTTAGCAGGTTAGTCACGTTGATCAATCATTTCTAAATGCATATTCTTGCCACTCAACATTGCTGCATGCTATATTGGTCGTATGATTGCCCTCTTAAAAGCATGTGGAAGTGATACGTAATACTTGAGCCTGGCTGTGTAAGGACACCCTTTCTAAAATTATGAACATCAGTTTCCTGAAGTATATGTATACTCATATATTATGGAGGTGATTGTACGGCAAATTCTGATTATTTAAGGATGTAATAGGTTGGTCATACACTAGAAACTACTTATTGCAAATTAATAATCATCTCTAAAGTTCACATCCAAACATCCCCTTTTAAGTTTTCTATAATATTCCATCATGAGTAACATTTTGCCACCAATATTTTTTCTGAAATCATATGAATGGTTGTTGATTTCTAACTTCTATGGAGACCAGGCTTCTTTCAGAGTACCTTGGGCTAGATACTATGTTAGCTTTAGTTTGCATGACATATAATGGTGTTGAAGCTCTGGAAACTTATGATGAAGAAGGCGTTGTTAGTAAAAGCTCTGGACTTCATGGGCTTGGAGCTTCAATAGGAAGGACCATAGATGGACGGTTTAATGTAATCTGTCTTGAAAATTTGAGGTTAGCTTTCCTATCATTTAAGCCTAACTTTTTTGCACGGAAGATCATTCTTGATGTACATTCTGATTTATTTGCTTCTTTCTTTGAGTATGGATTCAGACCATACATTGGTGAGTTTATACCTGATGACCCTCAAAGAAGGCTTGCTCTTTTAAAACCAAAATTACCAAGTGGCGAATCTCCAGAAGGGTTTCTCGGGTTTGCTGTAAATATGATCCATTTGGATATTACACATGTGCTATCTCTCACAAATGATGGATATGGGCTCAGAGAGACTCTCTTCTATAATCTCTTTGCGAGGCTGCAAGTTTATAGAACCAGAGCACACATGCTACAGGCCCTCCCTTTTTTATCTGATGGAGCCATATCACTCGATGGTGGGATAATAAGGAGCAACGGTTTAATTGTTCTTGGCACTCGGTAAGAAATTAGATGTTTTCACAAACTGATACAAGTTATTGTGTATATTGCGTTCATATTTTCAATTACTCGCTGGATCCAACATTGAATAGATGAATATTATGATCTCTAACCTACTTAGCTTCAAATTGCCAGGTTTGACATACATAATGATGCAGGTTCTGACACTTTAGAGAAAAATATACTGTATAATCTAAGTATCTTTCAAGGCATACAAGATATTTTGTAAAAAATGGTGCCAACATAGGCAGGTTGGCTAATATTCAAAATATTGCCTAAGATACTGAATTCCCTAAGATAGCTAGTGATCTACAGTTTACTGAAAAATTTATATTATGTCTGTAATTCATAATGATAGCCGCGGATTATGGACTTTGGACCCAATAGCAGTTTGAAGCTGATACATTTTCTGACACTTCCGGTGTTCCGACAGTTTTTATATAACTTTGGCCAACTAGGTTTTCTGATACTCAACATAAAGGCATAAAGCCTATGAAATTGGTAATGAAGTCTATAAAAGTTTTCCAAACTTGAATGTTGCTTACAGTGATATCTTCCTCTGACTTATCCTTCGTTGATCTGAATTAGGGAAGCGATGGATGTCAAATTTGCAATAAGCTCTTGTTTACCGGAGAACTTGGTCGATATTGAAAAGCACATGAAGGAGTTGAAATGGAAAAAAGAAACAAAGGTGGAAGAACTGCAGCAAGAAGAAACAACGTTTACACAACTGAAGTACACTTTCCAAGTTAAGAAGCAAGAGTTTGTTAGGTTCATGGCCCAAAGCTCACCATATGCCATGCAGGTACACCACCTAATTCAAGATCCTCAACTAATTGAAATTTATTACAAATTGATTCAACCTCCTAATAAACTTTTAAAGGCAAACAGTTATATTAACATCAAACCTATAAAACATTTACAACATTCAAGGAGGACATAGGGCATGCCCTATGCATCATACACACCACCATATCATGCTGACTTATCAAACTAGCTACCAAAAAACTTACAGACTGAATCAAACATTCAAACCTCACCAGCACCTGGAATCCACCTCTTTTCATACCAGATCAACTTAAGATAGCTGTCCCATCCTTCATGACACGCTTACTTAAATCAATAACCTCTCAAACACTGAACTAAGCATACTGGAATGCCATATTGACCCATATTAACCACCATTGAGCAGCAGCTTTCAACACAGCCTTTGATTTCTTAACTCTTAAACTCAACAATTTGAGTCTAACATCTTCCTGAACAACCTTAATCAATTCATCTGCAGATCTTTTAATGTTCTGAAATATCCTCTGGTTTCTTTCCTGCCACACAAAATACACCATTGCAGCCACTACCAATCTATTAATAACATTCCAGATATTATTTTTGAAAGGGTACCTAGCCAAATCAGATATTATTGTTACCAGGTCATCTTGCAGACCTCTAAACAATAATTTTGACTTCAATATGGTCCATACTTTCAAAGTATAACCACTTATAAAGAAAAGATGCTCATGAGAATCCACACACCTATCACAGAAAGCACATTGAAAGCTTGCATTAGGATATCATATTTGCATTCTATCCTGTGTTGATAATCTACCCTTGACAGCAAGCCAAAGGATAAAAGCGTGTTTTGGATTAAGTTGTGGGAACCACATCACATGATGCCAGTTTTCTCTAAAGTCTAACCAAACTTGTTTGGTAGAATACTGAACTTTCTTGTCATCATTGGTGATCCACATAATTTCATCATTCTTTTCTTCAAGTAATTCTGGGACAGCAAACGGTTGTAATTCCTGAAATCTGATAGGCCAATCATTTGGCCATTTCCATTGGTGATCTTGAATCATGCTTGCCACTGTGATCTTTTCATTTAGCCTAGCATCATTTTCATCCCACTTATCATACCACATTGAACTTGAGTGACCATTTCCCAACTTATGAAAAATATGAGGTCTCACCCTATCTCTAATTAGCTCAAGAAGTTGTTTCCATCCCCAACTGTCATTAGATCCAACCTCAACCTCCCAGATGCTTCTGCCTTTGAGCTTGACCAAATTGACCCATTTGACCCATAAGGATTCTTTCTGAGCTATAATTTTCCACAATTGTTTAACCAGAAGCACTTCATTCCAAAGCTTTATAGATTTAATTCCCAACCCACCTTGATCTTTTGGTTTACAAACAACTTTCCAAGAAACTTTTGCCTTACCTTGAGAACTATCACATTGGCACCACAAAAAACCTTTTAGCAACTTTTCAATATCTTTAACCACTGTTTGAGGAAGCTTATACACAGATGCCCAGTATATCTTTAACCTCCTGATAAATTCAATTATATCAAATCGAAAAAATCATATGCCTCGATATTCATGATCTGTTTGTGTGATTCATCACCTGTGGACGATTAATGATTTTTTTCTATATGTATAATGTAGTACCCAGCCCAAGCAACTCCAAGGAGATCGACTCCTAGATGATAACTACTTTGACAGGGATGCTTGTTATAGGCTGGAAATTTGAGGTTAAGGTTCTTTTGAAGGTACTGCTCATTGAAATCTAGGTTATGTAAAGGCAAAATAGATTAGAATATTATTAGCTTATTATGTAGGAAGATAAACATGCATTGTCGTGTGATGAATAGCAGGGACCAATTCTGTTGTGGTTGCCTTGCATACAATTGTTTTCAATAGCAGATGTAGATTTTGTAGATTTTTCTGGGCTTCATGTACCTTTTAGGATGATCTTCATGTCAAATTTCATCAAATCCTAGTAATCTGGATTTGCTTCATTTATTGGTTATGAAGGTATTTTGTTGCTAATTTCTTGGTGGTCTGAAAGGGCCTACGAATAATTTTTTAGGGAATTATAAATTTATAATGATCATACTCATAATAATGATGAGATACTCCGTAATATTTGATTAAAGTTAATTGTATGTAGGTATCGTCTTCTATCCCAATGATCAATTTTTTGCTTCTCCAAAGTTTGTTTACTTTGGAATCAAACAATCACAATTGTTATCCAAAATTCTGAGTTCTCAAAGAGTGATACCATTATTAACTTTCTCTAAGTTTTATTTTTTATATAAATGACATACTGAATGGGTCGGTCATTCGTGAGAACCTTTTTCAATGAAAAATGGCAGGTGAAATGCTAAAATGTCACTAAAAAAAATTGGATTTCAATTAATCAAATTACGAGTATATGAAATTCATGAGAAACTTTTTCAATTAAAAATGGCGAGTTATAATGATAATTAAAATTAAAAAAAATGAAGGTTCTACCGAGAATTGAACTCGGGTTACTGGATTCAGAGTCCAATGTCCTAACCGCTAGACCATAGAACCAATAGATGTCATGTTTCACACTTCAGTATATATAAATAGTTAATACTACTGTACTATAAATTAACACTATATCCATTTCATTACTAACGTGAATGAATAATCAAAATTTTAAGCCATTAGTAATATGGGTATTTCAGTCACTCTTTAATTATTATGATCGTTCATATGTCAGTCACTATCCGATATATTTTTTAGTGACATGACGCAACACATCACCATCACCATCACCATATATATATATTTAGTTAACTTAAACTTTATTTTTTATGAAATTAGTTTGGAATCAAAAGCATCACTGCAAGAAGTCTTGCTATGGAACATTGGGTTCCAAATGAATTTGACCAAGAAATAAAAATAAAGATTAAGTATATTAAATATAATATAATGCCTCGTTATTAGAAAATATACATGCCAGTGGTTAGCAATGATATGATGATAACTAAACGCTGATTAAAATAGCTAAATGTTTTATTAGATACTATATTTATGTAATTAGTAGGAGCGGCATGAATGTCATTTTCAATCTCTAAATTTATAAACATTAAGCTTAATATCCATAGTTGTTAAACTCTTGCGATTCATGAATCGAGTCAAAATTTTAAAAAATGGGGCGATTAGGACCCCGACTCTTTAAATGACTTTGATTCTTACGAGTTGTTTATTGACTCTTCCGAGTTGTGTGTGACTCTTCCGAGTCTTAGGCGACTCTTACGAGTCAAAAATTAGACAAACTTTTAATTTAATGTAATAAAAAAAATAAAATGACAAAATAGGAAAAGAAATGACTAATAATCAATTTTAAATTAAGAATTTGTATTAATTATAAACTGCCACCATGTTCTACTTCACTTAAGAATAAAGATCTTAACATTTATATACATATAGATATAATTATATATATCTAATGTAATATTATGACTTTTACGAGTTGAGTCGAATAGAATCGAATCACAATTTAAAAATTAACATTTCGAGTCACGATTTAACAACTATGCTAATATCTAAATGCTTTATAACAATTTTAGATTTATATATTCATTTATTAACTATGTAACATGTGATTATGATTATTTGATACCCACTTTACGTAAACATTGCTAGACTGTTACATCTAGGGGTGTTCAAATGGATGGATCGGTTCAAAACCGATCCATATACATGAATCCAAATTGTAAGGCCCCGTCCTTTTTCAAATACCATATTTAAATATTTGAAACCAAAACATATCATTAGAATATTATATTTCAAAATCGGAAGCGTAAGTCCCCAAAAATAATTACCGACTTACAATACTTCCAGGTTTAACGACGACCAAAATATAACAACATTAGTTAAGTATTCACTACCATATTAATTACAACCCATATTAACACAAACGGGTCTTATATAAAACGTTTTCCAAAAGACATCCACAAAAGATCAGAGTTGCGCCAAGCTTAGTCAAACTTCCAGTCAACATCTACAACCCGAACATCTACATCAACAACAAGCTAACCTAATCTGCAAAAAGGATCAACAACGAGGGATTAGCTCACGCTAAGTGAATGGAACCGTAACCGACGGTTCAACCCACTCATAACAAGTCTTACAACTAAGCAACAACCACAATTAAAACACATAAGCACATAACGTCAAGAGGACCGGCGGTTCCTGGTATCCACCCAACCCAGAAACCACGACTACTGGGCGCCAAGCCAATCCCAGTAATCAACCGATAGCGTGAGTACTACCTTCACTGACCAGGATTGTTCTCAACTATGTGTCTCAAAGAAACCTCGACAACTACACAGTAGTACTCAAACCCAACCAACAACAGTTGACCTCTGAAAACAACCACATTGCATTCACAATGCAAAAGCAACCAACAACAAGCAACAGTTCACAACTGTTATCAACTAAGCAACAATTCAACAATAATCACACAACAACTCAGATATTCAGCAACATAAACAAACAGACAAGACTGGTACCAGTACTACTAATAACAACAACCTACTGATATAAACTATCCTGGTTACCCGTTGTAACCGAACCCGTTACAACCGGGTGTATAACACCCCTCATTTGATACATCAATATATTATTAGCAACACGGAAGCGTAGGAATTTTAAACACATTTATAAGTGTGCATTCTATTAATTTACACCAACAGTTTACAAGTTTAGGTTACATCAACATGAAACTGTTCAAAATACAACATAAGTCGGGGTATTAAATAAAACAAACTGGTTTAGTACAAAAAGGATCAGAGTAGCTCGCTGTCAAACTGTCCTTGCCCCAAAAACATCCCATTCCTGCTACCCATTAATCTACAAAATCTGCAGGAAGTAAAGATGAGGGATTAGCACATAGCTAAGTGAGAGAGTTCAACACTCAACATTCAACTTAGCATAACCATTAACTACAACAATCAACAACAACTCAATAACGAGGATCGGTGGTTCTGGGGATAACCATAATACCCGGGCGGCTCCCCTATAACTCTTATCCAACCATATCCATATGGCCATAACGGACGAGACCGATAGCTAGTGGTTATCCTACTCAAATACAGTTCAATGCACACAACATATGAAGCATATCCCTGTATCATTCACACGATAACCAACTAACCCAACCAACAGTTCATCAACTTGTCGACCTCATTGGCAACCAATATCCAAAGATCACACATAGCACATAGTGATACAATCAACAATAATGATTAAACAACTTTATAATCATATCTACAATTACCAGTTGTAATCAAATGATTACAACTAAATCAAATGATGAGTTTTAAATCCACTCACCGATACCTCAGTAGTCTCCACACTCAGTTACTACTCACTGAGTCTTTGGGGTATCTGAAACACCACAAAACACACAAGTTAGAACTTGTCATGAATAAGTAGTACTTAAATAATCAACGACTTTACACAAGTACTTATACTACTACACAATCACTAATACAGTTAGATCATAACATAATTATCTTGTATATTTGGTTTCCACATATAGTTATACATTGCAATTACAACTCAAAGGATCTAACTATTTTATTTCTATTTTTGGTCATAGCCGTTCAGCTTCAACATCCATAGCCGATCGGCTTGGATAGCATAACCGATCGGCTCAAACATAGCCGATCGGCTTCCTCAGTTATTTTTCAGACTTTAGTTCAAGGTCCAAGCTCTGTGATGATTTTGAACTAACAAAGCCTATCGGCTACCAGAAGCCGTTCGGCTTTTATAGTATAACCGATCGGCTTTGGCATAGCCGATCGGCTTTAACATAAAACCCAGTTCGATCATGGCACAACCCAGAAAATCAAATCCATAAAACCAAATACGAACCAAATATGCAGAAAACTCATATCACTAGTTTCCAACTTGATCAAAACATCTTTCTTATGACATATTAACATCAAAACATCACCTATAACATCAAACCAACAAGATTTTCTTCAAAGTCATAAAACCCATATAAAACCTTCAACTAGCTTAAACCATAGATCAAAAGCTTGAATTTAATCTATCTAATCAGTCAACAATCATCATATATCTCAAACACCCAAAGCAATTTATCAATTACTTTTCAATTTAACATATGAACTTGGGAGATATTTACTTACAATAACAAGATGAACAAGCTACAAGAAGATAGATGATGATAGTGAAGCTTACTACCAATTTACAACTTCAATTTAATTCTTCAAATTGATGTTTTAATCTTAAATTTAGTTAGGGTTCTTGAGGTTTCTACTTTGAAATGAAAAGAGAAAGAAATTTGGTAAAGTGATCACCAAATAAAGGTCGGCCTCTTTTTGAACCGACTTAACATTTTGGGTATTTTATACCCGCACTAAATCTATTGTCTGGAACCTAAAAATCAATTGCGAGAAATTTATTTTATTATACCGTCAACTTTAATATTTTAAAACAAGCAACATTTCACTAACCACAATAAGTCCTGAGACCTATTTTACCAACTTTCACAATTAAACAGTTATATCAAATAAATTTCCAAAACAATTAAATATTCAATTAAATCAGAAAAATACCAGGCCACTGGAGATGATGTTACATGGTGGAACCGAGGACTACAATTCCACTCACCAATTATCTTCCGATCTTCAACTCAGTGGTCTTATATTACTGAGTTGCCGCCCGCTTATCTGAATAAACAAATAATATCAAGTCAGTAACTCGTCTCATAATCATTACTCTTGCATATTTATCAAATCATATAATCCCTAAAATCTAGACAAACAAAGTTCAATCCAAAATAAAATCAGAAAATCCCGAAATGACGTTTAAAACAGTAAAATGTCATTTTCGACCCCTAAATGACCCCGAATGGCCAAAAACCGCCTAGCCTATTCGAATATAGTTTTGACCATTGGGCCGTTTCCGAGTGAACATGTGAATCTCATCCCAAACCGAGTTAATGAAATTGTTACATAACCGTGACCCTGAAAAGACTTACGCATTTTCAAAATTTACACAACTTGTCAAAATTATTTATGCAAACGCGATCCGGATCAAGGTGGCTGGATCGCGTTCACCTTTAGAAAAAGTTCTGTCACCGAAATACACATGAAAACGCGATCCGGAACAAGGTGCTGGATCGCGTTCGTATGACCAAAACTCGACTGCGCCATTTTATAACTAAGGAACGCGATCCGGAGACATGGCCGGGATCGCGTTTGCTAGTTCAAAAACGACCTGCACTTTCAGCAAGAACACAACACGAACCAAAACCCCATTTCACCCAAAACCAGTTTATAAACACGAAATTTCTCAAGTAAAGACCACAAACTTCAACCATAAACATATAACAACTACAACAAACATCTTCTAGCAACAATTTAACTCATGCATCATCAACAAATCAACAAAATCACCAAACCCTAACCTATGAGCTCAATTTGAAGAACACTAACAAATTCTAGCATATAATCACTATGTAATCATGTAAAATCATCATATAATCATCTAGTAATCAACAATATATGATTTCCAAGCTTCAATTTATACTAATCACATATGTTCATCATTTTCCAAATTTCTACAAAATAAACTCAAGAACACCAAGAACACTTACAATCCAAATGAAGAAGATGATATAGATGATGATGATAATAAGATTTCCTTTAGCTAGATTAAATCTCTATTTTGTTTCCTTGATTCAATTTGAAAGAGATGAAATATGAGGTTTTGAGAGAGTTTTCAAGAAAGCAAATGAAGAATGGTAGGTGATAATGATCCAGATATTTCCACCGCCCACTGTTATTATTAGTATAAATTATACCCGTTCCTAGCCTATTGTCTTGAACCCGAAAATACCCGTAAGTCAAAATACTTTTATTTTACCGTCAACTTTGTTTATTTAAAACAAACAATATTTTATTAATCACAATAAAAACTGAGGCTCTTTTACTTGTTTATTCTTAAATAAACCAACCAAACTTATAAAATACAATTTATTTCCAGGCCCAGAAACATGATGTTACACAAATTGATTATGGATTTGAAAATATGAATCCGATCTGTTCAAACAAATTCAAAAACCGAACCAATCCATCCGAATTATTATTTGGATGGATCAGTTTGGTTTTTGGATATCCAAACACATACATAAATATTTACAATATCTACTAAAAATATGTTGAATATTATAATAAAATTATACAAAATGGATGGTTTTCATTTAAACCTCCCGATACATATACATGTGTTTGTAATATAATAGTAAAATGCAAAACGAAACTATAAATTACCAATTATATTTGGATATTTATAGATTATTAATAAGTTAGTAAACTATTATGTATATAAGGGTTTATTGTTTCGTTATGTATTAAATTTTACACATTTTACTATTGTATGTGACATACTTTCATTTGTTCTATTGTATGTAGTGAACTTATAAATATGGTCTATTGTATGTAGTATTTCCATTTTGGGTAAGGCCAAAAAAAGAAACTTTCCGATTTAGGCCTTACCCAAAATGGAAATTATACATACAATAGACCATATTTACAAGTTCAATACATACAATAGAAGTTTTAATAGTTTGACTTATACAATAGAAAAAGTATAAAGTTTAACATAACGAAACAATAAACCCTACATATAATGTTTGAAAAAAAAATATTTATTTGTTATTTGGTTTTTTTGGATAATCCGGTTTGTAATTTACGAACCGAAACCAATCCATGATCCAAAATAATAAGTTTAGTTTTGATCCGAGCCGATCCAAAGATCCAATTATTCAAACCATATGGTCCGATCCGAATTATCCAATTGGATAATCCGGTTTTATCCAAACTGTGAACAGCCATAGTTACATCATTCTCTACATTAGTTTTACAAATGCTCCGATAATTATATAACTTTGCACTTGAATTATATCTATATCTATACTAATATATAAAGAGTTTAAATAAAAGTCTTAAAAAAGAGTAATAGTAAATTACTATTTTACTCTTCTATATATTTAATTCAACTATCATAAATTTAAGGTCAAATATAATTAATTAAAAGTTAATACATCATAATTAATTTCAGTTACAAAAAATTTAACCTCATGATTATTTAATTATTTATTATTACTGTAACCGACGTAATTTAATGATGGATATTGAAATGTTGGCTACGATTGCTATGATTTAAATATTAGTGAAAATGTAACGGATTGGTTTCAAGTGTTGAAGGATTAATTTTGTTTTTTTTAATAAAAGCAAACTTAGTTTTTCCTGGCCCTAGGATAAGGTTTGGACCACTAACCTGAAATTTGACCTAACCCGACTAGAAAAGTTAAACGCATTGATGAATATGGCTTAGAAGTTTAACGGGCTTGATTTCGTATCGAGTTTCAACTCTTGATGAGATTGCCATTGCGTATGATATGAGAATAATATATTACAAAGTACTATGTTCTCAATTATACGAAGACATGTTAATAAACATATAAGCGCGCATAGATTTTTTGTTTTTGCGCTGTATCGCCGGGCAGTAGACTTGTATAAATAAATTTTGATTTGATGGAGGTTAAGACTAGAGAAATACAATTAAGCTCAACATTTGTGATGGTGACATATATTGGTGCAAGTTTTAATATTGGAATCTTTAGACATATATATATATATATATATATCTGTGATTTGTGATGGTGATTCACGGTGAAGGTGTGAGCACCACCTCCTCTCAACTCAACTCAACACAAACACTCGGATATTTTCGTTTGTTGAAGATGGACAAAGGACAAATGAATGTACCTTTTCAGATGCATAAAGTACCATCAAAGATTCAGAATCTTGCGACAACAACTAGTGTCCGTCCATTATTATTTAATCCCTCGTTTTCAAGTGTCCTCCTTACTATTTTGCGTTATTTCAATTTAGTGTCAACCATGTTTGGATCGATATGTTATTTGATTGATAAAAATAGAATTAGTCGTGAATTCTAAACATGTGTGTGAAGTAAAAGTAGACACTTTAACCGGGGCATATGGAGTATTACTATTAGAAGAGGTAAGTTTGTCTATTTATTCATTGTTTGATTATCTAAGTATTATGAAAAGGTATTGATTCGTACACCACCAAGCATGCTTTAAACTGTTAGTAAAATGTTTAGTGGTGTCTCTTGTGTACGAATCTTCTCCGATTATGTAAACCGAAATAATTGGAGTTGCTTTTTCTAATTTCGTATTTGAAAAATAGGAGGATATTTTTATTTTCCTTGTGTGGAGACGGATTAAATTTGTTACTAGTGTATATCACCACACAAAACAATGTAATCTGTATCCTCCAGATTAAAATTACCATCTAAAATCTCCCCTCCCCTCACAAAAACTAAACAACATTGACCCACAAAAATTCACCATGCTTTTACTCTAAATCGACTTCTTCATTTGCTTTCCCCCTAATTTTAATATTGTGTTTTTTCCCCCAGAGATTTGCCCATGAATTTCTGTTGTTGTTGTTGTTGTTGTTGTTGTTAAACCCCCAATTCTCTATTCTATATCTTGACATCCACATAAATTTCCGTATCTTGGTTTCACTCAAAAGTCATGGCTGCTGCTGCTGCTGCTGTTCTAAGATCAAAATCATCATCTTTCTCACACTTGAAATATTTTATTTTAGCTCACCATATTCACACTGCCCCTCTTCCTAATTATCATCATCTCACTTGTGCTGCAACAACCAAATTAGATAAATATGTTTCTCACAATCACAAATACCATTATAATTATTATTTCAAGAGTAATAGTAACAGTAGGAGTAATTCAAGATTGTTTGGTGGTAGTATTGGGGACCCACCTGAGGTATGGCAACCTCATGGAGATGGTGTCAAGATTGTTCCATTGCCTGCCGCCGGTAAACCTACTCCAGATGCTTCTGGAGATGGGAATTGGGGAGGCTCTAATCTGGGTAACACTTTCCCAACTCCGAAGGAAATTTGTAAAGGACTTGATCAGTTTGTTATTGGTCAACAAAGAGCTAAAAAGGTTATCTCCATTCCATCCTTTATTGTTGTAACATGGAATGGATTTCTTCTGATGCCCTGGATTCTGTTTTCCTGTGATTTTGGAGCATCATTATTACTATATTATTCATGCCATGTACAACTGAATGTACATATAATGGGATTAATACTTTGGCTGAAATTTTGTTCTTGCTCCCAAATGTGTATGTGGATTACCAAAAAGGTTTGTTATTGACAACTAATCGCAATCTTCGGTTCATACAGGTGCTCTCAGTCGCAGTTTACAATCACTACAAGAGGATCTTTATCGACAGTTTGCAAAAGTAAGCACATTGTGCCCTCCGTTTCATCTAAAGAGACCGATCTGTTCGTTGAATCTGTAATATTAAAATGATATGTAATATATATTGAAGATGTCATTTGGTGTTTGTGGAATCAAACAATAGACTACTAAGCAAGAATTTGGCTTGCAATATGGTCAAACAAGAAAGAATAGCTATTATGCCACTTGAGTAATAGCCACGCAATACGGTTCGTTAGGAATACACTTCTATATACCAACCCTCTTTCTGTTATTATATAAACAAATGAACAATAGAACTTTCTCAATCTAATGTATTCGCTGAAAAAAGAATCTTTTACAGTACCTACCCTATAGTATGGAGACTACGATTAGCAGCTTTTGTTTGTAGTAAATGCTTCTGATATTACAACTTGGAAAGTCAGGCCTGCAGGACATTCAGGAAATGACAAGGCAAATGGCGTGGATGGTGATGCGGTAGAACTTGAAAAAAGTAATATTCTTGTTATGGGCCCAACAGGTTCAGGTAATATCCTATATTATCTACCAAATGGGTAGACTATCCAGTTTTCTGTTATAATATTCATTGCGGTCACCTGTATAATATCACGCACCCGTACCTGTGAATTTTGATTACAGGGAAGACACTACTTGCAAAAACATTAGCACGCTTAGTGAACGTTCCATTTGTTATTGCTGATGCTACTACACTTACTCAGGCAAGGATATATTTGTTGTATATCATATACCAGTAGTAGATAAAGTGGCTGTTTTCTAAACTTTCATGCTACAAATGTTGATACTTGTGAGAGTTGTGTTGGCATTTGACATTTTGTGATATGCAGGCAGGCTACGTCGGGGAAGATGTGGAATCTATTCTATACAAGCTTTTGACAGTATGTCATTTGCCCGTATTATTAAGCGAATGTTCAACTAGATGGTATGTATATGCTACACTGCTACAGATATCAATATATCTAACCTTTTATTTTAATATAGGTTGCTGACTATAATGTAGCAGCTGCTCAGCAAGGCATTGTGTATATAGATGAAGTTGACAAGATCACAAAAAAGGTGTTTCTCAAATTTATTGACTCTCACTAGTATGATAGTATCATGTTTGACTTTTGATGTGTTCGATATGTAACTATCTTGTTCTTTACCTCGTATTTGTAGGCTGAGAGTCTTAACATTAGCAGAGATGTCTCGGGTGAGGGTGTGCAGCAGGCATTACTAAAGATGCTGGAAGGAACTGTATGCCTTTTGCTTCTCTTTGATTGAATATATCATTTTCAGTAATATTTTGTCCATGTCGAAGATAATTAAAAGTAAAAGTATGCATGCATGACCTCATGTATTTCAGCTTGTCAATGTCCCTGAGAAAGGCGCACGAAAGCATCCCAGAGGAGATAATATTCAGGTAAGTTACACTCTTGTATGACCAAATATCAGTCCAAGATATTTCTTAGACCAACATTATGCACTTAAAGCCAATGAACTTCTGATTAATTGTTTATTTTGTAACTTCGGTTCTGTTGGTTTGTCCATCTGATTGTACTTGCATCAGAACGCTTACAGTAATGGGATTTCAGACTTCAGAGTATTGTGTCTTGCATATAATCTTACTAAAAGAGTTTTTGTGAATAATGAAGTAGGTTATTTCTTTCTTTCCGAATCAGTTATAGATGGTGGACTGGGTAACGTGTCAAAATGTAAATTTGTGGGCTGTGTTTAGAGGGGTCAGGTTGAGTCGAGTTGGCCAATGAAGACATGTTTTGTCCATTTTTAGGAGATTGGTAAATATGTAATACTACATCAAATATGATTACAGAATTCATTACTAAAATCATGATTTATTTCTGTCAGTAAAGTGGTTTCGAAGGTTGTATACAATTGAGTACACTTTAGGGGATTTTTAATTTGTTTTTTCCTATTTGACCCCTCAGAAATAAAATGTCGCCCAAATTGTGCGACCCATTATTTAGTTTACCGACATTTTGATTAATGTTTTCTTGCAGATTGATACCAAAGATATACTCTTTATATGTGGTGGGGCATTTATAGATCTTGAGAAAACCATATCAGAAAGGTATGTGTTATTGTTTGACTTTCTATTTGTCCAAATGCTGTTGTGTCTCACCATTGTGCTGTGTTATTTTAGACGACAAGATTCCTCCATTGGGTTTGGGGCACCTGTTCGTGCAAACATGAGAGCTGGAGGTGTTACGACTGCTGCGGTCACTTCGTCTTTGTTAGAAACTGTAAGTGATCTCTACTTTTAAGCCTGTGGTACCTAGGCTGCTTTGTGTATGTTAGTGAGTATGTGAAATAATGCATAATCAGAGCCTGATAATATGTTGTAATTAAAATTGGTGCAGGCATAGTCATAAAGGGTATATTCTGATTATTTATGGGACCTAAGTGATAAATAAAGGGAATAATTACTTTGATAACACTTACACGCACAGTTCTTAATCTTTTAGCACTTGGAAACGACATACCACTTGATTTTCATACTGGTATTCAAACTAGGATAAGTTGCAGAGAAGGGTCTAATTATTTGAACATATACGCGTACACTAATGGGCTTTGTGCGATTTGGGCAGAGTTTAAGAAAGTGCGCCCTTTTATGTGAATATCAAACTGATGTAGTATTTTATGCCTACACTACTTTTAGCCAACCTTTGATAACCTGTTTTATCAGCTGGTATCAAACTGATGTAGTATTTCGAAACTGGTATTTGATCCATATATGACCAGATAGTTACATGCGCAAGTAGGTTACATAAACACTGGAACTTTATTTGATAGCCGTATGTTGTTACACAATTCTTTTTATGTTTATTTTTGTCAGGTTGAAAGTAGCGATCTCATTGCTTATGGACTGATTCCTGAATTTGTTGGACGCTTTCCGATTCTTGTTAACTTATTAGCTCTTACAGAAAGTCAACTTGTCCAGGTAGAGTGAGCTTATTTAAGACTTCGGATCAAGTTTTGCATAAATACAATTTTGTTTTGTATTGAACGCATTTTAGTTTTATCCTTACGATCATTACCATTAATGTAGGTGCTAACTGAGCCAAAGAATGCATTAGGCAAGCAATACAAGAAGTTATTTCAGATGAATGGAGTGAGTTTTCACATGACTGGTTGATGTCACCTTTTTTAAATAAAAGATCTACCTTTTGACTTTTATAAATGATTTGTTTGTTTGCTCGTGTTTTTTCAGGTTAAGTTGCATTATACCGAAAGTGCATTGAAACTAATTGCAAAAAAAGCAATAACTAAAAACACCGGTGCTCGGGGTTTGAGGTCGTTGTTAGAGAACATATTGATGGATGCCATGTACGAGGTCTGTGAGCCCTACTCATACTCTTAATCTGTCTACCAAGTGTATTGATTAGTGCAAAACATGATGATATTAGTCATATATGAATCTATTGCAGATTCCTGATGAAAGAACAGGTGACAACATAATAGATGCTGTTGTTGTTGATGAGGAGGCTGTTGATTCTGGCGCTAAAATCTTGTATGGTGAAGGAGCACTGGAACGTTATTTATCACGGCATGATTATAAAGATTTAGAGGTAGGTGTATCAGTGTATGCTTAATCTAAAATCAAATTCAAAACTATGTTAGACGTTATAATGCTATACTCTGTATTAAACTGCTATATTAAATGCATATTGTTTGTTTGTTGCAGACGAGCATGGTGGAAGGGGCGGATGGAGAAGCCGAGTTGCCTTCTATTGCTGCATTGTAAATTGTTTTTCAGAGAGCCCCATAATTTGTACTGTACAGCATAGTAGATCATATAATAAGTTGTAATAAAACCCCATACTCTACAACAAAACCAGCATTGTATGTATGTATAGTATTCTGTAGTATGTATGTATATATGTAAGGGACCAAAATTCATTTAACTTGTGATCTTGTAGCATGTTTTTGTTGCACTGGAGTTGTTTCAGCTCTTACAAAATTCTTGGTAACGTGCTGTCATGCCCTTCTAGAAGAGTCGAAGTGACATACTTGTAATTTGTGTCTCACCATTTCTTGATGCTTTTATGGTAGACATTACTGCATGTACATTAGAAAATTATGCAGATCTATGGGGTCTGTTGTTAAGTGTTAACATGCACAAGGGCCTGCTCCATTTGGGTTTGGGCCCGACCTGGTCCCAATCTTTTATGACTAGGTAGAGATCCTTTTTATCGATGCGTAGCCAACAAGATTAATTAGGGATATTAGAAGCGCTTTCTAGTGAACTCCGGACCGACTGTTTTCACCTATATATTATATGCACACACAGGTGTCTCGTCAAAACGTTTGGTAATCAGTAATAAGTCTTTGCTCAAGAGTCAAGAGGACTTATAAGTGACTCTTTGTAAAAGACTAACATACTATATATACATTTGTGTTAAGTCAGATTACAACCGTAACCTTGATACGCTAGATCCTATGTATAACGCCCCTCATTTAATACAGCCATATAATATTAAGTCTGGCGGAAGCGACTACTTGAAATACATATTCTATTAAAACCTGCTAGAAATTTTCGCAACCCTTTGTACAATATGTTTAACTACTAAACAACCATAATTAACATGTTTACAAACCCGGGGCATTATATACTATAAAACATTATTTATTACAAACTGGATCAGAGTTGCAAGTTTCAAACATTCCCAGCATCAAAACATCCTTCCTGACTACCCACATAATATACATCACCTGCAGGAAGTAAATTGAGGGATTAGCACGAAGCTAAGTGAATGAATAATCAACTACTATTCAATTTAGCTAGCAATCTGTTCACAATCAATAATGCAACAAATATCGTCAAGAGGAACGGTGGCTCCTAGAGACCCTGTTCCGGGTGGCCTCATCAGAACACTTAAACCCTACTGTCGGCCAAAACAGCGAGTAACCGCTAACACAATGCTAATCTCCATCAACACATGTACGCAACCCTGTGTTGACCAACATTAGCAATCAAGTCCAACTGACAATCTAGTTGACCTCTGGATTATACATTACAAGTCAATGTACAACAAGCAACCAATCAAATGACATCTCATTTCAAGGTTAACATGCTATCCATAGTAATCCTATAATCACTGATTGAAAGCAAACTGACATAACCAAATCAAACTGTGAGTCTCAAATCCACTCACCTGATTATCTCGTTTCACTTACTCAGCTGTCTTATCTCGCTGAGCTCTTTGCTTATCTGAGAATCAACAATCAGGTAGAAGTTAGAAATCAAGATCGTAACACTTGAATCACATCAATTTAAATCATTAGGAACTTAACTCAATTAACATTACAATTATCATAAGTTCCTAAATATAACAACTATCATGTATTATTATGCTAATAAATACAATTTACATTGCAAACAACAAGTTAGAACAAGTCTTAAAAGTTAAACAAAACATTTGCTGAAACACACACACCAAGCCGCCGGCTTGGGTAAGGAAGCCGCCGGCTTCCGTCCCCACCCGCCGGGTCCCACTTTATAACCGCCGGGTGAATTAAAAGTTGCGGTAACAGAACCTAAATACGTTTTAAAGGCTGTAGGAGCCGCCGGATACGGGTTCTAACCGCCGGATCCCCGGTTTAGGTATACTACCCGCCGGGTACAGGTGAAACCCGCCGGGTTCACCCCCTGCACCAGCAAACCCCCAACAGCTCCAAAACCCTGCTCGAACTAAATTTCTAAAATTCATCAAAACCAGTTCTATGATCACTTTAAACATAACAATTAGTCACTATAACATGTACTATCATATAGTATCAAATCCCAAACATCAAAATCCTCATACAACATCAACTATCATTATCTAGTTAAGTTAATTCAATTCACTTACCACTTAGAAATAGGAACAAGATGATGGTGATGATTAACTAGCTAGGATCAAGATCAAAATCACCTCAAGATCACTATTTGGAATTGATTTCAAGATTTCTAGCTTGTAAGTTCAAGGGTTTTAAAGGGTTTTAGGGTTTTGTTTCTAAAAATGGAAAGTAAAGAAACTTTCCTAAAAAGGAAACTATATAAGTCGGCTCACATTTTACACCGACCCGTAACCACTTAAAACTAGTCCCCTTTTAATCTAATGTCTGGAACCTAAAAAACCATTTGCGAGAAACTTCTTTTATTGCACCGTCGACTATAGTAAATTAAAACAATCAATAATTTACTAAGCACAATAAGTCCTGAGGCTTATTTAACTAAGTTTCGCAAATAAACAAATAATATCAAATAATTTCTAATACGATTAAATATATCAATTTAAAATTAGAAATTACCGGACTAAAAGAGAGGATGTTACAACTCTCCCCCCCTTAAGAAGATTTCGTCCCCGAAATCTCATCACGATCAAACAATCCAGGATATCTGGATCTCATACTATCCTCAGTCTCCCATGTTAGGTTTTCTCCTAAACTATGTTTCCATTTTACTAACACCATGGGAATCTGTTTCTTCCTAAGTTTGGTCACTTTTCTGTCGAGAAGTTCAACGGGTTCTTCAACTAACTTCTGACTTTGATCAACTTTCAAATCTTTCAAAGGAAGAATCTGAGACTGGTCTTCAACGTTACATTTCCTCAAATAACAAATGTTAAACGTATCATGAATACCAGCAAGCTCTGGAGGAAGATCCAATGTAACAGACTGATCATTAACAATCTGACGAATTCTAAACGGTCCAATATATCGAGGAGCCAATTTGCCACGTTTCCCAAACCGTATTATCCCTTTCCAAGGCGAAACTTTCAGATAAACAAGTTCACCTTCAGCAAAAGTAACTGGTCGACGTTTAGGATCAGCATATTGTTTCTGTCTATCACGTGCAGCTTTCAACTTTTCACGAGCCACTGCAACTTTATCAGCTGTCATCTGAACAATGTCTGGACCTGCAAACTGTTTCTCACCTGCCTCTAGCCAACAAGTTGGAGTTCTACAACGGCGTCCATAAAGCATTTCATATGGAGGCATGCCAATACTAGAATGATATGAGTTATTATAAGCAAACTCAACCAATGGCAAATGAGAATCCCAAGAACCACCATACTCTAGAATACAAGCTCTTAACATATCCTCAAGTGTCTGAATCGTGCGTTCTGACTGACCATCTGTTTGAGGATGATAAGCTGTACTAAGATTCACTCTGGTGCCCAACTCATGCTGCAAACTTTGCCAAAAATGAGATACAAACCTTGGATCTCTATCAGATACAATCGATAATGGAATACCATGCCGAGTAACAATCTCATTCATATACAACTGTGCAAGCTTACTCAGAGATGCAGTATCACTAGTAGCTAGAAAATGAGCACTCTTGGTCAATCGATCAACAATGACCCAAACCATGTCATTTCCGCGAACAGTTCTAGGCAGTTTGGTAACAAAATCCATAGCCAAATGTTCCCACTTCCATTCAGGAATCTCAAGCTGTTTCAACGAACCATACGGTTTTTGGTGTTCAGCTTTAACTTGAGAACAAATATGACAAGAACTAACAAACCTTGCTACATCCATCTTCATTGTAGGCCACCAATACAAAGGTTTCAAGTCATTATACATTTTCGTACTTCCAGGATGTACAGACAATCTGGACTTATGGGCTTCATTCAGAATAACATCCCGAAGACCACCAAACAAAGGAATCCAAACACGAGACTGAAGGGTTTTTAATCCTCTCGAATCCTCCAATAACAATTCCTTTCGATTCAACATAATTTCAGATTTCAAATTATGATCTAACAAAGCCTCTAACTGTGCAGCTTTTATCTGACCCACCAAATCAGAAGAAACTTCTAAACGCATAAAATAAACTCGATCAGAAGTTACCTTGCGGCTTAAAGCATCAGCAACTACATTGGCTTTTCCTGGATGGTATTTAATCTCACAATCATAATCTTTGATTAATTCTAACCATCGTCTCTGCCTCATATTCAACTCTTGCTGTGAGAATATATACTGAAGACTCTTGTGATCTGTACAAATAACACATTTGGTACCATACAAGTAATGTCTCCATATCTTCAAAGCAAACACAACAGCTGCAAGCTCTAAATCATGGGTAGGATAATTTCTTTCATGAGGTTTAAGCTGACGAGAAGCATAAGCAATCACACGATCTCGTTGCATCAAAACACAACCCAAACCAGCAATCGATGCATCACAATAAACAATAAAATCATCGGACCCATCTGGCAATGCTAACACAGGAGCCTGACATAACAACTGTTTCAGAGTCTGAAAAGCAGCTTCCTGTTGTTCAGTCCATACAAATTTTTCATCCTTACGGGTCAATTTAGTCAACGAACCGGCAATTTTAGAAAAATCTTTAATAAACTTCCGGTAATAACCCGCCAAACCAAGAAAACTCTTTATTTCTGAAGCAGACTTTGGAGCTTTCCAATTCATTACAGCTTCAATTTTCGAAGGATCAACTTTAACACCATCATTACAAATAATATGACCCAAAAACTGTACTTCTCGAATCCAAAATTCACATTTCGAAAACTTTGCATACAAATGTTCTCTCTTTAAGGTTTCCAATACTAACCTCAAATGCATTCCATGTTCTGATTCGGATTTAGAATATACCAAAATGTCATCGATAAACACAATCACAAATTTATCAAGAAAAGGTCGACAAACACGGTTCATCAAATCCATAAAAACTGCGGGAGCATTCGTCAAACCAAAAGGCATAACCAGAAATTCAAAATGACCATATCTGGTTCTAAATGCAGTTTTAGGAATATCACAATCCCTAACACGAACTTGATGATAACCTGATCTCAAATCAATCTTTGAATAAAACGAAGATCCTTGCAACTGATCAAACAAATCATCTATTCTGGGCAAAGGATACTTATTCTTTACAGTACGTTTATTCAATTCCCTATAATCAATGCACATTCTAAAAGAACCATCTTTCTTTTTCACAAACAGAACTGGTGCACCCCAGGGAGAAGAACTAGGTCTAATAAACCCTTTATCCAACAACTCCTATATCTGATTCATCATTTCACGTATCTCAGACGGGGCTAATCTATAAGGGGCTTTAGCTATAGGTGAAGAGCCAGGAACAAGATCAATCTGGTATTCAACTTCCCTAACCGGTGGTAAACCAGGTAATTCATCAGGGAATACTTCCGGATACTCAGAAACAACCGGTACATCAGAAAGGGACTTCTTTTCTAACTTAGCATCAATCACATAAGCTAGATACGATTCACAGCCCTTGGACAAAGATTTCCTAGCTTTCATCATACTAATCAAAGGTATACAAACATTATCCCGTTCTCCTCGAGCCACGACATATGACTTTTCAGAGATTGGAATTCTAATCAGCTTATTGTGGCAATCTATGCTTGCTTTATACTGACTTAACCAATCCATACCAATAATCACATCAAAACTAGCAATTGGCATTAACAGAAAGGAAATTGGAAAAGTCTGGCTATCTATCATAATACTAGCTCCAATTACCGAAGTGGTAACAGGAACCGATTTGCCACTAGCTATTTCTACTTCAACTGGGTTTGTTATCACAGTAGGCATCATTTTCAACTTATCACAGAAGTACACAGATACAAACGAACAATTTGCACCAGAATCAAACAAAACACGAGCTGGTACAGAATTTACAAGAAAAGTACCCGTGATTACGTCATCTGTATGGACAGCTTCATCAACTGTCATTTGAAAAGCCCTACTAACTGCAGATGGCGGAGTCTTCCGCTTCTGACCAGAAGAAGCTGATGAACCAACAACTGTCCCCGAACCCTGTCTCTTAGCCTCAGAACACTGATTTGCACGATGACCTTCCTTATGGCAATTCCAGCACACATAAGTAGGAAAAACACAATCTTTGGCTTCATGCCCAATCACACCACATTTCACACATCTAGTGGTTTGCACAGTACACGGCCCAAAATGTCTAGCTCTACACTTAATACACCAATTGGGACGATCAGAAGTACCACCACGACTTTCTTGTTTCTTACCCTGCTGATTTCCTTGCCACCGTTGTTTACCTTTACCAGAAGGTTCACTTTTAGGTTTCTGAGAAGTCACCTCTTTCCTTGGCATCTCTTGAGGTCTCAAATCGCTATCAACAGATCGAGCTAACATGAAAGCATGAGGAAGTGAATTAGCTAACCTCACTGTAGTTCGATAATGATTTGGTAAAGTACCCACAAACTGGTCTATTTGAGTTCTCTCATCGGGAACCCACTGCTGAACAAACCTGAGTTTCTCTGTGAACTGATTTATCAAATCATCCATTGACATGTTATCATTTAACTGCAAATCCATAAACTCTTTTCTAATCCGAGCCATATCAAAGTTGGAACAATACTGTTTACAAACTTCATTACGAAAATCAGACCATCGGATAGATGCTTTCTGAAAAGAAGATAATACAGAAGTAATCGAATCCCACCAATTCATAGCTGCTCCTTTTAAAAGTTGAGTTGCATAAGGAACTTTCAGTTCTTCCTCACATTGACAGACTTCAAATTTCTTTTCAACATCTCTCAACCAATCTAGAGTCATAGAAGGATTCGTACTACCCGAATACACAGATGGATTACTGCTCATAAAGGTTTTAAAAGAACACACCTTTTGCTTTGGCGGTGAAATTGTACCAAACACAGGATGAGAAGATTCAGCCTCTTTTTGTTGTTTATACATTCTAAGCACTTGGTTTTCCTCTTCCAAATGAAGCAAATACTGGTCCCTTTCTACCTCCTCTCTAACATGGAAAGAAGTACCAGCATTCTCATTCCGGTCATCATGAGTCTCAGCAGCAACTTCAGGCCTTGAGGCATTATTAGGGTTAACAGGTAGTTGCTCGTTATCCGCCATATCTGTAAACACCACAACAGCTTACAAATCATTAGTCGTTAGCACCTATTCTACTAACCGTTTCACATTCAGTACATAATCCCTTTCCCAAGAATGTTTGACACAACACAATCAAAGTTTAGGATTGAACATACAATCATATTCAATTGCCCCAAACTATTGCTCTGATACCAACTTATAACGCCCCTCATTTAATACAGCCATATAATATTAAGTCTGGCGGAAGCGACTACTTGAAATACATATTCTATTAAAACCTGCTAGAAATTTTCGCAACCCTTTGTACAATATGTTTAACTACTAAACAACCATAATTAACATGTTTACAAACCCGGGGCATTATATACTATAAAACATTATTTATTACAAACTGGATCAGAGTTGCAAGTTTCAAACATTCCCAGCATCAAAACATCCTTCCTGACTACCCACATAATATACATCACCTGCAGGAAGTAAAATGAGGGATTAGCACGAAGCTAAGTGAATGAATAATCAACTACTATTCAATTTAGCTAGCAATCTGTTCACAATCAATAATGCAACAAATATCGTCAAGAGGAACGGTGGCTCCTAGAGACCCTGTTCCGGGTGGCCTCATCAGAACACTTAAACCCTACCGTCGGCCAAAACAGCGAGTAACCGCTAACACAATGCTAATCTCCATCAACACATGTACGCAACCCTGTGTTGACCAACATTAGCAATCAAGTCCAACTGACAATCTAGTTGACCTCTGGATTATACATTACAAGTCAATGTACAACAAGCAACCAATCAAATGACATCTCATTTCAAGGTTAACATGCTATCCATAGTAATCCTATAATCACTGATTGAAAGCAAACTGACATAACCAAATCAAACTGTGAGTCTCAAATCCACTCACCTGATTATCTCGTTTCACTTACTCAGCTGTCTTATCTCGCTGAGCTCTTTGCTTATCTGAGAATCAACAATCAGGTAGAAGTTAGAAATCAAGATCGTAACACTTGAATCACATCAATTTAAATCATTAGGAACTTAACTCAATTAACATTACAATTATCATAAGTTCCTAAATATAACAACTATCATGTATTATTATGCTAATAAATACAATTTACATTGCAAACAACAAGTTAGAACAAGTCTTAAAAGTTAAACAAAACATTTGCTGAAACACACACACCAAGCCGCCGGCTTGGGTAAGGAAGCCGCCGGCTTCCGTCCCCACCCGCCGGGTCCCACTTTATAACCGTCGGGTGAATTAAAAGTTGCGGTAACAGAACCTAAATACGTTTTAAAGGCTGTAGGAGCCGCCGGGTACGGGTTCTAACCGCCGGATCCCCGGTTTAGGTATACTACCCGCCGGGTACAGGTGAAACCCGCCGGGTTCACCCCCTGCACCAGCAAACCCCCAACAGCTCCAAAACCCTGCTCGAACTAAATTTCTAAAATTCATCAAAACCAGTTCTATGATCACTTTAAACATAACAATTAGTCACTATAACATGTACTATCATATAGTATCAAATCCCAAACATCAAAATCCTCATACAACATCAACTATCATTATCTAGTTAAGTTAATTCAATTCACTTACCACTTAGAAATAGGAACAAGATGATGGTGATGATTAACTAGCTAGGATCAAGATCAAAATCACCTCAAGATCACTATTTGGAATTGATTTCAAGATTTCTAGCTTGTAAGTTCAAGGGTTTTAAAGGGTTTTAGGGTTTTGTTTCTAAAAATGGAAAGTAAAGAAACTTTCCTAAAAAGGAAACTATATAAGTCGGCTCACATTTTACACCGACCCGTAACCACTTAAAACTAGTCCCCTTTTAATCTAATGTCTGGAACCTAAAAAACCATTTGCGAGAAACTTCTTTTATTGCACCGTCGACTATAGTAAATTAAAACAATCAATAATTTACTAAGCACAATAAGTCCTGAGGCTTATTTAACTAAGTTTCGCAAATAAACAAATAATATCAAATAATTTCTAATACGATTAAATATATCAATTTAAAATTAGAAATTACCGGACTAAAAGAGAGGATGTTACACTATGCATGTTAATTCCCATTATGTTTCTTATTGTAACGAACTTCTAATTTAATCTTATCTTATTCTTAATTTCTTACACACACAAAAAATAAAAGGTACATACTCCCTCCGTCCCAATTTAATTGTCCCCAGACAAGAAACACGCAGTTTAAGAAAACATCAACTTCTCTCTTACTTTTTGATAAGATGACAATTCTACCCCTTACTTTTTACCTACTTTTTTGTCTTACATATATAAAGTAGGGGTATAAAAGGATTTTAGCTCATCATTTTTATCCATTTTTAGAAGTGGACAATTAATTTGGGACAACCCAAAAAGGAATAGTGGACTATTAATATGGGACGGAGGGAGTATATAGTAAGAGTTAAGAGAACGATAGGTCTGAATGCAACTTGCACTAAATAATAGTGGGTGAAAAGAGAGAGAGAGGGACCCTAAAAAAGGTGAGTATTCCTATTCCACGAATAACAGTTGTGATGCTTTCTTTTGTTACAAGGACGGAGATGGGTTTGTTGATGGTGCCAACCCAAATTCTCAATCATTTCTTTCTTTCTGTTTCCCTCCAACTCAATCCCCCCTCATTTGCCAATTCATTTTATATTCATTTTTGGACTCCCAAAAGTTCCAAGAACAAAGTAGTGGAGTAATATAATGACACCTTCCTTCCCAAATATTCATATTCAATTCAATTCAATTGATTTTTCTTTAAAAAAAAAATGGTCATTTAATAAATAATATTCACTCGTCGGTTTGATTGTTTCAGACCACCTTATTCCTCTTGTCCCCTGTGGATAAAATCCATCCATCCATCCATCCATCTGTACTTGATTCATTTCTTAAATGGAAATTTGATCAGGGTTTCAATCCTTGTCTTGATTTCGAATTGGGTTTCTGAAATCATACAAGAAAAAGTTTGCATTATTAGATATTAATCATTTCTAGTAAAATTGATTAGGGTTTGAAATTTCGGACTCCGATTTGGAATTGGGTTTCTGAAATCAAGAGAGAAACAAGAAAAAGTTGGGATTTTTAGATATAGTAAAGAAGAATATGGATTTGGATAATATAGAGTGTGTGTCGTCTTGTACGGACGGAGTGGAAGATGCAGAGATCCATGGTGGTCCGAAGCCCCCTCCTAATCGTGGAATGCGTCCTGCTACAAGCGTTCATGAATTACTGGAGTGCCCTGTTTGTACCAATTCAATGTACCCTCCTATTCATCAGGTTTTCTTTCAATTCATTCCCTTTTATTTCTTCAATATATATATATATATATATATATATATATATATATATCGGTTTTCATATATTTGATTATTATTAAAAGTATATATAACATAATTAGGACAAACATCCATTATAATATACTGTATTTGATTCCCCCACCCCTTCGCTGAATTACAATTGATGATTTTGTATCTATTGGGATTTGGGAATGCTACTACTTTTATGCGATCTGTTATTGAAATTAACATTTAGCCACCAGGCTATAGCAGATTAGCAGTATATCAACCCACTCTAAAAAACTTGTACTTAACTGAAGTAAAAACAAACAAAAACTGAAGACTTCTTCTCTTCTAAAAACAGATATTATAATCAATCTGTAATTCATTGCAGTGTCACAATGGACACACATTATGCTCTACATGTAAAACACGAGTGCACAACAGATGCCCGACTTGCAGACAAGAGCTTGGTGATATTAGATGCTTAGCACTGGAGAAGGTAGCAGAGTCGCTTGAACTCCCCTGCAGATATTATTCATTAGGATGCCCTGAAATATTTCCATATTACAGCAAACTTAAACACGAGACATTATGCAACTTTAGACCCTATACTTGCCCTTACGCTGGATCAGAATGCTCAGTCACTGGAGACATTCCTTTTCTTGTCACACATCTAAGAGATGACCATAAAGTAGATATGCACACTGGCTGTACTTTTAATCACCGTTATGTGAAATCTAACCCACGTGAAGTTGAAAACGCCACGTGGATGCTCACAGTAAGTTCTCGTAATATTATTGGCAATTGTGGAAGTGAAACCTTTCCTCACTTGAGATGCTCTATAGTCCATATACTTATTAGGCCACCCAACCTAAGCCTTCATAAGGTTTTACTAATGCCACCAAATTATCAAAACAACATGCTATAGGTAGAAAAAGATTCCTTTTTTGTAATTCATTTTTTTTATCCTTATAACGCATGAAAACGGTTATATAATGTTAATCTACATCTCACAAATTTTTAGCTTTATAAGGTTAGCGGCAAGTTTTTATCATTTTTTTTGGCAAGTTTTTGGTGGAATTGGTTTAAACTAAACCAAAATAATACTTCGGTGGCCTGAAATGCTGTTTTGAAACCGTGTCAATTTACAGGTTAATGAAGTGGTATGTTGTTGATGGGTTTTTCGCAGGTGTTTAATTGTTATGGAGAGTATTTTTGTCTTCACTTTGAAGCGTTTCAGCTGGGGATGGCACCTGTATACATGGCGTTTGTACGGTTTATGGGTGACGAAGTTGAGGCTCGAAGCTACAGTTACAGTTTAGAAGTGGGAGGTAATGGAAGAAAGTTAATGTGGGAAGGAACGCCAAGGAGCATAAGAGATAGCCATAGGAAGGTAAAGGAGAGTCATGACGGGCTCATAATACAGAGGAATATGGCCCTATTCTTCTCCGGTGGTGATAGAAAAGAACTTAAACTTAGAGTTACGGGCAAGATATGGAAGGAACAACAGAATCCTGATGGTGGGGTTTGCATACCAAATCATTTTACCTGATCCTTTTTACATTTTTCGTTATCAACTAAGAGTAGTTGTGCCTGTGATAATTTAGTTACTTGGAGTGAGGCTTTGACCTCAGCTTAGCAATATTGTAATACTGTGTTGTGCATTCATAGTTAAAATAACTCAGGCGGATTTAAGTAATGATCACTCCATATCATTTACTGTATTTTTTTTATTTTTTAGTATTGAGTTTTGCTTTTCCTCTAAAAATAACCATGCCTTTTCCTGAATTCACATATCTTGTTCAATAGCTGCTTTTGAATGTTGATAGTATAGTGTTTTTGTTTTCAACCGCTTTTTTCCCTCTGAAACCAACCAACACACGCATTTCCTATTTCCTAACACAATTTTAGATATATATAGTATTATTCTTACGTGTTGGTACATCTTCACAATTATATTGTATGTATTTGTATGGATGGATGACAATTGAGAGAACTCGTTCGAATTCACGCTTATAGTAAACTTAAGACGAGATTAAAGGTGTTAAAACATTCCCAAGTAGTCCATAATTTAGAATCGAAATATATACTACCAAAAAAAGTCGCATTAAAAATCACAATCCAAAATGGTTAGCCGAATGTACCCATGCATATATGATGAGGTTGTATGATCTCAGACGTACAGGTTACGTTGAAAGAGAAGATATGATGCAAGTATTATTCGATCAGTTCCTTTTTAATTGACATATCAATATCAATACCATGGTGCATGTATATAATTATTGATGATTTGGTGCATATATGCTAATAAATCTGTCAACTGTGTACAATAAGATTTATCGGAGTGATTGTGGACAAGACATTTAACGAAGCACAATGGTGAGACACAATGGTTGATAGTCATTTATATTTATGTATAATAATAATTCTAATTCTAATGTTAATATAATATATTAGTAGTGGCAAAATGCATGGGTCGGATCACGGGTCTAGATGGGTTTGGGTCTAAATGGGTCCGGGTCTAGATGGGTCATTTAGGAGGATGGGTCCAAACGGGTCTGGGTAAAATGGGTCTCGAGTTGGGTCGACCCATCGGGTTTCCACCAAATTTTTTTTATTTGGGTGAAAAATGAAAAAAATGAAATGAGGTGGTCAAAAAATTTTTTGACCCGCTAGACAGTGTTAATTGTTATAGAATTGGAGGATATATTAAATACTCATTTAGACCCATCTAAAAAGATAGAGGGAGACCCAACAAACTCATCCCCTCATAAATGTTAACCAACTTGACCAATGATTGCCGCCTGTATAATATATACTCGTAAACCATAAAAACTATTAGAGTGTAAAGTTTGTCATGCATATTTCAATCTTTGTTCAAAGATACAATCAAATAAAGGAATTCCTTAATGATTTTTTTTTATCGCATCTTATATACGGAGTAACATAAGAAAAAATACAAAATAAAATTATTTGGAAGGTGTATAGATAATTTTTGGGGTGGTGATTTGTACACCACCAACTTTTAGCCATACACCACCAAGTACGCTTTATAGTATTGTACAATAAAACAGTCTGATGCATAAATAGTGATGTATGGCTAAATTTGATGGTGTACAAATCACCTCCCTAATTTTTTGTGGTGTAGTATTCAATCATCCAAACATTACGGGGTACATGTCATATTTTGTGAATTAAAACTTTGACCACGGTGAATTAGGGAAAATGTTTGTTTGACCTTAAAGTCAAAATATGAATGAATCTGTAATTGTATTCACCCTAGTTTGAACTTTTAGTTGTCTATATCACACACACACACACATATATATACATAGAGACGAGATAAATAGATATAGATATGCCGATCGATCGTCGATATATACAATGTTTATTTAAGAAGAAACAAGTAGTCATCGGTCTCGCCACTTGGATATAAAGTCGCTTCCAAATCGGAAGTTTTGCGCGATCACAAATACTTCACCCCAGGTTTGGTTTGGTTTGGTTTGGTTTGATTCTTCTGTGTCTATAATAACTTGTTGCATGTTTATTGTTCGATTGATTTCTGTGGGTTTTAAAGTTGGGTTTTTAATACGATCCCAGATTATCGATTTTGTTATTTTCTTCAAGGACATTAACGAATCCACTCTATTGTATTAGTAGTAGTATATTGCAACTGTTTGCATCCTACTGGCTTTACATTAGTGCTGCGATTTATCCACGCCACGTGTAATGTATTTGGATTTTGAATCTGTGCTTCTTTTTATTTGGGCCTATAAAAAGTCTCGATTTTTATTCCTGCTATATCAAATTTCAGTAAGCACTGTTGTGTGTTTGAATCAATCATCTTCAAATATTCTTTTCTTTGTGGTTGGGTCATTAGCTGAATCAAATTGATTAACCAACATTTGTGTAATTTGGTCCATTCTTAATTACTACAAGCAAAGACAGAATGCTATTTAGCTGAATCTAGTTGTTGCTGTGCAGAATCATGTTCTTCAACTTTATACTCACATTGCCTCGTTAAACACGTCAATTGGATCGTTTTATTTGTAATGCAATCAGCTGAAACAAGTGAACACAAG
Source organism: Helichrysum umbraculigerum (assembly GCA_949592205.1). Taxonomy (NCBI): domain Eukaryota; kingdom Viridiplantae; phylum Streptophyta; class Magnoliopsida; order Asterales; family Asteraceae; genus Helichrysum; species Helichrysum umbraculigerum. Next base: position 168,006,515 of record CATIUR010000001.1, on the reverse strand, counting down.
AAGTTAAAATTCTCGGACTTCACTTGCAACATGCCTCAACCTGACACTGGTCTTCCTACCAGTGATGATGGGCTGTTATCTTTCCCAATTGAGAAGATAGTGCAGTACCCATTACCTGGTTACTGCTCTCCAACTTCTGTTAATTTCAGTCCTGATGATAATCTTATATCTTACTTGTTTAGTCCTGATCAAACATTGAACAGAAAAGTCTTCATCTTTGATCTCACAACTAGTAAGCAAGAACTGTTTTTTAGTCCTCCTGATGGTGGGCTTGATGAAGATAATTTATCAGAAGAAGAAAAGTTGAGGAGGGAAAGATCAAGAGAGCGTGGTTTGGGAGTGACCCGCTATGAATGGGTTAAAACAAGCTCTAAGAAGACCACTATTATGGTGCCTTTGCCTGCCGGGGTTTGTACCCTTGTCTGTACTATAGATAGTGAGTAAATTATGTTACTTCATTCATAATTTCGTTATGTTTTTTAATGCAGATATATTTCATGGATCGCTCTTTGCAACCTCAGCTTAAGCTTTCTAGTGAGAACTCCCCAATTGTTGATCCTCATCTTTCTCCGGATGGTACTATGCTTGCTTATGTAACAAATAACGAACTGCACGCGCTAGATCTTTTATACAACAGGTCAAAACGTTTGACATCTGGGGCTAATGGGACCACCAAGGTTAGCTCTACATGCAAGTTATTAGAATGATTCTGTATTATCAATGCATTCGTATCATATGTATGCCTTTTGTATTACACTTAGAGCTCATTGATATATGTGGCTTTTGTCTAATTTTTATGAATTAGATAGTCGGATTTCTAAATAACTTGGTACTAGAAGTTTTAGAAGGCATCTAGATGTGCGCTTTGAATGTGATTATGTGATATGGTGTTGAGTGTCTGACACAATTTGATTTAGAGAATTTACAGATAAAGTAAGCATTTATAGTTTATTTATTCTACCCTTTTGATAATCATTTTTAATGCAGCTAGTATCATAATGACTGTGAAAAGTTGGTTATCTTACCCAGATAAGTGACACATTAAGCACCTCTTAATTATCTCTATAGAACACACTTGCCAGTTGCATTGTGCTCTTTCTAGTTTCTAGTCAAGCACACACACAAACACACAGATAAGGGGGACTTTGCAAGTTATTTCTCCTGTCAATGATCTTCTGGTAGAAAACCAAATAGCTTCAAGGTACAAAAAGTTATGTTGGAGGGGTCAGATGTCCTCAATGTATTCATTAACATATTGCATTTTTAGTTAAAGTTGCAATACAATAAGCTGGAATCGCTAAGTCATGATGTCGTGTAAAATACCTTTAGGCTATCAAAGGCACAAACTTGTTATGTCAAGTGCTTGCTGATTGCTAAGAACAATGATATGAGGTAAAAGTTTGTGTGCACATAAGCAAATATATTAAAAGGGATATATAATTCAAAGTCAAGTATAATTGTATTTTAGTATTTAATCCACAGGTTTACTATTACAAATGGTATGTCCAGTATGCATGGTATTAACCTTTAAACTGTTTCTTGTTTGTTACAGACACATGCTGTTGCCGAGTATATAGCACAGGTGAGATTCTTGTTATAATTGCCCACCCACGACGCACACACACAAAAGGATTATATATTGTTTTGGCATTGTGTTGTGAACTTCTTGAAGTGATGTTAATTAGAACAGTGTAAAATATTTAAAACATTATTTAAAACCAGGAATTAGTTAGTTGTAGATGACAGTGATGTTTAATTTGTCTAAATTTCAGGAAGAGATGGATCGAAAGAATGGTTACTGGTGGTCACCAGACAGCAAATGCATAGCGTTTACAGAGGTGGATTCATCTGAGATACCTCTTTATAGAATCATGCACCAGGGTAAGAGTACAGTTGGTTCAGAAGCTCAAGAAGAACATGCCTATCCTTTTGCCGGGGCCTCCAATGTGAAGGTGCGTCTCGGGGTTGTTCCCGTTATTGGAGGACCCGTTACTTGGATGGATCTTTGCTGTGGGGGGGATGGGAACGCTGATTATGAATATCTTGCCCGAGTTAACTGGATGAACGGAAATACTCTCGTTGCCCAAGTATTAAACAGGTCTCATTCCAAACTGAAACTTGTTAAGTTTGATGTTAAAACTGGTCAAGGAAAATGTATCTTGGTTGAAGAAAATGACATGTGGGTCAATCTACACGATTCCTTCACACCTTTGGATAAAGGAGGTGGTTTTCTCTGGGCTAGCGAGAAAACCGGATTTAGACATCTTTATATGCATGACGAAGATGGGGTCTGCATGGGACCCATAACGCAAGGTGAATGGATAGTAGAACAGATTGTGGGGGTTAATGAAGCCTCGGGTTTCATATATTTCACTGGAACCGTAGATGGCCCTCTGGAGTGTCATCTGTATCGGGCTAACCTATATCCACAAAACCCAATGGAAAGCCCATTCAAATTGACCCGTGACAAGGGAAAGCATGTAGTGGTGCTTGATCATCAGATGCAGAAGTTTGTAGATATTTATGATTCTTTGGATTCGCCACCTACAGTATCACTTTGCTCCTTGCATGAAGGAAGCCGGATTATGTCTCTTTATGAGCAACAAGCATCTACAATTCCAAGAGTTAAGAAGCTGCAACTCGAGCCTCCAAAGATTTTCCAAATTCAAGCAAAAGATGGTACTGTTCTATATGGGGCTTTATATAGTCCGGACGAAGAAAAGTTTGGACTCCCACCGTATAAAACCATGGTTGCCGTGTACGGTGGACCCGGTGTGCAGCTTGTCAGTGATTCTTGGGCCAACACGGTCGATATGAGAGCTCAGTATCTTAGAAGTAAAGGCATCCTAGTATGGAAGGTTCGTCCATCAATACTACCTTTTGTTTTTAACAATTATTCCAGGTATTAAGCAAACAAATAATCTCTTCTCTTTCTATGGTAATGTAAAATATTGGAGGTTGTAAGCATTTGAATACACTTGGGGTTCTTTCAAGTTGTTTTTTTAACTGTTTGACCCATTAGAAATGAAATCTAATCCAAATCGACCTGTTCCCTAGATGGATAACAGGGGTAGTTCCCGGCGAGGGCTAGCATTTGAAGCTGCAATGAAGCACAATTTCGGACGCTTTGATGTGGAGGATCAGCTTGCTGGAGCTGAATGGCTAATCAAAGAAGGGCTTGCAAAATCAGGTCACATTGGAATGTATGGGTGGAGCTATGGAGGATACCTGTCTGCCATTTCTCTATCGAGGTTTCCTGACGTATTCAGGTGTGCAGTTTCTGGTGCACCGGTGACCTCATGGGATGGGTATGATACTTTTTACACCGAGAAGTACATGGGAAAGCCCGATGAGAACAAATCAGGTTATTCATTTGGTTCGGTGATGAACCATGTGGGTAACCTCAAGGGGAAGCTGTTACTGGTTCATGGGTTGATCGATGAGAATGTGCACTTCAGGCATACAGCTAGGCTGTTGAATGCGTTGGTGGGAGCTCGAAAGCCTTACGAGTTGTTGATATTCCCAGATGCACGACATATGCCTCGGCCTCTCAAAGATCGGCTTTACATGGAGGAAAGAATTTGGGACTTCATTCGTACGAGTTTATGAATTAGTATTGAATTGTAATGGTTTCTTTGTTGATTTTAGGGTCCCTTTTATATGTTTATTTCTAGTTGTTCCCTGTACACCATAAGAGAACTAGTAAATTACCCGGGCGTTGCCCAGATCGGGTGAGAAATCTATATTGAAAAATAATGATAGCATTTGCCATTGAAGCCCAGATGAAAAAATTGTTTACATTTATACAAAAACAAAATGAATTATACCATAGATGTGACCCGTTTAAGGAGAACAATGACAACCAGAAACATTAATAACAAACTATTTATCATAAGTGATGTATTATGTTAAGAGTTCCCATACTATGGTATCTCAAGTAATATAAGTTTATGTCAATAGTTTTATTCATGATACGTATGAATTCACAAGTTTGATTTAAAATTCATGTAAAAGAAGATAGAGTTATTCTACATCCATCTGTAAAGATTTAATCTTCATATAAATTAAAGGTATTTTGTTTTGATACCCCTGTTTAAGTACCGATCAAAAATCTAGTATAATAATAATAAAAAAAAAACCGGTAAGGATGCATTTATTAGTTAGGTGTAGCATCAAGTTTGGTCTAAATTTTTTAATTTTCATAGGAATTTTATGGAACTTCTAAAACTTATAAGCAATAATGTATGTCATTAGTAATGTAACTTCCAACACCACTACATAGAGATACAAGTTAATGAAGTGGTTGCATACTAAAGGTTTAATTAAAAACACATGTAAAAAAATTCAGGGTAAGGTATAGACACAAACCTCACACATTTCATTTCAACACCAATGTTTTATTTATTTATTCAGTTAATCTAATACTTTGTAGTTTTAACTTGAATATTAATAATAAATTGTACAATATTATAATTCACCTTTTTAATTAAGGTTAACTAATATATAAAATTTGAATGTTTTATCGAGATTAACGTGCCTCCCAAAAAAATAGCTTTCTAAAAATTGATAATGCCTCCGAAAAAGTAATGCCTGGTAAATTGGTAAGAGAGAAGTGAGTTGAAAATAGAAGTGGTGCATGCCCTCCCAAAAATGGTAATGGTAATGCCTCCCAAAAAATGGTAAGAGTCAATATTAGTCATTTTGGTCGTGGAGTTTTTATGTCTACCTGGATTTTTATTATAGCCTGTAATTATATATATATATATATATATATATATATATATATATATATATATATATATAAGTATTTACTTTGGCAGCTAAATTATTTTGATATTTTCTTTAACCTTTATAAAAAAATAAAATGCTAAAAAGAATGACATGCTATAAAAAATATGGTGGAGAAAAATTAAGGAAGGAAAAAAATATCCTTATTTAAAGATTAAACCTTTGAAATCAAGGAAGTAGTTTCTATCCTTTTTTTTTTTCCATCCATAAAACTTGTTTCCAGCATTGATTTTGTGTCATTTGTTCTGAAAATAATTATTTATACCTAAATAATTAAAATTTATTTAAACGTATATATTAATATATCAACTAATCTTGAGTGCCTCCCAAAAGGTAGGTGCATGCCTAAAAAGGGATTTTTATCTTCCTAAATAAAAATGCAGCCACCAAAAAAAATGATAATCCCTAAATAAAAAGTTGTCTGCCTCTAGAAATTGATAGTTTGGGTGCCTCCTAATAAAATAGTCCAAAATTTGCCTCCCAAAAATATAGCCCGTGCCTCCCACAAACTGGATGGTAAAAATATGATGTTTTGAGTGACTCCAAATAAATATTGTCCGTGCCTCCCAAAGATGAAAATAGTTTGAGTGCCTCTCAAAAAATATAGTTCCATGCATCCCATGGTGTACCTCCTGTAATATAATAATTTGTGCCTCCCAAAAAATATAATCCTTGCCTCTCAAAATGGTGACTCCTAAAAATATAATAGTTTGTGCCTCCCAAAAAATATAATCCTTACCTCCCAAAATGGTGCCTCCATGGTGTGCTTCCTAAAATACAATAGTTTGTGCCTCCCAAAAAATATAGTCTTTGCCTCCCAAAATGATGCCTCCTAAAAATATAATATAATAGTTTGTGCCTCCTAAAAAATATAGTCCTTGCCTCCCAAAATGGTGCCTCCTAAATATGATAATTTGAGTGACTCCCAAAATAATATATGCCTCCTAACAATATGATAGTTGATTGCCTCCTAAAAAATATAGTCCGTGCCTCTCGTGTTTTGACTGCCACCCAAATGAAAAATGAATAGTTCAAAATAAAAATCTAGTGTTGCCGTCAAAAATAGTACAAACTAAAAATGCAGTTGAGAGGATAAAAATTAGATAGTTTGTGTGCCTAACAAAAGGATAGTGCCTCCCAAATAATGGATAAAAAAAAAATACAGTCTTAAATGCCTAAAAAAATGGATACTCCAAGATAAAAATCCAGTCTTAATGCCTCAGAAAAGGATAATGCCTAAAAAAATGGATAAAAACTTTACATCACGTGTTATCCCTCCAATAATAAGGATATCGAGGAGAGGTTACTGGGATGAAATTAACCATCAAAAATAAAACTGAAAATCATTTATTAAAAGGTTAGGATTACAAATTATGCCTCCAAGAACAAAAATTGAACACGTGATATCAGATATAGATATAGATCGTGGAGAGAGTTTAATAACCGTCGAAAACCGAAATTCAACTATCGGAGGGTTGGTATTGAAAACTAATCTAATCTAAGGGTTGATATTGAAAGCTGACTGGGGAAGTTACACTCCCTGGGGGCCATAGATAAGGGCAATTGCAGAGAGTAGGTTGATACAAGTTATTATAAAAACAGTTGCTGTTTACCAACCCATTGCAAAAGCTAAAGTCTATCCGCAGGAGGTATAACAGTTGGCTGTGTCGTATAATGATCAAATTTGGGTACTAAAAGGTGTTTCAAGATGGGTAACCCGTAACACAATACTTAAAAAACTATCATCATCTAATGGTGATTGAAGCTCTATATGCACTGGGTGACGATTTCATCCATTAACTGTACCTGCTATTTTATTTGTACTTTTATATATATAATAATAATAATAATAATTTCTGATCTGATATGATATGATATGATATGATATATAGGAGTAAGTTTCATAAATGAAGGGATTTATATATATTTCACAGGGAAAGGTTATTGTAAGATAACTTATTATCGTAGGAACCGTAGGAACGACTTTTTTCACTTTTAATTTCAATGTATGTACATGTTTTGCAAAAAAGTTATGCTAAAATTATTAAAATTTTATCCTCTTTAATATTAGATTGATTAAAAAAATAAAAGAAAATATATGATACACAAATTAAAGTTGTGTATCACAACCATTTATGTGTGATACTGTGATACACAAAAAAAAATTATGATGTGTATCACATTTTTTTTTAAAAAAAAATTCTCATAGTAAAGAACACACAATTTTAAGAATTTTGATATATATTTTTCATCAAAAACATAATTTAATCTTAAAATTTAAAGTAAAAATGTTCGTTCCTACCGTTCCCACCATAATAACTGTTCTTATTTGAACCTTACCCATATTTCATATATCCGTAATCCCACCCAAAACTGTATTTGGGAAGCTTGTCTAATCTAAATATTAATAAAAGAAAACCTCTCCTAAAAATTTTCCATGCAAAATTGAACTCTATTAATCAATCAAATTCCTTGATTTCATCAAACATCCAATTGACCAATTAAATCAATTAATTCTCCTAAAAAATCTATTTAATAAAAAAAAAAATCAATTGATGATATACGTCGGCTTTAAATTGGTTATACTAATATTTATTTATCAATTTAATTTAATTTTCAATATATCATCATTCTACTATATCCTTCAATATCACCTTAAATAATATCCAAATATATCTGTTTATATATTAATTTTGATTTCTTTCGGTGCTACATTCCTGAATCAGTTTTCGAAAATTTTAAACAATACCATTTCTTTCTTACAATATCTTAGCAACTCCAATTATAATTAAAATATTTGTTATTATATCTCCGTATATGTGGTTAGATGATCCTAAAATAATTTTTATACTTCCTCCATCTCACAAAAATTGTCCCCAAATATTTTTTTTTGAAATTTAGATATGTCAGGTAAATGTCAGTTTTGCCCTTATATTTAAGTCAAGTTTCAATAAGTTTATTTAAGAAAAAATATTCACAATAATACTTGAGGGTAAAATTGAGAGTTTAATGATTTTTAGTAGTTATTTTTTTGCAAGTGCACATTTATTTTATGACAGATATAAATAGTAATGTGAACATTTATTTTGGGACGGATGAAGTATATTATTTGAAAGTAGAATGCAAAGTTCATCTTATTATTTTAAAATAGAATGTAAATCAAATAAATTTCAATGTGAGTATCTCTAATATAAAGTTTTGTTAGGTGTTTTAGTGTAAAAAAAAGGTTTTCTTTGTAAGCTCTATATGTTTTAGTATGTTTACAAAAATTGAGTTATTGTCGAATTTCTTTTTTATAAGTTTGCGTGTATATGTGTTTGACAAAAAATGAAAGTATTGTTTATTCCGTTGGAGAGTAAAGAGGTTCTTTGATTATATGGTTAACTTCTACGAAGTATTTGCGTTTGTGTGTACGAGTTGAACTAAAAACTTTTGAAAGATTTTTCAGTTGGGAATAAAAAGTTTTTCTTTACTTATATAGCCGTTTTATATGTTAAGTTCAGCCTAATATTACGTAAGCATAATTAAACTCTTACATTGTAAAAGTTCCTAATTGATTAAAATACCATAATTTAAGTTGGCGTGCGACAAACTCTTATTCCATTAGCTGAATGTTAAAAAAAAAAACAAAAAGTATATGCTATAACAAATTCTTAAACACTTTAACTATTAATCTCTTAATTACGATTTGTACGATAGTTTGTCTGAGCTAAACAAAACAAACATAATGTTACAATCTTATGATAATGTTACATAATATTGTAAAGGTGATATTGAAAAATAGATAATTTTTTTATTATTATAATTGATATGTTCATATGTAATATACACTTTAACTGTAAATTATCATCCATAAGTTTGTTTCATTTGTAGCACATAGCATACAATGATTATAATAACCTATGATGTATGTATATAACACATAAATAATAATACAATATAATTGGCGCATGGTGTTAGCACAATGAACACTACACGGGTTTAAAATTTTTGAAAAAAAAAACCCTAAGATCTAAATGAAGAGATAATAATGTTAAATAATAGTGGCATATACTCCGTATATATAGTTCTATATGACAGTTGCGATATGTTCGAGTCTAACGTTGTTAAATTAGAATTTGAATAATAGATATAAAATTTGTAAAGGTGATATTGAAGGATATAGTAGAATTTTTTTATTATTATGATCGATATGTTCATATGTTATATACACATAGACTATAATTCGTCATCCATAAGTTTGTTTTATTATAGTACACAACATAGAATTATTATAATAATATATAATGTATATATTTAATACTTAAATAAAATACAATATAATTGGCGCATTGTGCTAACACAATAAATACTTTTACACTCTGACATCTACATACACGGCTTTAAAATCTTTATAAAGATACTCTAAATTAAATCTAAATTAAGAGATAATATGTTTCTTTTAAAAACAAACTATTTTAAATAATAGTAGCATGCATATACTCCGTATATAGGTCTAGAAACTTGTGATATATTCGAGTGTAACGTTGTTAAATTAAAATATGAATAAAAGATAAATATGTTTCTTTCACTTTAGATACGATGTAAGGATCAATTTAAACAAATATATTGAAGGTATGATATATCATGTGACACCCGTCAAATTAGGACTAGTTATTAGGTCCTAATCATTTTGTTAATACATGTAATTAGTTATGTGTTAGGCTAATTGTGTGTATCATTACGTGTATTATAATATATACGCATTTACATGATAAATGAAATCGTGTCATTTTATATCGGCCAAATTCCGATACATTAATATGGACGTTGGTGAACCCAGTTTATTAAATAATATGAGATTATTTGATAAACATATTATTTTCTAAATATTATTTCGATAATATTTCATAAGTGTTCCGTATCGCATCAAATGCTCATACGCGACCCAAAAACTAGCGAAACGCGCCCAACAATCGAACGAAAACCAAAATATATTTTATAAATTTAAAATATATTTTATAAATTTAAAATATATTATTTTGATGGAAAATATTCATTTGAAATATCGTATATCAAACCGATCACAAAAACGTCTAATTAAAATCGCACGCGATTAAATAATCGTAATGCGATCCCGTAAACGGAAACCGACACATTAATCAAACATTTTTATAAATGTTATCAAGTAATATGGAGTATTACTTCAACTTAAAATATCTAAAACCAATTGTTATTTAAAACACTTACGTATAACGTATAAAATGGAAACGAATGTTTAAACGACCGGGGAAACGAACACCGCACGGAGCGCAAACTCGAGGAACAAATTTGAGACAAACCACACATTTGTGGGGCCCACTAGAGCTGATTTTCTCCAGCCCAAAAACAAGATCCGCAAATTGTGGATCTTGTTTCTTAAATTATTGAATATATTACATACATATACATACATGTACACCACTTCCATCTAGCTCTCTCTCTCTACTCTCTCTCTCCCAAACGAATTGAGGCTGTCACCAGCCACCACCACAACCTCCTAATACCACCACATCACCATCATAGAGCCACCACGAGCCGCCAAGCCGGAATTCAAGAAAATATGTGAAAACGAGCATACGACTTCCATTCTTCCTCCTCTTCGTCTAGAACATTCAGGTTTTAGTCGTTGGAAACGACATCATTTCCCTTGTACACCATCACTAGTGCTTGATAGCAACTCATTAGACTCAGGTGAGTCTCATAGCCCCTATTTTACTATTTTTACTCTAGGGGTGAGAATACATGCTTGTTTTGTTTTACATGTGAACGCAAGTATCAAATATCGCTATATTCTACATAAGTTTATCATCTAATCATTTAAGTCCTCCAAGCATAGTTTGGTAATACTTTGTAGCGTGAATGTTAGTGTATGGTACCATATGGGATTGACATTCCCCGTCCGGGTCAGCAAGCACTGACTGGTCAAAAGGACGCATTATCATTTTTTCATAACGAGTGTTAGATTAGGTACTCGCAGAGAGGCACCCCCGCTCAGGCACTTAATTGTGATCATGACACCTCAGTTAAGCTCAGACTATGTGCTCATGACAGTTATATACATAATTTATCATTTATTTATTTGCTTAATTGCAAATCATCATACTTAAATCTTGCGGTTCATAAATTATACTTTATCATTAAACCTGTGAGCTCACCAGCTTTTAGCTGACCATTTAGCGTGTATTCTCAGGTTCGTAGCAGCAGTAGGTCTGCTCACTCAGGATGCCCATTAGCTCGAGTCTCATGCAAACATCAGGAGATTGTCATGCATTACTATATTTTGTAAAATTAGTGATGCCATATAATCTCTTTCATTAAATCTCGTGCTTTTGTAAACTATTATAACTGTGTAAAACTTTTATAATATCAATGTATTGTAAATGACGTATATAGAGTCGTTCATTATGTATCTTATATGCTTTGTTTATTGATTAGTAGCACCCCAAAGTATGCTTCCGCTCAACAGTAAATTTGGGGGTGTTACAGATTGGTATCAGAGCATAAGGTTATAGTGAACTAGGTTGCATTTAGTTGGCCTAGACTATGACCGTTAGGCGATATTCCTTATTAGGTATAACTAGTTCATGGATTTCATCATACGAGTTTAATTTAACATAGCCTGATCAACTATGTACAATTAAATGAAGATGATGTGAAATCTGCAATGGGTTATGTTGAACAGGAATACAATAGTTGACTCTGACTACGAGAGAAACCGAGACTCTTACTTGTTTTGTGATAGACACACACTAGGCTATTATATGTACTATAGGTATATATGAATAGGCCTTACCCGCGTACTACCTTCAATGCTATTATATATGGTGAATATATATATGGACCTCACACGATAATATACTCGCTAACGCTCACACCACCGAAGACGACAAGTATAGTTACTACAACGTCACTTGATATAAAGAACGAGATTTTGTTCTCATCTAATACCGTCTACCTATTTATACGCGTATAACATTTTACAAAACATTCCGTTGTACCGTCATGTGCTCACGAGGAAGATTATCATTTCGTATTCCTTCCACCATTTCTATCCTTCGGAATCACGATTTAAACCTATTGCTAGTGGAACTTCTAGGTCTCCATATGCTAAGCGTTACCCCACTCACACTGTCGATAGCATCACTATCATCCGGACGAATTCCGAATCTTGATGCACTAATTCCTGGCATCTTTTAATCATGCCGCTGCGACGAACGTACACTCAAGATAAAGTTGATCAACTGGTTGCTGATGCACTAATTGCTGGGCAACAGCGATCCGAAAGTGCTGAAACACCACCAAATACCACTCTGGTAAAACCTTGCACATACAAGGACTTCCTTAGCTGCAAGCCTTCGAACTTCAAAGGCACTGAAGGTGCTATTGGATTATTGCGCTGGCTGGAAACCCCAATCAAAACCAACCATCATCCAAGAGGGCTGATTCTGATAAGGTCTCCAACACTGGTTCTGAGTCTAACAAAGGTTACACTGGGAATAAACCCTTGATAAGCATCAAATAGATAGTATATTTTATATTAATTTATCCCTATATTTATATACATTTTATTGCATTTATATGATTTTAGATACTTATTTTGTTAATAATTGCAGAAATGTATTTTAATTGAAGAATGAAGAAAAAGGAAAAGAACGAGATCAGAACTGAAGAATTAAAGCACTTAAAGAAATAAAGATTAAAGACCTTGAATAAATGAAGACTAAAAGAGTTAAAATAAAGAATTGGGCCAAGAAGACAAAGAAGTCCGGTTATGAAGATTGAGAGTCCAAATATTAAGCCCAAGCCCGAAATTAGAATATTCTGGAAATTACATTCAACCGGCGGTTGGATTAACCAACCGGCGGTTGAGCTTTAGGGTTTAAGGCGGTGCAGACACGTGGAGTTGGACCCGGAAACAAATAGCTTCAACCGGCGGTTGGAGTTCTCAACCGGCGGTTGGAAGGTCGGCCAGTAAAACTATAAATAGAGGCTCAATTTAGCTTAAACGATATACGATTCAAGAATACTAAAACCGAAATTTAGGGTTTTAGGACGACTTTAAGGTGCGATTTTGGAGGCAAAGGAGCTAGGGTTTGAAGGTTTTTAACCCTAGGAAAAGCTGGTTTGCTAATTGGTTCGGTTTCTTTATCCTTGTAACTTTATTAATCTTTTTGGTTATTTTGGATATTGTTTATTTGAATTAATTGCTTATTAGGTTTTCATTATGAATATTTAAATGTATGTCTATTAGATTTATTATATGAATTATATGTTTATGTTGGAACTATATTATTGAATGCTTATTATACAAGAATTGTCTGTGTTATATTAATATTGGTAAAAGTTAATTGATTTATATAGATAGCTTTACTAATCTTGTGAGTTTTATAAATTAATTAATGATTGTCAATTATTAATGTTAAGTAACATTGTAATTCAACCTAATCTTGGAATTGTATTAATAAACTGCTGATAGATCTTAATAAATAGTAATACTTTACTTAATCTTTGGGAGTGTTGCTATATGAAAATTATCTTAATCTTTGTGATTTTCTACATTAGTAATTCACCAATAATAATAACCAACAAAGCAAATAGACGTAAGTTGATATAATACGTTTAATAAATAATTGTTTAAATAGTTATAATCTTCTATCCAATTGAGTATTCTTAAGTTGTTTCTTAAAACTTATCTATTAGAATCTGTATTAAAATATAAATATAATTATGTTCGTTCGGAACTAAAACGTCCCCCCTATCTTGTATATTATTGTATAATTGTATATTAATTGTAATAATTGTAATTAGGATAGATAAATAATTAGTTATAGATTAAATCACGTTCCCTGTGTTCGAACTTGGACTTACTTATAAGCTATATTCTATGATCAGGATAACACTTGCCTGAATTGTGTGATAGTATTATTTAGTATTTCCTTATTTAAAACTTGTTATTATAATTGCCTATACTTTCACCACATCAAGTTTTTGGCGCCGCTGCCGGGGAATGGTGTATTTTAACTAAACTAATTATTTTTCCCTGTATAATTTTGATTTCTAATACTTTGCAAAATCAATACGAAATATCGGCTCACCCATTGAGAATACTGACAAAAACAAAGGTATAAGGAGAGTAAAGCCCTACCTTATTGATTTATCATATAAGAGGTAAGGTGCTTCTCGAAAGAGATATGTTTTTAATAAGCTTCGCGCTGACCTGTTTCTCCGCTTTTGTGTACTATCAATGGAGCTACCGAGATCTATTGACTAGCTTTGTACAAGAAATCTAACAAATTAATTTTAACTTTAGCTGTTGTATAAATAACTAACTTGCATAACTAACTTGCATTACTAATCAATTGGAAAGTTGGGTTGGGTATTCTTTTTCAATCATTTAATTTTGAATTTGTTTTATTATTAAATAATTTTGAGTAGTTTACATCAACCTACTTATAACTAACATTGCATTTACTGATGGTATGACCCGGACATAACATCTGTATCTAAATAAAAAAAAAAAAATTAGTTAGATTTTATTTTTCTTTTCTACTCTTTTTCTTTTTCTCTTAGTTTTAACAGGTATTTACCATGGATTACATTCAAAAGGATTTTCAAAATTCGATTAATGAGCCTATTTACCAAGTGATGATTGAGAATCAAGAGATTGATGAATATATCTCGACCATCAATTGTATTAGCTACACAATTCCTGGAACAAGTACAAGAATGGAAGAAACCAAAACGAATGGCCATAGTGAAGGGAATTTCATTCAAGAACTTGAAGAGATGGATAATCAAATCAATAAGTATACTCAATTTTCCGAATCTTTATTTTCTAACAAAATTTTTAGTGAATTTAAACAGGAGAAAGATTTGGAGGTAGATTGGTCAATTTTGCCAAAATTTGATCACTATGATCCTGACGAGGAGAAACTTGAATTGGGAAACCAGAATGGGATGATGACGAAAGAGGAAATGATGACGATTATTGACAACTTTCTATCATTGCACCCAGAGGAGGAACAATTAAAGGAAGATGATCAAGGGATTGGAAAAGATATCAAAAACAACATTTACATTAATCAGATATTACACGCTAATTGGATCAAACCACTGTCTATGGTGGAAATTCAAATGAAGGTTGAGTCTATACAACCAACGGTTGGAGTATCTGTAAACACAGATTCATTGTTTTACAACTATGAAGATCCTTTTTGGCGATTCGAGCAGAAGGAAAGTTTCTCGCAATTTTTGGAAAATCATGGAGCATCTCAGAATTGACATTTACCTGCTATAAACGATAAGTTTCTCAGTACTTTACTTTTATTAAATTTACATTTAAATGATATTTATCGATATTACCATCCATGCTTACTTTTAAGTGTGGGGAAAGTCGCTAGATTTTTAGGTAAGTAAGGTGGGAGTCAGGCTCGTGACTCAAACAAAAACAAGCGCTTCTCGGGAGGCAACCCGTGCTTGTATATTATATTGTAGAATTTTTAGGTAGATTTAGTTAAGTAGATTTTACTTTATTTTTAGTTTTTAGTTATTTGATTGTTATTAAGGATAGATTTACGAAATAATAATCATTATAAAACGTTACTACGTAAATTAAAATTAAAAAGGGCTAATTAAATAAAATATATAAAAGTCATTATTTTCAAAAACCGCTGCTAGCAACCCACCGACGGATGACATAGTTAACCGGCGGTTGAACACTTTTTCGATTAAACACTAAAAGCAGCAGTTATAATTACCACACTTTTTCATAAAAACCAAAGAACACCATACAATTATTCTTAAAGTAAATTGTTATGATAATAAATAATTGTAATATTTGTTAAGGTTTCATATTTTGGAATATCTAATTAAGAAATTGTCATATTTAGTTTCTGAGAGATTTGTTATTTAGGGTTCACTCTAGTAAAATAATTTCTCTTAAAATTGATTCTAATATTTTCAATTCTTGTTTAGAGATTCAGATTAGGTGATAAGTGTAAAACTTTAGGGTTTAACTTAAAACTTACTAATGTTAATATGAATGGTTTATAATATATTTGATAACATAGTTTTCATAATAAGTTAAGATCTTCAATTTAGTTAACCCCAGTAGAAGATTTGATCTAAGTTTAAATTTTAAAATAAAAAATTGGAGCTACATTGTATCTACTTTTATCTAAGACTCCTGCCAATAATTGAATTAGGAAACCAACGGTTGTAGGTACCCAACTAGCGGTTAAATACTTTTTGGCTTTATTAGGAGATGAATTGAGGAATAGTAGAAATTTCATAAGTTTTTACCACACAATAAGCCCATAAAAAATAACAAAAACTAGTAGCACGTGTTTATATGTTTCTGGACTATCTTTAATTTGTATTTTTCATTTAATTTTAGTTTTTATTTTTATATTTGGTATGTTTAATTTGTTTGCCTGTTTATTTTTAGAATACCATTGCCATTTTTCAAAGTTGGCATACAGTACGATCTAGTATACAATACAGTATAGTACAGCTAAATAATGCATTAAAATTTTTGGACATTTAATAAGTTTATCTTATTAATTATGAACTTTGTGGGTGTGTTCCCTGGAAACCCTCACGAGACTATAACTCGTCCACTTGGGATACCGAGGGGTTTAAAGGCTTATTGCATATGCTAAATGCAATCGTGATTAACTACGAAAGTGTGGATGTTGTATATTATTTTTCAAGAGATGAAGGAATCAACCAAGAAGATTTTTCTTAGCCGATGATGAAATTTATAATTTCAGTCAGGGGAGTTTTTCTGTTCTATTTTTCTTTCCCTTACTCACTTTTTGTTTATCATTTTTATACAATGAGGGCATTGTATAATTTAAGTGTGGGGATAGGGTTCGTAAGAAAAAGAATTTCTTTAATTAATCATTTAAGTTTCTATTGTTCTTAAATTTTATTAAAAATTTAAAATTTTTAAGTGAATAACTAAGTATTTATTAGTTAGAATACTTTTGTTAAAAGTTTTGTTTTGTATTTAAAGGTTTAGACTTTAATATGGATTAACTGTTTTGTATATATAATGTAAGCTACTTAATAAGGAAGTAATATATAGTTATATAATATGATGTACTAATAGGTAATCTATATGAAGATTTGTGAATTTGTAAAAAAATTAATAATATAACTTGTTTATTATTTTATGATACATAATATGATGTATGACATAAAAGTCTTAAATTTTAAGTTTGTTATACAATAATTTTATATCTTTTTACTTATGTGAGTACATTTGGGGGTATATATTGATGGTTTCCTCTGTTATACGAAAGTATAGACCTGGTCTCTATTAATTTATGCTTAAAAATTAAGCAAACGCAAGTCAAAAGTACTTGAAAAGTCTTAAAAATAAAAGATACCTAATGAAGTCGCCAAAATGGTTTGACCAAGTCTGGTTTTGCTTAAACATGAATCAAGTTATGTCGCTCTGTTGCATGAAAATGCAGACCTGTCACCAATGTCTTGATTCTTAAAAATGTATTTCATATATTTAATTGGAATATAGAAGTAAATTGTATAATTAAATTTAAAGGTATATCATATATGGAAATCATAAGTAATATACATACTAACAATAAAGGTGTATTCAGAAATATGAGTATAGATTGTTTAAAGTGGATAAATATATTAGTAATCATTCATAAGTTATATATTACACAAATAATAAAAATTTTATTTATACATTATAGTTATCCATGTTAATTAAATTGTTTAAAATTTTAATTTATGAAACATATTTTTAGTATTGGTATTCTGATTCTTAAATATTAGTTTGATGCTTATTTTTAAATTTTATTCAGTATTTTACTTGAGGACAAACAGAACTTAAGAGTGGGGATATTTGATAAACATCAAATAGATAGTATATTTTATATTAATTTATCCCTATATTTATATACATTTTATTGCATTTATATGATTTTAGATACTTATTTTGTTAATAATTGCAGAAATGTATTTTAATTGAAGAATGAAGAAAAAGGAAAAGAACGAGATCAGAACTGAAGAATTAAAGCACTTAAAGAAATAAAGATTAAAGACCTTAAATAAATGAAGACTAAAAGAGTTAAAATAAAGAATTGGGCCAAGAAGACAAAGAAGTCCGGTTATGAATATTGAGAGTCCAAATATTAAGCCCAAGCCCGAAATTAGAATATTCTGGAAATTACATTCAACCGGCGGTTGGATTAACCAACCGGCGGTTGAGCTTTAGGGTTAAAGGCGGTGCAGACACGTGGAGTTGGACCCGGAAACAAATAGCTTCAACCGGTGGTTGGAGTACTCAACCGGCGGTTAGAAGGTCGGCCAGTAAAACTATAAATAGAGGCTCAATTTAGCTTAAACGATATACGATTCAAGAATACTAAAACCGAAAGTTAGGGTTTTAGGACGACTTTAAGGTGCGATTTTGGAGGCAAAGGAGCTAGGGTTTGAAGGTTTTTAACCCTAGGAAAAGCTGGTTTGCTAATTGGTTCGGTTTCTTTATCCTTGTAACTTTATTAATCTTTTGGGTTATTTTGGATATTGTTTATTTGAATTAATTTCTTATTAGGTTTTCATTATGAATGTTTAAATGTATGTCTATTAGATTTATTATATGAATTATATGTTTATGTTGGAACTATGTTATTGAATGCTTATTATACAAGAATTGTCTGTGTTATATTAATATTGGTAAAAGTTAATTGATTTATATAGATAGCTTTACTAATCTTGTGAGTTTTATAAATTAATTAATGATTGTCAATTATTAATGTTAAGTAAAATTGTAATTCAACCTAATCTTGGAATTGTATTAATAAACTGCTGATAGATCTTAATAAATAGTAATACTTTACTTAATCTTTGGGAGTGTTGCTATATGAAAATTATCTTAATCTTTGTGATTTTCTATATTAGTAATTCTCCAATAATAATAACCAACAAAGCAAATAGACGTAAGTTGATATAATACGTTTAATAAATAATTGTTTAAATAGTTATAATCTTCTATCCAATTGAGTATTCTTAAGTTGTTTCTTAAAACTTATCTATTAGAATCTGTATCAAAATATAAATATAATTATGTTCGTTCGAAACTAAAACGTCCCCCCTATCTTGTATATTACTGTATAATTGTATATTAATTGTAATTAGGATAGATAAATAATTAGTTATAGATTAAATCACGTTCCCTGTGTTCGAACTTGGACTTACTTATAAGCTATATTCTATGATCAGGATAACACTTGCCTGAATTGTGTGATAGTATTATTTAGTATTTCCTTATTTAAAACTTGTTATTATAATTGCCTATACTTTCACCACATCAACCCTTCTGTTCAAAGTGCCGCCGACATCATGAAGGTCTTTGTAACACCCCCAAATTTACTGTTTAGCGGAAGCATACTTTGGGTGTTACTAATCAAATATCAAAGCACACAAGATATAGCAAACGACTCTATATGCGTTGTTTTAACAAAATATATTAATTATAAGAAATGTTTACAACATTTGAAGCTGTACATAGCTCGTGTTCGATTAAATGAGAGATTTCAGTACATAAGTACTTGTACAAAATATACTAATGCAAGAAAATCTCTAACGTCTGCATGCTGACTCGAGCTATAGTAATCCTGAGGCAGTCCAATCTACTGCTGGGTACCTGTGATACATGCTAAAATGGGTCAGCTAAAGCTGGTGAGCTCACAGGTTTGAAATCGGATAATATCGTATGAACCGCAAGATTTAAGTAATGATTTGCATCCAGCAAATAAATAATAGTGTATACAGCCATGAGCACATAGTCTGAGCTTAACTCGAGGGTCGGGTCCCATATAGAGAATTCCGAGCGAGGTGCCTCCACGAGTGCCAAATCCACACTCGTCTGAACAATTATTAGTACGTCCGTTTACCCAGTTTGTGCATGCTAACCCGGACGAGGAGGGTCAATCCTATATGGTACCATATACTAATAATCACGCTACAATGTATTACCAAACTATGCTGACGGAGGACTTTGAAATGATTAGTGGAAAACAACTCATGTAGTATATTGTAAAGTTTGTACTTGCGTTCACATGTTAAAAATAAGCATTGAATCACACCCCTGAGTGAAAAGCGGTAAAAAGAGGGGCTATGAGACTCACCTGAGTCTTGGAGCGTTAAACCGATAAACGTATGATGCTTAATCAAGCAATGAGATGTCCGCAGACAGATAACCTGAGGGTGTCCACGACACGCGATGGTTATTAATATGAGTAGGTAGTTACAAAGACTACCTTTGTAGTTGTTCGTTTAACTATAATGTCCAAATGACTATGACTTGGTTGTTTGGTTTAAGTTTTGAAAACGTGTACGGCCCGTTGGTGATTAGTTGTAATAATAATCTTCAACATTATTATTTTGATTTCGAATAGTTATACTTAAAAAGTATTTATGACTTTAGGTGATGGGGGTCCGGGGGCAGCGTCCCTGGTTAGCGGGGTTCCAGGGGTGGCAACCCCTGGCGGGGTCCAAGGGGCTGGCCCCTGGTTGGGGTCGAGATGCCAAGTCAGCTCGAAAAATTTTTATTTCTACTAAATTGATTTGGTGAAAAACGCATCTGGAATTTAATTTGGGTGAAATCAAGTGATAATTTTGGGTCTCAACACTTAGTAAAAATTGGTTTGAAACCTTCTGTTTTATGCGTCACTTATAGCGACACTTAGGGCTTAGGCGACACTTAGGAAGTGTCGCATGAAATGATGGATTCTGATTAATGGCGTCACTTGTGCAAGTGACGCATAGGGTGC
The DNA here is from genome assembly GCA_949592205.1 of Helichrysum umbraculigerum. Lineage (NCBI taxonomy): Eukaryota > Viridiplantae > Streptophyta > Magnoliopsida > Asterales > Asteraceae > Helichrysum > Helichrysum umbraculigerum. Next base: position 167,985,900 of record CATIUR010000001.1, on the reverse strand, counting down.
GACAATTAAGGAAGTGTCGGTTGTAAGTGTCGGTACAGGTGTCATGAGTCACTAAGGTTAGTGACGGGTGAAATCTGTTCTCGATTGTAGGCGTCACTTAGACAAGTGACGCTATAAGTGTCGGTTCACAGTGAGGGGTATTGAATTTGCGACACTTAGGCAAGTGTCGGGAAAAAAAGGGTTTTAGGCGGCACTCAGGCAAGTGACGCAAAATTAGGGCTTTTAGCGACACTCAATGCGTCACTTAAGTGTCGCACGAAGTGACGCTATACTGGTCGTCTTTGCGACACTTCTGACTGTTTGACAGATTTTGAGCCAAAAACGAGTTTTCCGACGACCACTTGGTCCGATTCTTTTACCCAACCCTTATATGGACATTACAAGTTATTATAAACAACAAACAAGTAAAAATGAGTAAAATCGGTGAGTTTCGGGATTTTGTCGGAAACTTACAAATCAACGCCGGAGAAATCCGAAAAGGTAGAAACGTAGATCGTGACGCGGTGGTTCTTTTCTTCCAAACGAGCTTGGTGGTTTGTGTAAGACCCCACTTTTAAAGCAAACATATTATATAATTTATACGTTAGAAGCGTGTCCCAAAACATATACATATCCGTTATTTACAAAACGAACCATAATAAACTTTTGTCAACTTCTATTACTACAAACCATACTACTAAATTCGGGTGTTATATTCAACTTTCCAAAACATTCTATTATCAAAAGTCAGAGTTTGCGCCATTTTAGTCAAACACCCAGTCAACTTCTACTATCCGATCTACATCATCAACTAACCAAAATCTGCAAAACATACAACAACGAGGGGGTTAGCCTTTGCTAAGTGAATGGAACCGTAACCGACGGTTCAATCCATTTATAACAAATCTTACAACTGATAACAACAACTAGTTAAACACATAAGCACATAACTACGTGAGGATCGGCGGTTCCTGATAATACAACTTTTATAAACAACAATACCAGAAACCACGACCACTGGGCGCCATGCCATTCCCAATGATCTACCGATAGCCTGATTACTACTTTCACTGAATAGGCTAATCTTCAACTATGTGTATTCAAGTAACCTAGACAGCTACACAGTAGTAATCAAACCCAACCCGCACGCTGACCTCACTCCAATTCATCTCAACAACTTGTCACATAAAGGCATATCATATGCAGTTATGTAAAACCAACAGAACAACTTTTACAACTTGATCAATCAAACTCAATCAATATAATCAACAACTTAATAACTGTAATTTACATGGCATTAACTTCTACTGAAACTATCCTGGTTACCCGTTGTAACCAAACTTGTTACAACTGGGTTGAACCGAGGACTACGGTAACCACTCACCAAGTATCGTCCGGTCACCAAACTCAGTGGTCTAATGTTACTGAGTGGCCGCCCGCTTATCTGAGAACACAACAATAACAAGTTAGTTTCTTGTTCCCTATCATAATTCACATCTTTCAACAACAATTGAACACCTATCAATTAATCATACAATTAAAACTAAAATTTGCTGAAAACAAAAAGAAGCCGCCGGCTTGGGTAGGGAAGCCGCCGGCTTGGCTTAGAAGCCGCCGGCTTGGCACCCTGGCCCGCCGGGTGAATTACCATTTTCAACATCAGAACTTAAACCTCTTAAATAAGCCTCTACAAACCGCCGGTTAGGGTTATCAACCCGCCGGCTTGCCCATGAAGCCGCCGGCTTGGCTCCAGAAGCCGCCGGCTTCTGACCCTGGACCTGCAACTTTTTCAGCAAGAACACCATACGAGCAAAAATCCTAAAAATCACCAAACTAAGTTTCTATATGCGATTTTACTAAGTAATTAACCACAACTTCGACCACAAACATAAACTAACTTCAAACAACCTATTCTAACATCTATTGCAAGCATCAATCATCATCAAAATCATAAAATCATTAAACCCTAACTTTTAAGCTCAAACATGAAGAACAATTATGATTCTAGCCTTAATCCATCATGTAATCATCAAATATCTGTAAATAACCAACATACAACTCACTAACAACAACTTACAAGCTTCAATTCAAACCAATCATCTATATTCATCATATACCCAAATTTATGAAATAAGCTCAAGAACACATAATACTTACAAGATGATTCAACAAAGAAGATGATGGTGATACAATCTGAGTTTAATCCTTTTAGCACAATCACTAGTTTTAGCCTTTGATTAATTGAGAGAATTTTGAGAGTGATATGAGATAAAATGAAGAACAAGTGAATAAGATAGTAAAATTTAAGTCGGCCTAAACCCACCGCCTCCATCTTATTATTTGGTATAAAATTATACCCCTTCCTAATCTATTGTCTGGAACCTGAAAATACCCGCAAGTCAAAATATTTTATTTTACCGTCAACTTTAACTTTTTAAAACAAGTAACATTTCACTTGTCACAATAAAAACTGAGGCTCTTTCACTAGTTTATTTTCATATAAACTAATCAAACTTAATAAAATACAATTTATTTCCGGGTCCAGAAACGGGATGTTACAAATCTTCCCCCCTTATAGGATTTCGTCCCCGAAATCCAACCACACCTAATTAAACTAAACATACTCAATTCTACTATTAACATACAACTCTAATCACATTACTGTAGGTTAAAATAAACTAAGCATAAAATATACCTATCGCGTCAACATCAAGTCCAAAAACATTCTCCGCCGTCATTTGGAAAGCCCTTCCTGTAGCCGGTGGAATCTTTCTTTTCTGTCCAACAGATGACGCAGAACCCGAGGCCACACTCCCAACCAAACCCGAACCTTGCATTGTCTTCTCCGGACAATTCAATGATCTATGTCCTTCCTTTTTACAATTCCAACAAACAAACTGTGGAAAAGTACAATCCCGCATACCATGACCATACACCCCACACTTAATACATCTCCTAGTCTCAGAAGTACACGGACCAGAATGCTTCGACTTACAATCTACACACCATGGATTACTTCCCGCCGAATCATCACTATAAACTACTCTTCTAGTCTGTCCTTTGTTTCCCGAAATACTACTCTTAACCTGTGAGGAACTCTTTTCTTTGTTCATTTTACCAGAAGCTCGCATGTCACCATCTACAGATCGAGCTAATGTAAAAGCCTGAGTAAGAGTACCTGCCAATCTTACACTAGTTCGATACTCCGGTGGTAAAGTTCCTACAAAATGATTAATTCTCATCCTATCATCTGGGACCCATTGTTGAACAAAACGTAACTTCTCAGTGAATTTATTAATGAGGTCCTCAATCGACATTTGCTCAGTCAACTTCAAATTCATAAACTCCTGTCTAATCCTAAGCATATCAAATTCAGAGCAAAATTGTTTACAAACCTCACTGTGGAAATCTGCCCAAGAAATTTTCGATCTCTGCTCCTTTGTCAATTGCTCAGTTATAGAATCCCACCAATTCATCGCCTGTCCCTTCAGTAATTGCACAGCATAACCAACCTTTAATTCCTCCTCGCACCGACATACTTCGAACTTTTTCTCCGTATCCCTCAACCAATTCAATGTTACTGTAGGATCATTACCTCCTTCAAATTCTTTCGGACCACTTGCTTTAAATGTCTTAAACGAACACAACTTATTCTGTGGTGGTGGTGAAGGAAACTGATAAGTTTGCTGAGCTAACCTAGCTTGTTGTTCCAAGTACAACTGTTCTATCTTTTTAAGTCTTATCACATCATCCTCTAGTTGCAACAAGTAATCCTCTTGACTAATTTCTTCCTGATTAACCTGTGTAGTACCAGCCTGCCCCTGATTATCATTCTGAGTATTCGAAGGTGGAACAACATTGTTGATCGGGTTCTCGTTATCTGCCATACCTGTACTCACAACCAAAACACAACTTGCAACTTGTTAATCGTTAGCATTCACTATACTAACCAATCCCCAAATCCCAAAGCTAATCCCACTTACCGAAATGTTTGACTAATACCGACTAGATTTGGGATTGAACATTTACAAATGCCCAATTCGCCCAAACCTAAGCTCTGATACCAACTTGTAAGACCCCACTTTTAAAGCAAACATATTATATAATTTATACGTTAGAAGCGTGTCCCAAAACATATACATATCCGTTATTTACAAAACGAACCATAATAAACTTTTGTCAACTTCTATTACTACAAACCATACTACTAAATTCGGGTGTTATATTCAACTTTCCAAAACATTCTATTATCAAAAGTCAGAGTTTGCGCCATTTTAGTCAAACACCCAGTCAACTTCTACTATCCGATCTACATCATCAACTAACCAAAATCTGCAAAACATACAACAACGAGGGGGTTAGCCTTTGCTAAGTGAATGGAACCGTAACCGACGGTTCAATCCATTTATAACAAATCTTACAACTGATAACAACAACTAGTTAAACACATAAGCACATAACTACGTGAGGATCGGCGGTTCCTGATAATACAACTTTTATAAACAACAATACCAGAAACCACGACCACTGGGCGCCATGCCATTCCCAATGATCTACCGATAGCCTGATTACTACTTTCACTGAATAGGCTAATCTTCAACTATGTGTATTCAAGTAACCTAGACAGCTACACAGTAGTAATCAAACCCAACCCGCACGCTGACCTCACTCCAATTCATCTCAACAACTTGTCACATAAAGGCATATCATATGCAGTTATGTAAAACCAACAGAACAACTTTTACAACTTGATCAATCAAACTCAATCAATATAATCAACAACTTAATAACTGTAATTTACATGGCATTAACTTCTACTGAAACTATCCTGGTTACCCGTTGTAACCAAACTTGTTACAACTGGGTTGAACCGAGGACTACGGTAACCACTCACCAAGTATCGTCCGGTCACCAAACTCAGTGGTCTAATGTTACTGAGTGGCCGCCCGCTTATCTGAGAACACAACAATAACAAGTTAGTTTCTTGTTCCCTATCATAATTCACATCTTTCAACAACAATTGAACACCTATCAATTAATCATACAATTAAAACTAAAATTTGCTGAAAACAAAAAGAAGCCGCCGGCTTGGGTAGGGAAGCCGCCGGCTTGGCTTAGAAGCCGCCGGCTTGGCACCCTGGCCCGCCGGGTGAATTACCATTTTCAACATCAGAACTTAAACCTCTTAAATAAGCCTCTACAAACCGCCGGTTAGGGTTATCAACCCGCCGGCTTGCCCATGAAGCCGCCGGCTTGGCTCCAGAAGCCGCCGGCTTCTGACCCTGGACCTGCAACTTTTTCAGCAAGAACACCATACGAGCAAAAATCCTAAAAATCACCAAACTAAGTTTCTATATGCGATTTTACTAAGTAATTAACCACAACTTCGACCACAAACATAAACTAACTTCAAACAACCTATTCTAACATCTATTGCAAGCATCAATCATCATCAAAATCATAAAATCATTAAACCCTAACTTTTAAGCTCAAACATGAAGAACAATTATGATTCTAGCCTTAATCCATCATGTAATCATCAAATATCTGTAAATAACCAACATACAACTCACTAACAACAACTTACAAGCTTCAATTCAAACCAATCATCTATATTCATCATATACCCAAATTTATGAAATAAGCTCAAGAACACATAATACTTACAAGATGATTCAACAAAGAAGATGATGGTGATACAATCTGAGTTTAATCCTTTTAGCACAATCACTAGTTTTAGCCTTTGATTAATTGAGAGAATTTTGAGAGTGATATGAGATAAAATGAAGAACAAGTGAATAAGATAGTAAAATTTAAGTCGGCCTAAACCCACCGCCTCCATCTTATTATTTGGTATAAAATTATACCCCTTCCTAATCTATTGTCTGGAACCTGAAAATACCCGCAAGTCAAAATATTTTATTTTACCGTCAACTTTAACTTTTTAAAACAAGTAACATTTCACTTGTCACAATAAAAACTGAGGCTCTTTCACTAGTTTATTTTCATATAAACTAATCAAACTTAATAAAATACAATTTATTTCCGGGTCCAGAAACGGGATGTTACAGTTTGGTGTCGTTTTGTGGTGTGATTTAGTGATTTAAATGGGTTGTGGGTTTGGTTTGTTTGAGAGAAAATGAAAGAAAGAGATAAGAAGAGAGAGAGAGAGTAAAAGAGAAAGTGGGGTGGGGAGGTGGTGACCTCACCCCTTTTCTTGGCTGAAAATCGGTGGGGCCCACTGAGGTGTGGGTCTCCACTTTTTGCTCCGTGTGATCGCGCTCCGTGCGGTGTTCGTTTTCCCGATTATTTAAACGTTAAATTATACGTTTTAAAATGAAATTAATTACTCAATAATTTAGTTAAAATATTTATCAAAATACTTAATATTAGATTTTTAAAATATAACTTTAATTTATTTTTGTTTTGTTTTGCGCGTTTACATTTTAATCGCGTAAGTTGTTAATTGTATTATACGAAATGAATATGAAATATTATCAAAATAATATTTTGGATATAATAGTGGTATTAAATAATAATATATTATTTAATAAAATGGTTCACCAACGCCCGTATTTAATTGAACTGAACTACATTCGATTTAAATTGCGTACGATTTAATCAAATCGTATAATTATATATATTCATCAATACATATTTCGATACATTAATTAGCCTAACACAGAACTAATTACATGTATTACAAAGGGTTAGGCACTAATTACTAGTCCTAATTTGATGGGTGTCACAGTCTTTGCGGTACTCCTTATGGAAAATGTCGAAGGTATGGGCATCTGGCCAAAGACTGCAGATCTACCAATGCCAACACCACCACTAACAAACATAAGTCCTGCTACGAGTATGGAGACATAGGGCACTTTAGGAATGAGTGCCTAAAGCTGAAGAACAAGAGCAACAACACTGCTAAGGGACGAGCCTTCGTTCTGAACTCAAAGGAAGCCCGCCAAGACCCGAATGTAGTCTCGGGTACGTTCCTTCTCAAAAATCTTAGTGCCTCTGTTCTATTTGATACTGGTGCTGATAGGAGTTTCATATCTGATGAGTTTAGTCCACTGCTTAACATCACCCCTGTTGCCTTAGACGTTAAGTACATAGTAGAGTTAGCTAATGGTAAACTCATAGAGACCGACAATGTAATACCTAATTGCACTTTAAACCTCGCCGACGAATTGTTTGCCATTAATCTCATACCTGTCAAGATTGGAAGTTTAGACGTCATTATTGGTATGGATTGGTTGTCCAAGCACCGTGCTGAAATCGTCTGCTACGATAAAGTTGTTCGCATTCCTCTCACCACCGGTAGTACTTTAGTCATACAAGGGGAGATCGGCGGGATGAGATTGAATATCATCTCCTGCTTGAAAACCCAAAAGTATTTGAGAAAGGGTTACCCGGCAATCCTCTCGCACATTATAGAGAAAAAGTCGGAAGAGAAAAGACTTGAGGATGTGCCCATTGTTAGAGACTTTCCAGAAGTCTTTCCTGAAGACTTGCCTGGCCTACCACGACCGAGACAAGTTGAGTTCTCAATCGACCTCGTGCCCAGGGCAGCACCCGTTGCACTAGCACCTTATCGCTTAGCTCCATCCGAATTGCAGGAGTTATCTATTCAATTGCAGGAATTCTTGGACAAAGGAGTCATCCGACCGAGTTCTTCACCCTGGGGAGCTCCGGTCCTGTTTGTAAAAAAGAAGGACGGTTCATTTAGGATGTGTATCGACTACAGAGAGTTGAACAAAATAACCGTCAAGAATCGCTATCCACTACCCCGTATCGATGATCTGTTTGATCAGCTTCAGGGGTCAAGTTTCTACTCAAAGATCGATCTACGGTCAGGTTACCATCAGTTACGAGTTCATGACATCGACGTTCCGAAAACTGCCTTCCGAACTCGCTATGGTCATTACGATTTTCAAGTAATTCCATTTGGTTTGACTAATGCACCGGCTGTATTCATGGATCTTATGAACCGAGTGTGCAAATCATATCTCGACAAGTTTGTCATTGTCTTCATCGATGACATTCTCATCTACTCGCACAATGAACAGGAACATGCGCAACATCTCAAAACCATCCTAGAACTTCTTAGACACGAAGAGTTATACGCTAAGTTCTCCAAGTGTGAGTTCTGGATGCAAACCATTCAATTCCTTGGTCATGTGATTGACAGTCAGGGAATTCATGTAGATCCAACAAAGATTAAGGCTATCAAGGGCTGGCAAGCACCAACAACACCGACCGAAGTACGCCAATTCTTAGGTCTGGCCGGTTACTATCGACGCTTCATAGAGAATTTCTCAAAAATAGCCCAACCTCTCACAACACTGACTCAGAAGGAAAAGAAGTTCGATTGGACGAATAAGCAGGAGTCAGCATTTCAGCTATTGAAACAAAAGCTTTGCAGTGCACCCATTCTATCGTTACCCGAAGGCAACGATGACTTTGTAGTATACTGCGATGCCTCACACCAAGGTCTCGGCTGCGTGTTGATGCAACGGGACAAGGTTATTGCCTACGCCTCCCGACAACTCAAAGTTCACGAGAAGAACTACACCACTCATGATCTCGAATTAGGAGCCGTAGTGTTTGCACTCAAAATCTGGAGATACTATCTGTATGGCACAAGATGTACCATCTTCACCGATCATAAAAGCCTGCAGCACATATTCGATTAGAAGGATCTCAACATGAGGCAACGTCGCTGGGTCGAGTTGCTTACCGATTACGACTGCGAAATCAAATACCATCCGGGCAAGGCAAATGTTGTTGCCGATGCCCTAAGTCGAAAAGAGCGGACCAAACCACTTCGAGTCCGAGCACTCAGTATTACCATTCATAATGATTTTATCGTTCAAATCCTCGCCGCTCAACTCGAAGCATTAAATCATGAGAACCTGAAAAATGAGACCTTGCGCAACATGGAGAAACAATTCGAAACCAAACCCAACGGAGTTAAGTATTTCGCTAACCAAATTTGGTTGCCTAGTTTTGGGAATCTACGAGACTTGGTGATGGATGAAGCTCACAAGTCCAAATACTCTATACATCCTGGATCCGACAAGATGTATCATGGCATTAGGGAGATGTACTGGTGGCCAAACATGAAGGCTGAAATTGCCGCGTACGTCAGCAAGTGCCTCACCTGCTCTAAAGTTAAGGCTGAACATCAGAAACCCTCAGGCATGTTACAACAACCGGATATCCCTCAGTGGAAATGGGAGCAAATCGCTATGGATTTCATCACTAAACTCCCGAGAACATCAAGCGGTTGCGATACCATTTGGGTGATCGTGGACCGGCTCACCAAATCTGCTCATTTTCTTGCCATCAAGGAAACCGACAAAATGGAACGTCTCACATGAATCTATTTGAAGGAGATCGTATCCCGACACGGTGTTCCAATCTCAATTATCTCTGATAGAGATAGTCGTTTTACATCTCACTTTTGGCAATCATTACAAAAGTCCTTGGGTAATCGTTTGGTTATGAGTACAGCCTATCATCCACAAACCGACGGCCAAAGTGAAAGGACAATTCAAACACTGGAAGATATGCTACGCGCCTGCGTAATTGACTTCGGTGCAAATTGGGAACATCACTTGCCATTGTGCGAATTCTCGTACAACAATAGCTATCATACCAGCATTGGAGCTGCACCATTCGAGGCACTGTACGGTCGTAAGTGCCGGTCACCTATTTGTTGGACCGAAGTGGGAGATAGCCAACTCACTGGTCCTGAACTCATTCATGAAACCACCGACAAGATAGTTAGCATCCAGCAACGGTTGAAAGCCACACGTGATCGTCAAAAGAGTTATGCTGACGTGAGACGCAAGCATCTCGAGTTCCAAGTTGGGGATCGAGTATTACTCAAGGTATCACCTTGGAAAGGTGTCATCCGACTCGGCAAGCGTGGGAAATTGAATCCCAGATACGTTGGACCTTTTGAAATCCTTGACAGGATTGGTCCAGTCGCATATCAATTGCAGCTACCGCCCGAGCTCAGTAGCGTGCATCCCACATTCCACATTTCTAATCTTAAGAAATGTCTGTCCAATAAGACACTCATTATTCCTCTCGATGAGATTCAAATTGACGACAAGCTTCATTTCGTCGAAACACCAGTGGAGATCATAGACCGTGAGGTCAAATAGCTTAAGCAAAGTTGTATCCCTATCGTCAAAGTTCGGTGGAATTCACGGCGCGGTCCGGAATTCACCTGAGAACGGGAAGACCAGATGTGACTCAAATGTCCACATCTTTTCTCCGACTCCACTCACACGACTCAGAGCTAAATTTCGGGATGAAATTCTCTTAACAAGGGGAGAATGTGACACCCGTCAAATTAGGACTAGTTATTAGGTCCTAATCATTTTGTTAATACATGTAATTATTTATGTGTTAGGCTAATTGTGTGTATCATTACGTGTATTATTATATATACGCATTTACATGATAAATGAAATCGTGTCATTTTATATCGGCCAAATTCCGATACATTAATATGGACGTTGGTGAACCCAGTTTATTAAATAATATGAGATTATTTGATAAACATATTATTTTCTAAATATTATTTCGATAATATTTCATAAGTGTTCCGTATCGCATCAAATGCTCATACGCGACCCAAAAACTAGCGAAACGAGCCCAACAATCGAACGAAAACCAAAATATATTTTATAAATTTAAAATATATTATTTTGATGGAAAATATTCATTTAAAATATCATATATCAAACCGATCACAAAAACGTCTAATTAAAATCGCACGCGATTAAATAATCGTAACGCGATCCCGTAAACCGAAACCGACACATTAATCAAACATTTTTATAAATGTTATCAAGTAATATGGAGTATTACTTCAACTTAAAATATCTAAAACCAATTGTTATTTAAAACACTTACGTATAACGTATAAAATGGAAACGAATGTTTAAACGACCGGGGAAACGAACACCGCACGGAGCGCAAACTCGAGGAACAAATTTGAGACAAACCACACATTTGTGGGGCCCACTAGAGATGATTTTCTCCAGCCCAAAAACAAGATCCGCAAATTGTGGATCTTTTTTCTTAAATTATTGAATATATTACATACATATACATACATGTACACCACTTCCATCTAGCTCTCTCTCTACTCTCTCTCTCCCAAACGAATTGAGGCTGTCACCAGCCACCACCACAACCTCCTAACACCACCACATCACCATCATAGAGCCACCACGAGCCGCCAAGCCGGAATTCAAGAAAATACGTGAAAACGAGCATACGACTTCCATTCTTCCTCCTCTTCGTCTAGAACATTCAGGTTTTAGTCGTTGGAAACGACATCATTTCCCTTGTACACCATCACTAGTGCTTGATAGCAACTCATTAGACTCAGGTGAGTCTCATAACCCCTATTTTACTATTTTTACTCTAGGGGTGAGAATACATGCTTGTTTTGTTTTACATGTGAACGCAAGTATCAAATATCGCTATATTCTACATAAGTTTATCATCTAATCATTTAAGTCCTCCAAGCATAGTTTGGTAATACTTTGTAGCGTGAATGTTAGTGTATGGTACCATATGGGATTGACATTCCCCGTCTGAGTCAGCAAGCACTGACTGGTCAAAAGGACGCATTATCATTTTTCATAACGAGTGTTAGATTAGGCACTCGCAGAGAGGCACCCCCGCTCAGGCACTTAATTGTGATCATGACACCTCAGTTAAGCTCAGACTATGTGCTCATGACAGTTATATACATCATTTATCATTTATTTATTTGCTTAATTGCAAATAATCATACTTAAATCTTGCGGTTCATAAATTATACTTTATCATTAAACCTGTGAGCTCACCAGCTTTTAGCTGATCATTTAGCGTGTATTCTCAGGTTCGCAGCAGCAGTAGGTCTGCTCACTCAGGATGCCCATTAGCTCGAGTCTCATGCAAACATCAGGAGATTGTCATGCATTACTATATTTTGTAAAATTAGTGATGCCATATAATCTCTTTCATTAAATCTCGTGCTTTTGTAAACTATTATAACTGTGTAAAACTTTTATAATATCAATGTATTGTAAATGACGTATATAGAGTCGTTCATTATGTATCTTATATGCTTTGTTTATTGATTAGTAGCACCCCAAAGTATGCTTCCGCTCAACAGTAAATTTGGGGGTGTTACAGATTGGTATCAGAGCATAAGGTTATAGTGAACTAGGTTGCATTTAGTGGACCTAGACTATGACCGTTAGGCGATATTCCTTATTAGGTATAACTAGTTCAGGGATTTCATCATACGAGTTTAATTTAACATAGCCTGATCAACTATGTACAATTAAATGAAGATGATGTGAAATCTGCAATGGGTTATGTTGAATAGGAATACAATAGTTGACTCTGACTACGAGAGAAACCGAGACTCTTACTTGTTTTGTGATAGACACACACTAGGCTATTATATGTACTGTAGGTATATATGAATAGGCCTTACCCGCGTACTACCTTCGATGCTATTATATATGGTGAATATATATATGGACCTCACACGATAATATACTCGCTAACGCTCACACCACCGAAGACGACAAGTATAGTTACTACAACGTCACTTGATATAAAGAACGAGATTTTGTTCTCATCTAATACCGTCTACCTATTTATACGCGTATAACATTTTACAACACATTCCGTTGTACCGTCATGTGCTCACGAGGAAGATTATCATTTCGTATTCCTTCCACCATTTCTATCCTTCGGAATCACGATTTAAACCTATTGCTAGTGGAACTTCTAGGTCTCCATAAGCTAAGCGTTACCCCACTCACACTGTCGATAGCATCACTATCATCCGGACGAATTCCGAATCTTGATGCACTAATTCCTGGCATCTTTTAATCATGCCGATGCGACGAACGTACACTCAAGATAAAGTTGATCAACTGGTTGTTGATGCACTAATTGCTGGGCAACAACGATCCGAAAGTGCTGAAACACCACCAAATACCACTCTGGTAAAACCTTGCACATACAAGGACTTCCTTAGCTGCAAGCCTTCGAACATCAAAGGCACTGAAGGTGCTATTGGATTATTGAGCTGGCTGGAAACCCCAATCAAAACCAACCATCATCCAAGAGGGCTGATTCTGATAAGGTCTCCAACACTGGTTCTGAGTCTAACAAAGGTTACACTGGGAATAAACCCTTGATAAGCATCAAATAGATAGTATATTTTATATTAATTTATCCCTATATTTATATACATTTTATTGCATTTATATGATTTTAGATACTTATTTTGTTAATAATTGCATAAATGTATTTTAATTGAAGAATGAAGAAAAAGGAAAAGAACGAGATCAGAACTGAAGAATTAAAGCACATAAAGAAATAAAGATTAAAGACCTTGAAGAAATGAAGACTAAAAGAGTTAAAATAAAGAATTGGGCCAAGAAGACAAAGAAGTCCGGTTATGAAGATTGAGAGTCCAAATATTAAGCCCAAGCCCGAAATTAGAATATTCTGGAAATTACATTCAACCGGAGGTTGGATTAACCAACCGGCGGTTGAGCTTTAGGGTTTAAGGCGGTGCAGACACGTGGAGTTGGACCCGGAAACAAATAGCTTCAACCGGCGGTTGGAGTACTCAACCGGCGGTTGGAAGGTCGGCCATCAAAACTATAAATAGAGGCTCAATTTAGCTTAAACGATATACGATTCAAGAATACTAAAACCGAAAGTTAGGGTTTTAGGACGACATTAAGGTGCGATTTTGGAGGCAAAGGAGCTAGGGTTTGAAGGTTTTTAACCCTAGGAAAAGCTAGTTTGCTAATTGGTTCGGTTTCTTTATCCTTGTAACTTTATTAATCTTTTGGGTTATTTTGGATATTGTTTATTTGAATTAATTGCTTATTAGGTTTTCATTATGAATGTTTAAATGTATGTCTATTAGATTTATTATATGAATTATATGTTTATGTTGGAACTATATTATTGAATGCTTATTATACAAGAATTGTCTGTGTTATATTAATATTGGTAAAAGTTAATTGATTTATATAGATAGCTTTACTAATCTTGTGAGTTTTATAAATTAATTAATGATTGTCAATTATTAATGTTAAGTAACATTGTAATTCAACCTAATCTTGGAATTGTATTAATAAACTGCTGATAGATCTTAATAAATAGTAATACTTTACTTAATCTTTGGGAGTGTTGCTATATGAAAATTATCTTAATCTTTGTGATTTTCTACATTAGTAATTCACCAATAATAATAACCAACAAAGCAAATAGACATAAGTTGATATAATACGTTTAATAAATAATTGTTTAAATAGTTATAATCTTCTATCCAATTGAGTATTCTTAAGTTGTTTCTTAAAACTTATTTATTAGAATCTGTATCAAAATATAAATATAATTATGTTCGTTCGGAACTAAAACGTCCCCCCTATCTTGTATATTATTGTATAATTGTATATTAATTGTAATAATTGTAATTAGGATAGATAAATAATTAGTTATAGATTAAATCACGTTCCCTGTGTTCGAACTTGGACTTACTTATAAGCTATATTCTATGATCAGGATAACACTTGCCTGAATTGTGTGATAGTATTATTTAGTATTTCCTTATTTAAAACTTGTTATTATAATTGCCTATACTTTCACCACATCAAGTTTTTGGCGCCGCTGCCGGGGAACGGTGTATTTTAACTAAACTAATTATTTTTCCCTGTATAATTTTGATTTCTAATACTTTGCAAAATCAATACGAAATATCGGCTCACCCATTGAGAATACTGACAAAAACAAAGGTATAAGGAGAGTAAAGCCCTACCTTATTGATTTATCATATAAGAGGTAAGGTGCTTCTCGAAAGAGATAGGTTTTTAATAAGCTTCGCGCTGACCTGTTTCTCCGCTTTTGTGTACTATCAATGGAGCTACCGAGATCTATTGACTAGCTTTGTACAAGAAATCTAACAAATTAATTTTAACTTTAGCTGTTGTATAAATAACTAACTTGCATAACTAACTTGCATTACTAATCAATTGGAAAGTTGGGTTGGGTATTCTTTTTCAATCATTTAATTTTGAATTTGTTTTATTATTAAATAATTTTGAGTAGTTTACATCAACCTACTTATAACTAACATTGAATTTACTGATGGTATGACCCGGACATAACATCTGTATCTAAATAAAAAAAAAAAAATTTAGTTAGATTTTATTTTTCTTTTCTACTCTTTTTCTTTTTCTCTTAGTTTTAACAGGTATTTACCATGGATTACATTCAAAAGGATTTTCAAAATTCGATTAATGAGCCTATTTACCAAGTGATGATTGAGAATCAAGAGATTGATGAATATATCTCGACCATCAATTGTATTAGCTACACAATTCCTGGAACAAGTACAAGAATGGAAGAAACCAAAACGAATGGCCATAGTGAAGGGAATTTCATTCAAGAACTTGTAGAGATGGATAATCAAATCAATAAGTATACTCAATTTTCCGAATCTTTATTTTCTAACAAAATTTTTAGTGAATTTAAACAGGAGAAAGATTTGGAGGTAGATTGGTCAATTTTGCCAAAATTTGATCACTATGATCCTGACGAGGAGAAACTTGAATTGGGAAACCAGAATGAGGTGATGACGAAAGAGGAAATGATGACGATTATTGACAACTTTCTATCATTGCACCCAGAGGAGGAACAATTAAAGGAAGATGATCAAGGGATTGGAAAAGATATCAAAAACAACATTTACGTTAATCAGATATTACACGCTAATTGGATCAAACCACTGTCTATGGTGGAAATTCAAATGAAGGTTGAGTCTATACAACCAACGGTTGGAGTATCTGTAAACACAGATTCATTGTTTTACAACTATGAAGATCCTTTTTGGCGATTCGAGCAGAAGGAAAGTTTCTCGCAATTTTTGGAAAATCATGGAGCATCTCAGAATGGACATTTACCTGCTATAAACGATAAGTTTCTCAGTACTTTACTTTTATTAAATTTACATTTAAATGATATTTATCGATATTACCATCCATGCTTACTTTTAAGTGTGGGGAAAGTCGCTAGATTTTTAGGTAAGTAAGGTGGGAGTCAGGCTCGTGACTCAAACAAAAACAAGCGCTTCTCGGGAGGCAACCCGTGCTTGTATATTATATTGTAGAATTTTTAGGTAGATTTAGTTAAGTAGATTTTACTTTATTTTTAGTTTTTAGTTTTTAGATTGTTATTAAGGATAGATTTACGAAATAATAATCATAATAAAACGTTGCTACGTAAATTAAAATTAAAAAGGGCTAATTAAATAAAATATATAAAAGTCATTATTTTCAAAAACCGCTGCTAGCAACCCACCGACGGATGACATAGTTAACCGGCGGTTGAACACTTTTTCGATTAAACACTAAAAGCAGCAGTTATAATTACCACCCTTTTTCATAAAAACCAAAGAACACCATACAATTATTCTTAAAGTAAATTGTTATGATAATAAATAATTGTAATATTTGTTAAGGTTTCATATTTTGGAATATCTAATTAAGAAATTGTCATATTTAGTTTCTGAGAGATTTGTTATTTAGGGTTCACTCTAGTAAAATAATTTCTCTTAAAATTGATTCTAATATTTTCAATTCTTGTTTAGAGATTCAGATTAGGTGATAAGTGTAAAACTTTAGGGTTTAACTTAAAACTTACTAATGTTAATATGAATGGTTTATAATATATTTGATAACATAGTTTTCATAATAAGTTAAGATCTTCAATTTAGTTAACCCCAGTAGAAGATTTGATCTAAGTTTAAATTTTAAAATAAAAAATTGGAGCTACATTGTATCTACTTTTATCTAAGACTCCTGCCAATAATTGAATTAGGAAACCAACGGTTGTAGGTACCCAACTAGCGGTTGAATACTTTTTGGCTTTATTAGGAGATGAATTGAGGAATAGTAGAAATTTCATAAGTTTTTACCACACAATAAGCCCATAAAAAATAACAAAAACTAGTAGCACGTGTTTATATGTTTCTGGACTATCTTTAATTTGTATTTTTCATTTAATTTTAGTTTTTATTTTTATATTTGGTAGGTTTAATTTGTTTGCCTGTTTATTTTTAGAATACCATTGCCATTTTTCAAAGTTGGCATACAGTACGATCTAGTGTACAATACAGTATAGTACAGCTAAATAATGCATTAAAATTTTTGGACATTAATAAGTTTATCTTATTAATTATGAACTTTGTGGGTGTGTTCCCTGGAAACCCTCACGAGACTATAACTCGTACACTTGGGATACCGAGGGGTTTAAAGGCTTATTGCATATGCTAAATGCAATCGTGATTAACTACGAAAGTGTGGATGTTGTATATTATTTTTCAAGAGATGAAGGAATCAACCAAGAAGATTTTTCTTAGCCGATGATGAAATTTATAATTTCAGTCAGGGGAGTTTTTCTGTTCTATTTTTCTTTCCCTTACTCACTTTTTGTTTATCATTTTTATACAATGAGGGCATTGTATAATTTAAGTGTGGGGATAGGGTTCGTAAGAAAAAGAATTTCTTTAATTAATCATTTATGTTTATATTGTTCTTAAATTTTATTAAAAATTTAAAATTTTTAAGTGAATAACTAAGTATTTATTAATTAGAATACTTTTGTTAAAAGTTTTATTTTGTATTTAAAGGTTTAGACTTTAATATGGATTAACTGTTTTGTATATATAATGTAAGCTACTTAATAAGGAAGTAATATATAGTTATATGATATGATGTACTAATAGGTAATCTATATGAAGATTTCTGAATTTGTAAAAAAATTAATAATATAACTTGTTTATTATTTTATGATACATAATATGATGTATGACATAAAAGTCTTAAATTTTAAGTTTGTTATGCAATAATTTTATATCTTTTTACTTATGTGAGTACATTTTGGGGTATATATTGATGGTTTCCTCTGTTATACGAAAGTATAGACCTGGTCTCTATTAATTTATGCTTAAAATTAAGCAAACGCAAGTCAAAAGTACTTGAAAAGTCTTAAAAATAAAAGATACCTAATGAAGTCGCCAAAATGGTTTGACCAAGTCTGGTTTTGCTTAAACATGAATCAAGTTATGTCGCTCTGTTGCATGAAAATGCAGACCTGTCACCAATGTCTTGATTCTTAAAAATGTATTTCATATATTTAATTGGAATATAGAAGTAAATTGTATAATTAAATTTAAAGGTATATCATATATGGAAATCATAAGTAATATACATACTAACAATAAAGGTGTATTCAGAAATATGAGTATAGATTGTTTAAAGTGGACAAATATATTAGTAATCATTCATAAGTTATATATTACACAAATAATAAAAATTTTATTTATACATTATAGTTATCCATGTTAATTAAATTGTTTAAAATTTTAATTTATGAAACATATTTTTAGTATTGGTATTCTGATTCTTAAATATTAGTTTGATGCTTATTTTTAAATTTTATTCAGTATTTTACTTGAGGACAAACAGAACTTAAGAGTGGGGATATTTGATAAACATCAAATAGATAGTATATTCTATATTAATTTATCCCTATATTTATATACATTTTATTGCATTTATATGATTTTAGATACTTATTTTGTTAATAATTGCAGAAATGTATTTTAATTGAAGAATGAAGAAAAAGGAAAAGAACGAGATCAGAACTGAAGAATTAAAGCACTTAAAGAAATAAAGATTAAAGACCTTGAAGAAATGAAGACTAAAAGAGTTAAAATAAAGAATTGGGCCAAGAAGACAAAGAAGTCCGGTTATGAATATTGAGAGTCCAAATATTAAGCCCAAGCCCGAAATTAGAATATTCTGGAAATTACATTCAACCGGCGGTTGGATTAACCAACCGGCGGTTGAGCTTTAGGGTTAAAGGCGGTGCAGACACGTGGAGTTGGACCCGGAAACAAATAGCTTCAACCGGTGGTTGGAGTACTCAACCGGCGGTTAGAAGGTCGGCCAGTAAAACTATAAATAGAGGCTCAATTTAGCTTAAACGATATACGATTCAAGAATACTAAAACCGAAAGTTAGGGTTTTAGGACGACTTTAAGGTGCGATTTTGGAGGCAAATGAGCTAGGGTTTGAAGGTTTTTAACCCTAGGAAAAGCTGGTTTGCTAATTGGTTCGGTTTCTTTATCCTTGTAACTTTATTAATCTTTTGGGTTATTTTGGATATTGTTTATTTGAATTAATTGCTTATTAGGTTTTCATTCTGAATGTTTAAATGTATGTCTATTAGATTTATTATATGAATTATATGTTTATGTTGGAACTATGTTATTGAATGCTTATTATACAAGAATTGTCTGTGTTATATTAATATTGGTAAAAGTTAATTGATTTATATAGATAGCTTTACTAATCTTGTGAGTTTTATAAATTAATTAATGATTGTCAATTATTAATGTTAAGTAACATTGTAATTCAACCTAATCTTGGAATTGTATTAATAAACTGCTGATAGATCTTAATAAATAGTAATACTTTACTTAATCTTTGGGAGTGTTGCTATATGAAAATTATCTTAATCTTTGTGATTTTCTACATTAGTAATTCACCAATAATAATAACCAACAAAGCAAATAGACATAAGTTGATATAATACGTTTAATAAATAATTGTTTAAATAGTTATAATCTTCTGTCCAATTGAGTATTCTTAAGTTGTTTCTTAAAACTTATCTATTAGAATCTGTATCAAAATATAAATATAATTATGTTCGTTCGGAACTAAAACGTCCCCCCTATCTTGTATATTACTGTATAATTGTATATTAATTGTAATAATTGTAATTAGGATAGATAAATAATTAGTTATAGATTAAATCACGTTCCCTGTGTTCGAACTTGGACTTACTTATAAGCTATATTCTATGATCAGGATAACACTTGCCTGAATTGTGTGATAGTATTATTTAGTATTTCCTTATTTAAAACTTGTTATTATAATTGCCTATACTTTCACCACATCAACCCTTCTGTTCAAAGTGCCGCCGACATCATGAAGGTCTTTGTAACACCCCCAAATTTACTGTTTAGCGGAAGTATACTTTGGGTGTTACTAATCAAATATCAAAGCACACAAGATATAGCAAACGACTCTATATGCGTTGTTTTAACAAAATATATTAATTATAAGAAATGTTTACAACATTTGAAGCTGTACATAGCTCGTGTTCGATTAAATGAGAGATTTCAGTACATAAGTACTTGTACAAAATATACTAATGCAAGAAAATCTCTAACGTCTGCATGCTGACTCGAGCTATAGTAATCCTGAGGCAGTCCAATCTACTGCTGGGTACCTGTGATACATGCTAAAATGGGTCAGCTAAAGCTGGTGAGCTCACAGGTTTGAAATCGGATAATATCGTATGAACCGCAAGATTTAAGTAATGATTTGCATCCAGCAAATAAATAATAGTGTATACAGCCATGAGCACATAGTCTGAGCTTAACTCGAGGGTCGGGTCCCATATAGAGAATTCCGAGCGAGGTGCCTCCACGAGTGCCAAATCCACACTCGTCTGAACAATTATTAGTACGTCCGTTTACCCAGTTTGTGCATGCTAACCCGGACGAGGAGGGTCAATCCTATATGGTACCATATACTAATAATCACGCTACAATGTATTACCAAACTATGCTGACGGAGGACTTTGAAATGATTAGTGGAAAACAACTCATGTAGTATATTGTAAAGTTTGTACTTGCGTTCACATGTTAAAAATAAGCATTGAATCACACCCCTGAGTGAAAAGCGGTAAAAAGAGGGGCTATGAGACTCACCTGAGTCTTGGAGCGTTAAACCGATAAACGTATGATGCTTAATCAAGCAATGAGATGTCCGCAGACAGATAACCTGAGGGTGTCCACGACACGCGATGGTTATTAATATGAGTAGGTAGTTACAAAGACTACCTTTGTAGTTGTTCGTTCAACTATAATGTCCAAATGACTATGACTTGGTTGTTTGGTTTAAGTTTTGAAAACGTGTACGGCCCGTTGGTGATTAGTTGTAATAATAATCTTCAACATTATTATTTTGATTTCGAATAGTTATACTTAAAAAGTATTTATGACTTTAGGTGATGGGGGTCCGGGGGCAGCGTCCCTGGTTAGCGGGGTTCCAGGGGTGGCAACCCCTGGCGGGGTCCAAGGGGCTGGCCCCTGGTTGGGGTCGAGATGCCAAGTCAGCTCGAAAAAATTTTATTTCTACTAAATTGATTTGGTGAAAAACGCATCTGGAATTTAATTTGGGTGAAATCAAGTGATAATTTTGGGTCTCAACACTTAGTAAAAATTGGTTTGAAACCTTCTGTTTTATGCGTCACTTATAGCGACACTTAGGGCTTAGGCGACACTTAGGAAGTGTCGCATGAAATGATGGATTCTGATTAATGGCGTCACTTGTGCAAGTGACGCATAGGGTGCGACAATTAAGGAAGTGTCGGTTGTAAGTGTCGGTACAGGTGTCATGAGTCACTAAGGTTAGTGACGGGTGAAATCTGTTCTCGATTGTAGGCGTCACTTAGACAAGTGACGCTATAAGTGTCGGTTCACAGTGAGGGGTATTGAATTTGCGACACTTAGGCAAGTGTCGGGAAAAAAAGGGTTTTAGGCGGCACTCAGGCAAGTGACGCAAAATTAGGGCTTTTAGCGACACTCAATGCGTCACTTAAGTGTCGCACGAAGTGACGCTATACTGGTCGTCTTTGCGACACTTCTGACTGTTTGACAGATTTTGAGCCAAAAACGAGTTTTCCGACGACCACTTGGTCCGATTCTTTTACCCAACCCTTATATGGACATTACAAGTTATTATAAACAACAAACAAGTAAAAATGAGTAAAATCGGTGAGTTTCGGGATTTTGTCGGAAACTTACAAATCAACGCCGGAGAAATCCGAAAAGGTAGAAACGTAGATCGTGACGCGGTGGTTCTTTTCTTCCAAACGAGCTTGGTGGTTTGGTGTCGTTTTGTGGTGTGATTTAGTGATTTAAATGGGTTGTGGGTTTGGTTTGTTTGAGAGAAAATGAAAGAAAGAGATAAGAAGAGAGAGAGAGAGAGTAAAAGAGAAAGTGGGGTGGGGAGGTGGTGACCTCACCCCTTTTCTTGGCTGAAAATCGGTGGGGCCCACTGAGGTGTGGGTCTCCACTTTTTGCTCCGTGTGATCGCGCTCCGTGCGGTGTTCATTTTCCCGATTATTTAAACGTTAAATTATACGTTTTAAAATGAAATTAATTACTCAATAATTTAGTTAAAATATTTATCAAAATACTTAATATTAGATTTATAAAATATAACTTTAATTTATTTTTGTTTTGTTTTGCGCGTTTACATTTTAATCGCGTAAGTTGTTAATTGTATTATACGAAATGAATATGAAATATTATCAAAATAATATTTTGGATATAATAGTGGTATTAAATAATAATATATTATTTAATAAAATGGTTCACCAACGCCCGTATTTAATTGAACTGAACTACATTCGATTTAAATTGCGTACGATTTAATCAAATCGTATAATTATATATATTCATCAATACATATTTCGATACATTAATTAGCCTAACACAGAACTAATTACATGTATTACAAAGGGTTAGGCACTAATTACTAGTCCTAATTTGACGGGTGTCACAGTCTTTGCGGTACTCCTTATGGAAAATGTCGAAGGTATGGGCATCTGGCCAAAGACTGCAGATCTACCAATGCCAACACCACCACTAACAAACATAAGTCCTGCTACGAGTATGGAGACATAGGGCACTTTAGGAATGAGTGCCTAAAGCTGAAGAACAAGAGCAACAACACTGCTAAGGGACGAGCCTTCGTTCTGAACTCAAAGGAAGCCCGCCAAGACCCGAATGTAGTCTCGGGTACGTTCCTTCTCAAAAATCTTAGTGCCTCTGTTCTATTTGATACTGGTGCTGATAGGAGTTTCATATCTGATGAGTTTAGTCCACTGCTTAACATCACCCCTGTTGCCTTAGACGTTAAGTACATAGTAGAGTTAGCTAATGGTAAACTCATAGAGACCGACAATGTAATACCTAATTGCACTTTAAACCTCGCCGACGAATTGTTTGCCATTAATCTCATACCTGTCAAGATTGGAAGTTTAGACGTCATTATTGGTATGGATTGGTTGTCCAAGCACCGTGCTGAAATCGTCTGCTACGATAAAGTTGTTCGCATTCCTCTCACCACCGGTAGTACTTTAGTCATACAAGGGGAGATCGGCGGGATGAGATTGAATATCATCTCCTGCTTGAAAACCCAAAAGTATTTGAGAAAGGGTTACCCGGCAATCCTCTCGCACATTATGGAGAAAAAGTCGGAAGAGAAAAGACTTGAGGATGTGCCCATTGTTAGAGACTTTCCAGAAGTCTTTCCTGAAGACTTGCCTGGCCTACCACGACCGAGACAAGTTGAGTTCTCAATCGACCTCGTGCCCAGGGCAGCACCCGTTGCACGAGCACCTTATCGCTTAGCTCCATCCGAATTGCAGGAGTTATCTATTCAATTGCAGGAATTCTTGGACAAAGGAGTCATCCGACCGAGTTCTTCACCCTGGGGAGCTCCGGTCCTGTTTGTAAAAAAGAAGGACGGTTCATTTAGGATGTGTATCGACTACAGAGAGTTGAACAAAATAACCGTCAAGAATCGCTATCCACTACCCCGTATCGATGATCTGTTTGATCAGCTTCAGGGGTCAAGTTTCTACTCAAAGATCGATCTACGGTCAGGTTACCATCAGTTACGAGTTCATGACATCGACGTTCCGAAAACTGCCTTCCGAACTCGCTATGGTCATTACGATTTTCAAGTAATTCCATTTGGTTTGACTAATGCACCGGCTGTATTCATGGATCTTATGAACCGAGTGTGCAAATCATATCTCGACAAGTTTGTCATTGTCTTCATCGATGACATTCTCATCTACTCGCACAATGAACAGGAACATGCGCAACATCTCAAAACCATCCTAGAACTTCTTAGACACGAAGAGTTATACGCTAAGTTCTCCAAGTGTGAGTTCTGGATGCAAACCATTCAATTCCTTGGTCATGTGATTGACAGTCAGGGAATTCATGTAGATCCAACAAAGATTAAGGCTATCAAGGGCTGGCAAGCACCGACAACGCCGACCGAAGTACGCCAATTCTTAGGTCTGGCCGGTTACTATCGACGCTTCATAGAGAATTTCTCAAAAATAGCCCAACCTCTCACAACACTGACTCAGAAGGAAAAGAAGTTCGATTGGACGAATAAGCAGGAGTCAGCATTTCAGCTATTGAAACAAAAGCTTTGCAGTGCACCCATTCTATCGTTACCCGAAGGCAACGATGACTTTGTAGTATACTGCGATGCCTCACACCAAGGTCTCGGCTGCGTGTTGATGCAACGGGACAAGGTTATTGCCTACGCCTCCCGACAGCTCAAAGCTCACGAGAAGAACTACACCACTCATGATCTCGAATTAGGAGCCGTAGTGTTTGCACTCAAAATCTGGAGATACTATCTGTATGGCACAAGATGTACCATCTTCACCGATCATAAAAGCCTGCAGCACATATTCGATTAGAAGGATCTCAACATGAGGCAACGTCGCTGGGTCGAGTTGCTTACCGATTACGACTGCGAAATCAAATACCATCCGGGCAAGGCAAATGTTGTTGCCGATGCCCTAAGTCGAAAAGAGCGGACCAAACCACTTCGAGTCCGAGCACTCAGTATTACCATTCATAATGATTTTATCGTTCAAATCCTCGCCGCTCAACTCGAAGCATTAAATCATGAGAACCTGAAAAATGAGACCTTGCGCAACATGGAGAAACAATTCGAAACCAAACCCAACGGAGTTAAGTATTTCGCTAACCAAATTTGGTTGCCTAGTTTTGGGAATCTACGAGACTTGGTGATGGATGAAGCTCACAAGTCCAAATACTCTATACATCCTGGATCCGACAAGATGTATCATGGCATTAGGGAGATGTACTGGTGGCCAAACATGAAGGCTGAAATTGCCGCGTACGTCAGCAAGTGCCTCACCTGCTCTAAAGTTAAGGCTGAACATCAGAAACCCTCAGGCATGTTACAACAACCGGATATCCCTCAGTGGAAATGGGAGCAAATCGCTATGGATTTCATCACTAAACTCCCGAGAACATCAAGCGGTTGCGATACCATTTGGGTGATCGTGGACCGGCTCACCAAATCTGCTCATTTTCTTGCCATCAAGGAAACCGACAAAATGGAACGTCTCACATGAATCTATTTGAAGGAGATCGTATCCCGACACGGTGTTCCAATCTCAATTATCTCTGATAGAGATAGTCGTTTTACATCTCACTTTTGGCAATCATTACAAAAGTCCTTGGGTAATCGTTTGGTTATGAGTACAGCCTATCATCCACAAACCGACGGCCAAAGTGAAAGGACAATTCAAACACTGGAAGATATGCTACGCGCCTGCGTAATTGACTTCGGTGCAAATTGGGAACATCACTTGCCATTGTGCGAATTCTCGTACAACAATAGCTATCATACCAGCATTGGAGCTGCACCATTCGAGGCACTGTACGGTCGTAAGTGCCGGTCACCTATTTGTTGGACCGAAGTGGGAGATAGCCAACTCACTGGTCCTGAACTCATTCATGAAACCACCGACAAGATAGTTAGCATCCAGCAACGGTTGAAAGCCACACGTGATCGTCAAAAGAGTTATGCTGACGTGAGACGCAAGCATCTCGAGTTCCAAGTTGGGGATCGAGTATTACTCAAGGTATCACCTTGGAAAGGTGTCATCCGACTCGGCAAGCGTGGGAAATTGAATCCCAGATACGTTGGACCTTTTGAAATCCTTGACAGGATTGGTCCAGTCGCATATCAATTGCAGCTACCGCCCGAGCTCAGTAGCGTGCATCCCACATTCCACATTTCTAATCTTAAGAAATGTCTGTCCAATAAGACACTCATTATTCCTCTCGATGAGATTCAAATTGACGACAAGCTTCATTTCGTCGAAACACCAGTGGAGATCATAGACCGTGAGGTCAAATAGCTTAAGCAAAGTTGTATCCCTATCGTCAAAGTTCGGTGGAATTCACGGCGCGGTCCGGAATTCACCTGAGAACGGGAAGACCAGATGTGACTCAAATGTCCACATCTTTTCTCCGACTCCACTCACACGACTCAGAGCTAAATTTCGGGACGAAATTCTCTTAACAAGGGGAGAATGTGACACCCGTCAAATTAGGACTAGTTATTAGGTCCTAATCATTTTGTTAATACATGTAATTATTTATGTGTTAGGCTAATTGTGTGTATCATTACGTGTATTATTATATATACGCATTTACATGATAAATGAAATCGTGTCATTTTATATCGGCCAAATTCCGATACATTAATATGGACGTTGGTGAACCCAGTTTATTAAATAATATGAGATTATTTGATAAACATATTATTTTCTAAATATTATTTCGATAATATTTCATAAGTGTTCCGTATCGCATCAAATGCTCATATGCGACCCAAAAACTAGCGAAACGAGCCCAACAATCGAACGAAAACCAAAATATATTTTATAAATTTAAAATATATTATTTTGATGGAAAATATTCATTTGAAATATCGTATATCAAACCGATCACAAAAACGTCTAATTAAAATCGCACGCGATTAAATAATCGTAACGCGATCCCGTAAACGGAAACCGACACATTAATCAAACATTTTTATAAATGTTATCAAGTAATATGGAGTATTACTTCAACTTAAAATATCTAAAACCAATTGTTATTTAAAACACTTACGTATAACGTATAAAATGGAAACGAATGTTTAAACGACCGGGGAAACGAACACCGCACGGAGCGCAAACTCGAGGAACAAATTTGAGACAAACCACACATTTGTGGGGCCCACTAGAGCTGATTTTCTCCAGCCCAAAAACAAGATCCGCAAATTGTGGATCTTGTTTCTTAAATTATTGAATATATTACATACATATACATACATGTACACCACTTCCATCTCGCTCTCTCTCTCTACTCTCTCTCTCTCTCCCAAACGAATTGAGGCTGTCACCAGCCACCAGCACAACCTCCTAACACCACCACATCACCATCATAGAGCCACCACGAGCCGCCAAGCCGGAATTCAAGAAAATACGTGAAAACGAGCATACGACTTCCATTCTTCCTCCTCTTCGTCTAGAACATTCAGGTTTTAATCGTTGGAAACGACATCATTTCCCTTGTACACCATCACTAGTGCTTGATAGCAACTCATTAGACTCAGGTGAGTCTCATAGCCCCTATTTTACTATTTTTACTCTAGGGGTGAGAATACATGCTTGTTTTGTTTTACATGTGAACGCAAGTATCAAATATCGCTATATTCTACATAAGTTTATCATCTAATCATTTAAGTCCTCCAAGCATAGTTTGGCAATACTTTGTAGCGTGAATGTTAGTGTATGGTACCATATGGGATTGACATTCCCCGTCCGGGTCAGCAAGCACTGACTGGTCAAACGGACGCATTATCATTTGTTCATAACGAGTGTTAGATTAGGCACTCGCAGAGAGGCACCCCCGCTTAGGCACTTAATTGTGATCCTGACACCTCAGTTAAACTCAGACTATGTGCTCATGACAGTTATATACATCATTTATCATTTATTTATCTTCTTAATTGCAAATCATCATACTTAAATCTTGCGGTTCATACATTATACTTTATCATTAAACCTGTGAGCTCACCAGCTTTTAGCTGACTATTTAGCGTGTATTCTCAGGTTCGCAGCAGCAGTAGGTCTGCTCACTCAGGATGCCCATTAGCTCGAGTCTCATGCAAACATCAGGAGATTGTCATGCATTACTATATTTTGTAAAATTAGTGATGCCATATAATCTCTTTCATTAAATCTCGAGCTTTTGTAAACTATTATAACTATGTAAAACTTTTATAATATCAATGTATTGTAAATGACGCATATAGAGTCGTTCATTATGTATCTTATGTGCTTTGTTTATTGATTAGTAGCACCCCAAAGTATGCTTCCGCTCAACAGTATATTTGGGGGTGTTACATATCATTTATAACGAAATTTAAATGTATATCTCTATCTCACACACGCTAACCCTTCATAGTTTTGTTTTCACGTTTCACGCATACACATAAAGTGTCATTTACCAACTTACATAAGCATCGATATAGATATTATCGATAGATGTCTATTGATGTTTTACAACCTAGAGGTAGGTTTTTTATTTACATTACAAGTTTTTCCCGTTTCACCATGTGTTACATTTTGTCTTTTTATAATTTCATAAAAGCCGATGGTTGACTAACTGTTAACCAACCCATGATCGAAGGATTAACCAATCAATTAATAGCTAATGAGTTTAATTTCTCATTAACCGACATGATATTTATGATTTATTTTTTCTTTTAACCGACCTATATTCACCCCCATATGATATAAGCATCAAATTTTAATGTATAAATTCATTTCAACGATATGTTTGCATTTATAGCCCGTGTATATACACGGGTCTCTAATCTAGTTTTGTTATAAGAGAGTTGTTTGCTTATGAACTAATCTTCTTAATTAATGATAACGTTTACCTGAACATAATAAATAAATAGGATAGGATAGGATAGGATGTTAATATTAGGCAACAGATCTATAATTAGTTAGTTTTAGTTAATAGGTAAAGCAGGAATATGTATTCGCTGCAACTAAATGTTAGTTAGGGAGTAGTAGTTTTAGTTTTAATGTTAATGAGCAATTAAATGTAATGTTTGTTTGCAACTCAAGTAACACACATGTTTTGTTTGAAACTAAATACGGAGTATTACCCTTATAATCAATTGCCATACTTAACTCATCAATTTATCATGATGTTTTGTTTGAGGATTCTATCCTAATTTTATCATTAAATTAAGGTATAATATCATGAGGGCAGGAGTTGTTTGGAGAGAAAGGAGGGCAAGGTCCCCACCCATCCAAAAAGTGACATGTGTCACATACCAATTTTCATGTTGGTCCCTCCACTTTTAATATATTTTTAATTTCATTCCTAAATTTCTTAAATAACACTCCACCACTCTCACCCCACCAACCACCCACTTCCACCTTCTGCCACCACCTACCGCCTGCTGCCGCGGCCCGCCGCCGCCGGATTCCGGCCAAATTTTTTTTTTTTTCCTTTTTTAAAATTTTTTTTTTTTACTTTTTTACATTTTTATTTTTAAAAAATGTACTGCATATTTTTTGTTTTTACTGCAGTTTGTATATATATAATTTATAGTTTTTACTGCATATTGTTTTAACCGTTACATATAATTGAGTTGCAAATTGCATATTGAACTGTTAGCATTTTATGTTAATTATACTGCATATTGTTTATTTGACTGCATTTTGTAACTCATGTTGTTTATCTTGTACTGCATTTTGTATTGTACATAGCATCTTTTTTTTACTGCATTTTGAATAAAATTATAATGCATATTATTATGTTTTACTACGTTTTGTATAAAATATTAATGCATATTATTATGTTCACTGCATTTTGTATATATATTTAAGTACATATATGTGGTTTATTTTGTACTGCATTTTGTATTATATGTATTATCATTTTATTGCATTTTATATATAACATACTGCATATTGTTCTTTTTACTGCATTTTGTGTATATAATTTTAGTAAATATTGTTTGCTTTTTGTACTGCATTTTGTATTACATGTATTATATTTTTACTGCATTTTGAATAAAATTATAATGTACATAGTTTTTTTTTACTGCATTTTGTATATATAATTTCTAGTACATATTGTTTGTTTTTAACTGCATTTTGTATAAAATTATACTACATATAATTGCTTTTACTGCATTTTAAATATATATTTTTAGTACATATTATTCGTTTGTACTGCAGTTTGTATTATACTATTTGTACTGCATTTTGGTGACTGTGTATATAAAATATATAAGATACAATGTTACATAAAATACAAAATGTAGTAAAAAAGACTAACATGTATACAAAAAGAATGATGCAATAAATATATATACAAAATGCAGTTTGTGATATCACATCTTGAAAATAAGTAATAATAAATACATAAACATACACGATGCAACACATAAACTACTATATGCAGTAGTATATGAATATTTATTAATGTATATACAAAATGTAGTTAAATAACCGCAAAATGCAATAAATTTCTGTTTCTTTTTTGTTTTAAATTAATATG
Source organism: Helichrysum umbraculigerum (assembly GCA_949592205.1). Taxonomy (NCBI): domain Eukaryota; kingdom Viridiplantae; phylum Streptophyta; class Magnoliopsida; order Asterales; family Asteraceae; genus Helichrysum; species Helichrysum umbraculigerum. The sequence goes on along the minus strand of CATIUR010000001.1, from coordinate 167,955,530 downwards.
CAGTGTTTTTAAGGAGGAAAAATTAGTTAAAAAAAATTTGGAAAAAAAAAAGTTGGAAAAAAAAAAAAATTGGCCGGAATCCGGCGGCCGCCGACGGCAGTTGACGGCGGCGGCAGCAGACGGCAGGTGGTGGCAGAGGGTGGGAGTAGGTGGTTGGTGGTGGTGGGGTGGAGGAGTGTTATTGAAGAAGTTGAGGGAAGATATATATAATATAAGTATAGACAAGGGGTTAAAGTGAAACTTGTGTTGAACATGTGGCAAGTGGTGATTGGTTGCTCTCCTTGCTCTCCATTTCACATTTGCTCTCCTGATCCTTACTCTTAAATTAAAACATCTAGCATGAGAAAATGAAATTTTCTTTCGAGATTTATATTGCAGATGATGGTGGTGTTTGATGTGTAGGGCATTAATTTAGGATTACGTAGCAATTTTGAGTAATACAAGGTCAAATTTATGGGATGGAAATGGAAATGGAAGTTGCAAGTGGAGGGTGGACTGTTTGTGGTGGGCCCAAAATCATTTGGTCCATTATCCATTTAATGTCACAACCACTAACTGTTTATACCTAATTATTTCATTTTAAAAAAAAATAGAAATCTTTTTCCGGGATTATATGAGTTACTATATTTTTCAATTATAATACTTTCCTAATAAAAAATATAAATTACTCGGAAAAAATCATGTTACGACGCTATTCACATATTTGACCCATCAAATTTGCCAAGTATATAGATGGATGTAGGGTTGAATTAGTATCTACTATCTAGCCCAACCCAACCCAACCCAACCCAACCATGTTATTTGCTTTTTATAATGATATAATAATACGTACGTATATTCAATCGGACATATATAATAGAGAGGGGTCCACAAGAAAATGATATTTGACATAAGCTAGTAATTACAATGTTGACCAAATCAAATCAAAATGTTATGATTATCGAACGATCGAGAAAAATTAAAACACGCACATGCACATGCACATGCACATGAATATGTTTTCATAATAATACAAGATATACTATGGCCGGTGGTTCTAACTATATATATATGTGTTGCAACCTTGACCTTATACATATATATCCAAAAAACATGCGTACGTACTACATGTTTATATTTATTTTATCATCTATAAATCCACAAATAATACTAGTAATAGTTTAGTTTAATATTTAAAATGTCAGATCGAATAGCTATTGAGATAAACCAGCTACGTAAGCGACTCCAGTGGAAGGTAGCCATGAGGAGCCGTATATGAATTGACCCACTGTGTACCGGCTAGCTTCTTCAGTTGTAGTTATCATCCTGTATCCGGGCCACTTCACCCGTTCACCAATCGCCCCACCTGGCCCGTAATTCATATACTCACCGTAATACAAAGTGTCAAGTGCAAATGTTGCATTCCATTCTAGCCAACCCCTTGGGTGAATGTGGTCACCCATATAAGATAACATGTAAACCGTTCGAGAGTAAAGTTTCCACGGCCGCCCCAGGTATGTCGGAAAATTTGACTTTGAGGCCTCCAGATCTGGTTGAGCAAGAAGCCGACAAGCATGGATTGAGATTCCGGTGTTCTGATTCGGGTCTTTTCTGTTTTGAGCCGTAATTGTCACCTTTTGAGATGGCAATGGTTTTCTTGCATACATGCTGCAGTTCTGGAAGACGACTGCTGCATTGCCAAAAATGAAATCAACGGTACCGTAAATGTCACATTCACGGAAGAATTGACGTTGGGAGTGAACGTATAGTGTATCTTGATAACCGATGATGTTGCAGCGATACACCACGGCGTGGTCTGCACCAATGCGTAGTGCGACGGCTTGGTGCTCGCCAGGGCCAGCGTAGTTCTCAAACGTCATATCTCTTGCAATGAAACCAGCACCCGTCGCAGCTGTTTTTGAAAAACAAACCAAGTCATATAATGTTTGTTAGATTCATGTTAGTTTATAAACATTAGATTAACCAATTAAAGACGCATCTAGAAGATGATTATAGCAATGATTAATATATGGCAAGATATTCTTTGATCAATAGTATATTATATTGTTCCGTTTGAAGAAATCTACTTGCTTATTAAACAACGATCCACGTGTATTTTTTTTTTCACCGACATTTGTGTAAAACATTATGATAAGATATTATTGACTTACTGATATCATCTATGTTTTAAGAACTAAACCTAAATTTTAGGTTCATTTTCTTAGACAAAATATATATCTGTATCTCAATAGATATAAATATACTATCTATAACGCATCTTGAAATTTTATCTTAAATTTAGACTAAACAATGAGAAATATCTATTTTACCCATAAAGTATTACTTGAGTATTTTAATCATCTCAACATTTCTATTCTATGATAATTTAATATCGTATATAAAAGCAATTTCTCTCTAATCTTTGAAACATATACATTCATCCTTTCATCAATGCCTTGTACCACAATTATCACCATCACCGTCTCTATCGTTGTATTACGCGAGTACGTACCATGTTAGTTTGAATAATAATTAAGTAGCTCAATATTAACAACCCAAAATGATCTGTACGTGAAGGCGGCATTTATTAACATGGACATAAGAAATACAGGAGGTGGTAAGTGGTTGGTGATTTAAAAGACTTTGACCATATATATATATATATATATATATATATATATATATATATATATATATATATATATAGGGTAGTGATCAAGAGGGAAGTGTCTTTTTGGGGGGAAGGGGGGAAGCGTTAGTACGCATCAGGAAGCATATTACAATTATCAATAAAAATGTCAACAAAAAATTATTTTTATCGGTAAATAGTAATCAAAATCGATGCTATAAAGAATATTTTAACGAATGAATTTCATTTTTAAGTCATAACATTAATTGATGAATATTTATTTAATTAATTGTTAAGATGCAGTGTGATGCATATTAACTAAGATGCATCGCGATGCATCATAAAACTTCTCATTATTTGAAAAATATTTTTATTGTTAAGATGCATCACAATGCAGATTAACTAATGTGCACCGCGATGCATCTTAACGGATTTGGATCAAATATTCATGAATCGATACTATAACTTGAAGAAAAAATTTATCAATGAAGCTTAACATTTATAATATCGATTCTGATTAACATTTACTAAATTTCAGTTTGTTTTTTTCGAGATTTGTATAGGTGAAGGTAATATGCTTCCTGATGCGTACTAACGCTTCCCCCTTCCCTCAAAAAATGGACTTCCCTCTGGATCATGCCACTATATATATATATATATATATATATATATATATATGTATGTATGTATCATGTATGTATAGTCGATGGATCGGTTGCTTTGGATACCCATGACAGTATGACCCGGCCCCCACAAAAATAATGTACGTGACTTTAATAATTCATGTTGTTGCATTCACTTTCTATATCTCTTTCAGTTTCGGTTACTAGAAATACATGCATATATATGGTAGCTAGTAACAGCTAGTAATTTGAAAAGTAAATAAAATATGGGGAAGAAAAAGGGATAGTTTATATATTCTTCCTTCATTCAATTGAATTGAATTGAATCTAATAACTGCAAAGGTCGTAGAATTGAATAATGCATCTGCCTGCCTGCCTGATATGGATTAATATTACCTTTTTTAGTACCCAAAAAGCTGATCAGGCCTGAGGGTAAACTAGTCAAATTAACTAGTCGATATATATATATATATATATATATATATATATATATATATATATATATATATATATATATGATGCGCACATGAGTGTAGCATATCTTATCTATGTAATGTAAATTAACATGGAAAAATGATACTTAAAAAGCTAGCTAGATAGGGTATGTAGTATATTTAATATGTTAATTACCGAAAGATGCGGTGTGAAAAGTTGTGACATTGTTAGCCACCACACTAACTCCTCCGGTGATCACCGTTATGCCCTTTCCATCCCCTATGAACATCAAATTCGTCTTCTTTCTTCCCACCTTTAAATTTGGCTCTTCATACCTGCAATGCAATTAGATTCCCGGCCATTTAATTAATTACCTACTATATATATCATCTTAATCTTAATTATCATCTTAGAATGATACGTATAACATTCTTATAATATCATATTGAAATGAATGATACGTATAACATTCTTATTAATTAAGGACTTTATTTATACGACTACGTACTTAACCCATGTCGCAATCATATCTTCCTTAAAATGTTACTCAATTTGACCCTTCGATTCGATGGTTATAATCGAGAAAGATTATATGTACGTTCTTCTTAATTACAGTAATTAATTAGATGCATGCATGTGACACTCTTTAATCGATTCCAATATAATGTGAAGATCATAACCACCAAATTGAATTAGAGCCGATTTTTTCATCATCATATCATAATAATAATAATAATAATAATAATAATAATAATAATAATAAATGAATCACTTTCATTTCCTAGCTTGTAACTAAATGCTCAAAAGTCAATCTAAGTGCATAAATAAGAGAAAGTAGGTAACGTTAATTGATTAACTCATATTGCATAATTATAACTCGCAACTTACGTAACTAAATCTAACATTTTTGTACATAATAATAATTGCGTTGAACCAAAAATTAAGAATCCATCATTGATCTTTAGCCTTAACTCGAAAAATGGCCCGGCCTATCTTAATTTTGCATCAATCACATCTTCTAAGTCGTCTTTATATATATATATAGTTGTACCTTTATATTTAATGCCAACTTACTTTTGACCCTACATTCTTTTATTTACTATATACTCCATATATTATATGTTTAGTTTAAAGCTAGCATTATTAATCAAACAATTAGCACTTCGATCATCATAATTAAATCTATAGAGTATTTTGGGAAAAACCAAAGAATAATTTTCTTAGACACGATTTTCAAATGGAATACCCTTCATATCAGATCAGATGTTATTTAGAAAGATGCAACATTAATTAATATTAATAATATATTATATATGGTAAGTAATATCATGCTTGAAAATGGCTAGGAAATGACGCGTTTTACCTCCAATCCAAAAAGTAGTTTGGAAGGTAGTAGTGTAATAGTAGTAAATAAGAGTAAACAACGAATAAAAAAAAAAGATTTATTGGGTACGTGATTGTGTTTATTTACCTTCCTGCCCTCACGTAAATTATGATCCGACGGCTACTATATTCCGGCGCCTTCTTAATCGCCTCCGCGATGGTGGTACACGTCCCATTTCCATCCTTTGACACCACTATATCCGCTTGAATTCCGTTGGCCGGCAACTGCAACAACCTCCTCTCATTCCTGTTTAACCACGCCGGAAACGACGACATTAACCTCCTCCGCCGCCTATGCTGTATCGGAACTCCGTTAAAGTCATCACCGTCAGTCGCCGCCGCATATATTGCCAGACAGTTACTCACCATTTGCGACAAATCTTTGAGTTTCTCATCCATTTGTGTTTTGACGTAACCATTTTCCACCTCAGACAAGCCGTCCGTACACGTGTCCTGATTGGTCAACGCCGCACTTAGCCACGTCATCACATCTTGATTGGAGGCCAGTAGGCCATTTTTAGCACCAATTCCAACCGAGGAAGGAGGAGCTACAGAAAACAATGAGCGTTTAAGCTGGTCAAGTGAGTCCTCCAGAAGCTCGAGACAGTCGTCGTATGCTGAGCGTACACGTGTGTCCATTTGTAGGCTGCTAATCCCAGCTGACGAGTACAAGGCCTTTCCTATGCGGTGGAGTGTTATGTTGATGGAAATGTGGATCATGTCTTTGTCGGAGGCAGTGAATGATCCGGGGAAATGAAGAAGTGAGTTAAAACACAAGTTCTGGTAACGAGTACGGGCGCAAACACGTGACATTGCTTCTGTGGGACGCGGGTGGTGGTGGATCAAGGAAGAATGTGGGCCACCATCGGCACTTCTAGTAGTAGCTTGATGGGATCTGGTTACCAATAGTAGTCCCACCGACACAGCCGACACTAGAATGAGCGTGAATGCAAAGACCAGAACAAGTTTAAGTTTGGAGTTACTAGTTGATGAAGGTGAAGGTGAAGGTGAAGGTGAGTAGAGAGTGGGTTGAAGTGGAGATATATCGGGTCGGTTTCTTCCGGGTTGGTACTTACTACCGAGCCTTCCGTATTCCATGTCGATCGATATTCAAATCTTCTTCTGTACGTGTGTATATATATATATGTAATATGTAATGTAATTTGAGATGGGCAGCTGGGTATTTTAAAGTAAATTGAAAGGGGATAATGGTAATGGTACAAGTACTGGATGGTAGTATGGATGGAGCATTAGTAGTAGTAGTAGTTGTGAAGTCTATATCGGAAGGGGGGTTAATTAGCTAGCTGGTGGCAACTACTGGCAGGCACCCAATTATCAACTCGATCTACCTTCAATTCGATCTCTCTACTTTTTATTATTTTCCCTTTCTTCATGGGGGCCGGGCCAGGCCGGGCTCCCTTCATTTTGTTTCTTTATACTCTTTTCTTCTTTTCTTCCAGTTATAATATATCTTGATTTTAATAATAAAATATAAGTATGTAGATAGACCCAAAAAGTGTGTAATTGAACTTCACATTATATTCCACTAGTGTCGTGTATCCTCTGTTTGAATTTTTCTTTATCTTTTTTTGTAAAATGTTTATTATGTCATGTAACAATCATCTTTGCTTTTTATATAAATCACAAATTTATTATTATTAATAATAGTTATACAGTAAACTAGTAAAGTACAGTAATATTTACTAGTAGTAATATATAATATATATATATATATACACTAGACATCAAACCCGTGTATACACACGGACCATCGAATACGTATTTTATTTTTATAATTACACGAATTATGTATATGATAAAATTATGTCATTTCGTAAGAGTTAAAAAAGATATGCAATGAAGTTTAAAAGTCTTTACACGATAAATTGATTGCGTATATTAATTAATTAGTACTTGTAATAAAATACAAAGTATTAAGATTAAGATTAGAATTATATTTTATTTATTACCTTATTTATTTTAATTAAAATCCTCCTCGTGCAAGTGTCCTAAAGAATTTAGGAACCTAAAATAATAATTATTATATTGATAAATTAATACATAAACAAAATATGTATTTATGACATCATCTCATCCTAAATTTTAGCTAATTGGACAAAATTAAAGAATTCAATTGGTTATTTGGGATTTTGATGATGTCGTCACCCGTTTCCTATATATAATTTATTTAATATATATATATATATATATATATATATATATATATATATATATATATATATATATATATATATAGGATTGGGATCAAGGGAGAAGAGTTTTAAAGTGGAGAAGCATTCTTAGCCATCAGATCATCAATTCAATGGCTATGATCAGTTTTTATTGTTTCTTTGAAAATTTGAGGCTCCAAGGGCATATTCGTCATTACCTAGGATCACATAAAATAGGAAACTAATTAGATTTAATAAGAAATTAAAAAATTGATCGCTTACATGCAAACAAAAAAACCGATCATATTCTCCTTTCTTCCAATTCGATCGGCGCATCTAGAAAGGGAAAATCGTTTAGTGTGATTAAGAAAGTCATACGAATCAAACAAGGATCTCTGCTTCAATCGTTTTTTTTTATGGGACGGCAGTCTGACAAACTGAATCACGTTTCTGTTTGACGAGAAAATAGGGTTTCGTTTTGGTGGCTGTAGATTTGAAAAATGGTGACGGGAAGGACGATTCAAGCGAGCAAGAAAGGTAAACGATTTTTCTTCTGGGTTTTATTTTCGTTTTTTGTTTTGTTAAAGGGATGATTCAACCTGTAATTATTTGCTGTAAACCTTCAGTGATGTGGAGTTATTAAAGGGTTTTATCAAAGTGATTGAAAACAGCGTAAAATATACATGATTGTAGTCCGCAACTTGGGTTTGATTGAATCAAGTTTTTTTAATGCTGATTATTACTTTTGGGTTGTAGAACACGAAGATTCAAGTTGTGTCTTGATTGCATTATGTGTTGTAATCAACGTAGTTTGATGAATCACTCATATGTTAGATTCGTATGCCACATTAAAGCTAAACCAGCAAGAAAACATTGATACAACCCTTTTGGTGAAACATCTGAATAAATATTATCTACTATTAAGTTAGGGTTGCGTTTGATAAATGTGTTAGCAACGCGGTTTTGCATAATTTGATCAACCGATTTTCATTTCGTACTTCACCATGAGTTTATAAAGCGAGTAGTTGTGAACCGAAACATCTGAATCACTGATATTGTTTGTGTGGATCAATGAACGTAATTTGATGAATCAAACATATGATGTTGTGAACCGAAAACATCATAGCTAATAACGCCTAAAATGTATGAAATATCAAATCAATATTAGTGTGTTACTATAGTAAATGATGAATCATGGGACTTGTTAGAAACTTGGGTGACCCATCCTTATGCTTTATCATAATTCAGTGTTTCTAAAAAAAATTTCAGGCAAGAAGCAACAGCATGACGATCATTCTGATGACGATTTCATGCCACCTGCCCCAAATCTGTTTAGAAGACAAAAGCGTAAGAGGGAGGACGCAAGGGCCGAAGTGACCGACAAGTTTGATGGAACGTTTTTGGTTTTTCCCCCACTAGATTCTTGGTAAAAATGGTTGTGCTTGGTAGAATTCCGATTGTAGTTGAATTTTGATGGAACGTTTAAATGGATTTCTAGAATTTATGGATGATTGTTTCCTGGAACCATAAAAATGTGGCAAATTTAATTTAGCTATCTGTTTTTTAAGCTTGTACTGAAGTTGTATGTGTTAACTTTAGATTCTGAATGGCCGAATCAATGATTTGCTAAAGTTAAGCAAAACGTGTAAAGCACTGATTCGGTATGTTTAATCGGTGAATCAATGTGCAGTAAGTATTTGGTCATGGGATGGCACAGCTATAGTATGTTAGGGCTACCGTTGCATCATGAGATTATGAGTATGTTGTAGCATAGTTATATTTGCTAGCTCGGTTGGCACTGCAAGAGACTCATGAAGTTATTCTATAATATGTGGATTATGCAATTAAGTCGATGACTACCGAAAGTTATGAAATGTGACGTAATGATCAATTGCTTTTCGAACTTTTTTGGGTTGATGGATTGTTGTACGCATGAAATTGGTGATATGCATTTTAGTTTTTTGTATTTTGCGTTGTAATGGAAAGTTGTTGTTTATGCGGTTTATTGGTGTAGCCGAATCAAAGCCTACAATTCACTGAATCTATGTGGTATTTAACGTTATCAAATATTCAGAAACACTGCATCAGTATGAATCGTCACTGAATCAATTTGTTATGGCGATTTGGACATGGTACGGTAATGCCTTAGTGTAGTTTAATTAGATAATGTTGGGTCATCTTTTTTAAATTTATAAATCATATTATAACTATGGATGAACCATAATAGATGAATTGATATATGATTTAACTTGAGCATAATTGTTAAATGTAGGGAGTTTGTGTTGTAACTAAATCATGAGGCAATTACATAAAAGACGGACCATCGAATCAACGCAATAAGAAATTGAATCAAATAAACGAATTACATAAAAAAATACAATAGATGGAAAAAAGAATACAGTAAAAAAAATGTGCGTTATATAGAGTTTATAAGGAACAACCAAAGTTTTGGAAAGTAGGTGCCACAACGGAACAAATAAAAGTTTACACAAAGGTTTTTATTTTTAAAAAACACCTACTCATAAGACGTAGAAGGCTCATTGATCGCTAGACTGTTTTTCTTGGCGACATCGTCTTTAACCTTTTATTTGCAAGTACTTCTATAATATCCAACGAATCCACAATATTTACATGAACGGACCTGCTTATGTGCATTTGCAATTGCTTTCTCTTTTGCACTTTCAATCCTACCTTTTTTGGTTGACCCGCATCCTTTGTCACGGCTAACATGAGGATTCTCACCGTTTACATATTCAGGCTGCAAGACACCCATTAATGATTGGATTACCTGTTTATTTTTCATTTGGGGTTGCAACGGGGTATCCACTAAAACCCGCTCCATCAACTTTTTTTGTTGATCACGAAAGAGAGCCAACTTGTCAACGTCAGTTACTAGTCGATCTATAGCGGAATCTATAAAAAAGTGTGATTCGCGAATAATTGTTTGTGTCTCTTCTTTATTATCTCCTAAATCACAACTTTTCAAACTAGACTCGTCTTGTGGTTGGGGAACCACATCCTTCATCCATTGCCGCATGACATATCTCTTGGGGAACTCCTTAACTCATGCCATCTGTAACACAAAAAAACAATGGCGACACAAGAAACCTTCTAGCCAAAACAACTTGCAAGAACATGCAATAGTCAAGTCATTCTTGTTAAAAAACACGTGTGTTAGAAGAGAAAATAGTTAGGATACACATGTAGTTTGAATTAACAGTCTTTGGTAAAAGATGAATCTTAATCTAAAAAGTAACGAATCAAAGAAGAAATGTACATGTAAAAGATGAATCAGTATGTAAAAAGCAGCGAATCAATGGCGGAAGAAGTATTAATGGCGAAAAAACAATACCTCTTGCCTTCCTTGAAACTTGATGTCATCGTCTACATCTGTAACACCTGCCTAATTAGGATAATTAATTTTGCCTAATTATTTGTAACTAGTTGTAATTAGTATGTAATAGGACTAATTGCAGACTCTATTTGTATATATATAAGGTGATTTATATATATGTGTGTGTACTTACGCGATTTGGATAAATCGTACGAATGGACCGGACGGAGTTCGGAACATTTTACTAGGACGTTGGTGACAAAACTTTACATAAATAATGAGGATATATTGATATATATTGGAACGGACATTATTTATACATATTATCAAAGTGTTATACATTACGTTCTGTATATTAGTAAATAAACGTATCAATCGCGACGACACGAGTTAAACTAACAAACTAATATTTAGAATAAATATTAGCGAACGATTTTCAGTAAAAATTCACATTTTAGAATATTTTTTTTAATAATATTCTACACGGTTACTAAAATGAGCGAATTAATCAATTAGGACACGGAGTAAATACTGTATTTTAGGGAGTGTATTCTCTCCCTCCCCTTTTGGAACCAGCCAAAAGCACCACCCATCCCCATCTCTTTCTTTTCATTTACATTAAACACACACACACAAACTCAAAACCCTCTCTAAAAATCTTCACCAATTTTCGGATTCACAAATCGACCCACAAAGATTACATTTTCGGAATCACCATCACTAAAGGAACAAGATTAACAAAAGCCGCACCATCAAATTCGCTCTCGTTTGGTCTCGATTTGCAAAAGTAAGAATTTTCTAAAAACTTAGATTTATTCGTTTTGGTGTATTATCTTGGTGTTATAAGGTGTACACAACTTAGTTATGACCAAAACAACAAAGGAAACATGATTTTACAGCTTAAAAATGCGTTTGATTTGGGTTTTGATCGGAAAATCGCGACAGCCGCAACTTTCTGGGCTGGTGTTCATCTTTGCGACACAACGTTTGTGTCGCATGCTATGTCGCATAAACCATTTAGTGTCGTATTTTGTGTCGTACGTTATGTCGCACTATTGTGTCGCACTTTTATGCGACACAACCCTTATGTCGCTATTAAATTAGCATCGCAAGCTTTTGCGACACAACCACTGTGTCGCAGAGCTCTTGTGTCGCACTTTATGCGACACAACCACTGTGTCGCATACCAAACTTTAGTGTCGCAGATGGTGTCGCAAAAACACATAAAACCAGAATTTTAAAGTCAAAGTTACTGTACAAAAAAGTCAAATTTTACTGTAGCAGTACTGTAGCAAATCTACTGTAGCAAAGTCAACAATTTAGAATTTATTTTGATGAACCGTCACCAATGGGCCAAAACTGTTTTCTCAAAACAAACGACTACGAACATACAAACGAACATTGGACTTAACTAGTTGTGTACAACTAAAAGGAACGTCTTGCGAGACACATACTTACATAACCTCATGTGCTAGGCATTTGAAGGTTACGGGTTCGGAGAACCTACTTGCTATATTTACCACTTGCTATTTGCTACGGCTTATTTCAAGACTCATGTGAGTCTTACGGCCCCACTTTTACTGTTTTATCTTATTGGGGGAGATACATGCTACTGATTTTCTTGAACACAAGTACTAAACTGTTTACTATACCAAACGAAATTGCATGAGTTTACTTACAAACAGAAGTCTCTCCATCATATATAGTTAGTTATGGACTTAAGCGCGAACACTAGTTAATGGATCCATTAGGGAAATGACCCTCCTCACCCGGGGCAGTAGCGCTGCCACGTACTGATTTACCCGTAGAAACGGGTGACTAATTATTCGTTACTGATGCTTGCTCATTTACGAGTATGTCACGGGAGCAAACTTATTACTTACGGGTTAAGCTTCGATTATGAGCCTCATGGCAACGGTATAAACTACTTACTTACATTTGCGGGATTGCAAATACTGGTTTTACATTTGCTGGATTGCAAATACTGATTTACGCCTATGGGTACTACTGACGAAATCTTGTGTTTCAAAACTGATATTACTTACAAACCTGTGAGATTCACCAACATTCGTGTTGACCCTTTTTAGCATGTATTCTCAGGTACACTTACGGAGTAGGTTCACTCCAGGATTACCAGCTAGAGTCGCATGATTTCCAAACTGCATTTAACGGAGATTCTCAGCATTATCTTTTGTGCATGTTGATTATGTAATAGAATCTCCCGCTATACGCGTGGACTCTAGGAAACTACATTTTTGTATACGAAAACATTAAGTTTTCAAACATTACATCTATGGGAATGTAACAAATTTACAAACGTTGCATATAGATGTCGTTTGCTTTATCTTTGTGCTGTGATATTTGATTAGTAGCACCCCAAACCTTGCTTCCGCCAAACAGTGAATTTCGGGGGTGTTACAGATTGGTATCAGAGCCTAAGGTTATAGTGAACTAGGTTGCATTTAGTGGGCCTAGACTATGACCGTTAGGCAGTATTCTCTTATTAGACATGACTGGTTCAGGAATTACAGCATACGACTTTAATTTAACATAGCCTGATCAACTATGTACAATTAAGGAAAGATGATGTAAGGTCTGAAAGGAATATGTTGAACGGGGATACGTTAGTTGACTCTGACCACGAGAGAACCGGACCATTACTTGATACGTGCTAGACACTAGGCTGGATATGATATATGTATATATATATTAGCCTCGTCTTACTTACACTCTGCCACAGGAATGGCAAACATACCACCTAATCCGTCACACTCTCACTCACATGGGTCACGGAACCCACGAGTAGCCAGGAGGAACACAAGGTCGCCTCGAAACAGCCCCTATCATGTTCATAACTCTCAGAACTCGGCACACCTCACGATGCCAGTGTTGGCTACCCAACTTCACCGTCAGGAGCAAAGGCTCGAACATCTCGAACGGGAACAACTCCGAATGACCTACCTGCTTCGCCAGGCACTTGATCACATATCCCAACTCCAGCGAGAACAAGAGGATACCAACCTCTCTGTAAGCAAAATTCAGGACTCAATGACCGCCGAATTAGGTGAGGATGAACTTGTAAGAAACCGACTAGAGGAATGTGAACAACGTTCACAGGAGACTGAGGATCACTCTCGTGTACTAGCACAACGACTGGCCTTAGTTGAAGACAATGCCAGGCAAACCAACAGGCTGGCAGAAACCGTGGACCGCCTTGTCGCGCTGATGGAACAGATTAATCTACATTAAGACTAGTGTAGTCTTTGTCTCGTAATCTAATGACTATCTAGCGCTATTCTATAAACTAGTCGGATGTAACAATTCCCGACACCTTTTGTAATATCTCTGTAGGATGTAACCTTTGAACTCACATTATCTATCAAGCTTCCCTTGATATTTCAACTCATAATAATTGTCATTTTTCCATGTTGATGTTATGTATTACTGCTTTTATACATGTACATCTGTGACAATTACAAGTTCCTACAAAATCTCATGTATCTTCATTTCTTTTATTGAAGAATCATGCCGCCAAAGACAAGACCATACACCGATGCCCAGATTACCTCCCTTATAACCCAGGCTGTTACTGAAGCCTTGGCTCGGAATACTCCACCAAATTCCACGAGGAACAGCGATGCCGCTGAAACCCCTACTGCTAAACCCTGTACATACAAAGACTTTCAGAACTGCAAACCTCTAAACTTTGCAGGTACTGAGGGAGCTATCGGTCTAGTACGCTGGATCGAGAAAGTCGAATCCGTATTTCTGATCTGCAACTGTGCGGAAGGAGACAAAGTTAAGTTCTCCGTTAGTACTTTTACTGACACCGCACTCACCTGGTGGAACACCTATGCCCAGACTGTGGGTGTTGCTAATGCTTACAAACTCCCGTGGGAGGAGTTGAAGGAGATGTTGAGGGGCGAGTACTGCCCCAGGGATGAATTGAAACAGCTGGAAATGGAATTTTGGAACCACAAGATGCAGGGTGATGATATCACCGGATACACCAACCGTTTCCATCAACTGGCACTCCTGTGCCCAACCATGGTCGATCCTGAGTACAAGAGGATCGAGAAATTCGTTGATGGACTTCCCGAGAGGCTACAGGACCTGGTGACTTCATCCAAACCGGGTACTATTCAGAGCGCCATCCGTATGGCCCATGAACTAACGGCAAATTCTGTCCGCCGTGGCACAACTTCAACCCCATCTGCAAACAACAAACGCAAGTGGGAAGGTAACCCCAACTCATCCAACCAAACCTCCAACAAAAAGCTTGAGTACATTAAGGCTTATTCATCGGGGACTTCGGAAAAGAAAGGGTACAGCGGGAACAAGCCTTACTGTTCCAAATGCAGCCGCCATCATGACGGTTCTTGCCCTTGCTCCAACTGCAAACGGTTCGGGCATCTAGCCAAGGATTGCCGAACCAACATTTCTACCCCCAACACCAATGCACCAAAGGCCTGCTTTGGGTGCGGAAATTCAGGGCACTTCAAGAAAGATTGCCCAAAGCTGAAAAACAACAACAACCCTGCTCGTGGTAGAGCATTCGTTATCAAGGCTGGGGAAGCCAGACAAGACCCGAATGTCGTGACGGGTACGTTCCTTCTCAACGACCTTACTGCTTCTGTATTATTTGATACCGGTGCCGATAGAAGCTTCATTTCTGAGAAATTTAGCCCTTTACTTGATATAACTCCCACTGCCTTAGATGCTAAATACATTGTAGAATTAACTAACGGCAAACTGATTGAGACGGATAGCATCATACATAACTGTACACTTAACCTCAAGAACGAGACGTTTTCCATTGATTTAATCCCTGTCGAGATCGGCAGCTTCGATATTATTGTCGGTATGGATTGGTTATCCAAGCACCGAGCTGAAATCATCTGTCACGACAAACTCGTTCGCATACCTCTTGTCTCCGGTGGAACCTTAGTCCTACAAGGGGAGACCGGCAGACGAAATCTGAATATTGTCTCCTGTCTGAAAACTAGAAAATACCTACGAAAAGGGTATCAAGCCATCCTTGCACATGTAACGGGGAAGAAGTCGGAGGAGAAGCGACTTGAGGATGTTCCGATCGTGCGGGATTTCCCGGAAGTCTTTCCTGAAGACTTGCCCGGACTTCCGCCACCTAGACAAGTTGAATTTCAAATCGAACTTGTGCCCGGAGCTGCACCCGTGGCACGAGCCCCTTACCGTTTAGCACCATCCGAAATGCAGGAGTTGTCTAACCAACTACAGGAACTCCTGGACAGAGGATTCATTCGACCAAGTTCCTCGCCTTGGGGAGCTCCGGTCTTATTCGTGAAAAAGAAAGATAGATCTTTCCGCATGTGTATCGACTACCGAGAGCTGAATAAGCTAACCATAAAGAATCGGTACCCACTTCCTAGAATCGATGACCTGTTTGACCAACTCCAGGGATCGAGTGTTTACTCAAAGATTGATCTACAGTCGGGTTATCATCAACTCCGAGTCCATGACAATGATATCCCAAAGACAGCTTTCCGAACTCGTTATGGGCATTAAGAATTCCAAGTGATGCCATTCGGGTTGACCAACGCACCGGCCGTATTCATGGACCTTATGAATCGGGTGTGCAAACCATATCTTGACAAATTCGTCATTGTGTTCATCGATGATATCCCGATTTACTCTCGCAACGAGCAGGAACATGCTCAACATCTGAAAACCATTCTAGGACTTCTTAAGCACGAAGAGTTATATGCCAAATTCTCTAAGTGTGAGTTCTGGATTCGAACCGTTCAATTCCTCGGGCACGTGATTGACAGCCAAGGAATTCATGTTGATCCCGCCAAGATTGAAGCAATCAAGGGCTGGGAGTCACCGACCACTCCAACCGAAGTGAGACAATTCTTAGGTCTTGCTGGTTATTACCGCCGATTCATCGAAAACTTTTCAAGAATAGTTGTTCCCCTAACCACACTGACTCAGAAAGATAAGAAGTTCGATTGGACTGATAAACAAGAGTCAGCATTCCAGCTATTGAAAAACAAACTTTGCAGTGCACCAATCTTGTCCTTACCCGAGGGCACCGACGATTTCGTAGTTTACTGCGACGTCTCACACCAAGGACTTGGTTGTGTGTTGATGCAACGGGAAAAAGTCATTGCCTATGCCTCACGACAACTAAAAATTCACGAGAAAAACTATACGACCCACGACCTCGAGTTAGGTGCTGTGGTCTTCGCATTGAAAATCTGGAGACATTATCTCTACGGTACGAAAAGCACCATCTTTACCGATCATAAAAGTCTCCAACACATATTCGATCAGAAAGATCTAAACATGAGACAACGTCGCTGGGTTGAGTTACTTAGTGACTATGACTGCGAGATCAAATACCATCCGGGCAAGGCTAACGTAGTTGCCGATGCCTTAAGCCGAAAGGAACGAGCGAAACCCCTTCGAGTCCGAGCACTTTCTATGACAATTCATAACGAGCTTCCTGCTCAAATCCTTACCGCTCAACTTGAAGCACTCAACGATGAAAACTTGAAAAATGAAGCCTTGCGAGGCTTGGATAAACAATTCGAAATCAAACCCGATGGAGCTCGATGCTTCTCTAACCGGGTGTGGTTACCCAAATACGGAAACTTGCGAGATTTGGTGATGGCTGAAGCTCACAAATCTCGATACTCTATACATCCTGGTTCTGATAAGATGTATCATGACGTCAAAGGGTTGTATTGGTGGCCTAACATGAAAGCTGACATTGCCTTGTACGTCAGTAAATGCCTAACCTGTTCCAAAGTCAAGGCCGAACACCAAAGACCCTCGGGGTTGCTCCAACAACCTGAAATTCCTCAATGGAAATGGGAACAGATTTCCATGGACTTCATCACCAAACTACCGAAAACTTCGAGTGGTTGCGATACCATTTGGGTGATCGTGGACCGTCTCACGAAATCTGCTCATTTTCTGGCCATCAAGGAAACCGACAAGATGGAGCGTCTGACTCGCATCTACATCAAAGAAATCATCTCGCGACACGGTGTACCTATCTCGATCATCTCGGATAGGGACAGCCGTTTTACTTCTAACTTTTGGCAATCACTACAGAAATCTCTTGGTACTCGTCTAGATATGAGCACTGCTTATCACCCGCAAACCGATGGCCAAAGCGAGCGAACTATTCAAACACTGGAGGATATGCTACGAGCCTGCGTAGTTGACTTCGGTACTTCTTGGGAAAATCATTTACCGTTGTGCGAGTTCTCGTACAACAACTATTTCCATACCAGCATTAAGGCTGCACCCTTCGAGGCACTCTACGGGCGTAAGTGCCGATCACCTATCTGTTGGACTGAGTTAGGAGATTCCCAACTCACGGGTCCAGAAATCATTCACGAAACTACTGAGAAAATCGTTGGTATTCAAAACCGGCTGAAAGCCGCACGTGATCGTCAGAAAAGCTATGCTGACGTGAGACGCAAACACCTTGAGTTCCAGGTAGGGGACAAGGTACTTCTCAAAGTGTCACCGTGGAAGGGTGTCATTCGATTCGGAAAACGAGGCAAACTAAACCCTAGATACATCGGACCATTCGAAATCCTTGAAAGGATTGGTCCAGTGGCATACCGCCTGCAACTTCCTGCTGAGCTTAGCAGCGTTCATAACACATTCCACATTTCTAACTTGAAGAAATGTCTGTCTGACGAGACACTGATTATACCGCTCGACGAAATCCAAATCGATGATAAACTTCATTTTATCGAGGAACCTATGGAAATCATGGACCGTGAGGTCAAGCGATTGAAACAGAGTCGTATTCCCATCGTAAAGGTCAGGTGGAATTCTAGGCGTGGCCCTGAGTTCACCTGGGAACGGGAAGACCAAATGCGACAGAAATACCCACAT
This sequence comes from Helichrysum umbraculigerum, assembly GCA_949592205.1. Lineage (NCBI taxonomy): Eukaryota > Viridiplantae > Streptophyta > Magnoliopsida > Asterales > Asteraceae > Helichrysum > Helichrysum umbraculigerum. The sequence goes on along the minus strand of CATIUR010000001.1, from coordinate 167,937,080 downwards.
CTCTTCCCAGACAAAGCACCGTCCGTACACTCAAGTTAATTTCGGGACGAAATTTCTTTAACAAGGGGAGAATGTAACACCTGCCTAATTAGGATAATTAGTTTTGCCTAATTATTTGTAACTAGTTGTAATTAGTATGTAATAGGACTAATTGCAGACTCTATTTGTATATATATAAGGTGATTTATATATATGTGTGTGTACTTACGCGATTTGGATAAATCGTACGAATGGACCGGACGGAGTTCGGAACATTTTACTAGGACGTTGGTGACAAAACTTTACATAAATAATGAGGATATATTGATATATATTGGAACGGACATTATTTATACATATTATCAAAGTGTTATACATTACGTTCTGTATATTAGTAAATAAACGTATCAATCGCGACGACACGAGTTAAACTAACAAACTAATATTTAGAATAAATATTAGCGAACGATTTTCAGTAAAAATTCATATTTTAGAATATTTTTTTTAATAATATTCTACACGGTTACTAAAATGAGCGAATTAATCAATTAGGACACGGAGTAAATACTGTATTTTAGGGAGTGTATTCTCTCCCTCCCCTTTTGGAACCAGCCAAAAGCACCACCCATCCCCATCTCTTTCTTTTCATTTACATTAAACACACACACACAAACTCAAAACCCTCTCTAAAAATCTTCACCAATTTTCGGATTCACAAATCGACCCACAAAGATTACATTTTCGGAATCACCATCACTAAAGGAACAAGATTAACAAAAGCCGCACCATCAAATTCGCTCTCGTTTGGTCTCGATTTGCAAAAGTAAGAATTTTCTAAAAACTTAGATTTATTCGTTTTGGTGTATTATCTTGGTGTTATAAGGTGTACACAACTTAGTTATGACCAAAACAACAAAGGAAACATGATTTTACAGCTTAAAAATGCGTTTGATTTGGGTTTTGATCGGAAAATCGCGACAGCCGCAACTTTCTGGGCTGGTGTTCATCTTTGCGACACAACGTTTGTGTCGCATGCTATGTCGCATAAACCATTTAGTGTCGTATTTTGTGTCGTACGTTATGTCGCACTATTGTGTCGCACTTTTATGCGACACAACCCTTATGTCGCTATTAAATTAGCATCGCAAGCTTTTGCGACACAACCACTGTGTCGCAGAGCTCTTGTGTCGCACTTTATGCGACACAACCACTGTGTCGCATACCAAACTTTAGTGTCGCAGATGGTGTCGCAAAAACACAGAAAACCAGAATTTTAAAGTCAAAGTTACTGTACAAAAAAGTCAAATTTTACTGTAGCAGTACTGTAGCAAATCTACTGTAGCAAAGTCAACAATTTAGAATTTATTTTGATGAACCGTCACCAATGGGCCAAAACTGTTTTCTCAAAACAAACGACTACGAACATACAAACGAACATTGGACTTAACTAGTTGTGTACAACTAAAAGGAACGTCTTGCGAGACACATACTTACATAACCTCATGTGCTAGGCATTTGAAGGTTACGGGTTCGGAGAACCTACTTGCTATATTTACCACTTGCTATTTGCTACGGCTTATTTCAAGACTCATGTGAGTCTTACGGCCCCACTTTTACTGTTTTATCTTATTGGGGGAGATACATGCTACTGATTTTCTTGAACACAAGTACTAAACTGTTTACTATACCAAACGAAATTGCATGAGTTTACTTACAAACAGAAGTCTCTCCATCATATATAGTTAGTTATGGACTTAAGCGCGAACACTAGTTAATGGATCCATTAGGGAAATGACCCTCCTCACCCGGGGCAGTAGCGCTGCCACGTACTGATTTACACGTAGAAACGGGTGACTAATTATTCGTTACTGATGCTTGCTCATTTACGAGCAAGTCACGGGAGCAAACTTATTACTTACGGGTTAAGCTTCGATTATGAGCCTCATGGCAACGGTATAAACTACTTACTTACATTTGCGGGATTGCAAATACTGGTTTTACATTTGCTGGATTGCAAATACTGATTTACGCCTATGGGTACTACTGACGAAATCTTGTGTTTCAAAACTGATATTACTTACAAACCTGTGAGATTCACCAACATTCGTGTTGACCCTTTTTAGCATGTATTCTCAGGTACACTTACGGAGTAGGTTCACTCCAGGATTACCAGCTAGAGTCGCATGATTTCCAAACTGCATTTAACGGAGATTCTCAGCATTATCTTTTGTGCATGTTGATTATGTAATAGAATCTCCCGCTATACGCGTGGACTCTAGGAAACTACATTTTTGTATACGAAAACATTAAGTTTTCAAACATTACATCTATGGGAATGTAACAAATTTACAAACGTTGCATATAGATGTCGTTTGCTTTATCTTTGTGCTGTGATATTTGATTAGTAGCACCCCAAACCTTGCTTCCGCCAAACAGTGAATTTCGGGGGTGTTACAACATCTCTTATTATATACCTGTTTACAATATTTGAAACGATCAGTTTAAAAAGAATGATCGAACAAGAGTTACAACAAAATTGCTACCAAACTATAAAGGCCAATACTAGTACGATTCGCTCCTATCTGTTACTGAATCAAGGTCATTAGTCAATCGATGAACATTGGTAGCTACCAAATCATCAATATCAACAACAAAAAAACGTAATAAATACTTGCAATTTGTAGAAACATAATTAAAAAATCGAAAATTTAACATCAACACAACGTATCAGGTAGCACACACGTTTCCAACTTGATAGTGGAAATAACTTACTCGCTTCGGACGTGCTAGCAATATCATGGGATTCATCTGTTGAATACGTATCTACAAGCTCCATCATTTGTTCATCGTTCATCATTTCGAGTAACCGTAAATCAAAAAAGTAATAAAATTACTTAGGAACCGCCCCCAACAATCGTCAAATTAATCGTTTTAGAGATTTTAGTTGCGTTAATAAATTCACATAAATAGAGTTTGCAACAATAGTTTGAACCGATCAAGTATTTTTTGGATGAATTATAAAAAGTAGGCGTGAATCAAATGAAAAGTGATAATGAATTGTCAAGATTGTTGTAATTCACTTTCTTTTTGGATGAAGATTTAGCAATCGTTGCTACACATTCTCCGAACGTGAATCAAATGAAAAGTGATAGTGAATTGTCAAGATTGTTGTAATCCACTTTGTAATTGGATGAAGATTTAGCAATCGTTGTTACACAGTCTCCAAACGTGAACAATTATTGAAACGATTTTGATTACTAGTTTCCTAAAATGATGGAGTTTGATACGTGAAAAAAAAACTACCCATAATTAATGTATTTCAATTACAAGAAATTAAATAAAAGAGTCAAATTAGAAAAGACTGAAATACCCTTTGCCCTAAAAATGAAATGAATGGCCAGAATTCCTTCTCCCCTTTCTCCAAAAAATTTTCCTTCTTTTTAGATCCTCCATATATATATATATATATATATATATATATATATATATATATATATATATATATACATATAGGGGCGGAGCTAGGAAATATATATGGAGGGGGGAGAATCATAATTATTTTTGCTTCTTTATAGTTTTGAGGGGGAAAAATTATAAAAATCTCATTGATACCTTAAAAAGATTTATTTTTTACGTAATTTCAAAACTTTTGCGAGGCAGCTATATCCTTCTTGAAATTAATACTAAAAAAAAAAAAACACTCCGCACAGTTAAAAATTACTCCTAAATTAATCAAAGATGTACCAACAAAAAAAAAAAAAAAACAATAGATCGATACGATGTACGCAGGTATAAACCAATTAACGATATGATATGCATGTAGAATATATATTAGACTATTAGACTGTAATACATTAATCGATACCCGGTAGGAAGTAGTAATATATATCTCTACATATACTAATTCGTAAGCCTTTTTTCATACGTGGCTAGCTTCTCATTCTGACACCTCATATTTTATCATATGTGTCAAGCTATCATTGACTTTCTAAAATTATTTTGACACCTCATCATCAATCCTATTATTTCTATAATATAATAAACTCAACTAAATAATCTATTAATTTAAACATGTTATTCATTTTAATGCTAAAAGTAATATAATAATAATAAATCATAATAACCAAATCGGACTACATAAATAAATATATTTTCTAAAAGAATTCTTGAATTGATTTTGTCACACGAATTCTTTGGACAAAGTTTGTTTAGGAAATTATATTTTGAAATATTATTTAAGTTTTTCAAAATATTCAATTCCTATAATAAACTCATACGTTTGCTAGCTATATAGACAAAATTCACTCCCAATCACCAACAATAAAAAATATCGCTGACCAATCGTTATTTTTTAAACACGGTTCACAAATTAAAATTAGCGTAATTTTTTTCTCCGTATAGGAGACAATTATCAAACTAATGGAATTTCTCACCTCTCTCAAACTCTATTTTTATTCCGGTCATTCATTTTTTCTATTGTATTCACCTACACATAGGGTGTGTTTGGTAATAACTAGCTGGAGATAGAGATTGTAGTTGGAGCTGGAGATTGTGGCTAGAGCTGGAGCTGTGGATTATTTTTCAAGCTACTCAAAAGAGCTTCTCTAAAAAGGGATTCTAGGGGATTCTCAGGGATTCTTTTTCTAATAATCTCTTCTATTTTTTTGTTGCCAAACAGGGATGGGGGATTGAGACTAGAAACTCAATCTACTAGAATGTTTCTAAATTTTAACATGCCTGTTGTTTTTTAATGTCTATCGAACTCATTTGCAATTTGGCTAAGGCGGTAGACATTTATAGGAACATGTTACATCTACTTAATAATGCATATGGTTTGAACATGAATTAATTCATTTAATATCTATTGTATTTTTTTAATTATGTTGTTATTTTACTAGATTTCAAAATATGAGTATCACCAATATAATGAAGATAAATTCTAGATTTCAAAATCAATCTATCAAAGTTAGGGTTTTACATAATTGACGTCAACCACCATGGGTTAAAATGAAGCAACAATATAGTATATTTCATTAGACGAACATGCATGTTGATTTCTAATTTTGAATGTAAACGTTTTTTAAAGTTACATACAAACTTTGTTATTTTAATATGATATGACTTATTTACATATTGATATTGTATTAAAGCATTAGTTAAGCTAAAGTTGTTGGAGAATGTTGAAATAATATTATCTATACTCGATTGTTAAAGTTCATAATTTTAAAACCGGTGACAATTGAATATGATTAAGAAAGATAAAAAATATAACCAATCATAAAGTTATGCATATTTTTAGGTCTACATAGGTAAACATATTTAGCATTACTCTTCTAGCCGTCCAACGGACGGGTTCAACACTAGTATATATATATATATATATATATATAAAAAATATATGGAGTATTCCTTTTTTTTCCTTTTCTATTTTTGGTAGTCACATACAATTAGATTATTTAATTACCTATAAAGTTAAATATTAAATATTACTATTAAAGACTGGAAATGGAATGTCGGCAAAAACTCTGTTTTTATGATTTAGAACAAACAAAATCATGTGGTCAATCAATCCGCCAAATAATACTTTTCTGGAAGTGACTTTAACTCACCGGACATACATAATTGCAGGGCCGTCTTCGAGGGTGGGCGAGGTGGTCGATCGCCCAGGGCCTCCGAATTATAAGGGACTCAAATTTGAATGTGTTTGTGCATATGTATGTGTGTATATACATATACATATCATTTGATTGTTGATTGCAAGAAAAAAAATGTTCTAGTTGTTTTAAAATTGTTTGGGGCACAACAAAAAATTAAAAAAATTAATTTATATCTTGATATAGGGCCTCATTTCGATGATCATTCATGATTTTGCCCAGGACCTCCGAAAACTCAGCGACGGCCCTGCATAATTGATGTGTAGGCGATTGGTGGTTCCATGCGGCTAAACTATTGTTTTTGGAGCGACATAATGTAGATCATTGTTGACACCGTTGTGTGTCGGTTCATGTAGTGTTGAGGTGGCACAACTGACATAGTAACGTACACACCCAGTTTCTGAAAATGGTCTAAGTTTCAATCTCCTAAGTTATCTCCGATGTTAGCACTATTTTAGTGCAAAATGAGAATTTGTATGGAATACCCTCACAAAGCTCCAATGTATAGCACTCAATTTTTTTAAATTGATGTAAAACATATGATTCATTAATATCTTTTAATATGTAATTTTGCTTAATACGTATACCGTTCATATGCAAAATCTATATTAAAAGCTTTCAAAATCTGATATAAAACAACTATGAAGGAATATATGCATGTACCGATAAACAAAAAACTTGTACAGTGAAATACAAACTTCACACGATAATCTTGTCATTCTATTTCACCAATATACGTTTGCTGTACACACTAAACTTACAACGTATAATATATATTATATAGAATTTGTCATTATATTTATCAATATACATTTGTTGTGCGCACTAGCCTAAGCAATTGACTCGCACGAATGGTTATCATTAATTTACAAGGTGTTTCAGGATGTACACCCTTTGATCGAGTTTCAGGCAAGGTTAGCTAGCTAGCGTTGTGACATATTATATTTTCGTTGATTGACCAACACCAATTATAATCTTAATGTAATATACTCCCTCCGTCCCAAAATAAGTGTCCACGTTTCCTTTTTAGTTTGTCCCAAAATAAGTGTCCACTTCCAAAAATAGCATATCCACTTTACCATTTAACCCTCACTCAAAACTGATACATGGGAGTCCGTGCAAAAAAGCAAGGGTAAAACTGTCATATTTACTACCTGACAATGTAATTTCTTAAACTCCGTGAAGACTGATACCAGACACTTAATTTGGGACGGAGGGAGTATATAGGAAGCGGGGTATGACATCATCAAAAATCAAATTGACCAATAGAATTACTTAATCTTGATAAATTGACTATAATATAGGATACAATAACATCATATAACATAAATTATTTTTTTAATTAAATAATTATACTAAAATCAAATTTAGATGAATAATCCTTTTAAAACAATATCATATCTTCTATCGGAGGTGGGTTCTTTTAAGAATACAAAAAAAAGTAGAGAATGGGAGAACCAATAGGATTGTTCCATTTGTCTACAAAGCCCAATTATATTTTTACCCCCATGGTTAATTATCTCACAAACCGTAAGTCCATAAATTATAAAAATTATATATTCGGAACCAGCGTCTTTTTCTCTTCGATTAGTGATGTCATAAGCTATACTTTCGAAGAATTTTTTTTTCTTCGTTTTTTTACCCAATTCTACAATATAATCACATGTGATTTATGATGAAAAATAAAAAATTTGTTCACGATTATTTATTCATGATATATGTTATTTAACACGTGATTACAACTTAATATTCATCCACATTAATAGTTTTAAATAAAAAATAAAAAATTGCATTAGTTTTCATTAAAAATCACATGTGATTGTTGTTTGTACATTTAATCACTTGTGATTTGTTATATAATCACATATGATTTTGTATATAATCACATATGATTTTCATCTAAAAACTGATATTTGATGAGAAATTTACTGATATATGATAATTCATATATGATTTCAACTAGATTTTTACTTAACTATATAACTATAGTCAATGATTTGAAAATTCGTATTTTATTATTCTTTTATCACATGTGATTGATACTTTGATATTCCATTGCATGTGATTACAACTTAGTTTTTCATGTTTTAATCTCCTTAAATCATTAATGATTTGAATTTAAAGTTTAATCGGAGATATAAGCGGGTGTGATTTTTTTTAGTGTTAAATCACATGTGATTTCACATTAAAACTCAATAAAAATGAAAAAAAAAAAACTTTGTCGAAAGTATATCTTGTTGCATCTAGAATCGAAGAGAAAAAGACGCTGATTTCGAATATGTAATTTTTATAATTTATAGACATACGGTTTGTGAGATATTTAACTTTGAAAAAAAAGGTGAAAATGTGTTTTTGAAATGGAGCAATCCTATTGGTTCCTCCATTCTTCATTTTTTTTACCATTGTTTTTTAAATTTTCCTATCTTCTATCGATCTAAATAATATATAATATATTTATATACTTAATTGTTTGATAACTAAAATTATGTATTAAGATTATTGTGATAACACATGAAATAACAATATAGTTTTTCATGATAAGTTTGAGGCATATGAGGAAAAGTAAATCCATAATTTTTTCATCATCATTATTATTATCTTAAAAATGCTTAATTTATGGATGATGTGATAATAACTTTATTATGAAATTACCAAATACATTAATCCCAGATCTTAAATATAAGTTTTATCAAAAAAAAAAAAATCTTATATATAAGTAAATATATAAAACGCGATTATGTGACATTATAAAATATTAATTTAGTATTAGTATTAAGATATGGAATTATATATTATACGACCCGTGTGAATACACGGTTTTTATAACACCCTCTACTTTTTGAGACCGTTTTTTTTATAACGGAAGCGCATATCTAAATAATTACATCTTAGATTGCAAAATTACATTTCAAAAGTGCAATCCACTCATACGTGAACCTTTAAGCTAGAATTCCATAATAATTACAAACACTAAGTTTAGGTGTTATATAAATCCAAAACATAATATTAGACCATTAACATGTTTATATAATTCAGAGTGAGCCGTCAAACATCCCAGCAAACCCGACTTCTTGCCACCCACTATCAAAAGATCAACCTGCAAGAAGTAATGAGGGAGATTAGCACAAAGCTAAGTGAATATATCGATAACTATCAACCTAACTCAGATTAACAATTGTTTACAGCAAAGCATCATAAACAACTAGCTTCAAAGAGGATCGGTGGTCCTTGAGGAACCCTACTTCCGCGGTGGCCCCCAAGTAACACTTACAACTAACTGAAGGCCAATTCAGTAGTCTAACTGATAGTTTGGTACTATTACTACTTACAACACCAATTCAATAAACAACACATGTACAAAGTGTTAATGTTGTCCAAGTAATAGTACACAAACTCAATCCCCGTTGACCTCTGAAATAATGCACATAACCCATAATCAACATGGTAATATGCGAACATAACAATGTATAATAGTAAAACTATGTTTACCCGTTGTAACCAAGTTGTTACAACCAATTTAGACCGAGAGTCATTGATCCACTCACCTTTACCTCAGTCACCCACTCAGAATTCTTATATTACCGAGTCTTTGGTTGATCTGAGAACAAACAGAATAATGAGTTAGTGACTTACTAATTATTAATTAAATTATAAAATATCATACAAATAATTAATACATATTTTTTCCATACAAACTTAAATCATTACATATTAAACCTTTAACAAATAAAATCTATTCTGGTTCCACATCACTAAAACACAGATACCCAAAAGAATCAAATATCATCAATCATACCCGATCGGGTCACTGGCCATACCCGGTCGGGTCACTAGCCAATGCGGTCGGGTGACTTGTCATACCCGGTCGGGTGACTAAGGAAAAATCCGAGATTTTAATTTAAGTCCCGTGCTGAAGTCATTTTGTTCTAATTCATGCGATCGGCTAAGTTTACGCGATCAGGTATCACTACATACCCGTTCGGGTATCATAGCTTACCCGTCCGGGTGAGGTTAGTGTAACACCCCCAAATTTACTGTTTAGCGGAAGCATATTTTGGGTGTTACTAATCAATAATCAAAGCACAAAGATGTATAGTAAACGACCCTATATGCGTCGTTTTAGTTAAATATATTAATATAAGAAATGTTTACAACATTTGAAGCTGTACATAGCTCGTGTTCGATAAAATGAGAGATTTCAGTACATAAGTACTTGTACAAAAATACACTAATGCAAGAAAATCTCTAATGTCTGCATGCTGACTCGAGCTATAGAATTCCTGAGGCAGTCCAATCTACTGCTGGGTACCTGCGATACATGCTAAACGGGTCAGCTAAAAGCTGGTGAGCTCACAGGTTTGAAATCAGATAATATCGTATGAACCGCAAGATTTAAGTAATTGAATTGCATCCAGCAATTTATAATGTATATGTATACAGCCATGAGCACATAGTTGACCTTAACTCGTGGGTCAGGATCACAGCCTGAGCGTTTTTGCCTCCACGAGTGCCTAATCAACACTCGTCTTCCCAAATATTAGTACGTCCGTTTACCCGGTTAGTGCTTGCTAACCCGGACGAGGAGGGTCAATCCTATATGGTACCATATACTAATATTCACGCTACAACGTATTAACAACTATGCTGACGGAGGACTTTAAATGATTAGTCGTGAGAAACTCATGTAGTATATGAAAATGTTTGTACTTGGGTTCACATGTTAAAAATGAGCAATATATCACACCCCTAAATAAAATAGTAAAAAGAGGGGCCATGAGACTCACCTGAGTCTAGCGAGTTTAACTTAATAAACTTTGATTGATTAGCCGAGTAATGAAGTCCAAAGACTTGTAACCTAAGGGTGTCCACGACACGCGATGGTTATAAATGTGAGTAGGTATCTATCAAGACTACCTTGTAGTTGTCTGTCCAACTAGAATGTCCAAATTACATTTGGTTGATTGATTCGAATGTTTGAAAATATGTACGGCCCGTTGGTGACGGATTTGTAATAATAATCTCAACTATTATTATTTTGATTTCGTGGTGTTTTACTTGAAAAATGTGTTTTGATTGTGTTTTAGAAGCCGTTGCAAACTCTAAGTGACGGGGGTCCGGGGGCAGCGCCCCTGGTAGCGGGGTCCAAGGGGCGGGAGCCCCTGGTTGGGGTCGAGCTGCCAAGTCAGCTTGAAAAATTTTTATTTCTACTATATTGCTTTGGTGAAAAACGCATCTGGACTTGAAATTGGGTGAAATCAAGTGATAAAATTTAGGGTCTCGACACTTAGTGAAAATCTGTGTTTATTGGTTTGTGCGACGTAGCATGCGACGTAAGGTGCGACGTGGGCTTGTACGTCGCATTATGCAACCTTCGCAATTCAATGCGACGTAGGGTGTTGCGTCGCTAATGCGACGTGGATTCGGTTTGCGACGTTAAGGTCTGCGTCGCTATGTGCGACGTTGTGAGGTATTAGCGACGTTAAGGCTGATGTCGCTATATGCGACGTCGCAATTTAATGCGACTTTGTGACTGACGTCGCACCATGCGACGTCACGAGGGGTTTTGCGACGTTGAAGATGACGTCGCATAAATCTGGGTCCAAAAGCGACGTTACGGTCTGATGGCCGAAAAATGTGTCGAAAACGAGTTTTCCGGTTTCCGTTCGGTCCAAATCTTTTACCCAACCCATATTTGAACATTCTAAGCTTAGATAAACAATAATATGTCAAAAATAATCAATAATGAAAGGTTTCGAGATTTTGTCGGAAACTTACAACGTGCCGAAATGAAATTCCGGAAAGATGAAGTTGTAGATCGCGATGAGGTGGTCGTTTTCTTCTAAATGAGTCTTGAATTTCGGTAGCGTTTGGTGGTAGTTTTGTGTGATTTTAGGTGGTGGTGTGGTGTGGTTGTTTGAGAGAAAAAGAAAGAGAGAGAGAAAAAGAGATGGTGAAATGAGAAAGAAGTGAGGAGGGAGGGGGTTTTGGTGAGCCTCCTCCTTTTTCAGCTCCCGCGTTGTGCTCCGTGCGGTATTCGTTTTCCCGATCATTTAAACGTTAAATGATTATTTTATGTGTCTAAATATACGTTTTAAAACACAAATAGATGTTTGGTATTTTTGTTGGGGTATTCCATCAAATATTTAATATTTGCGTTATAAAATAAATCTTAACTTTATTTTAACTGTTTTGCGCGTTGTTGTACGATACGAAATAAATACGAAATATTACAAACATAATATTCTGGATATAATAATTGTGTTATTAAATAATGTTATATTATTTAATTTAAATTGTTCACCAACGTCCGTATTTAATTGAATCGAAATCCATTCGATTTGAAACTTGTACGATTTAATCAAATCGCATAATACTTGTATATATTCAACGATATATATATTGATTGATACATTAATTAGCCTAACACCAAAACTAATTACATGTATTAACAGTTGATTTGGTACTAATCACTAGTCCTAATTTGACGGGTGTCACAGTTAGAAACCCAGAAACCAGATGACCTTCTGCAATTTACAGCTTCGAACCAAAACCCTAATTTCACAAAAACTCAGTTGCAATACACGATCTAACAAATAACCTCAAATATCATCAATAAACTTAGTATAACAACAAACAACATAATCTAACCTCAAATTCTACACATGCATTAATAATCTAACCTAATTTTAGCCAAACTCAAACACATATGTGAAAATAGGTAAAATCAACTTACAATCAAGATAGTAACAAGTTGATGATGATGAATTCAGTTGTAAACACAAGATCACAGCCTCTTCTTTTGTTTCGATTTCTTGTATTAATGACTTTTCTTCAAGTGTGTGTATTTTGATAGTAAGAGAAGGTTGGGTGAAATGAAATGAGTTAGGTTGGGCTCTACCAACCGACCCCAATATACTTTGTATAAATTATATCCCTTTTAAATCTATTGTCTGGAACCTAAAAACCATTTGCGAGAACAATAAGTTTTATTTTACCGACAATTATAACAATTTAAAAGAAGCAGCATTTAACTATTCACAATAAGTCATTTAACTAATTGACCTATTAATTTCAACAATCAAATAATGTAAAAAAATTATTTATAACATATTTAAATAACACAATAAAATAAAGAAAATTACCGTATTACTTCTAGGCCCATAAAGAGGATGTTACAAATCTTCCCTCCTTAAGGAGATTTCGTCCCCGAAATCTCGCCATGCCCAAAAAGACTAGGATAACGCGTCCTCATGCTAGACTCGGTCTCCCATGTAAGGTTTGACCCCAAACTATGATTCCACTTAACTAACACCATGGGTATATCATTCTTTCCAAGTTTAGTCACCTTACGGTCTAATAGCTCTATGGGTTCTTCTACGAGTTTCTGACCTTGGTTAACACGTAGGTCTTGTAATGGAAGAACTTGGGATTGGTCCTCCACATTACATTTTCTTAAATAGCACACATTAAAAGTATCATGAATACCCGCTAACTCAGGAGGAAGATCTAGTGACATCGTTTGATCGTTAACCACTTGTCGAATTCTAAATGGCCCAATATACCTAGGTGCAAGTTTACCCCGCTTACCAAACCGAATCACTCCTTTCCAAGGTGAAACTTTCAAATAGACCAATTCACTTACAAAAAAAGTAACGGGTCGATGACGTGGATCGGCATACTGTTTCTGTATATCACGGGCGGCTTTCAATTTCTCACGAGCAATAGCTACCTTATCTGCAGTAATTTGAACAATATCTGGACCCGCAAACTGTTTCTCACCCGCTTCCAACTAACACGTAGGTGTTCTACAACGACGCCCATATAACAACTCATACAGAGGCATACCAATACTCGAGTGATAAGAATTATTATACGCAAATTCAATCAATGGTAGGTGCGAATCCCAAGACCCACCATATTCCAACACACAAGCACGCAACATATCCTCTAAAGTCTGTATGGTGCGTTCTGACTGACCATCCGTCTGAGGATGATAAGTTGTACTCAAGTTGATTCTAGTACCCAATTCCCGCTGCAAACTTTGCCAGAACCCAGATACAAACCGAGAATCTCTGTCGAAAACGATAGACAACGGAATTCCATGCCTCGATACAATCTCATTAATGTACAATTGCGTCAATTTACTCAAAGATGCCGTCTCACTAGTAGCAAGAAAGTGAGCACTCTTAGTCAATCTATCCACGATCACCCAAATCATATCATTTCCCTTAACTGTCCGCGGAAATTTAGTTACAAAATCCATAGTTATGTGCTCCCATTTCCACTCGGTTATCTCAAGTTGTTTCAATAATCCATATGGTTTTTGGTGCTCGGCTTTAACTTGAGAGCATATGTGACAAGATTTCACAAATCGAGCAACATCCATTTTCAAAGTTGGCCACCAATACAATGGTTTCAAATCATTATACATCTTTGTACTCTCGGGATGAACCGGTAACCTAGACTTATGAGCCTCCATCAGAATCACATCACGCAGTCCACCAAGCAAAGGAACCCAAACACGTGACTGGAACATCTTTAATCCACGAGAATCGTTACATAACAAATCCTTTCTTTTCAACATGATCTCGGACTTCAAGTTATGATCCAACAATGCCTCCAATTGTGTCATTTTCAATTTGTCAACCAAATCCGAAGAAACCTCTAATCGCATAAAGTAAGTTTTATCCGAATTCCCTTTCCTACTCAACACATCCGCAACCACATCTGCCTTGCCCGGATAGTATCGAATCTCACAATCATAGTCCTTGATCAATTCCAACCATCGTCTCTGACGCATATTCAACTCCTTTTGAGAAAACATGTACTGAAGACTCTTGTGATCCATACAAATAACGCATTTAGTACCATACAAGTAGTGTCTCCAGATTTTCAAAGAAAACACAATAGCCGCAAGTTCCAAGTCATGGGTAGGATAGTTTTCTTTCATGTGGCTTAAGCTGACGAGAAGCATAAGCAATGACCCGATCTCGCTGCATTAAAACACAGCCCAAACCCGCATACGATACATCACAATAAACAATAAAATCATCGGACCCGTCAGGTAATGCTAACACTGGAGCCTGACACAACAGCTGTTTCAAGGTCTGAAAAGCTGATTCCTGTTATTCATTCCACTGAAACTTAACATCTTTTCGGGTTAATTTTGTCAAAGGACCAGCGAGCTTAAAGAAATCTTTAATGAACTTTCGATAGTAACCCGCTAACCCAAGAAAACTCTTAATCTCAGAAGAATATTTAGGTGCATGCCAGTTCATAATAGCCTCAACTTTAGATAGATCTACCTTAACCCCATCCTTACAAATAATATGCCCCAAAAACTGTACCTCGCGTAATCAAAACTCGCATTTCGAAAATTTAGCATACAATTGCTCTCTTTTTAAGGTTTTCAAAACCCATCTCAAATGCATTTCATGCTCAGCTTCTGACTTAGAATATACCAAGATGTCATCAATGAATACAATAACAAATTTATCAAGGAAAGGCCGACAAACTCTATTCATCAAATTCATGAAAACCGTCGGAGCATTAGTCAACCCAAATGGCATAACAAGAAACTCATAATGACCGTATCTAGTGCGAATAGTTGTCTTAGGAATATCTTCCTGCACTTGGTGGTAACTCGACCTCAAATCGATCTTAGAGAAATAAGAAGACCCTTGCAATTGATCAAACAACCCATCTATTCGGGGTAAAGAGTACTTATTCTTTACGGTTCTTTTATTCAACTCCCTGTAATCTATACACATACGAAAAGTGCCATCCTTCTTTTTAACAAACAACACAGGTGCACCCCATGGAGAAGAACCGGGCCTAACAAAACCCTTATCTAACAATTCCTGAATCTGAATCATCATTTCACGAATTTCTGAGGGAGCTAATCTATAAGGAGCCCTAGCTACAGGAGTAGAATCAGGAATTAAATCAATTTTATATTCTACTTCTCTAATGGAAGGTAAGCTAGGGAACTCATCGGGAAAGACTTTCGAGTATTCAGAAACCACTCGGACATCGAAAACAGTTTTCTTTTCTAATTTAGCATCAATAACGTAAGCCAAATATGATTCACACCCTTTAGCTAAAGATTTTCTAGCTTTCCTCATTGATATCAAAGGAATACTACCCTTCTCCCGTTCCCCTCGAGCCACGACATATGACTCATCGGAGATTGGGATTCTTATCAACTTCTTATGGCACTCTATATTGGCTTTATTTTGACTTAACCAGTCCGTGCCAAACTCCACATCAAAACCGGGAATAGGCATCAAGAGAAAAGAAACCGGAAAACTATGACCCTCAATCAATATACTAGCTCCAGTCACCGATGTGGTAACCGGAACCATTTTACCATCCGCTACCTCAACCTCAATAGGATTTGTAATACAAGTGGGAGTCAATTTTAGTCTATCACAGAAAAGCATGGGTATAAAAGAACAATTAGCTCCTGAATCAAACAGAACACTTGCTGGTACAAAATTGATAAGAAAAGTACCGGTTATGATGTCCTCGGTTCTGACATCTTCATCAGCTGTCATTTGGAAAGCCCTGCCAGTTGCTGATGGTGGATTCTTTCTTTTCTGGCCAGAAGATGATGACCCTCCGACCGTACCCAATCTCTGCTTACCCGCCTCAGTACACTAACCCGCTCGGTGACCCTCTTTCTGACAGTTCCAACACATATACTTAGGAAAAGTGCAATCTTTTATGTCATGTCCAAGCTGCCCACACTTAATGCACCTAGCAGTTTGAGGAGTACAAGGTCCCGTGTGCTTAGATTTACAACTTTGGTACCAATTTGATTTATCCACTATACCACCACTAGTGTTCTCTTTCCTGTTTTGCTGATTACCTTGCCATTTCTTCTTCCCTTGACTCGAAGGAGAATCACCTTTGGATTTCAATGAGGACCTTTATTTGATTTCCAAATCCCGAGCCCAAATATCACCATCCACAGAACGGGCCAAATTAAAAGCTTGTGTAAGAGAACCCGCTAATCTCACAGTCGTCCGATAAGTAGGAGGTAACATACTAACAAAATGCTCAACCTTGGTCCTTTCATCCGGAACTCACTGTTGCACAAATCTCAACTTTTCAGAAAATTGAGAAATAAGTTCATCCATGGACATACTATCCGTCAAACGCAAATCCATAAACTCCCGTCGGGTACGAGTCATGTCAGATTCAGAACAATACTTCTTGCAAACCTCATTGTAGAAATCGGGCCACCTTATAGATTCCCTTTGTTGAGGTGTCAAAGGTGATGTAATGGAATCCCACCATGCTGTTGTCTGACCTTTCAAGAGTTGGACCGCATAAGGAACCTTGATCTCATCCTCACATCGACAAACCTCAAACTTTCTCTCTATATCTCTCAACCAATCAAGTGTAACCGATGGGTTAGTACTACCACAGAATTCCGAGGGTCTGCAAGCCATGAAAGTCTTAAAAGAACAAACTTTATGTTGTTGCTGAGATAATCTGGCTTGTTGATCTAGCAAAGACTGCTGTTGCAAACCTCTAAGTTTAAGTACTTCCTCCTCTAACTGTAAAACATAATCATCTCGGTCTAAATCCCCTGCCGAAAAAGAAGTACCCGTTTGACCCTGTCTACCATTCTAATTCTCAGGAGGAGTAACATCCACTCTAGAGACATTGTTGGGAGTATCGGTCGGATGTTCATTATCTGTCATATTTGTACCAAAACAACATCTCACAACTCGTTAATTGTTAGTACCTACATACTAACCAATTCTCATACAATAGCTAAATCCCATTCCATGGAATGTTTGACTAACACAAATAGATTTGGGATTGAACACTTAACCCATGTTCAATTCACCCAAACATATGCTCTGATACCAAATTATAACACCCTCTACTTTTTGAGACCGTTTTTTTTTTTTTTTTTTTATAACGGAAGCGCACATCTAAATAATTGCATCTTATGTAACACCCTGTTTCTGGGTCTGTTAGTATGTTAATATTTTCAGACTGTGAGGTATTATTTAATGTGTCAGAAAACAGGTTCGGTAGTTTATTTGAAAATAAATGGGTAAAAGAGCCTAATAATTTATTGTGACTAATAAATTATTAACCGATTTAAATTAATTTAGTTGACGGTAAAATAAAATAATGTTTCCCCGCATATGGTTTTTAAGTTCCAGACAATAATAAGTACGGGGGACAAAACTAGTACACATATTATCATTTATATGTGTAAAACCTTATCCCTATCACCTAAAAACATTCCAGAAAATTCGGGAGAGAACGAGAGGTTGATCCAAACCCTAAACCTCATCAAAATCATCATCAATCATCAAAATCTTGTGGAATTAATCCTTGTTCTTCCTTGTTCTTGGTCTGGCCGAACCGTACGCACCATAGGGACGATTCAAAAATTGTGAAACAAGCTTTGAGGTTAAATTGAGTTTATAGAACTATGATTCAAGCTTCAAAAACGTGATTTGATCCTTCTATCATCATCATAAACAACTTGTAAGTGTTGATTTCTTGATTTCTTATAAACTTGAAAATGGGTTCTTGAGTATTTGAAGAAATTAGCTTTATTAATCTTGAATTTGTGTTTGTAGTGATTATAAAATGGTTAGTTGATGCTTATTCCATGATTATAACATATCCCTTAGCTTAGAATTGAAGAAATTGATTAAGTGTTCTTGAGGGCTATAGTGCTTACGATGAGTTAGATGAATTAGATGATGAAGTTAGTATTGTTTATGATTGGGAACACTTAATTGATAAGTAGAAAGTAAAATTATAACTTAGTTGGTTAATTACTCATAAAACTTAATATTTGTGATTGGGAGAATTAGTGATATTGGAGGTTGATAATATTGTTATATGATCTCATGATGTTAATTAACAATGATTAAGGTGTATTAATATGATAAAGTGATCATGGGAATCATAAACTTGTTACATGATTATGAATTAATGATGTTAATTGGTTATTCATAATCTAGAGATGAAGTATGTTGAATTGTTGTAAATAAGTAACAATCTATGTGAATTGTGGTAAAAAGTGATTATTATGATTGAATGATGGTATTATATTGGATATTAAAGATGTTGTTTGATGAAGATGAATTAATATGATGTTATATATATATTTTAAAACAAGTAACTAACTTGTTCTATTTTGTTGTAATTCCAGTTGAGCAGAAGACTCAGTGATATTAGACTACTGAGTGGATGCCTGAGGTGGTCGGTGAGTGGATCTCTAATCCTCAGTATAACTTGGTTGTAACGAGTTTGGTTACAACAAGTAACATATTATTACTATTGTAGTTGCCATGATGATTATTATAGTTAGTAATAATATGGTTGATATAATAACGTTGACCTGATGAATATGTGATTTGTTGATTATGTGATCACTGGACTTGTTGTTGGCCTTCGGGCATCAGTTGTTAATGTGGTCAACGAGTTGTTGTTGAACTGTTGGTTGGGCTAGTCGGTTATTCAAGGTTTAACACACCTCCTGTGTTAGTTGAGAATAACCACTAGCTATCGGTCTCGTCCGTTATGGCCATACGGATATGGTTGGGTAAGTGTTCTTGGGGAGCCTCCCGGGTATTATGGTTATCCCCAGAGCCACCGATGCCTCATTATGAAGTCCGTTGCTTGTTGAATAGTTGCTTTGATGATAAGTTGACCAGTTGAACAGTTGCCCTGTTGCTTTGCTAAATGGTGGTATTGTCTACTTTGTTGGTTATGTGTTAATTGTTGTATGCAAAGTTGTTGAGCTAAGTTAGACTGTTGATTAGTTATCTGCTCACTTAGCGTTATGCTAATCCCCCACATTAACACTTCTTGCAGGTTAAGCATTATTATCGGGTGGGCAAGAAGTTGGACTGGATGGAATATTTGACGTGGCGTGACTCTGATATTGATTTGTTTAAATCAATGTTTTATCTTGTTTTTATATAACACCTCTGTTGATAAATTATGTTTTGAAAATGTGGAATTTTATATGTTGATAAAACGAGGTAAATTATCACTATATCTATTTGGACTTACGCTTCCGATTTACTATATTTAAATGAGATTAAAATGAGGGGTGTTATAAGTTGGTATCAGAGCATAGGTTTGGGCGAATTGGACATTGCAATGTGTTCAATCCCAAATCTATGGTAGTGTCAAGTCAAACATTCCTGGGAGTGCGGGATTAGTAGTTGCATGAGAAAGTTGTTATTGAATGTGTACTAACCTATAAAAAGTTGCAAAAGTGTTGTTTTGGTTGCAGAGACGGAGGAATATGAGGAACCAATAGGTATTCTCATTGATTCCTCAATACTCGTGGGCCTAGATATGCCAGGTAATTCTCGATAAATTCGATGAATTTAAATAAGTTTGAATTGTTTACTTTGCTATGTTATGATTAGTAGTGAAGTAAGTTGAGTCAAACTGCTATGATTCCTTAGTGATGAGTCCTTGATAATAGTTGCTTGTAAATCTGATGATGAGATGTTGGAATATATCAATTGAAGTAATATGGAGTTGTATAGATGTTTAAAATAAGAAGGTGTCCATTAATTTGAATGTGTGTCGTTGACTTGGAAAAGTCAAAGTTGAGATTAGTAGAGTCGAATTTGGTAATATATATACTATAAAGTAAAGTTGTTTGACTTGGTAAAGTCAAAGAAGTGTATAATGGGTGTTAAATTAGTGAACATATTGGTTGAAACCCAAATGGGTTGTTAAAGTGCCCAAATGGGTCACTTGATGGTTAAAAGGTTAAAGTGAGTAGTGGTCTGATTAAAAAGAATGTTAAAGTGGCTTTAAGTCATAAAGATAGTAGTAAAAGGTGATGAAAATGATTTGGGTAGTCAATGTGATTATTTTCTTAAAAGCGTCCATTTGGACCCCTAAACGGGTCAACGTGTCAAAACAATGTAGAATGAGTGTTTGTAGGTGATGAATATGCCCACACGTCCCAAATGTATATAGAAACATGTTGGCAAAAGGTTGAAATCAGAAAGTAAGCCATTTGGAATATGGCGTGTCAACCAAAATGGTCGAAAATGGTCAAAAATGAGTCGTACGTCCGTTTTATCGTAAAACGTGTAAATTGAAAAAGTGTAAAAAGGGAAAGTTTCATTTTGGCATAGTGGACGTGCCTGCAAAATTTTAGAGTCTAACTCTAAACGAGTAAAAAGTTATACGCGATTGAAATTGGCTAAAAATATGAATTTTGCTGAAACTCAGATTTCTACTTGGGAACGCGATCCCAACAATCTTTTCTGGATCGCGTTCGTATGTGTGATTTTGTCACAGGTTATTTTCATGCTTGGGAACGCGATCCCAGCCATTTTCCAGGATCGCGTTTGTGTGTATATTTCGGGTCCAGATGCGTTTTCTTTTGGGAACGCGATCCCGCTCACTTCTCCGGATCGCGTTTGTATGCTTAATTTGGTTACAGAACATTTTTCACTGAGGAACGCGATCCTGACCCGTTTTTCCGGATCGAGTTAGTTAGTAAAAAAAAAAAAAAAAAAAAAAAAAATTTCTTGCGACGTTCGACGTAATACTTGACGTAGAAATTTTTTTTTTGAAAATTTCGGTGTCCGATTAATACGAAATTTACAGGGTCACTTGGAAACGGCTCAACGGTCAAAGCTCATCGCCTCGCCATGAGCCCTGTCAGTTTTCGGCACTTCGGGGTCGTTTGGGGCCCGAAAATCGCATTTTATTGTTTTTCGGACCTTATTTTGAACTTTTAGCTTACGTTTTGTATTGGGCCTTTATTTCTTTATGCTCAGAGATCATTCCTGTGACTATATGTAATATTAAAAGTTGTTTTAAGAGGTTCACACCTTTTATGGTGTATGAGTTAGTTGTAGGCAGTTTATTTAACTGCAAAATATGGCAGTAAATGGTATTGTTGATTGTTGCTAACAAGGGTTAGTAAACATTGAATAGCTAATCATATGAACTATATTATGTGGACTAATTGAAATGAGATGAAGTAATTGAACTACTTAAGAGTATTATAAAATGTTGAATTAAGCGTTTTAAGAAATTACAAAATAAGCATATGAGCTTATATTGATTTAATAGTTGAGCATGAAATACTCAATTGTGATTTGATTAAAGGTATATAGATTGACGATTATGTGTTGAATATTATACATAATATTGATGAATTGCTTAGTACTAGTGTACTATAAGTATTAAGTTGTATAAATAATATTTAATATTGAATTGGGTAATAAAGAAGTTGCTTGATATATTCGTGTCAGACATTGATGTAGTATGTCTGTATTGTTATATATACATGATCATATGAGTAGTTCACATTAAAAGTGATAAGTTAAAAATAGTAGCAAGTTAATAATTGGGAATATACTTGCTATTACAGGTTGTTATAATTGTGTAAATTATTGAAATTACTGTTGAGAATTATGTGAGAGTAAAGATAATTACTTAGGAGATAAATGGTATGAAGTGGCCTGAGAATAAAGTGTGACTGACATAATATGACGACGTCTGGCCAACGTATTTATATTATGCCATTTCACATGGAGTTGTTGAGGCTACTAAGTACCAGATAAAGTTAAGTGGTTTTAAAATATCCGGTAAGATATGTTGATCTGTAATTGATAAATAGTCAATGATGGACTAATATAAAAGAGTAATAAACCACTAAGTTGTTGTT
Organism: Helichrysum umbraculigerum; assembly: GCA_949592205.1. Taxonomy (NCBI): domain Eukaryota; kingdom Viridiplantae; phylum Streptophyta; class Magnoliopsida; order Asterales; family Asteraceae; genus Helichrysum; species Helichrysum umbraculigerum. The sequence continues at coordinate 167,914,751 of CATIUR010000001.1, read as the reverse complement.
GCTAATGTGATATCTATGGCACATTTGATGTGTATGTGTGATGCATTGTCGATAGTAAGAGTTAAAAGTTGATTTAAGCAAAGTAGAGGTAAGTTGAATATGAATAATAATGTTGAATAGATGATTAATGATAGCACCTTGTGTCGTTGAAATACCATTGATGATGATACATGGTATAACAGGTGTTGTCGTAGCATCCAAATTGGTGTGATAGGATGCTAGTTGATTATATAATAATAGTTTTAACCATAAGAATTGACCTCTACCTATTGCTTATTATTTATTCTATATGTGATTATGATTATATAAATTGTGATTCTTTGCGAATAAGAGTTTCATATAATCAAGTTATATTTGTAATTACAAGTTGTAAAGTTGAAATTAGTTACTTGCAAAAGTGAAAATCTCTAACAAGTTGTTAGTTGTAAATTGAGTTTAACTGTTATTGTTAATGTGTATGTTGTGGTATTCCTTACCACGTGTTGCAGTTGTTGTAGAGTTGAAATATTCACATGGATTTGTGTTACAGTTGTTACCTGTGATTATGTGTTTTAAATTGTATACATGATTAAGTATGAAAGGTCCTGTAAGTGGTCAGTTGACTTATTAGAGATATGATTTAAGTACAATATATGTGCATGTGAAAAGAATCGAAAGAGTATATGTATATAAATAAGTTATTCAAGGGAGTAATGTATGATATGTATATGATGTGATTAAGTATTTGATGATATGATACTGGTTGTTGGATGGTGTCCTTTATGATAGTAAATTAAAGTACAACTTAAGTGTTTGGGTGAATTTAGGTGAAATACATACGAGTGATGTATAAGCTGATCAAATAGTATATGATTATATAAATCCAGGGATATATCTTTGATGTTGGGTAATGGAAAGATATGCACATGATGATACCCTTGGGTGAATTAAATTGTAACTACATATTGGGTGTATAGTAATAAACAAGGAAGTGGTTAGAAGTGTATAAGAATATGACTAGTGATTTAATACAGTCATACATATTGTATGCATATAGTGATGAACATACATGTAGTTGGAATTGTAAAAGGGGTATAGTCTTATTAAATTGAAGATATAATATAAGATGAAGCTCTCATGAGAAGTGAGAGTTAGTATGTGATTGAGTTTCCTAGATCAATTAGGGATGATCAGATTTCGTGGACGAAATCTCTTAAGGAGGGGAGATTTGTAACACCCTGTTTCTGGGTCTGTTAGTATGTTAATATTTTCAGACTGTGAGGTATTATTTAATGTGTCAGAAAACAGGTTCGGTAGTCTATTTGAAAATAAATGGGTAAAAGAGCCTAATAATTTATTGTGACTAATAAATTATTAACCGATTTAAATTAATTTAGTTGACGGTAAAATAAAATAATGTTTCCCCGCATATGGTTTTTAAGTTCCAGACAATAATAAGTACGGGGGACAAAACTAGTACACATATTATCATTTATATGTGTAAAACCTTATCCCTATCACCTAAAAACATTCCAGAAAATTCGGGAGAGAACGAGAGGTTGATCCAAACCCTAAACCTCATCAAAATCATCATCAATCATCAAAATCTTGTGGAATTAATCCCTGTTCTTCCTTGTTCTTGGTCTGGCCGAACCGTACGCACCATAGGGACGATTCAAAAATTGTGAAACAAGCTTTGAGGTTAAATTGAGTTTATAGAACTATGATTCAAGCTTCAAAAACGTGATTTGATCCTTCTATCATCATCATAAACAACTTGTAAGTGTTGATTTCTTGATTTCTTATAAACTTGAAAATGGGTTCTTGAGTATTTGAAGAAATTAGCTTTATTAATCTTGAATTTGTGTTTGTAGTGATTATAAAATGGTTAGTTGATGCTTATTCCATGATTATAACATATCCCTTAGCTTAGAATTGAAGAAATTGATTAAGTGTTCTTGAGGGCTATAGTGCTTACGATGAGTTAGATGAATTAGATGATGAAGTTAGTATTGTTTATGATTGGGAACACTTAATTGATAAGTAGAAAGTAAAATTATAACTTAGTTGGTTAATTACTCATAAAACTTAATATTTGTGATTGGGAGAATTAGTGATATTGGAGGTTGATAATATTGTTATATGATCTCATGATGTTAATTAACAATGATTAAGGTGTATTAATATGATAAAGTGATCATGGGAATCATAAACTTGTTACATGATTATGAATTAATGATGTTAATTGGTTATTCATAATCTAGAGATGAAGTATGTTGAATTGTTGTAAATAAGTAACAATCTATGTGAATTGTGGTAAAAAGTGATTATTATGATTGAATGATGGTATTATATTGGATATTAAAGATGTTGTTTGATGAAGATGAATTAATATGATGTTATATATATATTTTAAAACAAGTAACTAACTTGTTCTATTTTGTTGTAATTCCAGTTGAGCAGAAGACTCAGTGATATTAGACTACTGAGTGGATGCCTGAGGTGGTCGGTGAGTGGATCTCTAATCCTCAGTATAACTTGGTTGTAACGAGTTTGGTTACAACAAGTAACATATTATTACTATTGTAGTTGCCATGATGATTATTATAGTTAGTAATAATATGGTTGATAAAATAACGTTGACCTGATGAATATGTGATTTGTTGATTATGTGATCACTGGACTTGTTGTTGGCCTTCGGGCATCAGTTGTTAATGAGGTCAACGAGTTGTTGTTGAACTGTTGGTTGGGCTAGTCGGTTATTCAAGGTTTAACACACCTCCTGTGTTAGTTGAGAATAACCACTAGCTATCGGTCTCGTCCGTTATGGCCATACGGATATGGTTGGGTAAGTGTTCTTGGGGAGCCTCCCGGGTATTATGGTTATCCCCAGAGCCACCGATGCCTCATTATGAAGTCCGTTGCTTGTTGAATAGTTGCTTTGATGATAAGTTGACCAGTTGAACAGTTGCCCTGTTGCTTTGCTAAATGGTGGTATTGTCTACTTTGTTGGTTATGTGTTAATTGTTGTATGCAAAGTTGTTGAGCTAAGTTAGACTGTTGATTAGTTATCTGCTCACTTAGCGTTATGCTAATCCCCCACATTAACACTTCTTGCAGGTTAAGCATTATTATCGGGTGGGCAAGAAGTTGGACTGGATGGAATATTTGACGTGGCGTGACTCTGATATTGATTTGTTTAAATCAATGTTTTATCTTGTTTTTATATAACACCTCTGTTGATAAATTATGTTTTGAAAAGGTGGAATTTTATATGTTGATAAAACGAGGTAAATTATCACTATATCTATTTGGACTTACGCTTCCGATTTACTATATTTAAATGAGATTAAAATGAGGGGTGTTATATCTTAGATTGCAAAATTACATTTCAAAAGTGCAATCCACTCATACGTGAACCTTTAAGCTAGATTTCTATAATAATTACAAACACTAAGTTTAGGTGTTATATAAATCCAAAACATAATATTAAACCATTGACATGTTTATATAATTCAGAGTGAGCCGTCAAACATCCCAGCAAACCCGACTTCTTGCCACCCACTATCAAAAGATTAACCTGCAAGAAGTAATGAGGGGGATTAGCACAAAGCTAAGTGAATAGATCCATAACTATCAACCTAACTTAGATTAACAATTGTTTACAGCTAAGCATCATAAACAACTAGCTTCAAAGAGGATCGGTGGTCCTTGAGGAACCCTACTGCCGCGGTGGCCCCCAAGTAACACTTACAACTAAGTGAAGGCCAATTCAGTAGTCTAACCGATAGTTTGGTACTATTACTACTTACAACACCAATTCAATAAACAACACATGTACAAAGTGTTAATGTTGTCCAAGTAATAGTACACAAACCCAATCCCTGTTGACCTCTGAAATAATGCACATAACCCATAATCAACATGGCAATATGCCAACATAACAATGTATAATAGTAAAATCATGTTTACCCGTTGTAACTAAGTTGTTACAACCAATTTAGACCGAGAGTCATTGATCCACTCACCTTTACCTCAGTCGCTCACTCAGAATTCTTATATTACTGAGTCTTTGGTTGATCTGAGAACAAACAGAATAATGAGTTAGTGACTTACTAATTATTGATTAGATTACAAAATATCATACAAATAATTAATACATATTTTTTCCATACAAACTTAAATCATTACATATTAAATCTTTAACAAATAAAATCTATTCTGGTTCCACATCACTAAAACACAGATACCCAAAAGAATCAAATATCATCAATCATACCCGATCGGGTCACTGGCCATACACGGTCGGGTCACTAGCCATACCCGGTCGGGTGACTAAGGAAAAATTCAAGATTTTAATTTAAGTCCCGTGCTGAAGTCATTTTGTTCTAATTCACGCAATCGGATAAGTTTACGCGATCGGGTATCACTACATACCCGTTCGGGTATCATAGCTTACCCGTCCGGGTGAGGTTAGAAACCCAGAAACCAGATGACCTTCTGCAATTTACAACTTCGAACCAAAACACCAATTTCACAAAAACTCAGTTGCAATACACGATCTAACAAATAACCTCAAATATCATCAATAAACTTAGTATAACAACAAACAACATAATCTAACATCAAATTCTACACATGCATTAATAATCTAACCTAATTTTAGCCAAACTCAAACACATATGTGAAAATGGGTAAAATCAACTTACAATCAAGATAGTAACAAGTTGATGATGATGAATTCAGTTGTAAACACAAGATCGCAGCCTCTTCTTTTGTTTCGATTTCTTGTATTAATGACTTTTCTTCAAGTGTGTGTATTTTGATAGTAAGAGAAGGTTGGGTGAAATGAAATAAGTTAGGTCGGGCTCTACCAACCGACCCCAATATACTTTGTATAAATTATATCCCTTCTAAATCTATTGTCTGGAACTTAAAAACCATTTGCGAGAACAATAAGTTCTATTTTACCGACAATTATAACAATTTAAAAGAAGCAGCATTTTACTATTCACAATAAGTCATTTAACTAATTGACCTATTAATTTCAACAATCAAATAATGTAAAAAAATTATTTATAACATATTTAAATAACACAATAAAATAAAGAAAATTACCGTATTACTTCTAGGCCCATAAAGAGGATGTTACAGTTTTAAAAGCTAGTATATATGTATATATATATACTTGGGGAGTTGATATATACAACAAAAAAAGTTATTCATACACCAAACTGTACAACTATTTTTGCTTATACTACATTATAGCATAATTTGATGTATGAATAACTTTTTTTTGTTGTATTTATCACCTCCCTATACTTGCCAGCCATCAATCCAATTTGGCTAGCCCGTCATTACCATTCTTGCGAGTCTTCAACATCACACAATTTATTACTTATACCACGTATTACAATTACAATTACAATGTATATATAAAATAAATAGACTCTTAAACATATAACTTTAATTATACGTAAAAAAAAGTTGTTAGATTTTTTTTTCTAATATTATATTTTGGTTATTGATAGACTAGAGATTTGTGTTTATTTCTTATTCAAAACTCAATACATTTTCTATATGTTCTATGAAAAGTTTGAGTTTTCAACCTTTCATATATATATAAGAGTAAATTATTTAAATCGTCCATGTGTTTTCCTAATTTCTTCACTGGTCGTCCCTACTTTAAAAGGGTATTTAAATTTCTCAATATTTGAAATTTTGTATTTAAATAGTCAAATTTTTGACAACCTATTAAAAGTCCCGTTAAGTCACAATACGTGACTTGCACGTGAGGGTATGCTAGTCTTTCCACTTGCACACCTTATCTTCTTCCTGCCATCCTTGTCCCGTTTTGATTTCAAGCATTTTTGGACTAAAGTCATTAACAATCGAATACCCACTACCAAATTGAAACACTAAAAAATCAATTGTTCAATATACCCACCAATAACACTTGCAATCTTCTAACTCATCTACAGAATTGACCTGAATTTCTCTAATTAAGAACATATAGCACATTCACAATCACCGTATGCCGCCACCGACCCATTATTTGTTGTCAACCATCAGCTATTTCTTCGTCGCCGGTTGCTACTGTTGTGGCCACTGAAAATGGATGTTGTTTTCGTAGTAGGTAACGGCTGTTGCGTTTAAAAATGATGTAGAAAACATAACTCTGGATCTAGTAAACGAGGTGAGAAGGTTGGGTTAGGTTTTTGAACTTTGATATATCTCTAGTGCAAATCCCGATGTATCAATATTTTTTAATGCTGCTTCTAGCAGTAACGAAAAAGTTTTGATGATGGCTTCAAAATCGAAAACGAAACCGTAAATCCGGAGAAACAAAAATGAACCAAAATCAGTGATTTGAGAGAAAATTTTAGATCCGGTTACAGTGGTGGAAGTTATTGATCCGGTAGTGTGTAGCAGGAGAAGACCATTGGCAAGAGTTGTCAAAGTATACGGGTCTCCGATCAAACCGTTGGATTTGTTTGTCAACGAAGAAAGATGAATGTCTTTTTATTGATAATTAATAGGGTAAATTGCATTTTTTATCCTCGTGGTTATCTCAGATCGCTGATTATGTCCTTATACTTTTTTTTGCAATGATTGTCCCTGAACTTTTCAAATTTTGCAATTTTCGTATTTTGCCGTTAAAATTAACAAATGAGTCGTTAAGTCTGTGTAAAATGACCAGGATAACCTTCCTCTTCAAAGAGGACCCAACCTTTCCCTAAGATTTCGAAGTACAAAATCATCACCGAACACCAACTTATCCTAATTTCATAGCAAGATTCTTATTAAAAATCATATTAATATTATACATGCATATATTATATGGAATCTGAAAACCATTACAGTACATATGAACATATATATACATACATGAACACCGATATAGAAAAACAAACACAAATAAAAAGTTGAAATTAATTCAGTACGAACTCACTAAATTTAACACAACACAAAATCAACCATCTTTTTATCCGAAACAGGAACCCAAAATGTCACAGAACCACAACACCACCGCCACGATCTTGTACAACACCATCGATTGATCTCGTGCCGGGAGCCGCACCGGTTGCCCGAGCACCGTACCGCCTAGCCCCATCCGAACTTCAGGAGCTGTCCACCCAGTTACAGGAACTCCTGGATAGAGGATTCATCAGACCGAGTTATTCACCTTGGGGAGCTCCGGTCTTGTTTGTCAAAAAGAAAGACAGTTCATTCAGAATGTGTATCGACTACCGGGAGTTGAACAAGCTAACCGTCAAGAACCGATACCCACTTCCTCGAATAGATGATGTGTTCGATCAACTTCAAGGATCAAGCTGTTATTCAAAGATTGATCTTCGATCTGGTTATCATCAATTGCGTGTTCGCGATGCCGAGATCCCAAAAACCGCATTCAGAACCCGTTATGGGCATTATGAATTCCAAGTGATGCCATTCGGTCTAACCAACGCACCGGTTGTATTCATGGACCTTATGAATCGGGTGTGTAAACCCTATCTTGACAAGTTTGTCATCGTCTTCATTGATGACATCCTCATCTATTCGCGCAACGAACAAGAGCATGCACAACATCTCAAAACCATTCTAGAACTACTTAGACACGAGGAACTCTACGCCAAATTCTCGAAGTGTGAATTCTGGATACAAACCGTTCAATTTCTTGGACACGTTATCGATAGTCAGGGAATTCATGTAGATCCTTAAAAAATCGAGGCTATCAAAAATTGGCAACCACCGACAACTCCAACAGAAGTACGGCAGTTTTTAGGACTGGCCGGGTACTATCGACGATTCATCGAGAACTTCTCAAAAATAGCCATACCACTCACGACACTGACTCAAAAGGATAAAAAGTTCGACTGGACTGATAAACCAGAGTCAGCATTTCTACTTTTGAAACAAAAGCTTTGCAGTGCTCCCATTCTATCCTTACCCGAAGGCACCGATGACTTCGTGGTATACTGCGATGCTTCACATCAAGGTCTCGGTTGCGTATTGATGCAACGAGACAAGGTCATTGCTTACGCCTCGCGACAAGTCAAGGTTCACGAAAAGAACTACACTACTCACGACCTCGAACTTGGAGCTGTCGTGTTCGCTCTCAAAATCTTGAGACACTACCTCTATGGCACTAAGTGCACAATCTTTACCGACCACAAGAGTCTCCAACACATATTCGACCAAAAAGATCTTAACATGAGGCAACGTAGATGGGTTGAATTACTCACCGATTACGACTGTGAGATCAAATATCATCCGGGCAAGGCAAACGTGGTTGCCGATGCCCTCAGTCGTAAGGAACGAACAAAACCACTTCGAGTCCGAGCCGTCAGTATGACCATTCACAACGATTTGAATATTCAGATCCTCACCGCTCAACTCAAAGCTCTCAAACCCGATAATGTCAAAAACGAGGCCTTACGAGGCATGGACAAACAATTTGAAATTAAACCAAATGGAGTTAGGTACTTCGCCAACCGAATCTGGTTGCCTAATTTCGGGAATATGCGGGACTTGGTGATGGATGAAGCTCACAAGTCCAAATATTGTATCCACCCGGGATCCGACAAAATGTATCACGGCATCAAAGAGCTTTATTGGTGGCCGAACTTGAAAGCTGAAATTGCCACTTACGTCAGCAAGTGTCTTACTTGTTCGAAAGTCAAAGCCGAATACCAGAAACCTTCCGGCTTACTCCAACAACCCGACATTCCTGAATGGAAATGGGAACAGATTGCCATGGATTTCATAACCAAACTCCCTAAGTCGTCGAGCGGTTGCGATACCATTTGGGTGATCGTCGATCGTCTCACAAAATCTGCTCACTTCCTGGCAATCAAGGAAACCGATAAAATGGAATGCCTCGCACAAATCTACATCAAAGAAATTGTTTCTCGACACGGTGTTCCTACCGCGATTATCTCTGATAGAGATGCATGTTTCACATCTCGTTTCTGGCAAACACTCCAAAAATCACTGGGTACCCGTCTTGACATGAGTACCGCGTACCACCCTCAAACGGATGGCCAGAGCGAACGAACTATTCAGACACTGGAAGATATGCTACGAGCCTGCGTAGTTGATTTCGGTACAAATTGGGAAAGACATCTACCGTTGTGCGAGTTTTCGTACAATAACAGCTATCACGCCAGCATCAAAGCTGCACCTTTTGAGGCACTGTACGGTCGTAAGTGCCGATCACCGATCTGTTGAACTGAAGTGGGAGATAGTCAACTCACTGGTCCTGAACTCATACACGAAACCACCGAGAAAATTGTTGAAATCCAAAACCGACTCAAAGCCGCGCGTGATCGTCAGAAAAGTTATGCTGACGTGAGACGCAAACCACTCGAGTTCCAAGTTGGGGATCGAGTACTCTTGAAAGTATCGCCTTGGAAAGGCGTAATCCGGTTCGGTAAACACGGGAAATTAAATCCCAGGTACATTGGGCCTTTTGAGATCCTCGAACGGATCGGCCCCGTGGCGTATCGATTGCAGCTGCCATCCGAACTCAGCAGCGTGCACCCTACCTTTCACATTTCTAACATAAAGAAATGTCTGTCCGACGAGACACTTATCATACCACCTGACGAGATTCGCATCGATAACAAACTTCACTTCGTTGAGGAACCCGCTGAAATTATGGACCGTGAGGTCAAACAACTAAAGCCAAGTTGTATTCCCATCGTCAAAGTCAGGTGGAATTCGCGGCGTGGTCCGGAATTCACTTGGGAACGGGAGGACCAAATGCGACACAAGTATCCTCACTTATTCACTGACTCTACATCGAACGCGACTTTGACTTAAATTTCGAGACGAAATTCTCTTAACAGGGGGAGAATGTAACAACCGCCAAATTAGGACTAGTATTTAGTGCCTAATTCTATGATTTATACATGTAATTAGTTCCGTGTTAGGCTAATTAATGTATCAAAATATATTGATGAATATATACGAATACGCGATTGGATTAGATCGTACACAGTTTTCAATCGAATGTAATTCGATTCAGTTAAATACGGACGTTGGTGAAACATTTTGTTCAATAACGCGATCATTTCCCAAGTAATTATTATGACAATATCTCAAGTGTGTATTATATCGTACAAATAAACGTCTACACAATTAAAATAGTTAACGCGCAATTTAAAAACAAAAATAAACAAATTTATTTAAAGATTTGACCAAATAATTCAACTAAATTATTAAACAAAGATTCGTAAATTAATATGAATAATTAACGCGTAAAATAAATATGTAACGCTTAAATGACGGAGAAAACGAACACCGCACGGAGTACGGAACGGAGACTGAAAATGGGAGGCTTAACCTCCCACTTCCCTCCTTCTTTCCTCATTTCTCCACCTCACACTCTCTCTCTTACTCTCTTTTCTCTCTTTCTTTCTCTCAAAATTTCCACCACCACCATCATCCTAAAACGCCAAAAAGCACCACGAAACGACATCAAATCACCAAGCTCATTTGGGGAAAAAGATTCACCTCGTCACGATCTACATTTCCATCTTTTCGGATTCTCCCGGCGTTAACTTTGTAAGTTCCGACAAATTCTCGAAACCTCTCGGTTTTTACTTATTTTCAGCTTATGGTTGTTTATTTACACTTGTAATGTCCATTAGAGGGTTGGGTAAAAGAATCGGACCAAGTGGTCGTCGAAAAACTCGTTTTTGGCCCAAAAATCCGTCAACAGTTCGAAGTGACGCAACGACGACTGCAGTATAGCGTCACTTCGTGCGTCACTTAAGTGACGCATTGAGTGTCGCTAAAAGCCCTAATTTTGCATCACTTGCCTAAGTGCCGCATAAAACCCCTTTTTCCCGACACTTGTCTAAGTGTCGCAAATTCAATACCCGTCACTATGAACCGACACTTATAGCGTCACTTGTCTAAGTGACGCCTACAATCGAGAACTGATTTCACCCGTCACTAACCTTAGTGACTCACGACACATGTACCGACACTTACAACCGACACTTCCTTAAGTGTCGCACCCTATGCGTCACTTGCACACGTGACGCCATTAAATCAGAATCCGTCATTCCATGCGACACTTCCTAAGTGTCGCCTAAACCCTTGAGTGTCGCTTAAAGTGACGCTAAAAACAGAAGGTTTCAAACCAATTTTTACTAAGTGTCGAGACCTAAATTTTATCCCTTGAATTCACCCAACTTCAAGTCCAGATGCGTTTTTCACCAAAGCAATTTAGTAGAAATAAAAATTTTTCGAGCTGACTTGGCATCTCGACTCCAACCAGGGGCCAGCCCCTTGGACCCCGCTAGGGGTTGCCACCCCTGGAACCCCGCTAACCAGGGGCGCTGCCCCCGGACCCCCGTCACCTAAAGCGAATAAACACTTTTAAGTATAACTATTTGAAAACAAAATGATAATGTTAAGATTATTACTACAACTAATCACCAACGGGCCAACCATGATTTCTAAGAACAAACGATAACGAACCAACATTGGACATAACGAGTTGTGTAGACAACTAGCCTAAATGGTCTTGCGGGACATCTACTTACTTAACCTTATATGTTTAGGCATTTAAAGGTTACGGGTTCGGAGAACCTACACACTACTCACTGTTTGCTACTGCTTACTGCTTGACTCAGGTGAGTCTTACAGCCCCACTTTTATTGCTTTACATACGGGGTGAGATACATTGCTTACTTTTCTTGAACACAAGTACGAACTATACATTTTACTATACGTGATTGCATGAGTTACTTACTTTTCACTGAAGTCTCTCCATCATATATCGTTAGTTATGAACTTAAGCGCGAACACTAGTTAATGGAACCATTAGGGAAATGACCCTCCCCGCCCGGGGTAGTAGCGCTACCACGAACCGTTCTGTATAAACGGGCGACTATTATTCGTTACTTATGCTTGCTCAGTTACGAGCATGTCACAGGAGCAACTTATTACTTACGGGTTAAGCTTCGATTATGAGCCTCATGACAACGGTATAACTTACTTATTTTACATTTGCAGGATTGCAAATACTTGATTTGCGCCTGCGGGCACTACTGATGAAATCTTGTGTTCAAAACTGATATTACTTACAAACCTGTGAGATTCACCAACATTCGTGTTGACCCTTTTAGCATGTATTCTCAGGTACACAGACGGAGTAGGATTACTTCAGGATATAGCTAGAGTCGCATGATTTCAACTAAACTGCATTAACGGAGATTCTCAGCATTATCTTTTGTACATGTTGATTATGTAATAGAATCTCCCGCCATACGCGTGGACTCTAGGAAGCTACATTTTGTATATGAAAACATTAAGTTTTCAAACATTTATTTCTATTTTACAACGTCTCATTTAGAAGTCGTTTACTGTATATCTTGTGCTTTGTATATTGATTAGTAACACCCAGGTATGCTTCCGCAAATCATTAAATTTGGGGGTGTTATAATTTGCTTTGAATCCTAGTAGTGATTTGAAGAACTTTGAAGCTTTTCCCATTTGTTGTGAATTATTTGGTTATTATTTTAGTTTGTTAGGAAATGCATTTTGGTGTGAAAACGAATAGTGTACCAACCGTCTCTTGATCGGTGGCTACTAGATCGATTTACATATTTCTATAAAACATGTGTGTGTATACATATCGATTATCTATTCAGATCTACATCAATGTCGAAAATTGAAAATTTGGTTCGTATACTTATTTGAGACATGCCTAAAGGGTCATATGACTATAATACGAAGTGCTGTGGCTAATGATAAGGATTTGGCAAAATCAAAGGTTTGATAATTGTAGTGTAATGTTAATGTAGTTAATTACAGTTTCAATTGCTTGTGTACAATGATATATGAATACCTAAAATCATTTTTAATATTGCGAATATACTTCTATTATATATGGAATTGAATGTTTTGAAGCCTTGAAAAAAAATATTGAATAAAAAAATATTTTAAGATGAATTTAGTCAAGAAACCAATTGATTAATGTTAATAATGTTATGAAATAGAAATCTGCAAATTTTCACGTTACAGTTGTAAACGAGTCTAAATATATACGCGTTTGAAGTTTATAATCATTTTATCAAAAGAATTCATAAAATTATAATTAATTCATAAAATTATAATATAATTGTTAAACAATTCAAATTACAATATTGATTGAGCTAAGACAACAAGCAAACATGCATCATAACCTAAACTTACAGTCATTATATCAAAAGAATTCATGAATAAATTATAATATAATTGCTTCTATTTTTGTTCTTACCATATGCAAAATCTATTATGCTTGGTCTTCCATTATTTATATTTTCATACAAAATAATAGAATTTCTATCATATACATTATCTGCGTAATTATAAAAGTAAAATAGGCATTCGACAGTCCGTTTGTATACACGGGTTTGTGGGCCAGTATATTAATAAGGCATGCATATGCAAATTGTAATGTCGTAGTAGGGTAGCTAGGGGACATGAGATGGCATCCGGCCATCCGCACCTATACATAGCTAGCAATTTCACATGGTGGTGTGCCCATCGCCATATATTATTGTGCGATCTTATGTGTGTGTGGGGATCTAAGATGATTTATTAATATACTTTGCATGCAGGACTAATGTAATTTGACAAAGGAAAATGATTGGTGAAACCTAAATCAGTAAGACTAAATATAGACCTAATAATATGATTGGTGGATATAAAAAATTGATTGGATGAGATCCAAAGAGAGGAAAAAATCAACCAATCATATTCGTATGTCTATATTTAGGTCCATATAATTAGGCTCATATAGCATTACTGTTTGACAAAAAGTCTCATATACTATGCATCATAAAAAAATTATATAATTTAGCACCCTCACTGAGAATCGATCCGAGTTATAAAATTTACGTAGATAAAAAAAAGTGTTTTCCCTCAAACTCCACTCGAGCTGAAATATGTTTGATCAATATGTACATTATCATATAGGGTTAATAATTATTTAATCACCAAAATTTCTATCTTTTTTTTTTTTTTTTTCCTTTTAACCATTCAACCTTTTTTAAAAAGTTTTAACACCTTAACTTATTGGTTGTCAAAAATTTAATCCTTTTTGTTTGTTTGACGTTTAAAATAACTCTTTTGGTAACCTGTAAACAGTTGTTCAGGTTTCATTAATCAATTGAACATAAGTTTAAAAATGGTTTAATCACCAAAATTTCAAAAAAAAAAAAAAATTTAACCTTTCAAGTTTTTCTTTCATGATTTAACCCTTTAACATAGTGTTTACTATTTTTTATTTAAAACATAAACCTAAAGTAATATAAAAACACACATATAATTAACTTGATGGTACATACATATTAAATGTTTTACTATTTTAATAAAGGGTAATACCCTTGCATCATAATTGTATTTTCCATAATTTTTTAATAATCAAAATATTACTTTAATCATAAAGAATAATGTTGTATATATTATGTTACGTCATATATCTTTTTAAATATTTAAGTATATAAAATATAATGCTTATATAGCAAGTACAATATTATGACAAATAATTTTATAACGTTTTATTTATAGAAAAGTGCATTGATATAATATTGTCATGTCTAACAATTCTAATTTTATAAAAATTTATTTATAGTGAGTGTATGTATTATTTTATATAATATTTCTCAGAGAAAGTTATTTTTAGATGTTATATAATAATTATGTTTTTAGTATGTAATACAGTAATTTTATAGATTAAACTGGTTTAAAGTGTAAAACAATTACTTACGTGGAATAATTGAGATTAATTAGGTTTTTAAAATTTTCTAAAATAATTAACATGTGATAACAGGTTATAATGGTTATTTTAATAGGTCATTTAAAGTTAAATGGTTAAAACATGATTAAAAAAAAAAGTTGAATGGTTAAAACGAAAAAACTTGAAAATTTGTTGATTAAACCATTATTAACCCTTATCAAATATGGAAATTAAAATCATGTATATATTAATTTATGTTAACGGGCTTGCCTAAAATCAAAAAAGTTGGGGACCGGGAATTTAAAGTATACGTAATGATTGTGGATATATGCTATCGCTGTATTGTATATGTTTATGTTTATAGTATATAGTATATATAATATATAAATAATCATAATATATGAAAGAAAGATACTGATGAAAAGGATGCATCCATGGGGAATGGAAACTGACATTGATGATGAAGTAGATAGAAGAATAATACGAACACGACGTACGTACGTGTAAAATACATATATGATATATCACACGATTTTATTTGCATATATAGTCAGGCCCAGCCCCAGGGGTGTTCAACCTGGGCTGCAGCACATGGCCCATTTATTTGAGGGGTCCAAAATCTCGATATGTTGTTTATCTATCTTATATGAAATCAAGTATCAACAGAAGTGCTGTAGTAGTTAAGTGGTCAAGTCAATGTTTTTCGAATATAAGGTCATCTGTTCGAGTCCAATTTTGTTATTTACTTTTGTACCTGCTAATCTACAGTTATGTATAGTTAAAGCGTTATGTATTTTCTATCTTAATATACTAGTGATATCTTCTATCTTCTCTTCTACTATATATAAAGAAAACATGATGTCTTAAAATTTTGACACATCATCAACTCTTATTCATTTTCTTTTTCATTTTTTATATCAAATTTATAATAATAATATTAATAATAATAATAACAACAACAATAATAATAATAATAATAACTAACTTTTCAACTAGAATTTTTTTTTTTTTTCATTTTCATGGTTACACTTTTGAAACATCTACATCTATGCATTTATCAAGGGGTTAGTATCTAATAATGCATCTAACTTGTGTTTGATCTTTATTGTATGTACACAACTTATGTTTGCTATTTAATAATAATATTAATAATAATAATAACAACAATAATAATAATAATAATAACAATTAACTTTTCTACTAGATTTTTTTTTCATTTTCATGGTTACACTTTTGAAACATCTACATCTATGCATATATCAAGTGGTTAGTATCTGAGAATACATCTATCTTGTATTCGATCTTTATTGTGTGTACCAACTTATGTTTGCTATTTTTAATGCATCCAACTTTCAATTAATGTGTTTTAGTGTATTTTGATGACGTTTTGATGATATGTTAGACTCTCCGGATGCCAAGTAAGAGTCACTAAACGACTCGTAAAAGTCATAGTAATTTAAGAGTAGAGGTACGAGTCACCTCGTTCTTAAAATTTTTGACTCGAGTCGCAAGAGCCGACTCATTAGTCGTAATAGTTTAACAACTATGTGATTATCATTCAACACTTAATATTAAAATTAACTTTTAAACAAAAATCTATTAAAGAAAGTATTAACGTTGGGATTGGGCTGTGCGTATGCAAAGCCACGAATATTTCTAGTACTATATATAAAGAAGACATGTTGCCCTTAAAAATTGACACATCATCAATCTCTTTTTCATTTTTTTCCTTCATTTTATTTATATTAAACTTATTTTAATACAAAACATTAATATAATAGTAATTAATAAATTATCTACCTACTAATTTTTTTTATCACTTTCATGTTCACACTTTCGACGCATATACATCTATGCATTGTATCAAACACTTCCGTTTTTTCATTCTATATTTATACAATCTTTTTAGCAAAGTTTCTTTAACGTCCTTTTAATTTGTCTCTATTTTTAGTTTTCCTATCAAACATGTTTGCTCTCTCAATATATTTTTGCAAAAAATATGGGATATGCTAACGGAAGCACCAAAGGCTTTCGATAGCAAAAATTAAGTGTCATAATTACAATTAAAGTTTCTTCAACAATCTAAAATCTTATTTAATACATGTCGTATATAAAAATACGTTAGTTTTTTTTTTTTGAAAAAATGACATGTAAACTTGCTCTTTATAAAGTTTTCTTAATAGTTTTTGTCTACTAGAGATGTTGTTGGATGCATATTCAAATTACTTAGTGTAAACACGTTAGTCTTTTGAAAAATGACATGTAAACGTTCTTTAGAAAGAAATCATAACCTCCCTCTAAGAAAAAAAAACCAGCTTTATTTTATTAATATGTAAGATTCATAGTCAACCGAAAGAACATTGAATACTCTTTAATTATGATAACATCATTCATGATGATCGAGACAAACTACCGGTAAAAAGTAGAGAAGAAGATATTAATGACTTTTCTTCGTTCCGGTAAAACACCAATCTCAAAGATAATATATCTATAAGAAAATGTAAAAAAAATTAGCATTAGCCTTTCAAAGAGTGGGTCGTGCTTCGCACGGCATGCTAGCTTACTAGTAGTTAAAACAAAAACATATATAGAAACTAAATAAAGCTTGAATAAGGGCCCAATTTGAATTTCGGCACATGGTCAACAAAGTTTACAGGCCGGGCCTGTATATAGTAGGTATAGGTAGGACTACTAGTGAAGTTTTTGGGGTCTTACAACTTAATTGATGTCTTTATTTAAGTTATAATGACTACAGAATGAAATCCAGTAAATTAAACTTGATAATAATCCCGAATCTTTAAAATCCAAATTAAACGACATAAACATATTACAAACCTAGTTAATCAATCTGTATGTTATGTTCTATATGCATATTATATTAGACAAGACTAATGTAACACGTACTATTGCATTTTTTTCCACTTAAATACAAAAAACCTTGAAACTAGCTTGTTATAATTGACTAATGCCTTCTCAACCCTACTCGTCCATATATATATGGACTTGGGATCCAGTGAAAACACAATGTTTATGTGAGAACGATGAAAACACATCCTAATCATCCATTTTTTAAGTAAAAAACCTGATTTTAGATGTGACAATTTTGTAAATATTTGAAGTTTGATTTTGAAGGGTTCACATAAGGGTTGATCGGTGAAGTTTATTTTTTTTTTCTGTTTCACAAAAGATTTAACATGGTGAAGTTTTATTTAATATTTGTTAACATCATGTTTGAAGTAGTGAATCGATATGTATAAACATTAACCTCTTCAAAAACTAATGTTAACAAAAAAAAAATTAACTTCATCTCATTAAAAATTATGTGAAACCCTAAACCCCTAAACCCCAAACCCTAAACCCTAAACGCTTTACAAAACTCTAAACCCTAAATCATACTAAACCCTAAACCTTAAACCCTACTAAACCCTAAACCATAATAAACCCTAAACCCTACTAAACCCTAACCCTAAACCCTAACCTTAACCACAAATTAAATGTATAACCAATCACTAACACATGTTACTAATTTGTAAAACCCACAAAAAAATGGAAGAAAAAAAAAGCTGTCGAAAGTATGCCTCGAGGGACGGCAAATCGTAGAGGAGAAAACGCTGAATTTTATGGTGCAATTTTCATGATTTTTCGACTTACCGTTTGTGAGATATTTAATTTTTAAAAATGTAGATGAGAGTTAATAAAGTGACACATGGCAGAAATATGTTGGTTCTCTCATTCTCACTCAAAGTTGGTGTACTCATTTGAACCTTACTCTATATGTATATTATGATTATGATTATGAATTAATATGAAAGCTAAAAATGAAAATGTTGAAATTCAAGGTTTTCTTCCCCCACCCTTCTATTGGGCTTACAAGTACATTTATACTATTGATGGGCCTTCGAATTTTGATCATCGGTTTATCTTTCATTTACAAAAAATTGAGTTTAATATTTTTATTATATTTATATATAAAAAAAAAAAACTGTAAAAATCAATTAATGAAACTTGAAATGATTATAACACAGTAATATAAAAGCATGGTGACCCAGGAACTCAAGGGATATATATATATATATATATATATATATATATATATATATATATATATATATATATAAGGGGATCAAAAAAGAAGAAAATTCGGGTGGAGAAGGGGGAGAAGCAATTTTAACCAATCATTTAAATTCAAGGTCAAAGGATATTCTGGTAAATTTTAACTTAATTAAAAAAAAATAACATTTCTTTTTAGGGTTTTTATGCCGAAAAAGGAGTCAATAATTCTCATTTTTGTGTTTTGGGGTATCAAATATTCCTAACTTTTTTAAATGAACAACTTATTTGAAAATTATGATTAAAGGGTATCGGTACCAAATTAATCGACCGTTCTTTGCCGAAAAATGAGTCAATAATTCTCATTTTTCCCAAAGAAGCATTTTACCATTCTCCGATCTATGTCATATTAACCGATTCACCGACATTAGCGTGTTTTCGGGTATCAAATACTCCGATCTATGTCATATTATACAATTTATAATGGGCAGTTTCTTTCTTTCCAATTTTGTAGGGGATTAAGTCGACGTGAATTACCCATAATCAATAAAGTTTGTGCAATCCCATGAAAATAAGTGAGATCCATTTACATTTGATTCTCCACTCAATTAACGGGGATTATGCATATCAATTTAAAATCATCACTTTCAAAAATCATATATTCTTCAATTTCATCACTCAATTAACTCAAAACGCTACATTTTCAGTTCATTTCATCCACGAATTTAATATTAACAGCATCATAAAACTTTCATCAATTACTTGTTGAATCGATTACCTAAGCTGCAAAAATATATAATCCGTATTTTCTTGTTACCTTAGTTTTGATTCGGGCGATAAATTATGATTCAGAAAATAGGTAATTTTGATTCGAGCGATAAACTTGTAATATATTTTATGATTCACATGTCTTTTATTACTATTTTGATTCAGAAAATAGGAACTTTTATCGGAAAATTAGGAACTTTGATTCGGTAACTGTAATACCTACTACATGATTCACAAAGTTAGAACTAATTCAAACCATAATAATCATGAAGTTCATATTTTATTGTTGACAAACATACCTTCGATTTAGAATAACATACTTTGATTCAGAAAACTAAGAACTGTATATGATTCAACAACTAAAAATACGTATCACATTCATGATTCTGAAAAAAAAAATACTATGATTCAACACCTATGAAACGCCCTAAAATTTTTTTTTTCAACTCAAAAATCGACTTTATAAATGTCCCATAACTTCATCATACATATATAAGTTCACTTTAATACTTTAAAGGATTAAATTTTGTTTTAATTAGAACATGGTCAAACCTGGAGGGATACCCGCCGGGTAAGCTGGGTACCCTCCGGGTACACACAAAGTTTGGCGGGGTACCCGTCGGATAAGCGGGCTACCCGCGGGGTAATCATGCTAGCTCTACACCCTTCAACTTCTGTCCCAATTTATAAAGGGGCTAGCCGTTTACCACCCCTTCACCTGCCGGATACCCGCTCGTGTAACCCCTCTACCCGCCGGGTAGAAGTGGTACCCGCCGGGTACCCCTGCAGGATCAGCAGGTTCCACTATGCACCCTCCAATGCAAAACTACGAACTTTGAGCTAGCATAATTTTTAACTCGGTAAAATTTAGACTTTCAAATTTTGCGAGCACCTTCATAATACCAAAATAAAGGTTTCCCATTTTTACATTTTTCAAATTTCTCAAAATCGCGGATTTGGACGTATGACTAAAAACGACCCATTTTGGACCAATTTGGGCGACGACCTAGTTTGCAAACCACATGCAATTGGGCTTGGGCATTTTGCACACTATACAACCACCTCAAGTGAAATTTAAACCGCACAACACATCGACCATACCACAAATTCAATTCAACTTAGCACACCGCTCAAAAATGACCCATTTGGACCCTCACAACCCGTTACACTAAAACACATTTTTGCATGCATATCAACCACGTCAATTACATTAAACGAGTATCGTGAAAGGTTACAAATTATCATTTTCACAAAATATATCTCCAAACTAGTTTTGGATCCTCGACTCCCCTTACGACAATTTGGTTCCTTTCACACATTAGTTATAAAACATTTACCTAATTAACCACCACATCAAGATCATACACAAATGATCATTTACACAAAAAGGGCTTTCTAATCGTATCCATAGCATGATTTATACAAAAAGGGATTGCCACTTACTACCGTAATAGTAAGCTCTACCGCTACTCATTCTTGGGCTCCTTGCCCAAATTTTCCCTCGCCCCGCCACTAGTACCTATCAACACAATGACATTAAGGGAGGTAAGCTCACGGCTTAGTAAGTAACGGATATGTAAACACAAATGAGCAACAATTAAAGCAATAATAATATTAACTCATAAAATCACACTCAAGTGATTTGCCCACATCTCAATAAGTAAGGTGACCATACACAAATGATCATATAACTCAATTTAAGAATCCTCGATACTCATAATCTCTTGTTCCTACTCAAAGGAGTTCGTTTCACCATTTCATTATAAAGATGCAGCTTTCTCCATTCTCATACTCGTCCTTGGAATCACCATGATACCTCCAAGTTATACACACTCAAGTGTTCAACTCCTCATAACCGTGTCTTAGTAATCCCTCCCATCCCATTACTTACCTTAGGTTAAAGTCGATAAAATGATAGCTCTAGCACGTTCTCGATTTCTCTTTGGAATCACCTATACACATTAATACATGTATCATCAATCACTACTCAAGGTGATTATCTCATTATTAACTCAAACTCTCGTTTCTTAAGGTTTCTAAACGTTTTTATAACTAGTTTGTTACAAGCTAACAACAACAACAACAACAATATTAACTCCAATCATCAACTCATCTTAATCACAAATTTTCATCAATAATCATCATCAAAGCAAAACACTTGCATTACTTAAGAACTACAACAATAATAGTATGTGAATACTTAAAGAAGTTCATTTACACTCACTAATCACCTCTACTTACTTCAAGTATCAAGAATCATCATTTTCATCAAAACCCAAAAATTGAGTTTATCTTCAAATCACCAATTCACAAAATTGAGAAGTTAGATGAGTTGTGTTTACCTTTGTGATGATGAATATGCAAGATTCCAACTAAAATCTCCAAGAAATTTGGCTAATTTTGAAGAAAATCACTTGTTCTAGCTCACCAAATCGTTTTCTCTCTGGCTCTCACTCTATTCTCTGTGTAACCACCAAATGAACCGACCATACCTCTCTATTATTGGGGTTAGATGGGTTTAGTTGTACACTAATTTAAACTATGGACACAATATATCCCCCTAGTCTCGATACCACTTAAATTAAGTTAAAGGCTCGTTTTATTCAATTTAAATTCCTAACTCAATAGGAAAAATAAATACTCAATATAAAATAATATTAACGATTTAACTCTTTATAAATATTAAAATTACAAACTTACAAAAAATTAGGGTGTTACAACCTAATTACACCTTTTACTTCATTAATCAAAACTACGATTCAACACCTAGTAATACCTTTTTGTTACCTTTGACATTGAATTGATTCCCTTTTCTTGTTTTTGCCATATTGAAGAACGCAAACATAAATAACCCTTCATTCAGTACTAGAACTTTGTTGAGCGGTTTGCGTCACGATTCAGAAACACGGCATTGGTGAAATTCTTTTGTTTAGGTGTGTCCTACGAATTCTTTGATAGGGTTTAGGGTTTTTTGGTTCGCTATTTTGGAAGAAGGAAAGATTTTAGGAGAATTAGTTTTTTTATTAAAATAATAATGAAACACACGTTTGGTATTTCCTATAATCTTGCACAGGTTTTTAATTTTAGTTAATAATTACTTTTTTAATTTTTTTAATCAACCTAATGACTCTTGTACCCCTGAAACTTTGAATTATCTTTAATATATATATAAAACAAAATACCATGGAGGAGTTTAGACCCTTGATTAGACTCCCTAATTAGAAATCAATGGCTTAGATTAGTTTAAGATAAGTATACTTAACACCCCTAATAATTTATTTTAAAACTTTTTTACATAATAACCGGATATATAAATATAAATATTATATATACAAAGTTATAATATATAAATTATATTATATAAAAAATGAAAAAATTTAAGCCGATCTAAAACCCACCACTAGCTAGGGTTTCTTTTTCTCCTCTTCTATTCAATTTCAATATACCGTACAAAAACAAAACCATTTGAAACCCCAAATACTCCATGGAATTGAACCACCACACAAACCATCATATTCAATTCGTTCGTTCACAGTGGCGGTGCAAACCATGCAACATATTTTCTGGGGAGTTGGAAACCATAACCATCGCCTATTGTCGAGTTGAGAAGGATATTCACTCCAACTTCACTATCATCACCTCCTAACGTCACAACTACTGGTCTCAAGGTTCATAGTAAGTCCTTTTTTAGTTTAAATCGATTCTTATCAAACATAATATAAACTATACTATGAACAAAAAAATTTTTATGCTTTTCGTTTGAACTTGACCTTGGTAATTATTGGTAACTGATCCAACGAATGATCAATTGGGAGTTTAAGGTGTAATGATGATCATTTCAGTTTCGTGATCCTAATTTTTTGAAGTTACATGATTAGTCGTTGGAATGTGATCTCTATATATGATGCATGCCTTTTATACAAGCAAATGACGAGGAGTTACAAAATTTAGCCAGTGATATCCGTGTTCTATAGATTCAACAATAAAAAGAAGATAATGGATAAGCTAATTGAGATAGCTGAGCTCATACAATGGTAAGAAGACGTGAGTTGTTTTATTACTATTATTATTATGGATTCTAGATAACGTATGTCATATATAGAGGTACAAAGTGTTTATGTATTTGCACAGATGTTATGACTGCTCTCTCATCTTGACTCCTTTGGTCAGTTACTTTCTAGCTAATTTGTTTGTCAAGTGATTCAAGTAACTTATTTATTTAAAAATTTAATTTGTTTTTGTTAACTTGCCAAGTGTGTGATACGCTTCCTGCTCAGTTTTAATTTTTATTTTCAGGCAATTTTCTGCTTTGGAAGGCCTGGTACATTTTTTTTTTTATGGAAATATTGTAAGTGTGATCTTCTCATCTAAACAAAAGTATATATGGTACTTTTGTTCCTATGATACAAAGAAATGTTCATCATAAGTTAGTTGTGTAGTTTCACTTCCTTTTTTTTGTGTGTGTGCACGCGCTTTGTCTTCAGTAGATGTCACTTGATGTAGAATTTGTCATGGTGAATAAAATGCCTAAAAACAAAATATAAGTGGGTTGATTAAGTCTCGCAGGCCTGTTTCTTCATTCACTTCTTCGCTCACACAAACATGTAATATATACTATCTTGAATTATTTATATATTTCTCTTCGAATCTGAAAATCTTTATTACTCCGTATTTATTTACTTACGTCATATTTTCTAGGTTTTTCCCCTTCTGTAGCTTTATATTTGAATGGAAAACTTGTGGGCTGCATAAACTGCATGTCTTTTATTCAGTGTTGGTACATTTTGTGTGTCAGTCAGTTGGTCTATCGAGTTGTACGTGTCGTTATTAGAGTTATATTGAAAAAGTATTATTAGCGACACTTACGTTTTAGTTTTGAGCGACACTTCATGAAGTGTCGCCAAGAAGGTGTTTAGAATAGTATGCGACACTTAAGGAAGTGTCACATGGCCAATGTTTGCGACACTTGGCTAAGTGTCGCTATGTCGGTCAGATTTAGTATAAATACAAACCTACGGGTTTCAGGCTAGGGTTGACGAAACCCTAGCACCATTTGTCGAAATTGCAACTCTGTAAACAAGCTAATACCTTACGATTATCAATACAAAGTTCGTTTGTGATTATATTATTGATTTCGGTTTGTGTTTACGGATTATTCGTGTGATTGTTTGTTTCCGCCATTCAATCAGTTGATTCAATCAGTTTAGATCCGAGGCTTAAGGGACTATCAACTGGTATCAGAGCCTTTGGAAGATTGATTGTAGTTTTGATTACGTTTTGGCTTGTTTTCGGATTGAATCGATTAGTTTATCAAGATTACTAGCATTATTTGGTTAGATTGGGTACAAATCTGGTGTTAAAGTCATATATTTACAGGTTTCGTTCGTAGAGGATCGAAGAATTTTCGTTAGGTTTACGAAAATTCATTTTTTAGGGTTTTTGGGTGTCATCAGCCGTTTTTGCGACACTCGATCGCGACACTCGTTGCGTCACTTAGAGCGACACTCGCTCAATTGGAATTAGGGTTCCAGCATCACTTGATCAGGTTTAATTTAAGCTTGCTGCGTCAATAATCAGCGTCACTCAAGTGCGACACTTGAGTGCGTCACTTAATCAATTACGCGACACTAACCTCTAGTGTCGCTACTGTTCATTTATGCGTCACTTTCAGCGTCACTTGACGTTGACCAACGTTGACTCTGCGACACTTCATCAAGTGTCCCCTTTTATTACTAATCAGTTTTTTGTCTTTGTGTTTTAGCTTCTTTTCAGGTATCTTCTAATGGCTTCGGATAAAGAAAGTCTTCAAAATATTAGAGATATGCTGAAACAAGGAAACGATGTGGGCAGTAGTAGTAAACCTCCAATTTTTTCAGCAGACATGGATTATGCTTACTGGAGGTCTCGATTTGAACAATATGTAGACTTTCATTGCCCTGAACTGTGGGGTCCTATCTTAGAAAGATATGAAAAACCCGTTGCTGAGGGTAATTATAGCGGAGTCCCTCCTGCTAAGACTTACAAGGCGATGACTCCTAAAGAACGTAAGGAGTATGATACTGAATGAAAAACACATTCAGCAATTTGTATGTGTTTAACTCAGGATGTCTTACGATTATTTAAGCATCATGAAATAACCTATGATCTTTGGAAGGCTATCGAAACCCGATGCGGTGGAAATGAAAAGTACAAGCAAGCAAAGTTGGAATTAATCAAAAGGCAATATGATCTTTTTGATATTCTTCCAAATGAGACTGCTTCTGGGTTGTTTACTCGATACTCACAGGTGGTCAGTGAGTTGACTGAAGGTGGTTATACCTTTACTGAAAGTGAGGTTAACAAGAAGCTTTTGGATGCACTACCAAAAGAATGGGAAATCAAAGTTCAATTCTTAAAGGAAAATCAAGAGTTGGACACGATGAAGTTAGATGATCTGATCGGTATACTCCAAGCTCATGCAATGGAGTTAAAGAAAAAGGAGTGTAAGTTGGGTGGTTTTGTTCAAAACCCATCTCTTTATGGGGGTAAAGTTAATACTGGGAAGTCATATGGAGGAATGGCTTTTGTTTTCGATACAAACGCACCATCTAATTACACTGGAGCTTATCCTTCAGTTTATTTAGCTGGAACTTCTCAAGATTCACAATCTCAGCAAACCCCTATTTCACCAGCGATTGAGGAACAAGCTGCTATTTACACAGCTTTTCTAAGTTCCTATAAGGATTTGGTTTCACAACCAAATACTACACTGCAAATGACCAAAGAGGATTATGCTCAATTAGATGATGATGATCTTGAGCAAATGGATCTTAATTGGTATATTTCTATGATTACTAGAAGGGTGCAGAAGTTCTTGCAAAGAACTGGATGGAAGAGTTTGGAAGGAGCTGGTAAATCTGGATTTGGTTTTGATAAGAGCAAGGTTCGTTGCTACAATTGCCAGAACTTGGGACATTTCGCCCGAGAATGTGAGAAACCAAAGATGCTACCTTCGGGTCTCACTAAACCATCTCCACTCAAGACTCCGGAAAAGGAGGTACCAAAGACTGGAGCTTCTGATGCTCTAATTGTGTTCGAGCCTACAAATCTTGACTGGACCGCTCAAGCTGAGCAGTATCAACATTGTCTAATGGCTCACATCACAAATGAGGTACATAATGAACCTGAGGAACCGTCGAACTGTGTTTCATGTATTACTTTGGCAGCTTCCTTAAAATGTTTTCAAATAGATAATGAAGACTTGAGAGAAAAGGTTATTAAACTTACTGAGTCAAATAAGTTTTTAAAAGCAAATGAAAAACTTTATGATAAGCAAATCGAGGCTCATAAGTTAGACACTCAGACTTACAAATCAAAAGTTTTTAGTCAACAAGATGCTATTAAAAGCTATCTAACAGAAATTGATTTGTTGAATAAAGAACTTACTGAGCTAAAGTCTAAGTCTGAGAATTTTACACAAAAAATCTCAAGTTTTTCAAACTCTCTTGACGTCTTCGATGAAATCGTTAACAAGCAAAGGACGGATACAAGTAGTAAGGCGGGACTGGGATATAACAATGTCCCACCCCCTACTAACCACTATCCTCTGCCTGTTAAGGAAGGCACCGAAGAACTTGTAGCTGACTACTCATCATGTCCAGCTACAAAATCTAAAGAAGCAAAGAAGCAGGCAAAGGAGAAAACGAAAAGGCCAGAGTATCCTTTGCCTAAGTTTGTTAAATCTGAAAGTGTACCTCCAGTTAGTGATCCGGAGGTTGTTGAGATTGAGGATATTACTGAACAGGAGTATCCTAAGGTTAAAAAGGTTGAAGTTAATGCTGAAAATGTAATTTTGCAAAATGAACATGAGGTTAAGGTTCCAAAAGGTAAAAAAAAAAAAAGCTTTTGAAAGAGATTTCTCAAACTTTATAGACACCTGTAAAGATTTTGAAACGAAATACAATTGTTAATAACGATAAAGTTTCTCATGACAAACCTTCTACTTCAACCATTCAACCTGAGCAAGCACCACTTAAAACTTGTACACAATGTGCATGTTCAAGAAATGCTTATTCACCTCCTCCAGTAAATCCTCAGCCTCAACCATTTATTGAGAAGCGTTCCTGTTTCTATTGCAAGGAAAAAGGACATTTAATCCGTGATTGTCCCAAGCTTTCTAATCAGCGTTAAGGGAGAGATATTGTTAGTCCCTGTTTAACTTAATAAACAATCTTACATAATAAGCTTTGAATATATTATTGAGAAGTTGCGGAATCACACTCAATAATATTAAGAAGATCAATGAATATTAATTAAATTAATGAACACAATAATATACCGAAAGCTTCAATCTTATTAATGATATAAGACGAATACACTTGATGTATTAGGGTTACAGAAAACCTTGAAGCTGCGCAAAAATCATTAACTTATCTAGGTCTAAAGGATCTCTATTTATAACATATAGAGTCCTATACAATCTCCTACAAATATGGAATAAAATAACTTCCATAACCGACTCATACTTATCACAAAATCATAAACAGTTTTAACTACCATTCTGATGTAAACAGTTGTAACTGTTACACATTCAGTGGTAACTGCTTCAATTGTAATATGCGACCAAGTACAAATACATAATCAGTGTTAGCTGTTTCATATATAACTAACAGTTACTAATACATAAGCAGTTTTAACTACTTATAGACACATAACTATCAGTTGTAATCTATCTTCAAACAGTTGTAACACTTGTCTTCTCATCAGTTTTCTTCTATCAGTTGTAACTTCATAAAGACAGTTTTAACCTTCAAAGCAAACAGTTTTAATCACTTATACTCTGTCTTCTCATCAGAATTTCAACTCAGACCTGAAACAGTTTTGACCCAACAATCTCCCCCTAAACTTAATCTGTCCTTCACAGCATTAAGTTTCTTCTAATCCTCCATTATAAGCTTCACAAAATTCTTTCAAAACTGTTAGACATTTCTTCTCTTCTTCCTATCAATCTCCTCTTTCTTATGAATCTGATTCAGCACCATATATACCAATTCCAGAGCTACATCATCTAAAACTGCAGCTTGTAGTCTTGCATTTCTCAAACCCATCAAAAATCTCAGATTGATATCATAAAATCTATCTGTCAATAACCACATAAACACTGCATCCTCCATAACAATCTGATGTACTCCAGGTTTGGCATGATAAATCCAATTTCTGACCATGCTAAAAGTAGCAAATTGAAATGGAAACTCTTCTGGCTCAAACATAGCTTTAATCCAATGCCATGTAACTTTTTCAACCAGATTATCAAACCTTTTCAAATCTAAATTCTTTTCCATCCCAATCTCATACATTCTCACCAAATCAGTCCTACTAATTCTCTTTATCAAATCCCTAAAAGATCTCCACCAAGATACATTTCCATCTGCTCTTTCAACTTTAATCTTGTGAATCTTAACAGGATTGACAAACTGCTCAATAGACCAAT
Organism: Helichrysum umbraculigerum; assembly: GCA_949592205.1. Lineage (NCBI taxonomy): Eukaryota > Viridiplantae > Streptophyta > Magnoliopsida > Asterales > Asteraceae > Helichrysum > Helichrysum umbraculigerum. Next base: position 167,885,745 of record CATIUR010000001.1, on the reverse strand, counting down.
CAATGATACCAGGTAATTCAACATTAATTACCTCAGATTCCATAGTCTGTAACAGAATAAACTCCTTTAATTCATCAATATCCCTTTCTCTATCAGAAATTTCATCTAACTCTCTCTTCTTTTTCTCAAGTTCATCTTTCCTCCTCTTCTTAGCTTCTATCTTTTCTCTTTTTTCTTTTTCTTCATTTTCTTTCAATTTTCTTTCCTTTTCAGCCTCTTTCTTTTCCTTTTCAACTTCCTGCTTTTTCTTCTCAGCTTCTTTCTTTTCTGTTTGTTTCTTTTCAATCACATCAGGATTCAACTCATCTTTATCCCATAACTCCTGCAATCTCTCTAAACTCATCTGTTTCAATGCATTCAAAGGAATATACCCACCTTTCAACTTTGCAATTAAGTTCTTCTTCATTTGAGCTTTTGTTGGTGGTTTTGCAGCTTTTTTCTTTCTTGCTTCCTCTGCTTTCTTTTTCTTAACCTGCTCTACAAGATATTCAATATCATCCTGTCTCTGTTCTTTCAATAAATATTCATCCCACTCTGCCACTTGCTCTTTTGTCATTTTCACAAACTTTCCTTCCTCAATCTCAACATCAATCAATCCCTCTGCATTTATCTCAGCCTGTAACCTTTGAGCATACTCAATATCATGAGCAGTTACTTCTGGTGGCACTGGTTTTTGCTTTTTCTTCTTTGGTTCTTCTACCAGTTTTCCCTTGCCTTTATCTTTTGGATCAATCTTTGGCAATTCTTTCTGTTGAACAGGAGCAGCAGCAGGTTCTCTAATTTGAAATCCAGGCAAAGATGGTTGTTGTGTAGATTTCTTCTTTGGAGTTTCAACCTTCTTTCCTGTTCCAGTCATCTTAGCAGTTTTAACTGGAATGCTCTTCTTCCTAGTCTTTTCAACTTGTTGAGCATCAGTTTTAACATCAGTCTTTACTTCTTCTTTTTCAACTGCTATCTCAGGTTTACTCACCTCTTCACCATCATCCTCATCAATCTTTAACTCCTCAGTCTTATCATCCAAATTAACCTCTACAGTCTGCTCCACTGACCCAACAACCTCAATATGTTCAGAATTATTTTCTTCTGCCACTGGGTCATTCATCTCTGTTTCCACTGTCTCAAACACTGACTCATTAACCTCTGGCTCTGTAGGTGGTGTTGGAGGTGTATGCACAAATTCATCATCCACTGGTTGTTCCATTTCAATCTCTTCATCAACTTTTTCATCATCAGACACAACCTTATCATTCTCATTCCTCTTATCACCCAAATTTGTCCAGACCTTCTCCCCCTTTTTGAAAGCATTTTGTTTAAAATTATAAGTCTCCTCAGGTTCTGAAGTATCATGAACCACATATTTCCTCCCTTTCTTCAAACATTGAATAACAATCCTCTCTAACTGCTTCACTTTCCTCTGCAACTGAGTAATAACTTCATCCTTTGCCTTATTCTTCTTCCTCTCCTGTACGAACTCAGCCCATACATAATCAACCATTTTCGTCAATTCCAAGTTAGTTCTAGCCTCAACACCTTCAGGATGTGAATCCTTTGGTGAATCATTGACATCATCAAACTCTGACTCATGCCTAGCATGATCATCAAAGTCCCCTTGGTTCTTGGTACTGGGACCACTAGGATCATCTACAGGTGTAGAATCATATCCATGTGTTGCCTCTGATTGGGTCTTATTAATGTTACTTCTGTCCTGCTCTGCCAGTGGGCTAGAAGCAGTAGAAGCAGCCCTCTCAGAATGATCATCCTCCTCCTCATTGATCATCTGCTGTGATGAATCATTTGTCTGAGACACCTGAGCAGCAGCAGCCTCAAATGCCTGTTTTTTAGCCTTTTTGGCTTTAGAAGGTTTAGCTGTTGTGGTCCCTTGTTTTCTTTTAGTACCCCCAACTACTGTGGGTTGAGAAGTGGTGGGTGGAACCATTCTCTCAGTAGTTGGTTCAGCTTCAGTTGGTAGTAATGATGCTGTGGTGGAAGGTGCAGGAAGCATTGTACAAAATAATGCTGTAACCTTCCCAGAAAATTTAGTATCTCTCTTCATATTTACAAAAACTTTTGGTTTAAAAGAGACAATACCAATAATCTTTTCAAGTGCAGTTATATTAGGAATTTGTTCATTTAAGAACAACTGCACAAAACGTGGATACATCAAAAATTTAATCTTTGGCTGCTCAATGTTTCTAAGCATACCAGAAAAAATCAGATTTGAAAAATTAAACCTTTGACCAGTTGCAAGACAAGTAATTGCATAAGCAATGTTGCTTCCAAACTGCTCAAAAGATGATCTCTTAGATGATAAGCAGTGTAAAATTGTATGTATTAAAAATCTCCACTGATGAGAAAATAAGGTTTTCTGAAAAGTAAAAATTTCAAAAGAACCCTCATAACCCATCAATCGTAAAGTATCATACATAACAGTATCCTCTAAAGAAGATATACCTGCCTCATCATCTAGTTGTAATGAAGCTCTAACAGTAGCTTCTGTGATTACAATACGTGTATCCATAACTTCTGAAACGATTCTTTTAATCCCCTGTTCCTCTTCTATTGATGCATTCACCCAGAAATTGTTGATATGATCGTGAGATATTCTGGGTGCTACAGTGAGAGCATGACGAATATGTGAAGCACGAAGGAAATCAATGATTTCCACATACTCGTTTGCCTCTGCAGGTTTCATTAAGAATGCAATCATATTGTGATCTTTTCCAATCGGTAGTTGAACAGTAGACGAAGTCGATGCCATGATAAGAAATCAAGTAATCGAGAAGAATCGAAGATGATTTTACAGAATCGAAAATCAATGAGACTTATCGCAGTTGTTTGTATGTGAAATTTTAAAAGCGTAATGAGAAACCCTAAGTGTTGAGAGTTAAGTACTGAAATTAAATCAGTTGTAAGCCCTAATTTGATCAGATCCCCAATTATAACTAAAACAGTGTTAATTAAATAAAATAACACGTTCAGTGATAACTGTGAAAATAACCAGCAGTGGTAATCAACACTTGGTTTCTCAAATGCATCATTTACATAATTAAGCTAGCAGTGCTAACTTGTACAAGCAGTACCAACCGACCAAGGCAGTGCTAACTTAATACAAGTAGTACTTCAGTTCTAGCAAAATCATATAAACAAAGCAGTGGTTGAATTTTTTTTTTTTTTTTTTTTTTTTTTTTTTTTACCGAAAGCAAACTCCACAAACAGTGACACTTCATAAACACCTGCATAAGTTAGACTCCAAAACCTAGCAATATAACCTGCAGTGGTAATTCCAAACAAAAATACAAGTATACAGTGTTAACTATACACCAACAGTGGTGAAGTGATTATTACCACTGTTTATAATAAAATTAAGAAACAGTGATAACGATACACATTACACACAATCAGTGTTTAATTAACAAATCAGTGTTAACCCAAATTGAAATCACAGTAGATATTATTCACAGAAAGCAGTAACAAGAGAAATAACTTATGACAAATTGATCATTCCTATACTAGTAACCAAGAATGTGAATCTGCCTACATCAAAAGCTTTTGTAAACAGATCAGCAAACTGATTATCAGTATGAACTTTCAAAATTTGAATAAGTCTTTTCTCATTACAATCTCTAATGAAATGATATCTGATTTCAATGTGCTTTGTTTTAGAATGTTTAACTGGGTTATTAATAATAATGATTGCAGAGCTATTATCAATAAAAATAGGAGTATTAAGAAAGGTAAAACCATAATCTAGCATCTGATTCTGAATCCATAGCACTTGAGCACCGCAACTTGCAGCTGCTACATATTCTGCCTCTGCTGTAGATGTAGATACAGTGGTTTGTTTCTTGCATTGCCATGAAACCAATCTTTCTCCCAAAAATTGACAACCTCCTGATGTAGATTTCCTGTCCAAATTAGCTCCTCCATAATCACTATCTGTGTAAGCTATCAGATCAAAAGAATTAAACTTTGGATACCAAAGGCCCAATTTTGATTGACCCTTCAAATATCTAAAAATTCTTTTGACTGCTAGAAGATGTGATAGCTTTGGATTAGCTTGAAATCTTGCACATAAACACACTGCAAACATGATGTCAGGCCTTGATGAAGTGAGATACATAAGAGACCCAATCATTGATCTGTAAAGATGTTCATCCACACTCTCCCCCTCAAGATCTGCATGTAATTTCTTGTTTGTCTCAACTGGTGTGCTTGCAACTTTAGCATCTTTGTACCCAAACCGATCCAGTATATCATTCACATACTTACTTTGATGAATAAAGATTCCTTCTTTCTGTTGCTTTACTTGTAGCCCCAAGAAAAATGTTAATTCCCCCATGGAGCTCATCTTGAACTTTTCATGCATCAATGATTCAAACTCCTTGCAAAGACTATCCTTTGTTGAACCAAAAATGATATCATCTACATAAACTTGAACCAGTAGTATATCATTCCTAATTCTTTTTGTAAACAAAGTTTTATCTATTGCACCCCTTTTGAATCCATTCTGCAACAGATAATCTGAAAAAGTATCATACCAAGCTCTGGGTGCTTGATGTAAGCCATAAAGAGCTTTATCCAGTTTGAAAACTTTATCAGGAAATTTAGAATCTTCAAACCCTGGTGGTTGACATACATAGACCTCTTCCTGTATAGTGCCATACAGAAAAGCACTCTTAACATCCATCTGATACACAATGAATCCCTTAAAAGAAGCATAAGCCAAAAACAATCTAATTGCCTCTATCCTTGCAACAGGTGCAAAAACCTCATCATAATCAATCCCCTCTTCTTGTGAATACCCCTGTGCAACCAATCTAGCCTTGTTTTTGATCACTATACCTCTTTCATCCTTCTTGTTCTTGAAAATCCATTTAGTACCAATTGCCCTCTTCTCTTTAGGCAAATCAACCAATGTCCAAACTTCTTGAATCTTAAACTGAAGCAACTCCTCTTGCATAGCTTCAATCCAACTAGGATCTCTCAAAGCTTCAGTAACCTTCTTTGGTTCTGTTTGAGACAGAAAACAGGCAAACAAAGAAGTATTAACAGCTTCTGTATCAAGATTTACTTCTTCCTCATTTCCTGAAGCTTCAAACACCTGACTTTGATTTCTTGTTTTAACAGCAGATTCAATATCTCCTATTACATTCTCAAGTGGATGATCTTTATGAGTAATGTATTTAGATGCTGCTGTTTCTTGAATACTCTCCTCTAAGTTGGTAAAATTTCCTTCTTGCCCAGACTCACTACTTGACACTTCTCTTGCAATTCTCTTTGACAAAGGAGTAGAACTCATCAAATGTAGATAATTCAATTGTTCCTGCTCTGTGTCAAGATGCTTTGTAGGTGTCTGATCAACATTCACACCTGCCTTTGTAGACTTCTGTACTGGACTCATATCACTGTCTTCTGTACTGTCTTCAATAACAGGTCTATCAGAATCATCAACATGAGAAAATGATGTTTCATCTGATTTTCCTGTTTCCACATCCTGTGATGTCGTTGGTTGATCAGTATCAAACACTTCTGGAGGATCAGGAGACCAAATTGGAAATAATATATATTCCAATGAATCATTCTTCTTTCCAACTGATATTCCTGATTTTGCTCTACCTTCTTCATCACCTGTTCCTGCATTTGTACCTGCACTTGTACCTGCACTAGTATCCACATTTGTATATCTAAAAGCAGTATTAAGTGCATCAATATCAAACAGTGATTCAGGACCTTTTCCCTCAGGATTAACAGTGTTTTCATTAAAAGTAATGTGCACTGTTTCTTCTATGATTCTGGTCCTTTGATTGAATACCCTATAAGATTTACTTTGAATAGAATAACCAACAAATATCCCCTCATCAGCCTTACTCTGAAACTTACCTAAGTGATCTTTGGTATTTAAGATTGTACAAGGACACCCAAAAGATTTTAAGAAACTAACCAAAGGCTTTCTCTTAAACAACAGTTCATATGGTGTCTTGTTATGAGGCTTAACAACTAATACTCTATTCTGAACATAACAAGCTGTGCTAACTGCCTCTGCCCAAAAAGACATAGGTAGCTTTGCATCAGATAGCATGGTTCTAGCAGCCTCAATCAGTGTCCTATTCCTCCTTTCAGCTACTCCATTTTGTTGAGGAGTTCTAGGTGCACTAAATTCTCTCTTAATACCTTTAACTTCACAGAATTTATCCATCTCATGATTTTTAAATTCTGTTCCATTATCACTTCTGATGATCTTTACTCTTTTATCCAATTGATTCTCCATCTTAGTTATAAATGATCTAAGTATTTCACCTGTCTCATCCTTTGTCCTAAGAAAGAAAACCCATGTAAATCTAGTATAATCATCAATAATCACAAGACAGTAAGACTTTTTCCCCATACTACTTATACTGGTTGGTCCAAATAAGTCCATATGCAATAGGTGTAAGGGTGTGCTATTTGTGTTCACAGATTTGGACTTAAATGAGGATTTGTGTTGCTTTCCCTTTTGACAAGAAACACAATGATCATCACATGAATAGACCTTTTCAGGCAAACCTCTAACAAGCTTGTTTTTGACAAGTTTATTAATGGTTTTGAAATTCATGTGACACATCCTCCTATGCCACAGTTCAGATTCATTCACACTTGCTTTAGAAATAAGACAGTTTAAATCAGGTTGAGGTGTCATATTTACTAAGTCACACTTATATACATTATCTTGTCTTGGAATTCTCATCAAAATCATGTTTTCTGGTATTTTGAATTCTTTGGACAAGATAAGGCATTCAGTGTCAGTAAAAAGAACTGGGTTCTTTTTATCTGTGATTTGACTTACACTTAGTAAATTATACCTCAGTTGTTCCACAAAATAAACATTATCAAAACTTAGCTTTTCACTCTGAACTGTTCCTTTCCCTGTGATCCTTCCTCCTTTTGGATTGCTTCCAAAAGCTACATATCCTCCATCAAAAGATTTAAAGTCCTGCATCTTTTCTTTGTCTCCAGTCATGTGCCGTGAGCATCCACTATCAATATGCCATAAGCTCTTAGGCTTGCCCTGCTCAAATAGTCAAAAAAGAGAATTAATTTCTCTTGGGAACCCAAACCAATTTGGCTTTGGGTTTCCCATGTGCATTCACATAATCAACTTTCTTAAAGATTATTGATTGTGAAGCACTGTTGGTATTTGGATCTGTTAATTTATCAGACTTAATAGGTGTCCAAATCCAACTAATATTAGACTTAAAAGTGTTCTTTGGCTTAACAGTTTTAACTGTTTTACCAATTGAAGATTCAGTGTTAATTTTGTTAACACTGTTTTTGAAATCAGTTACCACTGTTTTAGTCTTTGAGCTTTTGGCTAATTTTGTTATTACTGCTACAGTAGATTTACCTGTAACAGTGTTTAACATGGTAGCCTTTGAGTTTATCTTCTGAACTCTGGCAGTATGATCAACTTTTGATTGAAAATTTTGTTTGTTAATCATATTTGCTTTTGTCCATGACTGTTTTCTAATCCTTTGAACATTCTCAGGATTATGATAGCAGTCATATTGAAGATGACCCATTTTTCCACATATAAAGCAAGACATTTCTTTAATCACAGTAACATTATTACCCAGTTTTTGTGAAATCATTTGATTCCAATTTCTTTGATTACCTCTGGGTTTTTTATTTTGAAAACTCTGTGAAGAAGAAGCACTTGCTTTACATTTACAATTCACACAGTTATTCACAACAGATTCAACAACAGGTTTAGTAACTGAATTAACTGTATTACTAACATATCCTAACCCATGTTTAGATTTGTTAGTATTCAAGCTCACCTTCTCTAAGTCCAGTTTAACCTTCTCCTTAAACATTTTCTTACCCTCTTCTAGTTTATCAGTTTTAAGATTAACAACTAGATCAGTAATTACTCTCTTCACATCCTTACATGTTGACTCAGACTTAGATGATTCAGATTTCACACTCTTCTCACTATCAGATGTCCTATCACTCTGATCATCTTCTTCAGTCCAGTCACTAACTTCACCTTCTACAAACAGATCATCATCAGATAAACTTTTAATTGGATCAGCCTTTTTAACCTCATCTACCATTTCTCTTTTAAGTGAATTGATATCAATTTCACTTTTGGGAGGAAAGTAGGTGTGATTATAAGGTGGAGGTACATTATTGTATCCTAATCCAGTCTTAAGTTTATCATGAATCTGTGAATTAATAAGTTTATTTACACTCTTTGAAGCATGTTCTAATTTACTTACATCAAGCCTTATACTATCTCTTTCACATGTGACCTCAGTAAGTTTCTTAGATAACAAATCAACTTTATCTTTAAAAGAGTCTCTCTCCCACCTAGCATATTCAATGTCATACTTAAACTGTGTTGCATTGACTTCATATGCCTTTATTTGATTTTCCAGATTTTCAATGACTGCTATGGTGTGTTTACTTTTGATTTCCCATTGTTTTAGTTCCTCACACACTTTTATATTATGATCTCTGTAGTGTTTAACAGTTTGTTTACAAACAGCAGAACATAATTTATTTTGTACCTCAGAAGGAACTTCTGACTTTTTGTCAGATTCTGCAATGGCCATGAGACATTGATTCTTCACAACATGCTCTTCTTGATCACTCCAATCCCATCCACAGCCATCCATAGACACCAAAGCATTTGCTGAAGCCCCCTGAATTGGAATGTTTCTTGTCTGTGTTCCAGTGCTTCCAGATCTCTGACCATTACCATTCTGCTCTTGCCTAGGGTTTCTGCATTCTCTGGCAAAGTGTCCCATCTTGTGACAGTTGAAACACTCAATCTTGCTCTTATCAAACCAATTTGCATCATTCCTCTTGTATGCAAAGTTATTTCTACCAGTCCTCTGCATGAACCTTTTTGCTCTCTGAGTAATCAATGCAATTTGCCACTTGATGTCCATCTCTTCTAAATCATCACCATCAAATTGTTCCAGATCTTCATTAGTAAGTGAAGAATTCACATTACTTGCAAAGAAGGATTCCAATATTTGATCATTAGAATTATTTGATGATGATCCTGCTCCCCCTGAAACATGAGTAGAACCCATTTGACTTGATTCTGCTTTTGTTCCAGCCATAGACATAAAAGCAGCATTATGACTGTATCCAGTTGCTTGCTTCTTACTTTCCACCTCAGACTCAAAGTTCCTCAGATCATTGTATATATCTTCTAGTTCCTTAACTTCAATGTCTGAACTCTGCCTCAATCCAACAGTATAGATTGTCCAGTCATCACCTAATGATCTCAAGAACTTTCTGTTAAGATCTTCTTTGTCAATCTTAACCTTGTGATTTTCCAATTCTCCAACTAATTTAGTAAACCTATCAAAGGTTTGAGTTAGAGTTTCAGATTTCACATGGCTAAAATTTTCAAATTGTTGTTTTAACAGAGATCTTTTATTCTTTTTGGTGTTATCATTACCACCAAACCTCTTCTCAATTGCCTCCATCAGTACCCTGGGATCTTCACAATTATCAAATCTGCTCTGATGCTCATTCGGAATGGAAAGCAACAGAGTACTAAGTGCTTTGTACTCAGTAGATCTGATTTTCCTCTCTGCTTCAGATGTTGGTGGTTCTCTTGGTTGCTTTACTCCATCTCCATCAAGCGTTACTGGTATACCATTAACAACAACTTCCCACATCTGATAATCCGTGAGAAGCATATATTGCCTGATTCTGACCTTCCATAGGTCAAACTCATCAGGTTTAAGCATTGGTATCTTTGTTGCTTGAATTCCTTCATTGCCTTCAGACGTCATTGAAATCAAAACTTAATATCGGAACTAAACTCAAATACTGATACTAATAATCCCAGATCTTCATGTCTTCAAAGCTTCACTTGCTCTGATACCACTTTGTTAGTGCCTGTTTAACTTAATAAACAATCTTACATAATAAGCTTTGAATATATTATTGAGAAGTTGCGGAATCACACTCAATAATATTAAGAAGATCAATGAATATTAATTAATTAATGAACACAATAATATACCGAAAGCTTCAATCTTATTAATGATATAAGACGAATACACTTGATGTATTAGGGTTACAGAAAACCTTGAAGCTGCGCAAAAATCATTAACTTATGTAGGTCTAAAGGATCTCTATTTATAACATATAGAGTCCTATACAATCTCCTACAAATATGGAATAAAATAACTTCCATAACCGACTCATACTTATCACAAAATCATAAACAGTTTTAACTACCATTCTGATGTAAACAGTTGTAACTGTTACACATTCAGTGGTAACTGCTTCAATTGTAATATGCGACCAAGTACAAATACATAATCAGTGTTAACTGTTTCATATATAACTAACAGTTACTAATACATAAGCAGTTTTAACTACTTATAGACACATAACTATCAGTTGTAATCTATCTTCAAACAGTTGTAACACTTGTCTTCTCATCAGTTTTCTTCTATCAGTTGTAACTTCATAAAGACAGTTTTAACCTTCAAAGCAAACAGTTTTAATCACTTATACTCTGTCTTCTCATCAGAATTTCAACTCAGACCTGAAACAGTTTTGACCCAACAGATATGCCTAGAACATCTTTTTACCAAAATTCGTTTTCACAATCTCCACCTAGGCGTTATTCCAACTCTCCCAAGCCGGTTAAGAAGCTAAGTAATGTTGAGCAAAAACCTTTGTCAACTCAAAAGCCCGACATTACTCTCAAACCAACTTACGAACCATCTAAAGTTTGGAAAAGAAAATAGTCTGCTGTTGACTCTAATGTCGTCAACAATAACCCATCAGATGAAAATTCTAATTTGTTTAAAAATAAAATTCTGTCTGATGTGATTATTGTTGATGATTTCGTTAAACCTAAGTCTGTAAAGGCTTGGGTCTCCGTTTCTCACTAATCTTCTTCTTATTTTGTGTTGCATCAGTCTGAGCGTGTTAAGGATAGTGAATGGTACATGGACAGTGGCTGCTCGCGACACATGACTTGCAATGTTTCTCTTCTGACTGATGTTAAACCGTTGGATGGAGGATATGTTGCATTTACAGGAGATACTGGTGGGTTAATTACTGGTCAGGGAACGCTTACAAATGGAAAAGTAAGCTTTGAGAAAGTCAACTATGTGGAACAGCTTCAGCATAATTTGCTGAGCGTTTCACAAGTTTGTGATAAGAAATACACTGCAGCATTCACAGATACCGAATGTATAAATCTGAAGCCAGGGTTCATAATTCCGGAAGAATGGGTGTTGATTCGTGCACCAAGGAAAAATGATACTTACATTTTGAATATGCGAACTGTTGAGACAACTAACGAATATACTTGTCTTCTATCAAAAGCTTTGGAAAAGGAATCACTACTTTGGCACAAACGAATGGGACATATTCATTTCCGCAAAATGAATTACTTGGTTAAAAATGATCTGGTGAATGGAGTTCCCAAGCTGTCATTCTCAATAAAAGATGATTGTGTCTCATGTCACAAGGGAAAATTCAATAAGAAGTCCCATAAGTCTAAGTTAGTGAATTCCATTGCTGCACCATTGAAATTGTTGCATATGGACTTGTTTGGTCCTATTTCTACTAAGAGTATAGGTGGAAGGTCGTACTGTCTGGTGGTTACGGATGACTACTCAAGATTTTCTTGGGTTTATTGTCTAGCATCAAAGGATGAAGCTGCCGATATTTTAGTGTATCTGTTTGATAAGATGGCTAATTTATGCAACTTACAGGTGAAGAGATTGCGAAGTGATAATGGAACTGAATTCAAGAATTCAACTCTCGAGATGTACTGTGCGTCTAGGGGTATTGAACATCAATTCAGTGCTCCAAGAACTCCACAACAGAATGGGGTTGTTGAACGGAAAAATAGAACCATCATCGAGACTGCTCGAACTATGTTAGCGGATTCCAAGTTATCGATCATTTTTTGGGCTGAGGCTGTTAACACTGCCTGTTATGTTCTGAATCGGGTATTAACGGTTTAAAAGAAGAACAAGACATGTTATGAACTTTTCAACAACCGTAAGCCAAATCTACAGTTCCTAGAGCCTTTTGGGTGTCCATGCTTGATTATGGTTACAAAGGATAAGGTTTCTAAGTTTGGTGATAAGGCTACCGAGGGAACTTTTCTTGGTTTTTCTGTAAATTCTCCGAACAAAAGAGTCTACAATAAATCAACTAAACGGATTGAGGAGCATTTTGAAGTCAAGTGTTTACGTTACACTGAGCCTCCTCAAGGGACAGGTCCTGAGTGGTTCTTTAGATACGATGACGTGTTCAACTCTTTTAATCTTCCTGAAGAAGATCTAGTTGAAGAAGTAGTGTCATTACTTCATGGAATTGATCCTTCCACTGATAGCTCAAATCCATCACCGACACCCACTCCTGAACCTACTCCAATACCGAATCTGACAACCGCTACTTCACCTACACCAGCCGTTGCAGTTTCCACTCCTGTTAATGCTACAACTGTACCGGCTACCAATGTTCCATCCACTTAAAAAACAGTTCCTATGTCTACGGATATTCCAATTCTTCCTGACTTGCCTGTGTTGTCGGAAGAAGAAAAAGAGTTGGAAAGGACTCACTTGCATACGAATTTTGATTCAGATGATGATGCCCCAAGGAGACTGTCTTTAACGGAAACGAGTATTATACTTGATAAAGAAGATGCTCCTGAGACGGGGGGAGATGATACAAATTTGGAATCGGTCATTGTGCCTGACCTCATTCCTCAAACTCGTGTGCATAAGAATCACCCAACTGATAATATCTTTGGTGATCCAACTCCTGGAATTTTAACTCGAAGTAAAACTGCAACTGAGTTAACTAGCCTTATAGCTAGGGTTCGTTCTTGTTTTCTGTCTCAGTTAGAACCCAAAAATGTGGATGAAGCTTTAAGAGATTCTAATTGGGTTGAAGCAATGCAAGTAGAGCTTCAACAATTCGAGAAGCTTCAAGTTTGGGAGTTAGTAAAAGCACCAAAGGATGCTCATCCTATTGGTACCAAATGGGTATTTCGAGTTAATAAGGATGATAGAGAAGTTGTTGTAAAGAACAAAGCTCGATTAGTGGTTCAAGGTTTTAAACAAATTGAAGGTCTTGATTACGATGAAGTTTTTGCTCCAGTAGCTCGATTGGAATCCATTCGATTATTATTGGCTTATGCATCGTATAAAGGATTTCGGCTATTTCAACTGGATGTGAAATCTGCATTTTTGTATGGAAAGCTTCGTGAAGTTGTGTACGTTAATCAACCACCTGGTTTTCAAGATCCAAAACATCCTGAGTATGTCTACAAGTTAGACAAAGCTATGTATGGTCTTCACCAGGCACCACGTCAATGGTATGAAACTCTTACAACACATCTGCTTAATAATGGGTTTAAACGTGGACAGATTGATGGGACTCTCTTCATTAAAAAGTCTGGGAATGACATGCTGCTAGTTCAAGTGTATGTGAACGTTATTATATTTGGGTCTACAAATAAAGTTATGTGCAAAGATTTTGAAGGTATTATGAAGGACAAGTTTGAAATGAGTTCGATGGGGGAGCTTACCTTTTTCTTAGGATTACAAGTTGAGCAATCTGATGATGGAATCTTTATTCATCAGACCAAGTACGTAAATGATATCTTGACTAGATACAACATGCTCAACTGTAAAACCTTTGGAACTCCCATTGAGTTAGATCACAAGCTTGGTCTAGCAGAGGATGAAGACGATGTAAATCTTCATGATTATCGTTCAATGATTGGCTCTCTGATGTACCTCACAGCTTCAAGACCCGATAATATGTTTGCTGTCTCCATATGCTCTCGCTTCCAGGCAAAACCTAAGGTTTCTCATGAGAAAGCGGTCAAGCATATCATCAGTTATCTGAAGTTTAAACCATCTCTTGGATTATGGTACTCTAATGAAGACAACTTTGAATTGACTGCTTACTCCAATTCTGATTACGGCGGGTGTAATATTGATAAAAAGTCAACTACGGGAGGATGTCAGTTTTTGGGAAATCGGTTGGTCTCATGGCAGTGCAAGAAGCAGACTACGGTTTCCACTTCCACAGTAGAAGCCAAATACATTGCTGCTGCCAGTTGCTGCTCTCAAGTCCTTTGGATTCAGCATCAACTTCGAGATTACGGGTTCCTTCTTACTCTTACTCCTATACACATTGATAACACTGCTGCCATATCAATCACTCGCAATCCCGTATAACACTAAAAAACAAAGCATATTGAAATACGTTTTCATTTCATACGGGATTGCTATGTGAAACACCTAATAGATTTAATTCACATAGATACCACTAAACAAAATGCAGATATTTTCACAAAAGCTTTTTCGAGGTCTCGTTTTGATGAGCTAGTCTCAATGATTGGGATGAAAGATCCTACTCATAAGTAATTTGTGACTTGGAATTTTGTTTTGTTTTATAATTCATTGCTTTGTGATTAAAAAAAAAATGGCAACAACCACTATTTGTACTTGTTAGTACTAGAGAAAATGCAAGGTTGCTAAATTTATAAAAAGATGTTGGGTTGTGTCTGTAAACAACTTGGGATATGATAGTACATCGGGTAACATGGGGAAATTTTAAGGTTTATGTTTGATGTGTCAGTAGGTTTATCTGGCATATTTAACATACCTTTTAAAAACATTAGCTTTATAATATGATGCATCGGTAGGCATGATACACACCGGTCTGTGAGTGAGTAAGAAGTAATATTAAAACTTGTCTATTACTTTGTGAAAACGGCTATATGATGTATGACATAAGTCTTAATTGATAAATAAAGGTACTATCATACGCTGTCAAAATCATTATGAAAGTGCAAAATTGGCATATAGTAATAATATGATTATTAGCTTAACTAATGGTGACTATTGTTGTACTAACGTACAGACCTGAATCCATTAGTTATGCAAATAGTCTCAAACTTGTTTTGTTCATACTAAGGGACCCTCTGTTGTACTAAGTACAGATCTGGGGCCACTAGTATCTTCATAATAGGTTTGATGTATGCCTAAATTTGAACGACAAGTGTATGTTATGAGAAAGCCGAGAAAAACTTGGTCTTGTAATCTCTACCTTGTTTGTAAAATATACAGCGTTATGAGTTTTACTAAAACTTATCAGTATATCATATAATTGGTTTTACAAAATTAATATTCATACTAACAATAAAGGTTAGCTCACGGATACGGATGTAATATGTTTAAGTGGACAAACAATACCGATGATCGTCTTGAACTATTTTTATAAAAGGTAATATAAATATGTCAAGTAAATTTAAAGTGGATAAATATACTGATGATCGGAATAACACTTATCATTTCCTAATAACTGCATGTTATACTGATATGATCCCTAACCAGACCTAAAACAATCCCGTCACCAAAAATATTATGTTTATTTAACGTGTTATGTTTTATTTTGTTTTTACTGTATTTTTAATTTTCTTTTTATTTCTGCATTATTTGAGAAAATTACAAAAAGATTTTTAATTCTATGTTATTTTCTCCAAGTTACAAATTACTGTCAATTCGAATTACCGACATTGAAACGCGAAGAATCACAAAAGTTTTAAAAATTTTTCACTAAGTGTCTGTTAGCGACACTCAGTGAGTGCCGCATGAAGTGACGCATGAAGTGACGCAAATTAGGGTTCGAGTATATAAGCACCTATACTGCGGCACTTCTCTTTTCACTGTTTAAATAGTTGTTGCGTCACTTCACAAATTTCTGCGTCACTCTCTCTCATCTTTGCGACACTCGCGCTGTGTTGATTTTTCGATTTCTTCATTGATTCTCGTGTGATTTCTTGGTGATCGGACCATACATCTTTGTTCCTCTCCTCATTCCGCATCGATTGGTACCATTTTTACCTTATTTCACCGTATATATTTAGTTTAATCATCATTTAAAGTTACGGGTTTAGGGTTTCGGTAATAATGGGTAAATACACGATCGATTTGTATGTTTTTAGTGTTACTTTTGGGTGTGTTTTGGTTGTTTACACAAGCCGCACCCTTTGGTTTAAACGATATGCAAAAACCCCAATTTTGGTTTTCAATTTTTCTGGGTTAGGATGAGTTTCTGGGCTCGTGTTCTTCATTGCGACACTTGATGCGTCACTTGGTTGAGTGACGCATAAATGGTAATTTGAAGGATCCAGCGTCACTTACTTAAGTGACGCATCTTTGACTCAATATTGACCCGCGTCACTTCATTAAGTGCCGCACAGTTTTCCTGCGTCACTTCATTAAGTGCCGCACTGCTTGTCTGCGTCACTTCTTTAAGTGACGCACTCTTAGACAACGATATTTCACTAAGTGCCGTTATGTTCGTCAGCGTCACTTCCTTAAGTGCCGCATAGCACAAAATTAATTTTTAAATGCAAAACTTAACGAAGTGCCGCCAAAGTTTTAATTGCTCTGCGACACTACTTCGAAGTGACGCATTCTTATTTGTTTCTGAATTTTATGCGTCACTATTGTGAGTGCCGCATAGTATCCAGCGACACTTCGTTAAGTGTCGCCAATAATTCAGATTTAGTGATTTTTGATATAGTTATTCGTATACAATTGAACCTATTCTATAACGATATGTTTATCCATGTTCAGTTATTCTACAGTTTTAAATGGCAGAACTTGTTGCATATGCTGCTCGTACCAATCACCGCCACAACATCGTAGCTTTTCTCAATGCTACGCACGCCAAATCAGTTCCATTTCATCCTATGATTTAGTTTCTCCAGCGCTCAAGGATTCACTTTGCTATTACTAAGAATCCTCCAGTATATCTGAATCACGTTAGCGCTTTCTGGACGAATGCGGTTATCAATACGGAAGATAACCAGTTTAGAATTTTGACGACAGTTCTTGGTAATCATATCATGGTCACTGAAGACACGATTAGACAGGTCTTACATTTTGAGGATGACCATGAGATGCCAACACAATTTGAGAACGATTTCATCTCTGGTGCTATGCTGCGTTTGGGTTATCCTGACATACCCACTGATCAATATCGCAAACAACATCTAAGCAGGGTTTGGAGATACCTTGCTCATATTGTGATTGTCTGTATGTCTCCTCGCAAAGCTGGTTATGACGGGATGAGTTACGCTACGGTTTCTGCTATATTAGCCCTGGTTTACAACAAACCGTTCAACTTTTCGGGCTTTATTTTTGAGAATATGATTTATAACATCAACTCTAGAGATGATTTGTGATATTTATATCCACGGTTTATACAGCTGATTCTAAATTCCCTGAATCTAGGGATTCCAGCCGATCCGCTTTCACAGCTATTACCACAACCGATGACGGTCAGGGTTTTTAGTGATTGTGCGACCCCGCCGAAGGGTCAGCAACAACTACCAGACGTTGATCTATTTGGGCATATCATTGATGAGAACTATCAGCCGCCTCCAAATGATGGTTATTTGGATATTGTTGCACCAGCTCCCGAGCAGCAGGTGCATGATGACGATATTGTTGATGTTGCTGTGCAGGAACAGCTTGATGACATTGAGAACATCCAGAATGTGGATGCTGGTGGTGATGATGATGGTGGTCCCATCCCAGCTGATTCTGAAGGAGACGTGCCGCCAACTGATACTCTTGCGGCAATTCAGCTTGTAGATCCTTGGCGTTTCAAACGCATTTTGAGGAGGATGTCCCAGGGGCGGGTTCATGTGCCCCCTAGGACTGACAAAAGACCATGTTCGATAGACTCTGATTCTGATACAGATCATCCATTTACTCGCCGCCGACGTGGGTCAGGTATTCGAGATTGAGACTGAGTCACAGCAACAGTCACAGCCACATCCACAGCCTGCAGATCTTCAGCAACTTCTAGCTCAAATAGAGCTGATGAACAAGCGCTTTGATGATCATGCTGCAGTTATTGAAGCTCAGGCTGCACAGATTAAAGATTTGGATATCAAAGCTGCTAGAGTTGCTGAGTTAGAAGTTCAGGTTGCTCGGATTCCAGGTCTAGAGTCTAGGCTTCTTGAGTTGGAGTCTGTAGCTACTGTTTCGGGGGAGTCAGGCCTGCGTGCCTTGGAAACATCAACTACGACTCCCCCCAGCCTGAAAATGTAGATCCTTCTGGTATTAATGAAAATATTGCTTTGGATTATTTTGCTTCTTCTTATTTTATTCCAGGTCAACCGATTCCACTCAATATTGACTATTCTCAAGTCAATTTGGATTTTCTGCGGAGTATTATATACGAGGATAATCATACGGTGCCTGAGCAGGAAGAAGAGGTTATTTTTGATGATGATACATATGTTGAAGTTGAACAGGAAACGGTGAACGATGATTTTGCAAAATCAGATGCTAATCCAGTTGAGGTGTTCATGGGAGAAGAGCTAGAGGTTTCTGATAAGGAGGAAGTGGTGGAACCTGAACCGTCAACAACTTCTGTTCCTGACATTGTCCAAGCTGCAACAGCTGATACTTCTACTCCTGAAGCTTCTGGATCTTCTGATATTCCATCTACTTCAGCTACGGATTCAGATACGTTGAAGACCTGCAAGTTCTACAAAGTTGGAAAGCGTAAGCTAAAAGGTTTTATTATTAGCTGGAAGTATGATGTGGAGAATAGGGTGATTATTGTGAAGAGATTAGATGGCTTATAGTACTTTATTACACGTCTCAATAATCTGAGTACTTTGCCATATTGCGAGCTATTACGATTAGCACAAATGAATATTATCAATCCTACTGATAATGAGCTCGCAAATGATGTTCAGAGACTTTTGAGAAAAGAGGTTAATTCGAAGAATTTCTGTTTTATCACACCTAACTTGGGGACGAGACGTATGTACAGGAACAGGATCAATCCTGCGAACAACAGGCCCTGGGTTAAAGTTTTCTTCAGATCTCCTAAGACTTTGAAGTACAATCCTTTGGAGAAACTTCCATTTGATTTTTTTAGAAGATTGAAGTATTGGGTATATGACGGCAGCACAGGCGAAGCTGAAATTGTATATATTCCAGATACTGAGCCGCAAGAATTGTGGAATGCCAATTCAACGAAGATTCGAGTATACGATCATTTGAGCTTGATCAACCTTACCAAGAAAGATCTTGAAGCTCTACAAGCGAATCCGATTACTTATCATCCAGAGTTCAAGACGGAAGCTTTACGGTTTCAGAAGGTTGTATCAGTTTGTTTAGCTCAAGGCGTTCATGCAAGAGGAACGTTCCCTGCAGACTGGAAGTGCTGAAGAAGTTTTGAAGACCAAGCTGCTGACATGGGGGAGTTTGTTGATACATTTTGTGTGTCAGTCAGTTGGTCTATCGAGTTGTACGTGTCGTTATTTGAGTTATATTGAAAAAGTATTATTAGCGACACTACACTTCATGAAGTGTCGCCAAGAAGGTGTTTAGAATAGTATGCGACACTTAAGGAAGTGTCGCATGGCCAATGTTTGCGACACTTGGCTAAGTGTCCCTATGTCGGTCAGATTTAGTATAAATACAAACCTACGGGTTTCAGGCTAGGGTTGACGAAACCCTAGCACCATTTGTCGAAATTGCAACTCTGTAAACAAGCTAATACCTTACGATTATCAATACAAAGTTCGTTTGTGATTATATTATTGATTTCGGTTTGTGTTTACGGATTATTCGTGTGATTGTTTGTTTCCGCAATTCAATCAGTTGATTCAATCAGTTTAGATCCGAGGCTTAAGGGACTATCATTCAGTTAATTAGTTAAGGTTTTTAATTGATTGATTTGGTTTCTTTATAATTTTATTATTATTAATGTGGTGTTTGTTGGGGTATCAATTAGGGTTTTTATATTGAATTTAATATGATTGTTTTGGTCCAATTTTGAGAAAACTGATTCTCAGTTAGTTGGTTTCTTGGTTTATTGAATGTGAAATATGATAAAAAAAAAAAATTTATACTTTGATATATGTAGCTAGAAGAGGAAGAGATGTTAGTTCCACATTATGAGATTGTTGCTGCTGAAGGACCTCAACCAATGGAAGGTAGTAGATTGGTTTATGCGTGTGTATATATATGTGATTCGATTGAAAATCTGTGTGGATTAACTTCTGTGGTACGTGTACTTTGTTAGTTGCACCTGTAGAGGCTGCTAATACTGCTGATGCACCTGTAGAAGCTGCTAATACAACTGATGCACCTATGGTTAATGATCCTCCGTCAACTAGGTTTACGTGGATGATAGAGAATTTCATAAGATTGACCAACAAGAAGTTGTACTCTGATGTTTTTATGGTTGGAGGATATAAATGGTATCATTTAAGTTTTCTATATGTATTTGTTTTAAGAGGTGTAGTGATTTGGCACAAAGACGTTTTGCTCACATGGTGTGTTGGTGTGTTGTGTAATCAGGCGAGTCCTTATATTCCTGAAAAGAAACAATGTGGAATATTTGTATATCTTGATGTTGCTGATTCGACAGGCCGGTTTGCAATATGGTTGGAGTAAGAAATAATAAACTCTTTAGAAGTAAAGTGTAAGTCCCCTAGTTTTAGGATCGATAACTTCGTTATCTGTAGTATTAAGGTGCGGAATCCCTCAATACGGTGTTATCTTACTAACAACGAATATGTTCGAATTGCGTTTTAATAAAGCTTAACTTTAAACGATGAATCGTCAAAGCCTAGCCTTTAGGTTCGGTTTTTCTCTGGTTGTCGAGTTCGCAGATCAGAAAGACGAATAGCAAAAGTTATGTTTTTCACCCTATGAAAAACATTATATACGTCCAGCTCACCTCGGCTCGCATGGGCCTGCGAGTTCGGTCCAACTCGCAGCCCAAGCCCATTAAAGGACTCGGCTCGCCAGACTAATGCCTCGCGAGTTCAGATCTCATCTCACAGCCCAAGCCCATTAAAGGTTGGTAATGATGGTTTGGATCCAGGGTTTGTAAAGCTCAAACAAGCTGCTTGATGCGCCCCCAGCGGTCGGTTCAGGAATCGCTTCCCGTCATTGCAGACCTTTCCGCTAGGCGCGGCACCAGTGGTGGTTTTAAATTTATAATAGTCGGGGGAGCCTAAACCTCCGTACTACTTACTAACACTGGGTATGAATACCTGTATGAGTATGCGGTAAGGATGATCTAGGGTCGTTCCTCATGATGGTAGAATTGAAACAGAGCTAGTTCTGATAACTTAGTAATTAAGCTAGGGTTTTGAAAGATTGAAAGGTAATTGGTTTTAGGTTTTTATTTATTTAAACTACGGAAACTAAGAAAGCATAAAAGTAAAGGGAGGCTAGCAGATATGTAACACTTAAGGATAACAAAGACGTGGTTCACCATGATTTAGGATGTTGGAATGATGATTATTGGGGACACATTTAGCTAACAGAAAAATAAACTTAGGTGTAAACACTAGGACCCTACTTATTTAGTTCCGGTTCTAAATTAGTATGTCACTGAGTACCTAGGTTATCGTGATTCTGATCAGAACAGGTTGCTCAACCCCCCAACACTGCCCTTGTGACGGTACAGTGACCCTTGCTCAACTACCCTGTTACGGAATAGTGAGTCTCTGGAGATAACTCCGGGGTGCATGCATGAGGTAACAAACTGCCATTAAGGATACTCTGACCGTTCTTAACACCTATGTCTAAATGTTTTTACCTAATTGTGTGCTAGTTGTTTACTTTGTTATTCTAAACTGTCGGTTAAGTGGAATAAAGCGGTTTAAGCATCTTAGACTACTGACGAGTCGCTTTCTTTTCAGAATTCCTTATTCAAACATTTTAAGCTCAAGTACTTCCGTCATGAATTAGACCCTCCTTTACAATCAGACGTTCATCCCTAGGTATACTTACGGTGTACAGTGCATTAAGTATTTCCACAGCTTGTATAATTCTAAGTATACTCACGGTGTACAGTACTTTTAAGGTTTAGCATTTCCACAGCTTTATGTATCCTAGACCATGTTCTAGAAGGGTGGCTTCTAGGTAATTCACGATGAGATGATCCTACGGCATTTCCTTAGCTTCTACGTATTTGTACTCCACACGAGGTGTTTCTAACTCTATACGAAGTACAGTGCCGTTTTATGGAGTCTCATAGCTTCATACTGTAACAGAGATGACTATATCTACGTAGTATTCGGGTTTGCAAAGTCCTATCCTAGGGGCAATAGTCACGTGAAAGACTGGAAAGGGTGAACGATAAAGTCTATATTCAGGATAAGTTTAGACTGATAACAACGTATAACAACTCCCATTTATATAATAATCGGGAACATTATTCCACAACGGATTGTGCCCACGACTTTCATAGCTTCCACGTTCCGTACTCCACACATTCGTGATGTTTCCGGCGCTATACAAATGAAAGCCGTATAACGTTACCTCCGTTGTTTCATAACGATATTATCCCAATTAGATATATCACCACAAACTACCCATTAATCATGGCAAACATACAAGCACACTACTCACAATGCATAGCAATAAACATTTCTAATATTAATAAATCACATACATCAAACAAGAACAATATGACAAATTAATAATAGAAAGGATAGATTATACCGATAGGAATTGCGAGCAGAATAACACTTGTATTTCTTCATTAATATCCAAGCATTACATAAGCTAGCCTCTACTAATTAACTACATAATTAATCTAAAAGAAAAGTAAAGGTTTCCCTCCCTAGTTCTCCTCTAACTCCTAAGAGTAGTGCTAGAGAGAGAAACTAGAGGGAAGAACCTATAACCTACTAATTCTCCTCTAACTCCTAAGAGTAGTGTTAGAGAGAGAATGCTAAACTAGTGAGAGAAAGAAGAAATGAGAGAATGAGGTGTGTGAAATGAGGTAGAGATGCCTCTATTTATAGGCAAGGGCTTGGAAGAGGGTTACAAGCACTTATGCACAAGATACAAGCCACAAAAGCACAAGAAAATCACACGGGCACCCCCAGGGCCTTACACGGCCTTGCCAGAGCTGTACACGGCCTCTAGCAGGCCGTACACTGCCATTTACAGGCCGTACACGGCCATATCCCATCAATACACGGCCGTGTGGTAGGCCGTGTGATATTTTCGGTTTTTCTCGTTGCTTCGGACGGCCATAACTTCTTCGTTTCTTGTCCGTTTGACTTGATTCTTGTGCCCACGATCTCGTAATTCCGTTACGCTTCTAATGATACCAATTTTGTAGAAATTGGAGGTGTAGAGCCCAGGCATGTCCGGAATACGTTTTGTGGTCTTCGTAAGCATTGTTCGGCTTGTAACTTTCTCGTCCTTGATCCAAATTGAGCTTTCTTTATATCCACGCTCTCGTAATCTCCATAGCTACAAAATAAGATAAGAATGAGGTCTTGGTATGAAGTTTACAGTAGATTTTAAGTGTTGCTCAATTCGGTGCCTATTTCGGTTAGTTTTCCGACCTTTTTGCATGATTTTCGAAAGACCAACAAGTTTATACCTTTCTAACAAAAGTTGGTAATTAATGATGATTTTAAGATGTATTTGTTAGAAAAGAGCTAAATATGGGACAAATAACGTAGGTAAAAACGTGACTTTTTGCGCTACATCACTGCCGAAGAAAAGGAAAAACTGAAAAGACAAACTGAGCTTGAGAAGAAAAGAAACAAACCACCAACTGCTGCTCAAAGGAAAAAGGATTTGCTTAGAATTCTTGGTGATAGATATGCACCAAGAAGTGTGCTTGAAGGATGGGATGTACAGAAACTGGAAAGAGTATATGAAAAATATCAGAATGAGGAAAAGGAAGATTTTGAGAAAAGAATTCAGAAAGACAAATTCATTAAGAAAAAATTGGATGGGGATAGAAAGAGAATTGCTGAGTAGGTGAGAAAAGAGGAGCAAGAGAGAATTGAAAAGAAAGAACAAGATGAAGCAGAAGCCAAAGAAAGAGAAATCAAAAGGCTTTCTGATCAAAATTTAAAGATAAGGTGGAATGGAGTTCTTGCTTCTGATAGTGAAGTTCCTGATTTAGAGAGAGATGCAGAAGAGTTGAAGAAATATATCAAAGAAGTGAAGGATTATAAAGAAAATATTCACATCAATCATGATAGATCATCAAAGATAATTGAATGGAAAGGAATAAAATCAAAAGTTGCTGATGGTGATAAAGAACAGATCAAGATTGTTAGAGAGGATGGGAATGAGCAATGTTTGTCATCTGTTGCTGATGTGCTTAAGAATGTGAACATATTAGACATTCTAGATCTGTTTGAGCTAAACAGTCAAGGAGATAGGCAGGCTTCACTGGTGATTATGGAAAGAGAATTGGGAAGATGTCTGAATATGCTGTTTGAGCCTGAGTCATTCATCAATTTGTTCTTAAATTGTATTGATGCTGTGAATACATGGAGGCATTTTGTTAAAGCTGGAGTTCATATGATTCTATTCAGAAGTGGAATGTCAATCTACATGCTTGATGAAAGAAGATATGTTCTGGGAACTCAGACTCTAAGAAATGTGCTTGCATTTCAACTGAGAACTACAGTGATTTCAGAAGGAGCATTTAATGCTTTGTATATGGTGCTCAATCAGTTCCATAAAAGAATGGAGTTGGAAAGAATGAAAGAGGAGGAGAGAAGGAGAAAACAGAATCAAATTCAGAAAGATGAAAAGAAAGATGAAGAAACTTGATTCATTGCTGAGAATGATCAAGTTTAGGGGGAGATTGTTGAGACCTGAGACACTGTCAGATCTACTAAGAATACAAGTATGATTGCCGCTGTTAGAAGAAGTTCACCGCTGTTAGAGTTTTTGTATTGACAGTACCACTGTCAATTAGTTTTAGTCTAACAGTGCCACTGTTGAACATGTAATTTGTATTTTGTATCAAGTACTCAACCTCTGTTAATAATATACGAGTACTACCCCTGTTAGATATATAGATAACCACTGTTGGTTAGATAAAGTTGGTTAGAGTTATATTAGGAGTAGATGAGGATTCCTAATATGTTTGATTCTGTAAAGGACTCTATATGTTATAAATAGAGATCCTGTAAAACCCTAGAAGATACGATTCATTCTAGTTATTAGCTTCAAGGTTGTAAACCCTAACACAATTGTGTGTTCGTATTATTGATAATAATATTGAAGCTTTTGGTTAGATATTCTGTTATATACAAGTTTGTTCTTCAAGTTATTAATAAACTATTCCGCAAGCTTATTAATAATCAATCAAAGTAATACATACTAAGATCTCAATCTGGGATCATCAATGGCCATTGTAAACGGGCAAAATGCGTATGATGCAAAGCGAGTATTCTAAATTTTTGAAATGGGATAATGGCAGAATTGAGGAGTACTGAAACAACCCTTTTGAACATGATGTCCAAGCTGCTGTTTCTAAGTGGTGCAAATCATGGCTCTAATTTGTTTGATTTGCATAGAAGACTTACCGGTGCTTAAGGCATGATTTTAAATCTCGATGGCCATGGAGGACATTTTTGTGGTGACTTATAGGAGGTAGAAGAGAGAGTGCTGTTAAAGTCAAAATGACTATAAGTGACTATGCTAATATAATAAGGTCATTATAAGTTTTGAAGTCTATATAGGTGAGCAATTGATATTTGTATTTATGTGAGGTGGTCAATACTCTATAGGTGGGAACAAGTGTTATGGAGCGGTACATATTTGATAGCATCAAATAAGTCTATATTTATATAACAAATTCCCTTAGATTTTATACATTTTGATTACATTTTTATGATTATAGATACTGATTTGATTAATATTTGCAGAACAGAGTTTTCAATTGAAGATTGAAGAAAATAAAGAAGAAATGAAATGAAATGAAGAATCGGGCCTTAAGAAAAGTCTAAATTCGTACTTAGATAAAACTGGGCCAAGGAAGAAGATTGATCCAAGTTATAATAAGTTTGATGGCCCAAAATAAAGAAGAAGCCCGGATTGAAGAATGTTCTGGAATTTCATTTAGCCGGCGGCTAAACCCATTAGCTGGCGGTTAAATGTTATTTATGGAAGGCGGTGAAAGACGCGGGTTACAGCCGGGTTTCGTGGGTAAAAAGTCAACCTGACCGGCGGCTAAAGCATTTAGCCGGCGGCTAAACTCACGGTTTTTCAAGTATAAATAGAGGCCAAAACCCTACGATTTGATATACGAATTACGAAAACAAAAATCGGTTTTTAAGGTTTAAGGTCGATTGAAGGTCGATTTGAAGGGCTAGGAAGCTAGGGTTTGAAGGTTTTCAACCCTAACGAAGACTCGTTCGGTTTATTGGTTTGATTCTTATCTTTTCTATATTCTATGTGTAATAATATGCTTATAGATCTGATTTTTATTGCAATAAACATGAGCTAGTATTCTAATTGTATTTACTTAGATGAATGATTATTGAATGAAGGTTTCAAAGATATGTTTATGTTGATTTTTGATTATGAATGATTATTAAGTTTTTTCAAAAGATCCATATTATTTATATATGTGTTTGATTGTTACTTAACATGGTTGATTATCTTTACTAGGCTTGGTTTAGGTTAATCAATTATCTGCAATTAAGTAATTTATTAATTGATTGTGTCAAGACTTTGTAATGATACTTGGTTAAGATAATTACAATTGATAGCTAATAAGTGATATGAATTATAAATATGTAATTTATCAGCAACGAGTACTTCGAAGTTGTTAGAATAAATCTTAATAGTTTGTGAAAGTGTTAATAGAATAAGGGTTATGTTAATAATGCACGCAAGAGTAATTTCTGGTGTTATTCAAGAGAATCTAGTATTAAGATAAAACTTATTACGATTAGTAATTTAAACAGGAGCTAGTTCCCATAATTAAAGATAAACAGTTCAATAAACAAATCTGGAAAACTTAAATTCAATAATAACTATTCTAAGTAAATACATGTTTCTCTATTCCTGATAATTATCTGAAATTACCTCATTTTTAATTGTTTATTTTATATTCGTTATCAATTAAATTGTTCGCACGGAACTAAAACGTCACCCTTTTATCTGTAATTTAATTTTTTATAATTTAAAGATTAACTATTTTTAATTACGTTTCCCTGTGTTCGACTCGGACTTACTTTTAAAAGCTATATTATACGAACATGTTATTCTTGCCTGAATTGTGTTATAGTTGATTTTAGTATTTCCAATTATTTAAAACTTGTTATTATTTTATAGTATAACTTAACACACACCAAGTTTTTGGCGGCGCTGCCGAGGAAAGCGGTAAATTAAAAAAGTTTTAATCTTGTAAATTTTTGTACATTGTTGATTAATCAAAAAATCGGCCCACCCATTGTAAATACAAACCAAAAGAGGTATAAGGGGGTCGCTCTGCTTCCCGAACGAGGTAGGTTTTTAATAAGCTTCGCGCTGACCTACTTCTCCGCTTACTGTGTATGAGCAATGGAGCTACCGAGGACTTTTGGTTAACATTGTAAATTAAAATGGTTAAAATATTTAATTGTATCATATTATGTGATTAATTGCATTTCATTGTTATATATTTACATATATTTATAGTTAATTATTATTATTAAGTTAATTTTTGTGTTCCGAAGAAATTTAACTGTTAGCAAATGGAGAATATGCAATTGGATACTAAGGAAGTAGTTAAGGAAATCATCAAAGAGCTTGAGGAATCTGCTAGTTTGAGGACTCTGTCGAATGCTGAAATGGAAGGAGAGGCCGCTGAATTTGAAACTTCATTAGGACTACTCACGGTGCAAGTCCTATCCGAACCGGATGATATGATTAGCTGCTTAGAGTATCATCAAGAAGACATTCGTTTTCTGATAGCCACTATAAGGGCATCAACTATTGAGTACACAGCATACCAGAAGGAACTGATTGAGCAATTGGAGGAAGAATATGAAAAGTTTGTCAACCTAGATATTGATTTTAATTCAGAAAAATTTGAGGACATTGTGATTGAACTGAAAAAAGATTTAATCCTCAAGGAGATTCTGGATCCTAAGTACTGTGAAGAGCAAAGGAACTTCTATAATTGTGTTTATCATGCTTTGGCAAATTCTTCATTTCCTTATTCTGAAGAAGAAATGAAACTGCTGAAGGAGTTTAAGGAAAATCTGAGGTGGGCTACTGGAAATTTGAGTGTTATGCAGGACATTGGGATGCTAATGGAGCTACATAAATTCTTGGAATTGATGAAGAAGCATGATCATGTGAACAATGGGAAGTTTTATGTGAATTGCACAGTGGACTATTATGTTCAAGAATTCATTGATGAGCTTTATGGTCCAGCTTTGAATGAATTCTGTCTGATACTGCCTGAGGATTTTATGGATGAACCAGAAGCATGTCTGGCAAATTATGTGACTGTACCGTTAAAGACAACTTACCATGGAGTTCATTATACCATGCATGCAAGCTTGTTTCATTTGGGAATGTCGGAAATTTATACTCGTTTTCTAGACATTTTTCATCACTCGGGATTATTGCTCAACATGCAGCATAAGGAATTAATTACTGGTATCATGGAAGGAATTGGGACAACTGTCAGGACTCCCACAACTACAAATTATGCACATTTTCAACTGGGTTTTTTTTGGATTTTTAGATGCTTTGAGGAGGAATCATGAAGATCGTGAAACAAAGACGGTAGACGGTTACAAGGTTATCGATGAGGATGAACCTATAGCTAAGGTAATAGCAAAAATTACAAGGGAGTTAGATGACTTGCAAGAAGCTGCTGAAATACATCACAAGAATTTTCTGGATTACTCATCATCTGTTCCTGAGATAACCAAACCATTGTTTTATCATTTCTTGAAGATTTTTCCTAAGGAGTATAAGGAGACAGTAACAGTGGAGTGGGTTAAAAAAATTCCGTGCTCCAGCTTTGCATGATGTTTGCCTAAACAGAACAGGCCGTTCCTAGAGTGGAGTTTTCTTATTTTCAATTTCATATTTCCATTATTTTTATTGTTTGACTACTTCTTATATTATTATAATGTAAGTGAACTATTTTTGCTATTTTGCTATTTAATGAATTATATTGTTTGAATAATGTTTATTGTTTATTAGTTGGAAGCAATACAGTAAGGTGCATGTCTTAAGAATTTTTAAAGTATTAAACGAATTAAATTGGTCTTAAATAAATTGGGTTTTAACATTAATTGGGCTAAGTAAATCGGACTAGGCTAAAAGTTTATGGGCCGGACTGGATTCAATTTAACCTCCGGCTAAAAACTTTAGCCGACGGCTAAAATGCGTGGGTATAACAAACCGATCAATTCCCTTTCTTTTTCATTTACTCCCATTTTTCTCACAAAACAACTCGGAATTCTCTCAATTTTTCGAACGATATTCACACTAAACTCGGTTATTTCATTTAAGGTATGTAACTTGCATTTACATTCTCATTCATTTTTTGCATTAATATTTGTCTAGGGTTTCACATTTAGGGGTTTTTGTTAACGCCCGAATTATATATGCTTTTTGTGTGAATCTTTAGTTAGATTAGTAATGTTAGTTCGTGTATGCGGATATTGGAATGATTATGCGATAATGTAGTTGAAAAATTTATTATTTTGTGATTATAATGGAAGAAGGTGTGAAAAAGTTGGTTAAATTTGTAGGAAAAATTGAATTGATTAAAAAATTGGGTTATGATTATGTTTGGTCGGAGTTGGGGAAGCAAACGGTTTGACTGCCGGTCAATTCACCTTGACCGCCGGCTAACTGGTTTACAGCAGAAACAGAATTTTCGATTATTGCTTAGATTAAGTTGTACTTGTCGAAATTATTTGTTATATGCAGTAATGTAATAATTTGGATGAATCTTAATTTGTATATGTGTTTAATAATGTAGAGGTACTAATAGTTCAATTTTTGTTTTTAAAGTTTTTAGAAATTATATGTATATTAATGCTAGAGTTAATTTTTAAAGATTTTTCTTTACAGATGGAACATGATAGACGTGTTGTTAGGGGAGCAGTAGTTGTTGCCAACCCTATTATTCGGACACATCCTATTATACAGTTTTTACATGATAGTATTTCACCAGGAGACAGAGCTAGCTATCAGACTAGGCTTAGAGCCAATATCAATCAGGATATTATAGCTTCAGATGTGTTGGATTGGGATGTTATGGATACGGTTTTAGATCTTGATACTCGAGAGACAGGTACTCAGTCTTTACGTCGATTGCTGACAGTTTCTTATAGCATACATGAGATTATTTTTAAGGAGTTAGTGGTTGAGTTTTATAGTACAGTACGGTTTGATTTGTCTTCTGAGGATGTTTTACAGCATACTTTGACTTTTATGCTTGGTGGTGAGCCACGTACTTTGAGTTTGATTCAGTTTGCACAGGCTATTGGATTATATACTATTGATGAGGAGGCTAATCCTCATTTCAGGGATTTTCTTAGAGATGGGCGTACGAATAGGTATGAGGATATTGAGGTTGCTGCAGGTTGGACAGACATAGCAAATGAAGAGTTTAGTTACCGAGGTCCTTCTGATGTGTTATTGAGGAGTCCAGTGCACAAGTTGGTGCACTGTTTATTGTCACATGCGATAGTTGCTAGAAAGACAGGGCATGAGAAAGTACATAAGGTGGATTTATTTTATTTGCATTCTATTACCCAGGGGGCAAATGTGAATGTTGCTTGGAGATTGGCGTACTGGATGGCACATAAGGCCACGGGTACGAAGGCTACGAATGTTATTTGTGGTGGTCAGTATGTGACTAGGTTGGTTAGGTGGTTTGGTGTTACCCCTGAGACGTGTCAGTCTTGCACTCCTGTTATTCCTAGTATGCAGTATATGGGAGCACACAAACTTTTGGAGATTTCGATCATTAGGAGATCATTAGAGGGAGATTTCTACCTATGGACTCCACCATTGATTGCAGGAGGCAGACGGGTGAGAAGGCGACAACATGATTAGACAGGGCCAGCAGTAACACCAGAGGTTGAGCATGCAGCAGTACCACCAGAGCCACAGGTTTATCAGGGCCCTGTTTATGACATGTATCATTTGCAGAGGGAGATTGCTCAGATGCATGAGTATCAGCAGCAGCAGTTTCAGCAGATGCATCGTTATCATGAGCAGGATAGGATTGTTCAGGATCGTAGGTATCAGGAGCAGCATCATTATTATAGAGAGCAGCATCGACAGTTTGATTATTCTACTTTTTTGATGCACTAGTTGTTTGATTATCATCATCTTCCTTATGATCCATTTGTACCATCTGAGTTTGTTGAGACATATTTTGTGACAACAGATCTGGCTAGTAATAGGACTAGTGTTATTGTAATCAAGTTTGTACATTGGTTTAGATTTGTAAATAAATGATATTAGTTTGTTATTAATATTTGTTAAATATATTAGTATGTTAAAGTGTTAGACAAATATCGAATACGAACTATAGTAAAGTTATGCGAACCGAGATCTCAAGTCGCAAGGATTGGCAACGCGAGGTGAGTTCTGGGGTAGCAAGAGTCAAGCCGAGTCGAGAATGGGCTTGGGCTTGGTTGCGAGATGAGTCAACTCGCAGGCCCATGTGCTGCGAGTTGAACCGAAGTATATATATGTTTTTCATTCGGGAAAAACATAAGTTTTTACACAGAACTTTTGGCGATTTCATTAACTCCTGCGAATTCAGTTTTACAATCCAGAGAAAACAAACATTCTAAAGGCTAGGTTTTGATTGTTTCATACTAGTAGCAATTAAAACAAAGCATATCAGTTGATAATCGTATTATAAACGCGATATTAATCGTTATATTAACATATAACACGTATTGAGGGATTCCGCACCTTAATATATAGATAACCTCGTTATCGATCCAAGAACTAGGGACTTACAGAGTTTGGTGGTCCATCAGGTGTTTAGAGAGATGGAGAGGATGGTTAAAAGTTTAAAAAATTTACTTGTCCTTATTATACTATGAATTTTTCAATAATTATAAAATTTTTAAGTTTAAAAAAACTAAGTAGTTATTAGTTAGAATACTTTTGTTAAAAGTTTTGTTTTCTATTTAAAATTTTAGACTTTAACATGGATTAACTGTTTTGTACATATAACGTAAGAACAATAATAAAAGTGATATAAGTTATATCATTATTAAGTTAATTTAATTGTTTTGTACATATAAAGTAAACATGGATTAACTGTTTTGTACATATAACGTAAGAATAATAGTAAAATTTACTTGTCCTTATTATACTATTATTAAGTTAATTTTTGTGTTCAGAAGAAATTTAACTGTTAGCAAATGGAGAATATGTAATTGGATACTAAGGAAGTTGTTAAGGAAATCATCAAAGAGCTTGAGGAATCTGCTAGTTTGAGGACTCTGTCGAATGCTGAAATGGAAGGAGAGGCCGCTGAATTTGAAACTTCATTAGGACTACTCAATCTGCCTTAGCCTCAGGTAGTTGATACTTTCAGGGGGAGCAGGATCATCATTTCCACTAAAGTCGTATCCTCATAGATATCAGGTGCCCACATATATAGAGTCAAAAGAGATATGGAATCCGAAGGGGAGAGAGAAAACACGTTGATCTCTTTCCATATCCTATCCCCGGTTGTTGCCCTATCAAGATGTGTCCCTTCCTTTGACCCCTTTTCCGATTTATTAGTGCTGTCCCCCTTGCGTTCCCTCCCTTTGTGAAGACATTTCCCTTTTTCTCCACTCTTATTTCTTCCTTTCTTATTCTCCTAATCTCCTTTCTTTTTCGAGAAAAGGTCCCATCCTTCAATATCATGATTGGGTCGACCAGGCCAGATCATGAATGAAATATCATGATCGGGTCGACTAGGCCAGATCATGAGTGAATACGGTGCAAGTCCTATACGTACATATACATATACATACATACATACATACATACATACATACATACATATATACATACATATATATATATATATATATATATATATATATATATATATATAGTGGTAAAACCCATATGCATTAATCAAGCTACAGTTTGCTTATATGTAGATAGAATGTACGGAGTAACAAATTGCAAGAGAAACATTACCACAACTTTAGTTTCAATGCAAATTTTTGGACCGATTCAATCAATTGCTAGCTCAACCGCATGAATTACAACAACTTATTATTTGTAATCAATTTGAACAAATGAATTGTACAAAAACATTACAACCCGGAAAACAAAAATCGAATAACGGATATTATTCCAATTACGCATAAACAAAAGAAGTAATATATCACCTTACAAAGTAATAATCTTCAAATGCATTTGGGATAAAATTCTCGATTGACCAATAAGTAAATACGTATAGGTATGAGAAACCAAATTAAATAAAACCAATAACATTGAATAAGTGATACAAAAAGTGTGATATTAATCGATTTAGGCCTTGAATTAGCTATATTATTCCAATTACGCATAAACAAAAAAGTAATATATCAACTTACAAAGTACTCCCTCCGTCCCATTACAAATGTCCACTTTGACTTTGCACGTAGTTTTAGGATTCTCCACTAACTACATTTTTCACCAATCAAATATTAAATCCACCCACTAAAGTCTTTTTTGATTGGTTAAATATCAAAGTGGACACTTGTAATGGGACATCCCAAAATAGTAATGTGGACATTTCAAATGGGACGGAGGGAGTAATAATCTTCAAATGCATTCGGGATAAAATTCTCGATTGACCAATAATTAAATACGTATGAGAAATCAAATTAAATAAAACTAATAACATTGAATAAGTGATACAAAAAGTGTGATATTAATCGATTTAGGCCTTCAGTTAGCTATACGCATTGTTGAGTTCAGAGGAGTCCTAACACTAAATTTTTGAAATTCAAAATGATCATTGATTTAGTCAATGAAGAGATGTTTTCAAGGATATTAATGGTCATGTAGGCATGATGACATGGACAGATAATTGTGAAAAAAAATATGGTAATGACACATATGAATTTTGTGTAATTGGCAACATCTAATTGGTTCCACATAGATATAATTAAGCATCATTAACTCCAGCTTTGTATATAATAAAGATAAAGATAAAGATGAAGATAAAAATATATAATTATAAATAATAATAAAACAAGTTTTGGTAACACAATTGCCATATATATTGTATCAAACAGGCTTCCAACCTATGCCAAATTGTTAACACACTCTTGTGTTCTACACTTAGGCTAGAAAATGGAAGATTGTAGCCATGTGGAAGTTAAAATTGCCTGCATTTATCTACTGAATTGAAGTATGTAACCTGTTTCTGCTTCAAGATGTCAAGTTAACATGAATATATAATTATGTGTTGACCGTGTAGTCAGTAGTCGTGCTCCGTTTTGTGTGGACTAACTTGTGACTTGTACGTACATTTTTCGAGATGATAACAAAACGTTTACTGTTGGTCTTTATATACAGAAGTTAAGGTAAAGCAGATACTAGCTAGCTAGGTAACACTTTATATCGACACGTCTAGTGAAAACGTGACAGATCATCATTATCGTCCTGCAATTGGAGAAGGTACAAAAATTGACTAGATGTATGTGTTGCACATTATATATGATGAAAACATGGGCTTTTTTATGTGTCCATAAATAATATCTTAGTAAAACAAGATGCTTCTAAGGTAAGGGGTGTTTGAGGGCAGGGCAGGGCAGGGCAGGGCAGGGTAGGGCAGTTGTCCCTTAACTGGGGAATCAAAATACTTGTATAAATGAGTGACCAAAAGCAACAACTAGCGTTAACATACCGACACGTAATGTAGTAAAAGATATGTCCATTTCAAAGGTACCTGTCCCCGTGAAGGGGAACGACACCCCACAACAACAAGTACTGATCATACCATTACCATGGACCATCATGCACTATATGATATATATCACTTCATGGCTCACCATGTGTAATTGTATACGTACATGTATCTTTTTCTTCTTCTCTTCAATTCATGATTAAAGTTGGAGTACATACATTATGTTGTTTGTATATGCTGAATTTGATTTGTTTGTTTGTTTCAACATTAATAAATGCTATATACATATAGTTTAAATGTATCCTAATTAATTTACTAGCTAGCTTGTTTCCCATAATTAAACAGTCTTGTGGGTATTCTTATTCAGAATCTGATGAAACGAGTTTGATTTTTTCATCTTCTTTAATTTGCAGGTCATTTTGAGTTTGGTCTTGTGTTTTCACACATTAAATGAAGAAGTACGTACCAAGCCGGCCATGTGGTGGATCTTAAATGTGTTGGGGGATGTGGACATGATAAAATAACCGAAACCACCGATTCATTTGGATCATATCATTAATTAAGCTTTTACTGCTGAAGTACCATGATAGCTAGTAAATAATTGATGATTTATAAATAAATTAACTGAAAAAACTAAAAGCAAAAGAACACGTACAGGACAATGGTAAGAATGAAGACATTGATAGATAGGTAGGTAGGTTGAAGAGACAAGTGGGATACAATCATTCATTCCATGGAACATAAGAATCCAAAAATTATGGGTGCTTTTAGTTACGGAATATTTTTTCCATTTTTTTATGTTTTTTTAGGGAGTGAAAATGTTTTTTTTTTTGGAAACTGCAGACAATACCATTAGATAACCAAAACAAAGTCTAAACAAACATACCACAACCAGCAGCTATTGATATCACAAGATGTAAAATCAACAGCAATATCAAACTAAAACCAAAAATCAAACCAAAAGCACATGGACACAAAAGACCAACTGACCACAAGCAAAACAGGGACCAAAATGAGACACTATGACTTACTACAAGACGAAATCAATAAGACCAACATTACAACTACAAACTGCTCCAAAGATGCACATGTCACCACCTAGTTTAGGCCTCCAGAAATATTCTTCCACTGTATCCATGAAAAATTCGTCTCCTTAAGCCTTGCTGATATCCATCCGTAAGACCGAGCTTGAATCTCCATAAATAAATTTGGAATCGCCTCCGAACCCTTCTGAAAAACCTTATCATTACGGTGCCTCCAAATCAAATACAAAGAAGACCAGATTACACTAACCCACACATTTCTTTTCAAAGAAGAAAACGATCCACCCCCTTCATGCTTCACAAAATCTTCAATGTTTAAACACCCATTGTGATCCAATCCCCACCATTGAAAAATTTTAACCCAGAGTTCCTTAATTGCCGAACACTTAATAAAACAATGATCCACAGACTCTACTTCCTCCTTACAACACGGACAAAGAGTGCTATGCAAATCAATACTCATATTGTCGAGAACTTCACAAACCGGAATCCTACCAAATCTAAGTCTCCAAATGAACACACAAACTTTTCTAGGAACTAACTTACACCATAAAGTTTCTACCCTCCTCTTATTATCGAACAACACTTTCTTATCAACTAGTTTACGCAAATCTTTACCCGAAAATTTTCCATCCTTTTTTAAGAACCACCTCCATCTATCCGACCCTTCATTGTGTACCCTACAACCTTCAAGCATTCTTTTTAACTCCTCCAAATCTCCTACCGCCCTTCCTCTAGGCTCCCTAACCCAATCCCACTTCCACACCCATACCCCATTAACCCACTCACCCTTATCCCCTACCTTCACCTCTTTATCTCTTTCCAAGGAATACAATCTTTCAAACTTATCACAAAGCACTTCCCCACCGGCCACCCATTTTTCTTTCCAAAAAAGAGTATCCAACCCATTAACAACTTCTTTACCAAAAGAATTGGAAAAGTTAATTCCAACCCCATCAATAGACTCCCCCACCTTAATAATATTTCCCCAAATTCTTCCCATCCGCCTCAATCTACTACCTTGACCGCCCAAACCCCCATCCCTCCCATATAAAGATGAAATAACCCTTGCCCATAACGCATTCCTATCCGTTTTGAACCGCCACCACCATTTACCAAGTAAAGCCCAATTAGCCACTTTTAGACTCCCAATACTTAACCCTCCCCTCCCATGACAAGAAAGAGCACAATTCCACTTTACCCAAGAACATTTTTTATTACCCTCCCCATTCCCACCCCAAAAAAAATTTCTACGAATAGACTCGAGAGAATTAAGAACACATACCGGGGCCCGAAAGAGGGAGAAGAAATACATCGGAAGACTACCAAGAACCGATTTGATCAAAGTTAACCTGCCTCCAAAAGAAATCGTTCTAGCTTTCCAATCTGAGAGTCTATTTTTGAACTTCACCATCACCGAGGACCATGAAGCAGCTCTACTCATCAAACCACCAACCGGAAGACCTAGGTATTTAAAAGGCACATTCTCCACCCCACACCCAATCATATTCGCCCAAAGTTTCACTGTGACCTCTTCCACCCCCACACCCATCAATTTACTCTTCCTTAAGTTCACCTTCAACCCTGAAGCTATCTGATAGCATTTTAATAGTGATAACAACCCTGCTATATTTTCCTCATGCCACTCCCCAAAAAAGATAGTATCATCCGCAAACTGAAGATGAGAAATACTCACTTGGTCCTGACCAACTCTCTCTTCACTCACCCTAATCCCATTAAAAGCACCAACTTCTATAGCTTCTTCCATGGCCACGTTTAAACCTTCAGCTACCAACAAAAAAAGAAAAGGTGATAGAGGGTCGCCTTGCCTAATACCTCTACCTAAATGGAACTCCTCTGTAGGAGATCCATTAACCAATACTGATGCTGAGGCCGACGAAACACACGCATTAATCCATCCAATCCACTTCTTTCCAAACCCCATTTGCTTCATAATAGAGAAAAGATACTCCCATCTAACACAATCATAAGCTTTCTCGAAATCCACCTTAAAAACCAAACCTTTCTTCTTTCTTCTTTTCATCCAATCTAAGAGTTCATTAGCCACTAGAACCCCATCCAAAATGTATCTGCTCGCCATAAATGCGCTTTGGACTTCCCCTACAATAGAACCGATAACCCCTTTTAAACGCTCCGCTAATACTTTTGCAACAATCTTATAAAAGCTCCCAATTAAGCTAATCGGTCTAAAATCTCCGAGCTCTACCGGGTTACTAACCTTAGGAATAAGCGCAATAAATGATGTGTTGCACCCCTTACTTATACATTCCTTCTCCCAAAACCAATCCAACGCCCTGACTGCATCCCTCTTTATCACATTCCAATACTTCTTAATAAACTTGAAATTAAAACCATCAGGTCCAGGCGCCTTTGAACTACCGCACGCTTTCACTGCACTCCATATTTCCTCTTCTGAAAAAGGAATCTCCAATTTCTTTCTCTCATCCTCTGTAAGCTTCTTAAACCTCTC
This sequence comes from Helichrysum umbraculigerum, assembly GCA_949592205.1. NCBI lineage: Eukaryota > Viridiplantae > Streptophyta > Magnoliopsida > Asterales > Asteraceae > Helichrysum > Helichrysum umbraculigerum. Next base: position 167,847,510 of record CATIUR010000001.1, on the reverse strand, counting down.
ACTCTTAAACGTGGCGTTACACTGTTCATCCTTACTAAACACCTTCTCGTAAAAATCTTTGACAGTACCCTTTACCCTTTGAGGATCCTCACACCACTTCCCCTCAACCATCATTCCCGGAATAGTCCCTTTTCTGCTTCTTTTACGAATCATCGAATGAAAATATCTAGAATTCTCATCACCTTCTGCATCCCATTTGACTCTAGATCTTTGTCTTAATATTTTTGCTTTGATTCTCTCCTTCTCATCCCACTCCCTGCGCGCCTCCATCCAAACTTCAGTTTCGTTGTTTGATAGCACCCGACAATCTGCAGTCAACTCCCATTTTTTCACAATCTCTTTACAGTTCTCTATCGCTTTATCCAGCCCCTCATTTCTACCTCTACTCCATAACCTCACTGCACTCTTCACATTCTTTAATCGGTCCCGAAACACAGAGTCTGGTCTGCAGGAAGTAACAGGTTTACTCCAAGCTTCCTTAATTACTTCATCAATACCAACTTCGTCAAGCCAAACATCTAGAAACCTGAATGGCTTCGGCCCAAAATCTTTTTCCTTCTCGTCATTTAAAACTAACGGGTAATGGTCTGAGTATTTCCTATCCAAAGTTGAACAAACCACTCGACCCAACACTTCCACGAAACCTTCTGACACTAAAAACCTGTCTAATTTACTGAATTTGACCCCATCGTCACTAATCCTCGTGAACCGCTTACCGCAAATGTTTTAATTCTCTGAAAAACAATGAAAACTTGAAACATGCGATTAAATGTGAGGGATAAAATTTTCCTTTTCCAATAGAAAATAGAGATGAAAAATTAGAGAACCATAAAAGTAGTTTTCAACTTTTAAGTTATAAAAAGGAAAATGAGAATTTTCAATTTTTAAGAAACCTTTTTTAAAACTTGAATTCTAATACATGTTCTAATTTTCTTATAGACATTTTCTGTAAATAAACGCGCCCTAAATGACCCCGACCAACTTAACAAAAACATCTATCACATGTCTTAATCTTATTGAAGAGATAAGAGAAAGAAGAAATGAGAAGAGAATGTAAAACTTTATTGATTTCATCTAACTGCAACATTACATCCATATGCTATACATATACAGTGAGCTTCTAACATCTAAGTAACTAAATAATCAACTTCCTGACTTAAATATCGTTACATTGACTTACAATAAGTAAAGTACTTTTGATGACGTGTGTAGGCTCGTGAGAGCGTATCCAGTGTACTCTGGTGCACTATATGTTAATAAGAGAAAAATTATGCATTTATTGAAGCTAAAGTTTCCATATTTAATCATAATTATAATCACTACTCTGAAGGTTTACATTTATTTTACTGAAACATTCCTTTTGCATATGATATACGGAGTATTAATTATGATTTTTGATGATAAAGGAACCTTTAAGTTTAATAACTGTTTTCGGATGGTTCTTATTGACAGCCTTTAGGGTTTCCAAAATTCATTTATATGATATAGTTTATCAAAGCAAAGAATTTGCGCAATTTAATTATTACATACTTGTATAGATTAGCAGGATTGAATAATAAAATTAGAGCCAAATATAATTAAAAGAAGATGGCAACATCGATCAGGGTCCCATATATATGTGCCACTTTCATATATATATATATATATACCCTTTTCTTTCAATACCCAGCTGTACGTTTTGTATTCCTTCAATTCGTTTGTCTATTTTCATCTTTCGCTTTCCATTCGATATATAATTTACATCCGGCCATTTCCTCATCCCACTTCTTAAAATGGCCAAAAAAAGGCTCAAGAATCCGTATAATCTTATAAATTCTCTAAGCTAAAGTTGATTACTGTAGAAAAGGGAAAAAGGTCATCAAACAACTCAGCCACCTAATTTTGTTCCGTCTTTTGAACAGCATATATAAAATAAAATATGATACGCGTGAAGGTCTATTTTCATATCATGCATGTGTTTTCACGCGTAAAGGTTTGGATTACGGTGTAAGGATGATGAAGTGATGAAGAAGAGTTCTAACATTACATTTAATTTTACGTACTATTGTTTTTTTTTTTTTTAAATTGCCACGCAAGAAGAAGAAAAAAAGGCCATATGAGTGGCATTGTGAAATTGAAAATGCCAAATAATCATTGTTACATGTTAAATAGGCAATTGTATGCATTTACCGTGTGTATAAATATAAAAGTACGTGGAGCAACAAATACTAGCTAGTAGTATATGCCATATGTGATATGGCCAATGATACTTTTAATCATGTAAGTGTGCGATATTAATTAAATTAAATTAAATTAAAAATAGAAACACACAGTAATTGTAGCTAGTAACATGCATGTACTTTTCTGCAGGTCAGTGTCATATATAAAAAACAAAACAAACTAAATTCGAAACATCTATCTATCTTCCAGGGCCTTAATTAATTATCATTTGTGTATGCGTCACTTTAATATATTTTTATTTTTTATTATCATTATTATTATTACATTAAATTAAATTAAAAGAAAAGGAAAACTTAAAAGAAAAAGATAAAAAGAAGCCACTTTGCACATTGAACAGATAGGAAAAATACAAAAAGAAGATGTTATCTCTCATATGCAAATTGCAATTGTGGAGGGAATAAGAAGACATCAACAATTCTCCGGCCCCTGTTGTACGTATTCGATCATATTAAGTCTGTTTAGCGTTACTCTCAAACTTAACTATATAAAAGAAATGAAGATGATAGGTACAAAAGTCAACCCAAAATTCTTCTTCTATATGTATGATGATGATGATGATGATATGGAAACTAACTTTTTAAAGATGTAAAATTCTGCTTGCTTTCTACGTGTGAAAAGAAAACAGAGGATTAGGTTAGAGTGTTATTGTTATTAACTTCGGTTATCAAGTAATATTCTTTTTCTTTATTTCAACCATGGTTTGTTAACATGAGGAACAAATTTAATGGATAAAACATTTATTTATTTATTACGTTTTTTTTTTTGCATCTATACGTGTAGTATGTAGGTGATTTCATTGTTACGACTTACGAACTCATCGATGTAGAAATTTCAAAATATAATTATGAAACACAAATCATGCTTTTGTTGGGATATAATTCGATTCCTTAACATGTGGAGATTCGAAAGTCTAAGTTAAATTAAGAAACAATCTATTTTGATGGACAAGTTGGAAGTTTGTTTATATAAATGAGAGTTCTTCAAATGCGTTAGTGTTTTGTAAGGAGGTTGAGATAGAGAGTCGCATTGTTTGTTCTTGTGCAGTCAGTATCTTATGATTGATCAATAACCTGACATCGGCTTCATTATTGTAATCTACCATAAAGAAATATTTGATTATTTAGAGCTAGCATTTGTATAGTAGTATGCAAATTGGTTTTTTACTTGCAAAGGAAACAAATTTTACACGAATGATATATATATATATATATATATATATATATATATATATATATATATATAGTGGCGGTACCAGGATTTTTTGCGTGAGGGGGCAAATTTTAAGATGTTTGTTAATTAAAATTTTGGGTTTCACATTGAGATTTTTATCATCCAAGTAATACGTTAAACTAACCCACCTAAACATATGACAATCTAATTCGATTCTTAACACGAAAACCATATTGAAGGTTCATAAGTTTAGCAATTTAAACAACCTCATGGCTTTGTATTTTAGCTCGTAAGTTCGTCTCTCTCAAAGTTTCGAGCTTCTCGTTTTTTTATTCGTGATCTATAATACATTTTTGTATGATTAAATTTAGATATCTTCTTTATATACTTATATTATGAAGAAAAACCATAACCTATAAAAATATAGAATTCAATGGTTGTTCTTTTAGTGGTAGCAATTTCTTATAACTAGCTAAAATTATAGATGAAGAAAGATACCCAAGGAAAAGGAGAGTCAAATAAGATGGAATTATACAGAAAACAAATGTAGGAAAGTAACATAAGAGGAAAGAATAAAATAAAATAAATGATGGAAAAATTGAAAGGAAGAAGGTGGAGTAGAACCTGTGACCGATTAGTAGAGGACAAAGGGGACTAACCATTGATCTATGGGGGCATTTATCAATTTTTTCCAACTTCATATATATATATAGTGAAAATTACTGAAACCCTTGTGTAGGCATTGGCCCACAGTGCCTACAGCCTGCTACCACCCCTGTATATATATATATATATATATATATATATATATATATATATATATAGGGGAAGGATCAAGAGGGAAGCATCAACTTTGAGGGAAGGAGGGAAGCAAATCCCAGCTACTAATTTTCTCCCACCCTTTTTATACAATAAATAATACATATACAATACCCATTTAATCAAATTTAGTCTAAAATCCAAAATTAAAGCATCAAATTCAACGATTCATCAATCAGAAACATTATAAACTTTCCAATCCATCAAACACATTCATACATATCTTCAATTCGTCATGATTTGAAATCATCAAAAATTATGAATTTTGGGTATAACTTTTTGGTTTTTATATAAAATTTTATTTTGCCAATGAAAACAATAAAATTAAACAAATTTCATCATACAAAACTTATAAACATGTAATTAATCGAATTATGGTTGTCATTAACCATCAAATTTCACAGTTTTTGAAAATATCCAGAACGTTAACATACATTAGCAATGCATGTTAATCAAAATTACAATTAACATTCTTAAACATTCATATTTGTTGAATATTACCTTATATAAGTTATTATACATCGTTGAACGTTATAACATAACATTCATCAATGTATTACAATATGTATGAGCTAATATGCATTATAAATGAATGTTATAATGTTCATCAGCATGATATAACTTAATATTCGTCATAAATGAATGTTAAAGACTCAATGAGATGTTAACATGCATTTATGATGAATATGAGTTATTATACACTAATAACATATATAAGCTAAAATATTCATCATAAATGAATATTTAAATTGTAATTTTTATAACATGCATTTCAAATGAGTGTTAACTTTCTGAAAATTTTGATTTTGAGATTTTTTTTGTGTAAAACGTAAAATAACTACAAGTTTGTTTGATTATTGATGTATATGATCGAAATATTTGAATTTTGCTTTATATACATCTCAATTTTGTACTCAATTGAATGAATTGGTAATTTTTTTTATGGGTTTCTACATTTTTCTTCATGAAATCTATTTTCTAACATTTTTTGTATTGAATCTAACAATTGTTAATCAATCTTGCTCAACGAGTTGTATATTAGTGTTTTTAAATTTATTTTTGCAAGTTTCAAGCTTTAATTTGATGAATTTAAGATGAAAATCACGTTTTTAGTTGTTTTTTATTAACATGTTTTTGAAATGCATGTTAACGTTCTGGGAGGTGATTTCAAGTTATTTACAAAAATGTCACCGCGTTGACTTTTGAGTTGACCAGAATGTGTGGCTGAGAATCACTTTCCTCCTTCCCTAATTATTTTACTTCCCCAAGGATCTTCCCCCTCTATATATATATATATATATATATATATATATATATATATATATGGGGTATTGAATTGAAGGTAGAGAATAGACAAAAGGTTTTCCTAAAAATGATAGTGGACCAACTTTGCAACTTATTGTTAATCGATCACATGATCAAACCATCAACCTTTAGGAATTATTTCTTGTTCTAGATTGTATTCAAAAGATGAGAAGAAAAACTAGAATGTGTTCATTCGTATTCTAATTGCAATTGCTATTGCAAATGAAAGTTATTCGTGTCAACTTGGTAACTCAGCCATTTAATTAATTATTCAGCATTCGTTAATGTTGTATCTGCTTTAAACAAAAGTTATTGCTATACACTACATATAATTATATATCTTCGAAATTAAACCCTTACCAAATGTTAAAAATAACAAAACTAGACGTTGTTATTATTTTTAGTTTTTGTTTCTACCAATTAAATAAAGTTGATTGAATATTTTAGAGAGAAATTGCGTATCGATGACACTTCATTTCTAGAGGTCGTTAAACTTCTGTCTAACTAGTATCAAAAACTGCAACTTATAATAAAAATGTGTGCAAAATTCCATCAGAATATATTAAACTTTAGCATTTTTACTAATACAGTTACACTTTATGAATGAACTCTTTTTTGTTATAAAACTGACTATTGTGTGCATCTTATAATATGTAACTAGGTCTTAAACCCGTGTATACACATGGGGTGTTGATTCTTTAATTAAAATATAGGTTATAATTATTAATATAATTAAAATAGAGGGACCTAATTGATTAATCTGATTTTGATAGATAAGGTAAAAACTAAATAAATAGAGGGGTCTAATTATTTAATTTAATTTAATTTAAATGATGATGTCAAACCCGTATATATAAACGGCCGTTAATTTTGTATTTGGTTTCTATAAATATTAAAATTGAAATAATGTATGTGATATTTTGAATGAGTTAAAAAGATATATGCAATCTTGTTCCTACCTAGTATATATAAAGCATCTTATTTGGTGAATTACATGTACGAATTGGAGTTCAACTAATTATATTAGAGCTTCTAAAATATAAATTATTATTGATAATAATATAATTCTAATAATTAATGTGATTATCTATTCTTTCAAGAAAATATGTGATAGAGTATTTGTTTGATTGTTTAATATATAGACCAAAAAAAATAATTCGTACACCATTGGGTCTTCTGTCGACCGACTCTTTGTTTTCTATTTTCATTTTTTTTTTGTTCAATTTATTTAATATAATCGAATAATTATTATTTAAATATTTCTAATTGAGAAATTTAAGGGGTTTTGTTTTTAAAATTGAGTAAAATCAAGGGACCTAATTGACTAATTAATTTTTTTAATTTGATGACATCATAAAGGTTAATCATATATTATATTTAAGATATAAAACCAATAACATGACATCTATTAGGGTATAGCATCACGACGCTGTGACATCATATGTGAAACATCCTCTCGAGTAGCCTGGTAATTTCTATTATTATCGATTATTTAATTGTTTTAGAAATTACTTGATATTATTGTTTTATTGTGAAACTTAGATAGATACGTCTTAGGTATTATTGTGAATTGTAACATCCTCTCCGGTAGCCTGGTATTTTTCTATTTAAATTTAGTATTTAATTGTTTTATATTTTATTTGCTATAAATTGCGTATTTGTGAAAATTGGTGAAATAGGTCTTAGGACTTATTGTGGTTAATAAAATGTCGCTTGGATTAATTTATTAAAGTTGACGGTACAATAAAATAAATTTCTCGCAATCGATATTTAAGTGCCAGACAATAGATTTAGAGCGGGTATTAAATACCCAATGCTGTAGGCCGGTTTATATGGGGACCGACCTAACCCTTTTTATCACTTTACCACTTTACCAATTCTCATTTCTTTTCCTCTTTTCCTTTGAGAGCCAAAAACACATAAACCCTAATTAGTAAAAATCAAGTGAAATCATCAAAGTAAAAAGTGGATTGAACTTGTGAAATTGTAACTATCATCACCTCCTTCTTCTTCTATTCATCATCATCTCCATTTTAAAGGTAATGAAGTTTATTTCAAATGTTTGCTAGAAAAAGAAATTGATGAATTTGAATGATCTTTGTAAGTTTATATAGTGATTGTTATTATATATGATGATAGGTGATGAATGGTAACTAGTTATATGCATCGAATTCAAGTTTTGAGTTAAGATTTAAGTTAGTTTGATAATATGAAGGGGTTTGGGGATTTTGGGTGTAAATCTTGGTTATTTGGATGTTATTGTGGTTGAATAATGTTATATAGATGTTGTATGAAGTTGTTGTTAGCTTAGAAATTGAGTTTGTCGCATAATTGGTTCGAAATTGAGATTTTGGTAGTTTTTGGTTCGTGCTAAAATTCATAGCTGCTGCTGCTGTTCTTGATCTGCATGAGAAGCCGGCGGCTTGATGAGACAAGCCGGCGGGTTCTGTTTAAAGGTAGGGAAGCCGGCGGCTAAGAAGCCTAGCCGGCGGCTAAATGCCTAAGGCCGACGGGTCAAAGACCCTAGCCGGCGGGTAAAAATAGCTTTAAAACTCGTTTTATTTCTGGTTGCTCAAAATGCCTTAGAGCCGGCGTCCCAGGGTTGGGAACCGGCGGCTGGACGCGGAAGCCAGCGGCTTGGTGGTTTTAGCCGGCGGCTAAGTGAGCCCAGCCGGCGGTTTCTGGCTGTTCCAGGGCATTTTATGTTAGTTGTTAAAACACCTTCCAATCGTTATTATATGATAATTAAATGATGCATTATGATTGAATATGCATGGTTAGTAGCTAGTAATCTCGATGTTTATATTAATGAGTTCCAAATGTGTTGAACTTTTATAAGTTATATTTGGGCGATTTCGATTACTAACTTTTTATTGGTGATGAATCTCAGATCCTGTGAAAGACAAAGTTGCCCCGAGAATCTGAGTAGTTGAGGACGAAGGTATTGGTGAGTGGATTCAAAACTCACCGTTTGGCTTAGTTGTAATCATTTGATTACGACGGGTAAACGTAGACTTGATTATTGAGTTGATTAGTTGTTATTGTTGATCTTATGCCTATATGTGCTTTGTGTGGCCTTTGTGCATTGTTGTTAATGAGGTCAACAAGTTGATGAACTGTTGGTTGGGCTAGTGTGTTGTTGTGTGAATGGTACAGGGATGTACTTCATTTGTTGTGTGTGCTGAACTGTACCTAAGTATAATAAACACTAGCTATCGGTCTCGTCCGTTATGGCCATACGGATATGTTTGGATAAGTGATCTTGGGGAGCCGCCCGGGTACTAAGGTTATCCCCGGATCCGCCGATCCTCATTAAGTTGTTGTTGCTTGTTGTGGTTGCGAATACTTGTTGTAGTTAATTGGTTTCGCTAAGTTAAATGTTGAGTGTTGGATTTACTCACTTAGCTATGTGCTAATCCCTCGTTGTTACTTCCTGCAGACTTTCGTTTTGTGCATGCGGGTGGGTAGCAGGAAGTTCAAACCTTGGATGCATGGAATGTTTGATATTCAAGCTACTCTGATTATTTTGTAACAGTTCAGTTTAGTTTATATAATACCCCGTCATGCTAATCTTTTGATCAAGTGTTAATTTGATGTGACTTAAACATCTAAACTGTTTTTGGTATTTTCGGAGAATATGTAACAAATTATGGCATTTTATTTATCTTCGCTTCCGTATTATCTATAATATTATTACTATGGAATGAGGGGTGTTATAAGTTGGTATCAGAGCATAGTTTTGGGATAATTGTTCATTGTTGAATGATCAATCCCAAAACCTGAGCGTGATATATCAAACATTCTTGGGAATGGGATTAGTATTGGTTGATGGTAGTTAGTATTTAGATGCTAACGATTAACAAAAGTTCAAGTGTTGTGTTGAATTTCAGAAATGGCAGATAACGAACCACCGACCACCAACCCCAACAATGCCTCCAGGATCGTCGCTCCTCAAATCGGGACTCATACCGAGCAACATGATCATAATGATACTTCTCAACCAACCGGACAACAATCTAACCGAGATGAGTATATTCATGAGATGGAAGACGAGTTGGTATTCCTTAGGGAATTCAAGAGAAAAGCTGAGGAAGCTGCGACCAGACAGTTATTTCAGCAAGCCCCAGTCTTTGGTTCTGGTTCATCCTCTCAATCAGACAAGAAGTGCTCATACAAGACTTTTATGGCTAGTCGACCATCGGAATTTCAGGGAAGTAAAAATCCTACTGTAACGTTAAATTGGTTGAGGGATATGGAATGCAAATTTGATGTGACTTGCTGTGATGAGGAACTTAAAGTCAAGTATGCAGTTCAATGCATGAAGGATGATGCCATGGTTTGGTGGGATTCCATTACCGGTCATTTCACACAACAACAGAAAGAAGATATTAGTTGGTCTCAGTTTCATCAAGTTGTTCGTAACCAATACTGTTCGGATTTTGATATTGCTAGAATTCGAAGAGAGTTTGTGAATCTTCGATTAAAGGATGACATGACTATTGATGAATTGATTTCACAGTTTACGGATAAGCTTAGGTTCGTGCAACAATGGGTTCCGGATGAGAAAACTCAAATTGAACAATTTGTGGATGCTTTACCGGATAACTATCGTACGGTTGTGAGATTGGCTAAAGATTTATCGCATGCTTTTAACCTCGCGCGGTCTGCCGATAGTGATTTGAGAGGTTTGCGATTATGGCAAGGAAAGGATACAAGTTTCTCTAAGGCAAGAACTGAACCGTCGGGTAGGAATAAATCTAAGTGGCAAGGGAATCGACAAGGTGGTAAGAAATTTGTTGGAAGAAGTAGTTCTTCGGGAAGTTTTAATAGTTCCAACTGGTATAGTTCGTGTAGGTCTCGGCATGATGGTCCGTGTACGGCTAAGACAAACAAATGTATGAAGTGTGGTGAATTGGGTCATGAGATAAAAAGTTGCCGGTATCCAAATTTTGTTTGTTGGACTTGTAAGAAGGAAGGACATAGGGTTGGTCAATGTCCGGAGGCAAGGTCGACGGGGTCGGGTTCGGTCGGGAGTTCGGGATCTTCCGGTCAGAAAAGAAAGAACCCTCCTCCAGCAACTAGTAGGGCTTTTCAGATGACGGTTGATGAGTCCGTGCGTACTGAAGATGTTATCATGGGTACATTTCTTATAAACTCTGTACCTGCACGTGTATTGTTTGATTCGGGTGCTAATTGTACTTTCATTTCTGTGCAATTTTGTGATAAGTTGAAATTAGCCCCTACTGTGATAACAAAGCCTATAGAAGTAGAAATAGTTAGTGGTAAGTTAGTTCCTGTTACCACCTCGGTGACTGGAGCTAATATTACTATTGATGATCATGTTTTTCCTATTTCCTTCTTGTTGATGCCAATCCCTAGTTTCGATGTAATAATTGGTATGGATTGGTTGAGTCAGAATAAGGCTAGTATTGATTGTCACCAGAAGTTGGTTAGGATCCCAATATCCGAAGGGTCATATGTTGTGGCTCGAGGAGAACGGGATGGTGTAGATATTCCTTTGATTTCGCTGATGAAAGCTAGGAAGTCATTGTCAAAAGGTTGCGAGTCATACCTAGCCTATGTAGTCGATGCCAAATTAGAAAGGAAAACTGTCTCAGATGTTCCTGTTGTTTGTGAGTACCCTGAAGTGTTTCCCGATGAGTTGCCTGGGTTACCACCAATTAGGGAAGTAGAATACAGAATTGACCTTGTTCCGGGCTCGTCGCCGATTGCTAAAGCTCCTTATAGGTTAGCTACTTCGGAGATCCGTGAAATGATGAATCAGATTCAGGAATTGTTGGATAAAGGTTTTATAAGACCTAGTTCCTCGCCGTGGGGTGCACCAGTGTTATTCGTGAAAAAGAAAGACGGGTCGTTGCGCATGTGTATTGATTACAGGGAATTAAATAAGAGGACTGTGAAGAACAAGTATCCATTGCCTAGAATTGATGATTTGTTTGATCAGTTACAGGGTTCTTCGGTATATTCTAAGATTGATTTGAGGTCGGGTTATCATCAAGTCCGGGTTTGTGAACAAGATATACCTAAAACTGCTTTTCGTACTAGGTACGGTCATTATGAATTTTTGGTTATGCCTTTTGGTTTGACGAATGCTCCAGTGGTATTTATGGATTTGATGAACCGTGTGTGTCGACCATACTTGGATAAATTTGTGATTGTTTTCATTGATGATATACTTATTTATTCGAAATCTGAAACTGAGCATGCCACCCATTTGAGATTGGTTCTTGAAACATTGAGACAAGAACAGTTGTATGCAAAGTTTTCCAAATGTGAATTCTGGATTCGAGAAGTTCAGTTTTTGGGTCATATGATTTGTCGAGATGGTGTGAAAGTGGATCCATCGAAGGTTGCAGCTGTGATGAATTGGAATGCGCCGAAATCTGTTTATGAGATAAGGAGTTTCCTTGGGTTAGCGGGATATTATCGGAAATTTATCAAAGACTTTTCCAAGATAGCCGGTCCGTTAACCAAACTAACCCGTAAAGATGAGAAGTATGTGTGGACTGATCAACAGAAGCAATCTTTTCAGACATTGAAACAATTGTTGTGCCAAACACCGATTTTAGCATTACCAGAAGGTACTGATGATTTTGTGGTTTATTGCGACGCTTCATATTCGGGTTTGGGTTGTGTCTTAATGCAAAGGGATAGAGTTATCGCTTATGCTTCTCGACAGTTGAAACCACATGAGAAGAATTATCCTACGCATGATTTAGAACTCGCAGCAGTTTTATTTGCCCTAAAACTTTGGAGACATTACTTATATGGGACTCGATGTGTTGTTTGTACCGATCACAAGAGTTTACAGTATGTGTTCTCCCAGAAAGAATTGAATATGCGGCAGAGACGATGGTTGGAATTGATAAAAGATTATGACTGTGAGATTAGATACCATCCGGGCAAAGCTAATGTGGTTGCCGATGCGTTAAGTCGAAAGAATACTCCTGATCGAGCTTTCTATTTAAAAGTGAATGTTTCCTCGGATTTGATTGATCAAATTAAAGTTGTGCAACTTGAAGCATTGAGGGATCAAAATCTGAAATCTGAAATTATGATAAAACGCAAGGATGAGTTAGTTGATGATTCAAGGAAATTAAAGACTTATCAGTCTCGTGTTTGGATTCCTTCCATTGGCGGTATTCGAGATTTGATTTTGAATGAAGCTCATAAGTCACGAATGTCTATTCATCCGGGTAGTACTCGAATGTATAATGATTTGAAACCGTTGTATTGGTGGCCAACGATGAAAACCGACATTGCAAAGTTTGTGGGATCTTGTCATATTTGTGCTCAGGTCAAGGCGGAACATCAAAAGCCGTATGGGTCGTTAAAATAGTTGGAAATACCTGAGTGGAAATGGGATCACATAACTATGGATTTTGTGACTAAACTACCACGTACTGCTCGAGGCAATGATATGATTTGGGTTATAGTGGATCGATTGACAAAGAGCGCGCATTTTCTTGCTACGAGTGAGACCGCTTCATTGACTAAACTTGCTCAATTGTATGTTAACGAAATCGTTTCTAGACATGGTATTCCCTTATCGATTGTGTCAGATAGAGATACTCGGTTTGCTTCTCGTTTTTGGCAAAGTCTGCAACAAGAGTTGGGTACACGTGTAAACCTTAGCACAGCTTATCATCCTCAGACAGACGGTCAGTCAGAACGTACAATTCAAACCTTAGAGGATATGCTTCGTGCTTGTATTTTGGAATATGGAGGTTCATGGGATTCACATCTCCCATTAGTTGAATTTACTTACAACAATTCGTATCATTCAAGTATTGGGATGCCTCCGTATGAAATGTTGTATGGTCGTCGTTGTCGAACACCTACATGTTGGTTAGAGGCAGGTGAGAAACAGTTTACTGGGCCCGATATTGTACAAATAACCGCTGATAAAGTAGCTATTGCACGTGAGAAGTTGAAAGCCGTAAGAGATAGACAGAAACAGTATGCTGATCCTAAAAGACGACCGGTTGTGTTTGCCGAAGGTGAATTAGTGTATCTTAAAGTTTCTCCGTGGAAAGGTGTGATTAGATTCGGAAAACGTGGAAAGTTGGCGCCTAGGTACATTGGTCCATTCAAGATTCGACAAGTTGTAAATGATCAGTCGATGGCATTGGATCTTCCTCCAGAACTCTCTGGTATTCATGACACGTTTAATGTATGTTACTTGAGAAAGTGTAATATCGAGGATCAGTCACAAATTCTTCCATTGCAAGATTTAAAGGTTGATCAAACCCAGAAGTTAGTAGAAGAACCAGTTGAAATTGTAGACCGAAAGATTACCAAACTTAGGAAGAAACAAATTCCTATGGTGTTAGTAAAATGGAGACATAGTTTAGGTTCCAACCTAACTTGGGAGACTGAGGAGTCGATAAAATCAAGATATCCTGGATTGTTGGATAGGGCTGAGATTTCGGGGACGAAATCTCCTTAAGGAGGGGAGATTTGTAACATCCTCTCCGGTAGCCTGGTATTTTTCTATTTAAATTTAGTATTTAATTGTTTTATATTTTATTTGCTATAAATTGCGTATTTGTGAAAATTGGTGAAATAGGTCTTAGGACTTATTGTGGTTAATAAAATGTCGCTTGGATTAATTTATTAAAGTTGACGGTACAATAAAATAAATTTCTCGCAATCGATATTTAAGTGCCAGACAATAGATTTAGAGCGGGTATTAAATACCCAATGCTGTAGGCCGGTTTATATGGGGACCGACCTAACCCTTTTTATCACTTTACCACTTTACCAATTCTCATTTCTTTTCCTCTTTTCCTTTGAGAACCAAAAACACATAAACCCTAATTAGTAAAAATCAAGTGAAATCATCAAAGTAAAAAGTGGATTGAACTTGTGAAATTGTAACTATCATCACCTCCTTCTTCTTCTATTCATCATCATCTCCATTTTAAAGGTAATGAAGTTTATTTCAAATGTTTGCTAGAAAAAGAAATTGATGAATTTGAATGATCTTTGTAAGTTTATATAGTGATTGTTGTTATATATGATGATAGGTGATGAATGGTAACTAGTTATATGCATCGAATTCAAGTTTTGAGTTAAGATTTAAGTTAGTTTGATAATATGAAGGGGTTTGGGGATTTTGGGAGTAAATCTTGGTTATTTGGATGTTATTGTGGTTGAATAATGTTATATAGATGTTGTATGAAGTTGTTGTTAGCTTAGAAATTGAGTTTGTTGCATAATTGGTTCGAAATTGAGATTTTGGTAGTTTTTGGTTCGTGCTAAAATTCATAGCTGCTGCTGCTGTTCTTGATCTGCATGAGAAGCCGGCGGCTTGATGAGACAAGCCGGCGGGTTCTGTTTAAAGGTAGGGAAGCCGGCGGCTAAGAAGCCTAGCCGGCGGCTAAATGCCTAAGGCCGACGGGTCAAAGACCCTAGCCGGCGGGTAAAAATAGCTTTAAAACTCGTTTTATTTCTGGTTGCTCAAAATGCCTTAGAGCCGGCATCCCAGGGTTGGGAACCGGCGGCTGGACGCGGAAGCCGGCGGCTTGGTGGTTTTAGCCGGCGGCTAAGTGAGCCCAGCCGGCGGTTTCTGGCTGTTCCAGGGCATTTTATGTTAGTTGTTAAAACACCTTCCAATCGTTATTATATGATAATTAAATGATGCATTATGATTGAATATGCATGGTTAGTAGCTAGTAATCTCGATGTTTATATTAATGAGTTCCAAATGTGTTGAACTTTTATAAGTTATATTTGGGCGATTTCGATTACTAACTTTTTATTGGTGATGAATCTCAGATCCTGTGAAAGACAAAGTTGCCCCGAGAATCTGAGTAGTTGAGGACGAAGGTATTGGTGAGTGGATTCAAAACTCACCGTTTGGCTTAGTTGTAATCATTTGATTACGACGGGTAAACGTAGACTTGATTATTGAGTTGATTAGTTGTTATTGTTGATCTTATGCCTATATGTGCTTTGTGTGGCCTTTGTGCATTGTTGTTAATGAGGTCAACGAGTTGATGAACTGTTGGTTGGGCTAGTGTGTTGTTGTGTGAATGGTACAGGGATGTACTTCATTTGTTGTGTGTGCTGAACTGTACCTAAGTATAATAAACACTAGCTATCGGTCTCGTCCGTTATGGCCATACGGATATGTTTGGATAAGTGATCTTGGGGAGCCGCCCGGGTACTAAGGTTATCCCCGGATCCGCCGATCCTCATTAAGTTGTTGTTGCTTGTTGTGGTTGCGAATACTTGTTGTAGTTAATTGGTTTCGCTAAGTTAAATGTTGAGTGTTGGATTTACTCACTTAGCTATGTGCTAATCCCTCGTTGTTACTTCCTGCAGACTTTCGTTTTGTGCATGCGGGTGGGTAGCAGGAAGTTCAAACCTTGGATGCATGGAATGTTTGATATTCAAGCTACTCTGATTATTTTGTAACAGTTCAGTTTAGTTTATATAATACCCCGTCATGCTAATCTTTTGATCAAGTGTTAATTTGATGTGACTTAAACATCTAAACTGTTTTTGGTATTTTCGGAGAATATGTAACAAATTATGACATTTTATTTATCTTCGCTTCCGTATTATCTATAATATTATTACTATGGAATGAGGGGTGTTATATGAATAGTAAATTATTACTTGTTTTAATTTACTATAGTTGACGGTAAAATAAAGTAAGTTTCTCGCAAAATGATTTTAGGTTCCAGACAATAGATTTAAGACGGATATAAAAATACCCGTTAGTAGAGTCGGTTTAAAGAAGGAGCCGACCTCCTCTTTTCTAATTCATTCCCAATTACTTGAACTCACTTGTATACTCCCTATTACCTTTTTCAAGAACTTAAAATCAAGAACTAAGAATTTTTAACCAACTCACTAAATTGAAGCTGTGAATTCTTCCCAATCTATCATCTTCTTGATATAATCTTCAAAGAGTTCCTCAAAGTGTAAGTAAGTGATTTCATGAACTCAAGCTTTAATTTAGGTTAAAGTAGAAAAAGATGAATTGAATGATTTCTTGAATTGTTGTGATGATCTCTGATACTAAATAATACTATGAAATGAATTATATAAGTTGAATTAGTGTGCTTATGTTCTTGAAGTGTGATTTTGATTTAGGTAAGTGAACCAAATGAGTTCTTTAGATTTGGCTTGAAAAATGGTATTATTGGATGTTATGTGATGAGATGTTACTTAGTGGTAGAAAGCTTGTTACCCTCATTTGGTAATTGAAATTTTGGTATATAATGAATTTGGTACGAGCTGAGTTTGTACAAGAAGAGTTGCAGGTCGTTTTCTACTGGAGTACGCGATCCCAGTTTTGTTTCCGGATCACGTAAGTTAGTTAAAATTCGTCACAACTGAAATTTGTCATGGTTACGCGATCCCACCATAAATTACTGGATCGCGTAAGCTAGTGCAAATTGGTTACAAAATATTTTGAACTGTGTTACGCGATCCGGCTTAGCTTTCTTGGATCGCGTATGCAAGAATAAAATCGAATATTTGGATTATTTGCCCAGTTCAGCATCCATTATTACTTGTAAAATTTAATGTTACATACCTTGATATATGATATAACATTGATAAACCAGTATTAGAACATGATAATAGTTATGTTGTGATTGATAATATTTAATTAGGAGCTTGTAATTGTGATATCAATGGTGTTAAGTTCCTAGTATTATATATTAATATAAGTTAAGTATTGATGATCCGGATTACTAACTTATATTTGATTGTTGATTCTCAAATCCTCCAAAAGATAAGTAACATCTGGATTCTGAGTTTGTGAAGACAAAGGTATCGGTGAATGGATTTAGAACTCACCCTTCGTTTTAGTTGTAACTGTTTGGTTGTAACAAGTAAATGTAGATTGATTATAAGACTGGTTAGTCTATGTTACTGATTATGAATCTACGTGATATGTGAATCTATGTGTATCAGTTTATTGAGGTCAACGTATAGTTGGATTTTTGGTTATTATGTGAATTACACAGGTTTTGATTCATTTGTTGTGTTTGAGACCTGTGTATGAGTTTAATAACCAATAGTTATCGGTCTATTCTGTATTGGCCATACAGATTGACGTTAAGTGTTCTTGGAGAATCCCCGTGTATTATGATATCTCCAGAGCCACCGACCCTCATTGAAAAAGAAATGTGTTTACGATTAGTTGTTGTAAACAGATTTTTATGCTAAGTTGAATTGTGTGTGATAAATTCATTCACTTAGCTTCGTGCTAATCCCTCATCCTACTTCCTGCAGGTTTTGCTATATATGTGGGTGTCAGGAACGGATGCTTTAATGCAAGGGATATTTTGACGTTATGCTAACTCTGATATGGTTTTGTCATAAACCTTATTTTGTAAAATATAATACCCCGTTTTAAGTAGCTGTCAAACAGTTTTAATTTGGTGTGATTTGAATATGTAAACTGTTTATGTACATTATTTAATATAGAGTAATGAACTGTATTTTGTAATATACGCTTCCGAGTAAAATAATATAATATTCTTGTATTGTAAGAGGGGTGTTATAAGTTGGTATCAGAGCCTAGTTTTGGGCTAATTGAGCATTGCAAAGTGTTCAATCACAATTCTGTAGCGTGTTTGTCAAACATTCCTGGGTATGGGATTTAGCATTGATTGTGAATCTGATAGTAGATAGGTACTAACGATTAACAAGTTTTAAGTGTTGTGTTGAATACAGATATGGCAGATAACGAGCAACCGGCCACCAACCTTAATAATGCCTCAAGGATTGACGTTCATCCTTCCAGTACTCATAATGAGAGACCTGATCATGAGGGTACTTCTGTTCCGGTTCATGAAGAATCCAATAGAGAAGAGTATATGCATAAATTGGAGGATGAATTAATTACACTCAGAGAATTTAAACGTCAAACTGAAGCAGAATCATCTCAACAACCTTTTCAACAACAAGCACTGGTTTTTGGTACTTTTCCACCCCCTATGCCAAGTAAATTATGTTATTTCAAGACGTTTATGGCAAGTAAACCACCAGAATTTAGTGGTAGTACAAATCCATCAGTAACTTTAAATTGATTAAGAGAAATGGAGCGAAAATTTGATGTTATTCGTTGTGAGGAAGAATCCAAAGTGTTTTATGCTATTCAATGTTTAAAAGATGAAGCCATGGTTTGGTGGGACTCGATCACTAGTCATTTGACTCAACAGCAGAAAGAAGCCATCCGATGACCTGATTTTCATCAAGCTGTTTGTAATCAGTACTGTTCAGATTTTGAGATGGCTAGAATTAGAAGAGAGTTTGTAAACTTGAAATTGACTGATAAGATGACAATTGATGAGTTGATATCTCAATTTTCTGAGAAATTGAGGTTTGTTAAAGAATGGGTTCCTAATGAGAAAACCAGAATCGAGCAGTTTGTTGATGCCTTACCTCCGAGTTATCGCACCACAGTGAAGTTAGCAGGTACTTTATCTCAGGCTTTTAACCTTGCACGTTCTGTTGACAGTGATATGAGAGCTCAAGGGTTTTCAGCTAAAGATAGATCTGATCAGAAATCCAGAAATGAATCTTCGGGAAAAGGAAAGCAAAGGTGGCAGAGTAATCGTCAAGTTCAAAAATCTGGTAATAAAAGTGGTTCTTCTGGTAGTTCCAACTGGTATAGTACTTGTAGGTCTAAACATACTGAGCCGTGCATAGTTCAGACTAACAAGTGTGTTAAGTGTGGTGAACTTGGTCATGAGTTTAAGAACTGCAAGTATCCGAATTTTGTCTGTTGGAATTGTAAGAAAGAAGGTCACAGAGCTGGAGAATGTCCTGAGGCAAAGAAACAGGGTTCGGTTTCGGTTGGGAGTTCGTCATCTTCCGGTCAAAAGCGGAATAATCCTTCGCCAGCTACTAGTAGGGCCTTTCAGATGACAGTCGATGAGGCTGTGCACACAGAAGATGTTATCACTGGTACTTTTCTTCTAAACTCTGTACCAGCACGTGTGTTATTTGATTCTGGAGCGAATTGCTCTTTTATATCTGTGTGTTTCTGTGATAAGTTGAAACTGATCCCTACTGTGATAACTAAGCCCTTAGAAGTAGAGATTGTTAGTGGCAAGTTAGTTCCTGTTACCACCTCGATGACTAGAGCTACTATTATGAGATGGCCAGACTTTTCCAATTTCGTTTCTGTTAATGCCGATTCCAAGTTTTGATGTGATTATTGGCAGGGATTGGTTAAGTCAGTTTAAAGCAAGTATAGATTGCCACCATAAATTGATTAGAATCCCAATTTCTGAAGAGTCATACGTTGTGGCTCAAGGAGAACAGGATAGTGGGTGTATGCCTCTAATTTCTATGATGAAAGCTAGGAAGTCGTTGTCTAAAGGTTGTGAATCGTATCTAGCTTATGTGATTGATGCCAAATTAGAAAAGAAATCCTTTTCTGATGTTCCGGTTGTTTCTGAATATCCGGAAGTGTTCCCTGATGAATTGTCTGGTTTGCCACCGGTTAGGGAAGTTGAATATCAGATTGATCTTGTTCCTGGCTCGTCACCTGTAGCCAAAGCTCCCTATAGATTAGCTCCTTCTGAAATACGTGAAATGATGAATCAAATACATGAGTTATTGGATAAAGGATTCATTAGACCTAGCTCTTCTCCTTGGGGTGCGCCGGTTTTATTTGTGAAAAAGAAGGATGGGTCTTTTCGAATGTGTATTGATTATAGGGAACTGAATAAACGAACAGTAAAGAATAAATATCCTCTACCTCGAATAGACGATTTATTTGATCAGTTGCAGGGATCGTCGTTTTATTCTAAAATTGACTTAAGGTCGGGTTATCATCAAGTTCATGTTCGTGAACAAGATATTCTTAAAACTGCTTTCCGTACCAGGTATGGTCATTTTGAATTCCTGGTTATGTCTTTTGGTTTGACAAATGCTCCAGCAGTTTTTATGGATTTGATGAATCGGGTGTGTCGGCCTTTTCTCGATAAATTTGTTATTGTGTTTATCGATGACATTCTGGTATATTCTAAATCTGAATCAGAACATGAAATGCATTTGAAAAAAGTGTTAGGAACATTGAAAAGAGAACATTTGTATGCTAAATTTTCTAAATGTGAATTCTGGATTCGGGAGGTACAGTTTCTGGGTCATATTATCTGTAATGATGGTGTCAAAGTTGATTTTGCTAAAATTGAAGCTGTTATGAATTGGAATGTTACAAAGAATCCTTCTGAAATCAAGACTTTTCTTGGGCTAGCTGGATATTATAAAAAATTTATTAAAGACTTTTCAAAGATTGATGGTCCGTTAACAAAATTGACACGAAAAGATGTTAAGTTTAAGTGGGATGAGTCTCAGGATATAGCTTTTCAGATTTTAAAGCAGTTACTGTGTCAGGCACCGGTGTTAGCTTTACCAGATGGCTCATATGACTTTATTGTTTATTGTGATGCATCCTATGCTGGTTTGGGTGGTGTTCTTATGCAGAGAGACAGAGTTATTGCCTATACTTCTCGGCAATTGAAACAGAATGAAAGAAATTACCCTACTCATGATTTAGAACTGGCAGCTGTTGTGTTTGCACTGAAAATATGGAGACATTATCTTTATGGTACGAGATGTATTATTTGTACAGATCACAAGAGTCTTCAGTACATGTTTTCTCAGAAAGAACTGAATA
This sequence comes from Helichrysum umbraculigerum, assembly GCA_949592205.1. Classification (NCBI taxonomy): domain Eukaryota; kingdom Viridiplantae; phylum Streptophyta; class Magnoliopsida; order Asterales; family Asteraceae; genus Helichrysum; species Helichrysum umbraculigerum. The sequence goes on along the minus strand of CATIUR010000001.1, from coordinate 167,826,320 downwards.
TGCGTAAGAGACGGTTGTTAGAACTAATCAAAGATTATGATTGTAAAATTCGTTACCATCCAGGAAAGGCAAACGTGGTTGCTGATGCGTTAAGCCGAAAAGGTACTTCTGACCGCATTTATTATTTGAAAGTTGATGTTTCTTCTGACTTAGTAGATAAAATTAAAGATGCACAAATTGAAGCTTTATTAGATCCTAATCTAAAGTCGGAAATCATGTTGAAAAGAAAAAAGTTATTGGTAGATAATTCGAGAGGATTGAAGACTTTTCAGTCTCGGGTATGGATTCCTCTGATTGGTGGTATTCGGGATATGATTTTGAATGAAGCCCATAAGTCACGCTTATCTGTTCATCCCGGTAGTACCCGAATGTATAATGACTTGAAACCCTTGTATTCGTGGCCCACGATGAAAACCAATATTGCACAGTTTGTTAGTGCTTGTCATATTTGTGCTCAGATCAAAGCTGAACACCAGAAACCATATGGGTCATTGAAACTGTTAGAAATTCCAGAATGGAAGTGGGAACATATCACTATGGATTTTGTAACTAAACTTCCGTGTACGTCTCGAGGTAATGATATGATTTGGGTCATTGTTGATCGATTGACTAAAATCGCTCATTTTCTGGCTACTAGTGAGACTGCATCTCTGAGTAAGCTTGCACTATTGTATGTTAACGAAATTGTCTCGAGACATGGAATTCCTTTGTCGATTGTGTCAGATAGAGATTCTCGGTTTATTTCTCATTTCTGGCAGAGTTTGCAGCAAGAATTGGGTACACGTGTAAATCTTAGTACAGCTTATCATCCTCAGACAGACGGTCAGTCAGAACGTACGATTCAGACGCTTGAGGATATGTTGAGGGCTTGTATTTTAGAATATGGAGGTTCTTGGGATTCCCATCTACCGTTAGTGGAATTTGCGTATAATAATTCCTATCATTCCAGTATCGGTATGCCCCCTTACGAGATGTTATATGGTAGACGTTGCAGAACGCCTACTTGTTGGTTAGAAGCTGGTGAAAAGCAGTTTGCGGGTCCAGACATTGTTCAGATAACGACTGAGAAAGTGACAGTTGCACGTGAGAAGTTAAAAGCTGCACATGATAGACATAAACAGTATGCTGATCCGCGTAGACGACCAGTGACTTTCTCTGCAGGTGAGTTAGTTTATCTTAAAGTTTCTCCATGGAAAGGTGTTATCAGATTTTGGAAACGAGGTAAATTGGCTCACCGATACATTGGACCGTTTAGAATCAGTCAAGTTGTCAATGATCAGTCGGTTATGCTTGATCTTCCTCCAGAGCTTGCTGGTATTCATAACACGTTCAACATTTGTTACTTGAGAAAATGCAACATTGAAGATCAGTCTCAAATTCTTCCCTTGCAAGACTTGAAAGTCGACCAGAACCAGAAATTAGTTGAAGAACCTATTGAAATTGTTGACCGAAAAGTTACAAAACTTAGGAAGAAACAAATTCCTATGGTTTTAGTGAAATGGGGACATAGTTTAGGTTCTAATTTGACTTGGGAGACCGAAGAGTCTATGAAATCCAGATATCCTGGATTGTTTGATCGTGTTGAGATTTCAGGGACGAAATCTCCTTAAGGAGGGGAGATTTGTAACATCCTCTCCAGTAGCCTGGTAATTTCTATTATTATCGATTATTTAATTGTTTTAGAAATTACTTGATATTATTGTTTTATTGTGAAACTTAGATAAATAAGTCTTAGGACTTATTGTGAATAGTAAATTGTTACTTGTTTTAATTTACTATAGTTGACGGTAAAATAAAGTAAGTTTCTCGCAAAATGATTTTAGGTTCCAGACAATAGATTTAAGACGGATATAAAAATACCCGTTAGTGAAATCGGTTTATGAAGGAGCCGACCTCCTCTTTTCTAATTCATTTCCAATTACTTGAACTCACTTGTATACTCCCTATTACCTTTTCCAAGAACTTAAAATCAAGAACTAAGAATTTTTAACCAACTTACTAAATTGAAGCTGTGAATTCTTCCCAATCTATCATCTTCTAGATATAATCTTCAAAGAGTTCCTCAAAGTGTAAGTAAGTGATTTCATGAACTCAAGCTTTAATTTAGGTTAAAGTAGAAAAAGATGAATTGAACGATTTCTTGAAATGTTGTGATGATCTCTGATACTAAATGATACTATGAACTGAATTATATAAGTTGAATTAGTGTGCTTATGTTCTTGAAGTGTGATTTTGATTTAGGTAAGTGAACCAAATGAGTTCTTTAGATTTGGCTTGAAAAATGGTATTATTAGATGTTATGTGATGATATTTGATGTTACTTAGTGTTAGAAAGCTTGTTACCCTCATTTGGTAATTGAAATTTTGGTATATAATGAATTTGGTACGAGCTGAGTTTGTACAAGAAGAGTTGCAGGTCGTTTTCTACTGGAGTACGCGATCCCAGTTTTGTTTCCGGATCGCGTAAGTTAGTTAAAATTCGTCACAACTGAAATTTGTCATGGTTACGCGATCCCACCATAAATTACTGGATCGCGTAAGCTAGTGCAAATTGGTTACAAAATATTTTAAACTGTGTTATAAAATCGAATATTTGGATTATTTTCCCAGTTCAGCATCCATTATTACTTGTAAAATTTAATGTTACATACATTGATATATGATATAACATTGATAAACCAGTATTAGAACATGATAATAGTTATGTTGTGATTGATAATATTTAATTTGGAGCTTGTAATTGTGATATCAATGGTGTTAAGTTCCTAGTATTATATATTAATATAAGTTAAGTATTGATGATCCGGATTACTAACTTATATTTGATTGTTGATTCTCAAATCCTCCAAAAGATAAGTGACATCTGGATTCTGAGTTTGTGAAGACAAAAGTATCGGTGAGTGGATTTAGAACTCACCCTTCGTTTTAGTTGTAACTGTTTGGTTGCAACAAGTAAACGTAGATTGATTATAAGACTGCTTAGTCTATGTTACTGATTATGAATCTACGTGATATGTGAATCTATGTGTATCAGTTTATTGAGGTCAACGTATAGTTGGATTTTTGGTTATTATGTGAATTACACAAGTTTTGATTCATTTGTTGTGTTTGAGACCTGTGTATGAGTTTAATAACCAATAGTTATCGGTCTATTCTGTATTGGCCATACAGATTGACGTTAAGTGTTCTTGGAGAATCCCCGGGTATTATGATATCTCCAGAGCTACCGATCCTCATTGAAAAAGAAATGTGTTTACGATTATTTGTTGTAAACAGATTGTTATGCTAAGTTGAATTGTGTGTGATAAATTCATTCACTTAGCTTCGTGTTAATCCCTCATCCTACTTCCTGCAGGTTTTGCTATATATGTGAGTGTCAGGAACGGATGCTTTAATGCAAGGGATGTTTTGACGTTATGCTAACTCTGATATGGTTTTGTCATAAACCTTGTTTTGTAAAATATAATACCCCGTTTTAAGTAGCTGTTAAACAGTTTTAATTTGGTGTGATTTGAATATGTAAACTGTTTATGTACATTATTTAATATAGAGTAATGAACTGTATTTTGTAATATACGCTTCCGAGTAAAATAATATAATATTCTTGTATTGTAAGAGGGGTGTTATAATATGAGACCTTGTTCGAAATTCCGATCAATCAATTTAAAAGTCACTAGATACATATAAGGGTGATGATTCATACACCATCAATATCTATTGTTATAATAACACTAAAGTTGTTTTATTGTAATGTAAAACACATTTAGTAGTGTATTGAAAAAAAATATGGTGTACAAATCACTTCATACATATGTTTAACCTGCACGTAACAACGATAGTTTTCTAAAAAATATATTTTAATATGAAATAAAATCTATAAAAGTTTGTATAAATAGTGTAAATATTGAGGTCGTATAATTTGAATAATAAAAGTTTAATTGCAACAAAAAAACAATTCGAGTAATCGTAGTTCTAGTAAAAGTACTACATTAAATAACAATAACAATTACTTATATGATTAGGCGACATGTTTAAAAGTGATCAAATTCATATTCTCAAATAACTTAATAAAAGCACAATTTTAATAGGTAAAAAATGCTAAAATAATAATAACACTTATAATTTTAATAAATACGTATGGATATTGTGTTTATGTTTATCTTTTATACCAAATTAAGAATTTGAAAATTATAGACAAGACATATATTAATAAGGTTTTTTAAATTTTATATAAGATAAATGTATATAAAAATTAATTGAAAAATCTTATACAGTATAAGATAAATGTATAGAAAAATTGATAAATCCACCATAAATATGCATTAGCATGGTGTACAGTACAACCTGTTTATGCATATTTATGGTGGATTTGTCAATTTGAGTGGTGGATTTATTACCACCCTTTTCATTCAATGGCAATTGATATCTCCACCCTTAAAATTGATAAATCCACCATAAATATGCATTCGCAGGGTGTACAGTACAACCTGTTTATGCATATTTATGGTGAATTTATCAATTTGAGTGGTGGATTTATCACCACCCTTTTTCAATGTATATATTTATTGTAATCAAATGATTATATTTTAATCATTTAAAGTGAAATTCAAAAGAAATAAAATACTAATAGCATTATTATTCCTGTCGTATTACACAAATAATCATTTAGTATTTAGTAGATGTTGGAGGTGATAATGTATGTTCAACAAAATCATATCCGGTGAATGGAAAAGGTTTTATGTCTTAGAGAGATGTCAAATTATATAATTCATATATAAGTTTTTAATTGTTTATTTAACACGCTTTTAAATATTCGTAGGATGGAACAAAAGCAAATGATAAATTGGGTAGTTATCATAAGTGTCATATTGGGAAAACAACACTGCTAATTATATTACCAAATTGTGATTCGCAATTATTAAGTGCATAGTTGTTAAGATCCCGATCTTGATCTCATGATTTTACGATCCTTGTGAACGAAAACGATCATGATCTTACATAGGATCTTAAAATCATAGCATCTGCTTAGGATCCCGATCTTATGTCGATTTGAGCATAGAATCTTACGATCTCGATCCGATCCGATCTTACTTGACATGAATTTATGAGTTAACAAAATATAAATAAGTTGATTTTTGTCCAATAAAAGGTTAATAGGTTTATCATTTAATCAATTACTACACGTAAAACTATTCAGTTCTTAAACTAAAATAGTTTATCACGTGAAGATCTAAATCTTTAAACTAAAATAGTAATCTAAGTCGCTATGATAAGTATGAATTGATGTTATGGTGTTTAAACTATATAAAAAGTTTAATTAATTTGTCATGCATTTCATCTTTTATATGTATTATAATACACATTTATGAGACCATAATGTATGAGTAGGATCTTACGATCCCGATCCGATTTTACGATTATGATCTTGTGAAGACAAAAATGATATTAAGTAAGATCCCGATCTTGATAACCTTGTTCAGGAGTCTAGTTATCATATGTGTAATTATGGGGATTCTTACAAAAGTATAAACTCCCTAATTATAAAGTTTGGACAAAATATATAGGACCCACAATTGGTGTCGGCTTCTAGTCACAAGCTCCATATAAATCAATGAAGCAGGTACCAAGAACCCATACAAAACCATCATCATACATTACAGAGGACCTCCCTTACTCTTTCTCTCCGTTGTTTTGTGCTAAAATCCCCCCTTTGTATTTATTTTATAATATAATAATTTTCTTCTTCCCAGATACTGTTTTTGTGTTGTGGAGTGTTGAACTTGAACCTTAACTTGCTGCAACTTGTTTAATGTGAAAAAACCCCATCTTTTTCATCATTGAAACGCAATTGAGGTCATTTATTAACTTAAAAGCTCTCAACTTTTTGTAATACCTTGGCCCTAGAGAAAAACAAGAAATGTATGCTGAGACTGGCCTAATGTTCCCTTATTTTCAGAATTTCTCATCTGATGGTCAACAATTTGATGATTTCTGTCACTCAAACAAGTCAATTACTTGCTTGGTAATTCCATTTTTGGTTCTCTTTAATCCTTGTCTATTTAAAGCTGTAATTTTTATTCTGTTATCTTGCATGTTGTATTTACTTGCAGAATATATTCATATATGGATTAGGGTTTTTGAGATTCTTGATTGAAATGCATGTTTTTTTTCTTCAATTAATTCTTCTATTGATGCTAATATTATGTATTACTGTAGCAAGTAAACCTCCAAAGATGGTATCTTGATGGTTTTTGACTTCTTGGTCTTCTCTTTCATCCTGAGAAATTAAGCTGCTTTATGAACCAATTTCACTTATCAAGAAACCCCTCCTGAAAATTGACGAATTTAAGTGGTAATTAAACAAATTTGTTTGTGGATACTTAAATTTTTCTTTGCGATTTAAAAGTGTAATGAGAATGGTTAGTTTATGTCCATTTTCAGTGTTGTTTTCCATTGTTCTTGAATGGAAAAGACATAGTGGCCTAGGTTTTTGTCTTCCCATCCTCCTATTTGTTCCACTTTTGTTAATATCTGATGTCAACTTGTATTATAAAGATTAATGATTCACCTTTTTCACCGCACTCACAAGAGCTCAAATCAACTAAAAAAGGTAGGATAAATGGAAAAGCTAAAGCAAAGGTACCACTCAGATTGTAATTTTGCACCAATGGTTTTGTTCTAATGTAACTCTAATTTGGGAAAAAGGCAATTGACCTCCTAAAGTTGCTTTTAATCTGCCTCCACTGTTCAATGGCCAACTACCGTATCACAAGCCATCCCCATCTTCTCAATTGTCCGATATTGTAACAAGAGGGGAGCCAGATTTACGCGTTAATTCACTTCTCTTCTGGGAAGATTACTTGCAAAGATAAAGTCATTACATGGTAACTAATGGATCAAGCTCTGTAGTTTAAGCAATAAAATCGTACCGTATGGTCTTTATGATAGTGGAGGGTAGTTATTCTTTCTAGAAAAGTTTTAAAATTTGATTTTGTTTTGTTCTGTTTTGCATGATCTGATATTCTCCGTGTGCTAGCTAGCTAAGTTCACATATCAAAATCTGTACATCACTATCTGTTCATTTATTCATTTTGATAGTATATCATTAGGTGATAGTTTCTAACGGATTTTCGCCTTCTGGTATCTTCAGGATAACCTAATTCAGACATCCACTATATCAGATTACGATCTTGGGGGTGAAGGGGATCTTTTCAAAGCACCGGAGCCTATAATTGAACAGCCATTAATCAGCCTTGATCCAATGACATCTGCTATGTCAATGATTTCTTGTGGAGAAGACACAATTTCCCCTCAAGAGATCAAAGTTACAGACATCGAATCCCTTCAAAACGAGGAGTTTCTGAATGATGTCTTCTACGAGTGCAAAAACATCTTGGCAAAAGAAGCAGCAACTGGAACTGAAAATGTAGCTGTAACTGAGTCATCGCCATTTTCTGAAGTCCTAAGCTTCAGCTTCCCTGTTACTACAGATGAAAACCCAGTTGCGAAGGAAAACGATCATCCAACGTGTCAAATCCCAAAAAGCATGAGCTCTGATAGTCTGAACTCCATGGATTGGATTCATGGAGCTCAAATTAAACCCAGTTTTCTGAATTTCAGTGAAATAGATTTTGGTAATGCTTATGGTATGCGAAGGGCTTTCAGTGAAGGAGACATAAAGGTTAATTTTTATTTACTTTCTGCATTGTGTATGCATCTATTAAAGAATGTATCTACAAGAAATCATCAATGCAGCGTTCAAACCAGAAAATCTAATTAATTGGGTACAAAATTATAATGTTGGAACACATCTGTTAACCGCAAACATTGACGAATTTGATTGGTAGTTTCATGGTTATTGCACTTTTATGAATCATTATATGATGAAACATACCAATTTATTTCACTTTCATATACAATTATCAGCTATTAAATCTTACACTTGGAATGGATTTTGATGTGTGGACACATTCTTGTGCATGCATATGTCTACGCATTGAGACGTGAACCTTTTCACGTGTGTGCTAAGATGTTTCATGCTCATATATGAGAAGCAAAACATGGCAGGATCATTAATACCTAGTGTTTTCCTTTCATGGCAGACCCTTGCTGATGCTAACACAAACCTCATTCATTATCCCATCGGGCAGCCACCATTAATCAGTGAACGCATCACTGAAGACCGTATGCAAAAGCTCTCAAGATACAGGAACAAGAAAACAAAGAGGAATTTTGGCAGAAAAATCAAGGTAATTAGTTATCTCCCAGCAATTATTCTATCAATTATTTTCCATCAAATGAATGTGCAAATATAAGATTTTGAGTGTTCAAATCCAGAGGTTGCAATTTGAACCAGTACTGGTAAATTATAAAAACATAGCTAAAAGTGTCTAATAGTTTAAAAGTCGGCACAAGTATCTAATGCTTTGTGGGATTCAGTATGCTTGCAGGAAGGCTTTAGCGGACAGTCAGCCAAGGATCAGAGGAAGGTTTGCTAAGACGGATGAATCTGACGTTTTGAGAAAGTAAGGAAGTTGCGTTTACCTATCATGATCAGCGTGTAGGAATGATAGAATCGAATTGAAGTGAAGTAGGTAGAGCTGATGAACCCAGATAGAAGAAGAAATGATTGGTAGCTTCACAGTCCGACTCCCCCAGGTCGAAGTCAAAGTAGGTTTTGCTAAATAAGGTAGGAGGTTTGGTATACCAGCAAAGCCGTTGTCATCTGTTATTAAATGTAATAATAATAATTCCAGTTCTGGTAGATCCATGAATGTCGAAGTTGTGATGTATATAAAGTATTTGTTGAATAAATGACCACTACTCAGTTTACAATCAGTTTACGTATGGTGTGCTTCCTAACCAAAAATGATATTGGTTTATCTTTGGTTGCGAAAATTTGACTCTTGGGGAGTTGTATGATGATCATTGATGGGTTTTAGGTGTCTCAGCCACCGTAATACAAGGGACACATGTGGGTCGCCAATCTGTACCTTTACTTTCTGGGTGTGCATGTGCGTGTGAGTTTAAGTTGTTTTTGCTTAAGGTACAACTTTGGAATCATCAACTATAACATGACTTGGAAAAAACACATGATCAGGTAAATGTAATCATCAAACAGATCAAGAGCTACCTTTTATCATCTAAATTAAGTCCAATCAGAAGAAGATATGAAGTGGGGCATTTAGTCTTGTCCAAAACCAGGCCAAACCACCCACTAACTCACCTCATGTAAGTCCAATTATGTACTTATGGAGCCCATGGTATCCAAAATCATGCCACTTGTCCCTTCCATAAACTTTTTGGCTTTTATTTTGATTTTTAGAAGTGGAACCAAACATTAATCAATCTACGGGTCACCAACTCATTTCGATTATCAACTCTGCTAAATTTCTTTTTATAGCCAACTCAAAATGTCCAACCAAAGTTAATTCAAACTCCCATTCCAACACGTTTCAATCATTTATCACTTAAGTTATTCAATATATCCCGTGTCGTTTCACATCACTCTTACATGAATAATAATAGACAAGTTGTTAATGCTTTTGTTGCTGTTCTATATGAAATTTGGGCTCATCAAGTTCCACAAATCAACCCATGTTGGGTTGAACCTATGTTTACAATGTAGGACATTGGAATATAGTTTTCGGGAAAGAGTTGAAATTTTTCCTTCCAATAAACTATGAAGTAAGCCAAGATATGTCATAACATAAGATAATTGTCCAGCAAAGTCTGTATCCATATTTACTCATAGCGCATCACACGATCAGTGGATCATCTGTGTTGCCTGGGATTTAAGAATTGTCATCCCTCTACTATTAATTCATTATTTGAATAACTACTAGTCACAAGTTCCATTAATGTTTATAGTGAGCCAAATGTTAAACAAACTTTAGAGGAAATTACATAAACCATCCTTGTGGTTTAGTCTAAATTTCACTTGTAGTCTTTTAATTAATCTACTTACATCCATCATCATTTTTTTTTACTTATTACGTCAATAGTTATCTAGACTAACAATTGTTAACTTTCCGTTAAAAGGACATGTATATAATTTGTTTTGTTTTTTAAAAAATTTTTTTTTTATTAAATATAAAATAAAAAGGAATAACATTTTGTTGTACAATATCATGTGCACAAACATCATTTTGTTATACGTATTCTGCATTGAACCTTCATTAAAAAACTGGGAGGAAAACTTTGAGCAAACCATAAAGATAATTTATGTAATATTTTTCCATCATTAAAAAGATACTTAAAGGCGCCAACATGAAATAACATAGCAAACTAAAGATTAATGTCGTAAACTTGCATCAAGGGTGTGACTCCAGAATTGATTTGTTGTACGTATTCCGCATTCAACCTTCATTTCGCTTATAATAAAGTGTTTAAATCATATGTACTTGTGATGAACATACTGGTGGTAAACCTCTTTAAGGTTTCAAAACCATATTAGTAAGTATGTTTCTAGTTGTATGGGTATTTTGATAAGCAGTACATGATTTATTCTACATATAAATAAAAGAGTGCTTTTTTTTTTTTAAGGAAATAAAAAATACAGTAATATAAAAGTTATATCTGCCTGCCAGTGCCTGGGATGGATATATACTCCTCTTGTGCAGTTTTTTTTTGTTGTTGATAAATAAAAAAATAAAAAAATGTCAATTCTCTCTGTATTCTCTGCCGTTAATTTGGCGCCAACAAAACCTTCCAACAAAAAATCATCATCACCATCATCAATAAAACCCCTAAAAAACCCAAGTTTCGAGCCCTTGAAACACTGATTAATCAGTCTATCTAATGTGGGTCACATTCGTGAAGCAATTAAGGTCCTTGACGTCATGACTCAACAACACCAACTCACTCCTGACCTCACCACCTTCTCTGTCCTCCTTAAATCCTGCATCCGAACTCGTAACTTCGAACTCGGCAGACTCGTCCACTCCAAACTCAACCAATCTGGAATCAAACTCGACTCGATCCTACTCAACTCCCTCATAAGCCTGTATTCCAAATCTGGCGATTGGGCTACCGCCAAATCCATATTTGATTCCATGGGTGACGATGATGACAGGTTCAGGGATTTGGCATCTTGGAGTGCCATCATATCATGTTTCGCGCATAACCGAATGGAGTCCCAAGCATTGCTAACATTTGTAGACATGCTTAACCATGGAGAGTACCCGAATCAGTTTTGTTTTTCGGCTGCCATTCAAGCTTGTTGCAACCGAGATTATGCTTCGTTTGGAGAAGCGGTTTTCGGTTTTGTTATTAAGACGGGGTACTTTGATTCCGATGTGTGTGTTGGCTGTGCTTTGGTTGATTTGTATGTTAAAGGTTTTCAAGACTTGGAGTCTGCTAGGAAGGTGTTTGATAAAATGCCTGACAGAAATTCAGTTACGTGGACTCTGCTGATCACTAGATATGCGCAATTTGGATATCATGAAGATGGGATTGAATTGTTTTTGAGTATTCTCTATGCCGGGTTTATGCCTGACAGGTTTACTCTAAGTAGTGTTGTGTCTGCATGTGCTGAATTGGGGTTTGTCTCGGTTGGTCAGCAATTGCATTCGTGGGTTGTTAAGTTAGGTTTGTGTATGGATGTGTATATCGGGTGCAGTCTTGTGGACATGTATGCAAAGTGTTTGACTGCTCAACCGATGGAGGATGCTAGAAGAGTTTTCGACAGGATGCCTAATCATAATGTGATGTCTTGGACCGCAATCATTACAGGATATGTGCAAAGTGGAGGTCTCGACGAAACTGCGATTGATCTCTATTGCAAGATGATCACACAAGGTGATGTCTTACCAAATCATTTCACTTATTCCAGCCTTTTGAAGGCATGTGGAAGTCTTTCAAATCTGCAAGTTGGTAAACAAATTCATAACCATGCAGTAAAATCAGGTCAGGTGTCTGTGAACTGCGTGGGTAATTCGCTTATCAGCATGTATGCCTGATCTGGTAGCATGGAAGATGCCCAAAAGGCCTTTGATGTTCTACTTGAGAAGAACTTAATCTCTTACAATGCCATTGTAGATGGGTATGTTAGAAATACGAGTTCTGATGAAGCCTTTAAGATGCTTAATAAAGCTGAGGAGACTCAGACAGGGGCTGATTCTTTCACTTTTGCCAGCCTATTAAGTGGGGCAGCCAGTCTTGGTGCTGTTGGGAAGGGTGAGCAAATGCATGCTCGGTTAGTGAAGTCAGGGTTTGATTCAAACCAAAGGGTATGTAACGCTTTGTTTTCAATGTATTCACGGTGTGGAGACATAGAAGCAGCAGCTCGAGTTTTTAATAAAATGGAAGAAGGGAATGTGATATCATGGACTTCGATTATCACCGGTTATGCAAAACACGGCCTTGCAACAAGGGCTCTGGAGAAGTTTGATCAAATGCTTGAAGCAGGCGTGAAGCCGAATGAAGTCACATATATTGCTGTTTTATCAGCATGTAGTCACGTCGGAATGATTGAAGAGGGTCTACAACACTTCAATTCAATGTACCATGAGCACAAGATAGCCCCAAAGATGGAACATTATGCATGTGTAGTTGACTTATTAGGGAGGTCAGGGTCACTTGAAAAAGCCATCGATTTCATAAACTCAATGCCTTTCAAGGCCGATGCTTTGGTATGGCGCACATTACTTGGAGCGTGCCAAGTCCATAGAAATACAGAACTCGGAAAACTATCTGCAAAAATGATTATTGAGCAGGATGCAGATGATCCTTCTGCTTATATATTATTATCCAATTTGTATGCATCAAAGGGTCAATGGGAAAAAGTAGTTGAAATCCGTAAAAACATGAAAGAAAGGAAATTGATCAAGGAAGCAGGCTGTAGTTGGATAGAAGCCGAAAACCAAGCTCACAAATTCTATGTAGGGGATACTTGTCATCCTCGTGCGCATGAAATATACAAGAACTAGATCAGTTGGTAACAGACATAAAGCAACTGGGGTATGTTCCTGATACTGATTTCGTTCTTCATGAGCTTGATGAAAAAGAAAAAGAACAATACTTGGTTCAGCACAGTGAGAAGATTGCTGTGGCATTTGGACTAATAAGCACGTCGAAAACGAAACCAATACGGGTGTTCAAGAATCTGAGGGTTTGTGGAGATTGTCACACTGCAATGAAGTATATATCAGTGGCAAGGGGAAGAGAAATTGTGGTTAGAGATTCAAATAGATTCCATCATTTCAAGAATGGATCATGTTCTTGCAATGATTATTGGTGAATAACAATTTTCATGTGAAATTAGATTTCATTAAATGGGACTTGAAGATGCTCTTCATCTCTCTAGTTGCCACTCTAAGTATGTGAACCCATGGATATGTGGAATTTTTACTGTATGTATATGTTAACAACAGAGGAAAAGGTTATCTGTTATTTCAACTATTTAATCTAATTATACAAAGAGATATGTTCCCATAAAAAATTTAGGTTTGAGAGACAAATTTTGGGTCCGAAGGTTGGTAATCTTCTGAATGATTTAAGAAGGGGTGTTCATGGTTTGGCCGAAACCGTTTAAACCGGCCAAACCGAATTGTTTTTGTTGGTTTGGCCGGGTTCACTTCTCTTAATTGGTTTAGTGGTTTGAAATTTTTCAAACCGTCATATATGGTTCGGTTTACGGTTTCAAGGCTAAAACCGACCGTTTAAACCAAACCGGGCCGCATTATATTTTCTTATATAAATCATGAGGTACATACGTTTAATTTAAAGGATTGAGTATGTCTTAACTTCAAATTTGCTTCTTATATAATATCCAAAGTGTTCAAATTTGCAAAACACTAGACCGATTATGCAACTAATCATAACGAAACTTATGATTATTTAACATTGTTATGAAATATAATTTCAATTGTATGATATTGTCAAACTTTTCTTTTTGCCAATATTATACAATGTACTTATTTATATCTTTAATAACTAATAAATATTAAGAATCGAACGATTACTCGTATAATGTAATTTAAATGTTAGTTTATTTTTTATTAAAAATATTATATAAAATAAAATTGGTTCAAACCGTCAAACCGTACGAACCAAACCGTTTCAACCGCTTTAATTGGTTTGGTTTAACACATTAAATTGGTCGGTTTGGTTTTGAAAAATGTCAAACCGTATTTACCGGTTTGGTTGAAATTTAATCATCAAACCGCCCAAATCGGACCATGAACACCCCTAGATTTAAGCTATAAATTTTCACAGAGACCTTTTTTTTTATATATATATATATTTTTCCCTTTTTTATAATTATATATTTCCATTTCCATACTAATATCGATATCTATATAATTTATATATCTTTATTTATTACAGTATATTGTTTGTAACGAGTGGTTTTTAACCCGCGCGTTGCGGCGGACATTTCTTAAAAATAGTCTCTGATATACCAATGAAATCAATTAAAGTATATCTACAAAAGTTTGCATAATTTGTATAAATAGAGAGTGTAAGTTGTGTAAATATTGAGATGGTATAATTTGAATAATTAAATTTGATTGTAAAAAACAATTCAATGTCTTGTTTCCTGTACAATGGTGATGTAAAACTAATATACCGAAGCTTGAAAATTCAAATCAATATTGCATTATAGAAGTTAATACATACTGCATTGAAACAAAAAAACTATATTTTAATGACAATATAAAGCTATTGTTATAAATTCGAATGCAACAGGTTATAGTTCTTGTGCAAAAGTTAAAAATGTAAGAAAGTTTGTATGCGACACGATCCAACCATCAAAACATGTTGTATGCACTTTCTCATATATGAACAAAAATAGTCATTTTCAAATTGAATATGATAATATTAAGTATTAAAAGCTAATACTTTCTTGTTAATTTGTTGAATGGCATTTGAAGTATCATTTATAAAGTCGAACTAAATATTATATAGGTCTTCCTTATACAATAAAATCTTGACTAAGTGACTTATTTGAAATAAACTAATAGTGTAACTTAGGACTAATCAGGTTGAGGCTCCATAAAAACTGTAAAATAACTATTTTAAAATATGACATCATGCTAAATAAAACACAATTGAAATTTTTTTGTCATATTAAATTAAGGGATTAATTAATAGAGGACAATTAAATTGGTATTTAAAAGCTTAATTAGGTGAATCATATGCAATTGAAAAAACATAAAAGTTAAAAATATAGGTAAAATATAGAATCCTTTTTGTGAAATGGTAAAGTAAAATAACAAAAAAAGAATAAAGTAAATTAAATTTCATTGTTATTATATAGCTTTGGAAAAAAGAAATAAGGATTTTACTATTCATTTAATAGTAACTCCCATTTACCTTCTTGGTAAATGTAGGAGTCTTCAATTGCTATTGCTTTTAATATTAGTACTACTGTTTGTTTTTTAATTATTATTATATTTTGGGGCCCTGGGCGGGATCAGATAATCAGATAGTATTGTTGTTGATGATAATTTTCACTAATGGTTAGCTTTGAGGGGTTAACATGTTAGTTAGTTTGTGAAGTAATAAAGTTACCAATGCTATGATCATAGGTGGTATGAAAAAATGACCTAGGCTTATGTCTAAAGTCTGACGTATTGCACAGTGAGATAATTTGCCTGCTGGTCTTTTAATAAATGCTAGCTAGAAAGTCTGAATTTCACCCAACCTGCTGCTGTGTCCTAACCATTTCTGCTGCTTCTCGCCATCTCTAATCCTCCTCAGCCGTCTTTACTTACATATGTTTTATGCGAATAAGATTACAAGAAGGTTTGTAACGATAATAAAACGAGCACCATGCATCAAGCTTAGCATATGTAGCGCGGCCTGTTTGCTGGTTCTTCCAAGGTGCTTATATTAGTTATGCAGGGGTGTTATTGGATTTATATTGTGCTCTGCGGATGGACAACCTGTAGCCTTGGAATTCCCGTGAATCCCATTGAAAAGCTAGAGGGGGCACTTAATCATTGGAGAGAATTAAGATTGTTAAGAAGGAAATGAGCTATTTCTTAGTCTGATCTGGATTTGAACTTTATCATGTGAGCCTACCGATTACATTAAGGTGCGCCTATGTTAGTAATGCATGTAATAGAGAACTGTCAGGGTTATCTTTTATTATTTATGGATGGGAGGTTTGGTTTGTACTTCCAGTATTATATCGGTAAATTTTACTATCAACATCAGAACTACCAAAATGCACGTCCATACTTTTCCAAAGCATATGATGACAATTTCAGTATCAGTGCTAAGTTTTGCATGCAAGTCATCGAAAATTTATTTCTTTATACCATCTAATTAATGTTACTATTGTAATATATACGCTTACACTAATACATGTTAACTTGTAGCACAATCCCAAACAAGAAAAAGAAGAATGCCGCTAGATAAAAACAAAAAGCAGTATACTATCGAACCAGATCAAGAGAGGTGGTTGGATAATACGAGAGGTTTGACTTCTGCCTTCACCTTGGTAGAGCTGCTTTTTAATATGGTATCTAAAGTGGTGATAGCTTCCAAGATATGCTTCCCTTTATTCAACATTATGCAACTTGCCCTGTATAACAAACACATAATATATATAATATCTTAGACTCTGTTCAACACTAGTTCCATACACAAAATATTCTTGGTCATTTCAGAAGGAAATAGATAATGCAAGATGATTTAAGAAGGATTTAGAATACTAACCTTCTTCCACATGCTACATCCGTTATCTCAGCTCTAGAAGGCACATTCGTTAGTCTAAATTAATCTCAACCCTTAAATGAGTTATTAGATTGGATGTGAACCATTGATATAGCCTTCAAAGCATAACTACCTAAATAGTCGGGATAATATGATAAAAAGACAATTATGACATTATGTTGGCTTTTTTAAAAACTTAGTTTGGTAACTATTTATTGATTGGTGATATATAAATGAAAATTTTGAATATTGATTTTTTTTTTTTCAAATTAATTATCTCATAAATGGAAAATCGAAAAATTATACAAATTACACCATAAAATTCAGTGTTTTTTCCTCTTCTATTTAAGATCTCTCAAGGTATAATTTCGACAAGTTTTTTTTTTTTTCACTTTTGGTGCGTTCTACAAATTATCAACACATGTGTTATTGTTTTGTTCCATATTTGATTTGGGGTTACCACTAGGCTTTAGTGTTTAATTATCTCATTAACGGTAAATCAAAAAATTATAATATTGTACCATAAAATTAAGTGTTTTCTTCTCTTCTATTTAATATCTCTCAAGGTATACTTTCAACAAGTTTTTTTTTCCACTTGTTGGAGGATTTTACAAATTATCAACGCATGTGTTATTGTTCGGTTCTATAATTGATTTGGTGTTACAATAAGGGTTTAAGGTTTAATGTTTAGTAGGGTTTAGGGTTTATATTTTAGTAGGTTTTAAGGTTATGATATATTGTTTAGGGTTTAATAAAACTTTTAGGATTTAAGGTTTTTACATGTGGTAGTAATTTGTATAACCCATCAAAATATTTAATTTACATTTATGTGCATAAAATCTACACATAATTTAGCATAACATAATTCACTATTTAGGATGTTGTGGTCTATTAAATAATTTGGGGATGCAACGTCTTTTCAGCTGAACTTTTTAAATTTGTATAATTATAATCCGATTTAATTAGTTCATAATGAAATTGGTTAAAAGTGTCATCTCAATCTATTGTATTTTTTTCATCTTCAATGGTATTGTTATGTTTTCATTTGCAACAGTATCGTGCACACTTCGACTACTGACGGGTTATTTGGTCTTCAACAAATCAAAATTTTATATAATTAAAAAACGAT
Organism: Helichrysum umbraculigerum; assembly: GCA_949592205.1. Classification (NCBI taxonomy): domain Eukaryota; kingdom Viridiplantae; phylum Streptophyta; class Magnoliopsida; order Asterales; family Asteraceae; genus Helichrysum; species Helichrysum umbraculigerum. The sequence goes on along the minus strand of CATIUR010000001.1, from coordinate 167,808,529 downwards.
ATAAGATGTTGGGGGGCTTTTAAAAAATTCGGGAACGCATCGCCTTTTCTCATTTAATTACGAGCTAATCAAGTTGAATTATATTTTATACGAATTTTAAAATATTTACGAACTAATAAGATTGGTGAAGATGTTTTAGAACAGTTTACCGTAATTATTATAACTACGATTTTTTGTTTACTTATATTTGTAAGGTGTAATTATATATATATATATATATATATATATATATATATATATATATATATGTTTTTTTTTTATTTTTTAAAACTAATTGGAGGATGTACTTGTAGAAGATTGTAATAACTGCCAAACATAAATAGGGGAACCGTTAATATCTCACTAAAATGGCATGATATATATTCAATGATATAAATCGTTTTTAATAATGGATATCCAAAGCTACTATCAATAGATTAACATATCTATTTCAATTAAAAATATTTTTGTATCATCATCACCAAAAAATATATTGATTAGAACATTACTCGCTAAAATAAATTATAATATAAACATTTAAATCAAAATTATGAAGTATCCCGCAAAATTTGCGGGTTATAATCTAGTATAAATTATATCATGTGATAAACGAGTTTTTAACCAACATCTAGTGTTCTAGAAACATATTTACCAAATGGTGATACTTCTAAACATATTTCCCATTTTGCTTTCTTTTCATCAAAGTCCAAAGCATATTTCCTAGAATTTACGTAACACCCCCTTCCAAGAACATTTTTCGTTTTTGTTTTTACATTACTGTTAGCCATGATTACCGACCAGAACTATATAATCAGAATACAGTAGTATTAATGATATTGATTAAAATAACAATTTAACAATAATAATAATAACAATGTATTTAAATTCAACATTATGTAAATTTTTAGCTTAGTTGCAATTTTTGTTATCTTTTGTACGCATATCGGATTGATAGGAGTAGTTTGACCCGTTTCTATTAAATCTCTAAACATTATTACTTATGATGAAAACCGTATGTAAGTGCCTTATTTCGAGTTTCCAATTTATACTAATTTATATATGTATTACTTTTTTCGTCCCGCAAATATTGTCCCTCAACAATTTGTGTGGAAATTAAGATATGTAAAGTAAATGTCATTTTGCTTCTATATCGTAGTGTGAAAAATTATTTTGGAACCGGAAAATATATTATAAGATTATTCTTATATATATACATGTATATGTATAAGTTCACTTTGTACTTTATAATGGTATACCGTACATACGAAAGAACTGTAAACATAATTAATTAGAGAGGCTAGAATAATACTAAAGTTGTTTAATTTTAAATCATTCAAAAAAATAAAATATGATAATTTGGTGAAACTACAGGGACCATAAACAAAAAAGGAAGAACGTAGTGGGGGTGGTGGTTTGTCATTAGACGGCATAAAAATAGAGGTTTAAGTAAATATGTTGGTTAAAAACTCTGTCATAAACCCCCGCGCAAAACACTTCCACCGCCATATTCTTATTCTTACCGACATAAAGTCCCCATCTATAAAACCCTAACATCCTTGCCCTTCCTTTTACAAACCCTAAAATCCCCACAGTCGCGATTCCTGTTATGGCCTCGACAGTCGCAATTCCTGTTATGCAGATCCTTGTGAAAACACTAACTGGACACGTCGAAAAGCCTCGAAGCCAAATCGAAAAAACTATCAAACACAAGGAAACCCTAAGCCCTAAAGTTAAAAAATTGAAACTGGGGGATCGGAGTCCTTCGCCGCCGCCTGCGCCGATTGCGAGTAAGCGAAAAAGGCGGTATGTTGGATTAATTGACGAAGATGATGAGGAGAATGAAGCGGTTAGGAAGTGGCCGGTGAGGAAGTTATCGGATGAATTCGATCTTGTTGCGAATGATAAGAAACGGGGCGAAATCGAGACAATTGCGACAAGGACTCGAGGTCGGAAAGTGTGGAATTAGGAGAATGTTGTGAAGGGGAAGAAGAGGTTGAGGAAGGTTGGGGATGTTGGAAGTGATGATGTGTCACCTTCCCGAAGCTCGTGGTTAGGTGTTCGATGATCTGTCTGAACCAGTTTTAAGTAGTTATTAAGTGTTTGATGAAATGTTAGATTTAGTATATTTGGGTTCAGGCTTTTTATCTATGTTATTGAAACAATGGGTATATGCTTTTATTGAAATCATATTGTTATTACTGCCAGGGTTGTCTCTGAACTTTTAGAGGCCCTGGACAAAGTTGTCGTGTTACGGAAATGAGACCCTATAACTAGATGTCAAGTAAGATAAATGTTCGATGAAAACTGATTTTTAACGATCCGATTTTCAAAAAAAATATTTATTTCTCTGATAGGGTTAATGTACAAATTCGTTACTGTACTTTGAAAAAAAGTTCATGTAGGTTACTAAACTTTTAACATGTACAAATTCATTACTATACTTTCACTAAATTGTCACCACGCCTATTTTACTCAGTTTATATTCAAAGTTTAGTGACCCAATTATGCTAATTTTTACAAGTACAATAACATAATTGAAATATGGTAAAAAGTTTAGTAACTTATATGAACTTTTTTGAAAGTACAGTAACGAATTTGTACATGTTAAAAGTTTAGTAACCTACATGAACTTTTTCTCAAAGTACAGTAATGAATTTGTACATTAACCCTTCTCTGATACTTATTCTCTCAGATCCCAGTTGTTAGTTATTAACTCTTTTAGTCAAAGTCTAACACGTCAATATAAGTTTTCAATTTTGGACCATTCAGTCGACTTAAATATTTGTTCAAATATATATTTAGTTTAAATCTAGTCACCAATTAACAAAGATCTCTTAGTTCAAAATAAAAGAGGTGTCAATCTCTTACGTAATCATCATATATATTACATATCACATTACATGGAAAAAAAATTAGAGGCCCTCGAAATTTAGAGGCCCTGAGCGGTCGATCACCTCGCCCACCCTCAAAGACGGCCCTGATTACTGCTATATCTAGTTTCTTATGATGGTTTGCACTATCTATTATAAAGTTTGTATGTGTTGGTATAATAATCAAGATGTATGATGGTCTATCTTTGTTTCAAGCAAATTTAACTATAGCTTGAAACTTGACACAACTGCTATAATTATGATGACTACTTTAATAACCTCGCAAACACTATTATAGTATTATTTCAATCAAAATCATACTAATACTGTAAGTTTGTTTCAAGGTGTGTACTCTAGCCTATATGTTTTTACAGGTTTTTATCTTTTGGTTAATGAGAAGCTCGATTTGCTATCTGTGTGGTTTTGTTAAAGATGATTTGTTCAAAGCCATCCTCAACTGAGTTATGATTAATTATTTTTGAAATCCCTGCCTATCAGCATTCATAAATTCGCTAATATGATTAATTTTGATAATGAGATTTAAACTTGAATGATTTGGTTGCAGATGAATGTTTGGGAGATTTAGAGTACATCATGGCCTGTGGCGAACCCTGTTGTGACTTGTGGTTCGGTTACTAACTCTTGGTTTGTAAGTTATTTTATTATGTTTTTTTGTTTATTTATGTTATTTTACAAATAATGCCTATTTCCGAATGAGTGGGTTCCATATACGCAAGACTTCATGAGTTGCGTTTCTATTTGTTGCTTTGCTACAGAGGAAACAGATTGCAAATTGTACCAAAGGAAGTACAAAATGTATTTCGTTTGAGGACATGACAATTAACAATCTCTTGCAACAATCTGTATGCATCAGATTTCCTGATTGTGTTTATTATGTTACAAATGGTTAAATCTTAGTCGAGGCTTGATTGTGTTCTCTCAATTTTCGTTAATCGGATCTTTGTTTTTCAATTTAGGTTTTTGTATAATCTTGAAATGTTCAATATCACCACATATAGTTTCATTAAATTCTTTGATTTCCCAACATGTCAGATATTACTAAGTTAGTAATCTCAGGTTACTCTGACTTTAAATTTTATGTTTCAGATATTTCCCAATTCAAATCAAATACAGAATGTTATTCAAGCATCAGTTTCCAATGAGTTCTTTGAAAAGAATAACCTCCCTTTAGAGTGAGGCCCAATGAACACAGCAAAAACGTTTCATATGCACAATTGGTGAGTACAACTGATAATTTTTAATGCTGCTCATTATTTTGGTAAGGGTGGATTTCGCTGTAAAGGAAGTTTGGAAGATTCTGATCAGGTTAGTGAACCGATCTTTCCGTTGATGTATTTTAGAGTTGGCAATTTTGACTCATGTAATTATATGGAATGTTTGATTGGGCTTTGTTAAATCTCAACCAGGGCCAGATAAAAAAAACCAGCTTTATATGGAACGGATCAAATGGCTTAAACATGTTGAAAGGCACCCAAAGTCCATATTTTTATTGCATTACAACTTTTCACACTGTTTCAAACAAGATTTTTAGAGTATTGTTGTAATACAGAGGACTAGAGGAGTACTGTTTTTGTAATCCAAATTGGTGTTTGTTTGATTTTTGATCATATATCATGGTGTTTGTTTTATTTTTTATTATATATCACGGTGTTTGTTTGATTTTTGATTGTATTTGACTGCTTTTAATAATGCATTTAGGATTCAAGGTGTGTATTTGGGGTATGGTTGGGTCAATGAGAAGATGTAATCCAAAGTTTGCTTTCTCAGTTTATGCTTGGTAAAATGATTTCGTGTGAGACAACTGTTGTTGGGGTTTATAATCATTTATCTTATGGATTTGAGAAAGAATGAATTAACGCACTTGAAGTGATTATCAAATGCCCAATGAATTGTCGTTTTTTAAACTATTGTGACTCATACCTATGTCGGTATTTGTTTTTTTATCTTTATTGTTTAATTTCTTTTTGAATGGCAAACTCACACCCACCCACCTACCCACAAAGAAAATTATATGTGCTTCTCGATCCATTCATTTTGCCCTCTCTAATCTAAGTGTATTGTTTGATTTTTACAGGGAGAAAACTATGGGATTGGCCTGGACCTGATATGACCTTGGCGAGAGATACTCGTACTAAAGTGTTCCGAAAGGAAATATATTGGAGAAGGATCATGCCAAAGGAGCCGGTCAAGGGGATTAGACAAACAGTGAGTTGTATAATATGTCTACAATGCCTAACTTTTCTATTTACACTTTTACCCTCAAGTATTTTTTCTCTCTTCTTACCCTATTTATGAGACTGAATTCGTATTCATAAGGTTGCTTATGCACCACTAGAGCGACATAGATGGACCGTTGGTAGAGTTCAATCTTATGGTATCATTTCCATTGGTATTTAGTTCCTACTCTCATTGGTTAAAAAAATTTCTTCTGCCGGCCTACGCGCATTTGCCGGTATCATTTCCCCATTGGTATTTAGTTCCTTTAACAGGTAAGAGTAAATTGCATGCATGTGTTGCTTCGTGATAAGATTTGATTGTTGTTATTAATTTTTTTTATGTTTCTCCCAACTTTCTTATTCTCCAATGATGCTCCATTTTCATTTCAAGGTCATGTGTGCTACTTTGTTGTGGTATGATATCTAATTTGGGTCAAAAGATGACTTAAAGTCGGAAGGAGCCGCAAGTTGTTTATGAATGAATCTATTTATGCTGTTTTATTATATTTTAAATGGGTCAAACTAAAAAGGTTAGCTAATAAGGGTAATAGGTCAAACAAATTAGTTATCATCGGAATCTGTTTTATTATATACAAGGTTATATTGAACCTTGTATATTGTTCTTTAGTTATAAATAACACATCTGTTATTTATATTAAATTGTAAAAATGGACACAGTATTGTTTTAGATCAACACAACAAGACTTAACCCGTTTAATGTTTATATCTAACACTTTCTTGAGGTGAATATTCCTCATGTTAAATTTGAAGCTTACTTTTGATTTGCCCATGTTTTCCAGGCTTCAAGCTTTCAATGAAGTTTTATATGGCTTTTTGGCTTCTGCTGGTGACAGATTAGTCTACATTCTTGGGTAGATATTGTTTAGTCTCTATATTATGTGAATTCTATGGATACCATGCAATGCAAAACACTAATACATCTCTTTGTGATATTATGATGTGTTCTATTTTAACTATATAAATGTTTTAGTTATGTAGTTATATGTTTTCTATCTACCAGTCAAGTAACCGGGCTTTATATATAAATAACTATTTTACGTTTAATATTGCATTATCTAAAGATCATTATCAAGGATGTTATTTTATGTATGTTTCCTTATTACACAATGGCTATGTTAAGTTCTCGGGTCATCATTGTAGCTGTATCTCTTAGATGATTTGGCTCTTGAAATCATAGAAAATAGATGACTAAAGTGTAATCGAGTTAGGGATGATGATGTTACTCGTGCTCAAAAGTCAAAACCAGGTAAACAGAGTGTTTCATGTGCATTTTCAGTATATATGGAGGTGGCAATTTTGACCCATACGCTTATATATTGTTCATTTGGGTCAAATAAATAGTTGTTCTATTTAACACCTTCAAAATTTTGGTGATTCATAGTGTACATCTATTATTATCATCGAACGTGTTTGCTCACATTTTTCTGGCATGTCATGCCTGTCTAAATTTGCATGTTATGTAATTAAAATAAGTTATTGTTGTCGAAATGAAACAATGAGCAGGTCTTATGCGAAACCAATGGATTTTGATTGATCCAAAAAGGAAGTTTCTAATGTCACAACTCACAAGTTAATGGGATAACACAACTGGAGACTTTAGGCCTTTAGGGAAATGGGATGAACACTGGCTTAAAAAGTGGTTTCTTTTATTAAAAAGGAGGTGGACTCACTTGCATACATGGACAGGTCAGGTCGGATGACCTGATGAGCCACCTCTCAAAAGGTAATTGTTTTTACTTGGCAATTTGATTCCTATTAATCAAATGAGTTAATTATTTCGTAGAGGTAGCAGATGGGTGGGTCGAGGTAATGGACTGATAGGTGTAAACCAAGTATGGGTCAAAAGGGGTAATGTGTAGTACAAATCAGACTAAGCCAAAATACTATGCTATCTTATTTTACATACAGCCATACAGGAATGTATAAATAAATAGTTTATATGATATAAATGATTACAAATTATATAATAAGGTATTATACTATTCTTACCCAACTTTGGTGACGGTGGTCCTATTCGAGGTATAATGCTTCTAACATCATGTTATCAAAGATAAAAAAGTTGCAATTGATATTAACTCAATTTGGTTTCAGGATCCCTTTTTGAGGCATGTGGCTTCTGAACGGAGCATAAATGTGAGGAGTGGTGGGTATGTTTTGCAAGATCTGTTGAGGCTTAACTTATTTTTTTTATTATATTTTTGGCAATGTTCCAATTAATTACCATTGATTATATATAAAGGAGGTGTTTCATTTGTTCACCTTTTTTGTTTCATTTATAACAATACTGTGACACCCGGTCAAAATAACCCAAAATTAGCTCCTAATTTAAACTTTTAAAACACGTAATTACATACGTGTCAGTACTCAAGTACACAAGTATTATATATATTTATATATATAAACCGAAACGATTAATTGAATACTCGCAAATACACGAATCAAACAAAACGTAGAAACCCAAAATAAAATTTGGTGAAAAACATTTTTAAACAAAGTATTATTATTGAGTATAATAACTACGTACTCCGTTTGAAATTTAAATATATTTTAGATACAGAAAACTATCCGTACATTTTAAGTAAAACAAAGATATATTTTTATACCTCCATAAAAGTATTTTTATAAAATACTTTGATTGAAAACGTATACGATTACATTTCTAGAAAATTATCATTTTAAAAGATTACACTATTTAACGATCGGGTACGCGAACACGGGTCGGAAAACACCCACCTACCTCAATAATTGAGGCCGGTTATAATACCCGACCTCAATTATTTTCACACACACGCACCCATTTTTGATCACTCTCTCGGCTCCCTCCTCTCCTCTCTTTCGGTTTCATTTCAAGCAACAACAATAACATAAACATAATCATCATCATCTAGCTACTTCATCATCATCATCATCGTGATCTTCATCATCATCAACATCCGTTTCGTTTCAAAAATTGTAAGGAATCACTAACTTGTTCTTTAAAATTTCGTGATTAAATAACGTATATAATCATGTATTAATGTTAGGATAGATCCTTGTTGGTTGTTTGCGGATTAAAAACTGGGTTTGAATGTGTTCTGCTCGAACAGAGTCGAACCAGACCTTTGAATCCGGCGGATTCAAGGTGAATCCGGCGGATTCCCGCCCAGAAACTTGAACTATCCGGCGGATCCTAATATTGATCCGGCGGATCCTCTTCAAACTCAATGAATCCGGCGGATTCGGGTGAATCCGGCGGATTCCCTTCGAGATCATTAAATCCGGCGGATTCAAACCAATCCGGCGGATTCCCCTCTTTGGACACTAATCCGACGGATTGTCTAAGGATCCGGCGGATCCAACTCACAGTCAAACAAATTTTCGTTTTATAAACTAAGTATCGACTCGTACAAACTCACTATAAATTGTAAACAATACAATAATAAAATATACGAAATACAATTATACAAAGTATATTTCCTTGGAACATTTGTAATTATATTTTTCAAATATAATTGTAACCCGACACCAACGGGTCTTACACATTTTTCAAACTACAAACTTAATTGGATTACAAACGCGTAAACGTAAACCTTAGACAAATACGTTGAATACAAACAATTAAGTAAACAAATATACGAATGAACTACTAGGCGTACACTTACAAATATGTAATCTCGCGTGTTTAGGGCATTAGGAGGTTACGATTGATACACGCGCGCACATTAGGATTGCTTGCTCTACAGGTGAGTCTCACTACCCCTTTTTACTGTTTTACTTTGGGGGAGATGCATCACTTGTTTACTAAATGTATTGTTACTGAATATACTTGTTTACTGTATGTACTTGTTTACTGAAAGTGATTGTTTACTAAGATTACTTGAATTACTAAATACATTTACAAATGTATTGTTTTACAAACATGTTTATTTACCAGATTTGAATACAAGTACAAAATGTATTGTTTTACCGACTTTAATACTAATACAAAATGTATTATTTTACAAACTATAATACTAGTACAAAATGTATTATTTTACTGATGTGAATACAAGTACAAAATGTATTGTTTTACCGACTTTAATACCAGTACAAAAGGTATTATTTTACAAACTATAATACAAGTACAAAATGTATTATTTTACTGATTTGAATACAAGTACAAAATGTATTGTTTTACCGACTTTAATACTAATACAAAATGTATTATTTTACAAACTATAATACTAGTACAAAATGTATTATTTTACTGATGTGAATACAAGTACAAAATGTATTGTTTTACCGACTTTAATACCAGTACAAAAGGTATTATTTTACAAACTATAATACAAGTACAAAATGTATTATTTTACCGACTTTAATCCAAATACAATGTATTAATTACCGACGTATTGCCTTACTGAACTGCATGAGTTTCTATTTAATCCAATGAAGTCCTCTGATTATAGTCGTCAGTTATAAGATAAGCGCGAATTTTAGTATATGGATCCATATGGGACAGACAATCCCCGCCTGGGGTGGTAGCTCCACCACGAACCGCACTAGTATAAACAGGCGTTTCTTATTCGTTTGATATGAGTATTTTTGGATTAGTACTCACGGGGGCAAAAACTACAGACGTGTTAAGCTTCGACTATAATGGCTCATGACATGGCAATAAATTGACCGACTACACCGACTTTACTATGTTTGTGAAATACTATTTTACTAAATTACTACTGTTGTACAATTATACTTTACTGTTTTACTGATTGTAAACGTTTTACTTACTGATTTACTCAACTGCTTATTACTGTATACTATAAACCTGTGAGATTCACCAACCATTTTGGTTGACCTTTTAGTGATGTATTCTCAGGTACTCAGCAATAGTAGGAATGGCCTACAGGATAAGCTAGCTATCACGAGTCGCATGCATCCATTTAGACATGAAGATTTTCTTGCATTATATTTTGTATAATGGTTATGTATTAAAATCTTCTGCAATCATTTTGCGAACTCACTACTATGTTTCAAACTTATGACTTAAGCTTTGTATTACTTTTGAAAACTTATGTAATGTAATATATTTTCTACAACGTCTCATTTAGAGTCGTTTGCTTGTACTTTGGTGTTTTGATATTAGATTAGTGACACCCAAAACTCGCTTCCGCAAAGCATTAAATTTGGGGGTGTCACAGATTGGTATCAGAGCCTAAGGTTATAGCGAACTAGGTTGCATTTAGTGGGCCTAGACTATGACCGTTAGGCAGTATTCCTCATTAGATATAACTGGTTCAGGGATTTCATCATACGAGTTTAATTTAACATAGCCTGATCAACTATGTACAATTAAATAAAGATGATGTAAGATCTGAAAGGGGTTATGTTAAACAGGAATGCACTAGTTGACTCTGACAACGAGAGAACCGTGACTTGTAATTGTTCTGTGATAGACACAACTAGGTGGATAATAAGTATATATAGGTTACACCTATATGATTAGGCTTATTAAGATCCTCCGATATTTAGTAACACACTCACTGTACAAACACACTTTAGAAGAGGCCTGTGGTAAGTTGATCGAGTCAGGAAAATAGTACCGGGATGTGCCCTGACAGAGAGGGTCATCTCTTCGAAATAGACTTACCTAGGTATAGATTAAGAACTTCAATACTTTATTCTACACGATCTGGTCATCAGAGGACCGTCCCTCACTCACTTATCATATTTAACATCCGAATTCCAACTTTCTATAGGTACACAAATTTTTCTTACATCCCTATCACATTCCGCATAACTTCTGATATCTGTTCGGACGTAATATCCCCGACAGCTCTTGTAATACTCAAAATCTTGTAATCTTTTGAACTCGCATGTTAAATGATTACAATCTTCATTATTCTATACCGGTGATTTTCACTTGTGTTGTAATATATTACTGTTATATATACAACTATGATGATCATACTCTTACACAAAAACTCACATTTTTCCTGGCTGTTATTGAAGGAACATGCCACCAAAAAGACAAACTTTCAGCACGGCTGAACTCGCACGATTTGTTTCTCAAGAAGTGGCCGAAGCTCTAGCTACTCGATCATCACCGTCTGTGAACGATGCTCCTGTTGCTAAACCCTGCAGCTACAATGACTTTCTCAAGTGCAAACCTCTGAACTTCAAGGGCACAGAAGGTGCCATTGGATTGGTCAGGTGGATTGAAAGGATGGAGTCAGTCTTTAGGATCAGTAACTGTTCGGAAGACTGCCAAGTTAAGTATGCCACCCGTACATTTCTGGAAAGTGCTCTGACATGGTGGAACTCGTATATTCAGTCTGTGGGAATTGATGCTGCATATGGAATCCCATGGGAAGAACTGAAAAGGATGCTAAGGGATGAGTACTGTCCCAATGAGGAACTCCAGAGGCTGGAAGATGAGTTCTGGCATTTGACAGTTCAGGGAAACGACATCATCGGCTATACAACCCGATTTCAGCAGCTCGCTCTTCTCTGCCCATCTATGGTAGATCCTGAACGTAAGCGGATTGAGAGGTACATCCGTGGACTCCCGAAGGATATTCAAGGGAATGTTACTTCGTCAAAACCTGGAACTATTCAGAGTGCTATTCGTATGGCACATGAGCTTATGGCGCAAGTTGTTAGGCGCGAGACACCTGTAACACCTACTGGAAACTCTGGCAAGCGTAAGTGGGAAGGAAACCCCACCACCTCCAATAAAAAGGTTGATGCTGTTAAAACCTACCCAACTGGCTCAGGCGACAAGAAGGAGTATAAGGGAAGCAAACCCTTTTGCTCAAAATGCAATCTTCATCATGATGGTGCGTGTCCATGCACCAAATGCAAGAGATTCGGGCACGTGGCCAAGGATTGCAAGACAGCCGCAATTGGTACCAACACTTCTGCACCTAAGACTTGTTATGAGTGCAATGGTACTGGGCATTTTAGGAAGGATTGCCCTCAACTGAAAAACAAAAACAACAACCCTGCTCGAGGAAGAGCCTATGTACTCCGTGCTAGGGAAGACCCAAACCCGACGCTTGCTGACCTGCTCAATGATGGTACATTCGTTTATAAATGACTCTACTATCTCCATACTTACTTTGGAAAATCTTATATACTGATTAACTATTCCTGTGTATTTCCTAGATTCTAAGTACAAGATAGAATTAGGAATTGATAAACTACTCTAGGTCATTAGTGCAATCATCCATTCCTAGAAGTGTACAATTCTTACTTACTTGAATTGTGTTAGGTTGTGATGAATATGACCTGATTGTGTGATATGAAATACTATGTGCTTTAGTGGTGATTGAGAATAACTACCCAAAATATCACCTTAACACAAAAACATCAAACTGTAGGAAATGACTAATCACGCTGCTAACAACTACACGTCGGATGACGATCAGCTCAGTGAGGAGCATGTGATGTTTCCTTACCTCCTCACTTTGGATAGCGAGTTGAGGCTAGAAACTGAGGAGGTGTCAGAGGAAATGATGTCGGTGAAGGAAACTAAGAAACAACTGATTGAATCAGCAACAGAATCTGCATTGACTTTCATCGAAGGAACTACTAGGACAGCTCAACAAAACTCTGTTCTTAACCCCACCATCAATAACACCGCTACTACTGCTCTGCTTGATACACTCACTCCTAGTAACATAGGCACTGAAGTTGTTCACTTCCTTAAGGAAACTCTAGACTTGTTCCGAAGTCAGCTGACTGAAGCCAGGGGAGACATCATCGAACTACGACAAATTGCTTATCAGAGTGAAATGCACGCTCACAAATGCGAACTACGCATGCTAACAATGGAAGACAACCTACGACAGCTGAGGTCGTCTCAACCAATCATTCAAGAGGCGAATGTCGCAGCTGATAGCCCGACCTCACAATTAACTCGATATGATGATCCTGTTGAGGAGAATACTGAGCCAAGAGTGGCAATCGGTAAGAGGAAATTGGAAGAAATTTCCATCTCCAATCCTGCTGTACCTGAAGCAAAGAAAGTAAAAACTGTTAGTATTTACAAAGGAAATCTACCCTTCTGCTCCCTATGCAACCGACACCACAAAGGATCTTGTATCGCGCCCTGCAGCCGATGCAAAATGTTTGGACACCAAGTTGAGGATTGCAAATTACCTCCTAAGGGCACTAATTCTAAATCTTTGAAGGTCTGCTTCAAGTGTGGAACTGCTGGACACTACAAAATTAACTGCCCACTACTAGCTGATGAGAGTGAAGAAATCCTGGCAAGAAATGTCAGTGAGACTAAGTTTAATCCAAACAACAACTAAGGGTACGCTTCCACGTAACAACTTAATTCTATACGAAACTAATAGAATTTAACTTATACTATGACGACACTGACCATTACCGACTGCCTACATACAAATTACTTTGGTAGAGCTTACTTGTTGCTTAAATACTATTATGTTTCTCTAGATTCTAAGTACATGAAAGGATTAGGGAAAGGAGACAATTTAGATTCTATAGTTTCTTTAAGAGACAATGTTTAGCTTGCAGATATATAGGAATAACATATCCTACTCTGTTGTATACCGGGAAAACATGCCGGTTAAAAGTTATTTTTATATACGATGGGTAACATCCCACCTGAAACAAATGTAGGCTGAACCATGTAGTTTCTGTAGGAGACTGATAGGGTCTAGTATTGTGTGAACATAGTGAAAGATACTACTTACTTTAGGCTACTAGTACAAAGCGTAGCTACATCTTAGTGACTGACTGACCTTGTCCTACCGACAAAATGGTCAACTACCTTACAACACACTCCCTCTATTCCTTTAATGGCCAGTAGGGCGTTAGCTTAACAAGGGGAGGGATGTATTATTAGAATGAGGTTATAGCACTCACAGTAGACTCACACACTTTCTTAGAAAATACACAGACAATTACTAAGCACAAATTTCGGGACGAAATTCTCTTAACAAGGGGAGAATGTGACACCCGGTCAAAATAACCCAAAATTAGCTCCTAATTTAAACTTTTAAAACACGTAATTACATACGTGTCAGTACTCAAGTACACAAATATTATATATATTTATATATATAAACCGAAACGATTAATTGAATAATAGCAAATACACGAATCAAACAAAACGTAGAAACCCAAAATAAAATTTGGTGAAAAACATTTTTAAACAAAGTATTATTATTGAGTATAATAACTACGTACTCCGTTTGAAATTTAAATATATTTTAGATACAGAAAACTATCCGTACATTTTAAGTAAAACAAAGATATATTTTTATACCTCCATAAAAGTATTTTTATAAAATACTTTGATTGAAAACGTATACGATTACATTTCTAGAAAATTATCATTTTAAAAGATTACACTATTTAACGATCGGGTACGCGAACACGGGTCGAAAAACACCCACCTACCTCAATAATTGAGGCCGGTTATAATACCCGACCTCAATTATTTTCACACACACGCACCCATTTTTGATCACTCTCTCGGCTCCCTCCTCTCCTCTCTTTCGGTTTCATTTCAAGCAACAACAATAACATAAACATAATCATCATCATCTAGCTACTTCATCATCATCATCATCGTGATCTTCATCATCATCAACATCCGTTTCGTTTCAAAAATTGTAAGGAATCACTAACTTGTTCTTTAAAATTTCGTGATTAAATAACGTATATAATCATGTATTAATGTTAGGATAGATCCTTGTTGGTTGTTTGCGGATTAAAAACTGGGTTTGAATGTGTTCTGCTCGAACAGAGTCGAACCAGACCTTTGAATCCGGCGGATTCAAGGTGAATCCGGCGGATTCCCGCCCAGAAACTTGAACTATCCGGCGGATCCTAATATTGATCCGGCGGATCCTCTTCAAACTCAATGAATCCGGCGGATTCGGGTGAATCCGGCGGATTCCCTTCGAGATCATTAAATCCGGCGGATTCAAACCAATCCGGCGGATTCCCCTCTTTGGACACTAATCCGGCGGATTGTCTAAGGATCCGGCGGATCCAACTCACAGTCAAACAAATTTTCGTTTTATAAACTAAGTATCGACTCGTACAAACTCACTATAAATTGTAAACAATACAATAATAAAATATACGAAATACAATTATACAAAGTATATTTCCTTGGAACATTTGTAATTATATTTTTCAAATATAATTGTAACCCGACACCAACGGGTCTTACACATTTTTCAAACTACAAACTTAATTGGATTACAAACGCGTAAACGTAAACCTTAGACAAATACGTTGAATACAATCAATTAAGTAAACAAATATACGAATGAACTACTAGGCGTACACTTACAAATATGTAATCTCGCGTGTTTAGGGCATTAGGAGGTTACGATTGATACACGCGCGCACATTAGGATTGCTTGCTCTACAGGTGAGTCTCACTACCCCTTTTTACTGTTTTACTTTGGGGGAGATGCATCACTTGTTTACTAAATGTATTGTTACTGAATATACTTGTTTACTGTATGTACTTGTTTACTGAAAGTGATTGTTTACTAAGATTACTTGAATTACTAAATACATTTACAAATGTATTGTTTTACAAACATGTTTATTTACTGATTTGAATACAAGTACAAAATGTATTGTTTTACCGACTTTAATACTAATACAAAATGTATTATTTTACAAACTATAATACTAGTACAAAATGTATTATTTTACTGATGTGAATACAAGTACAAAATGTATTGTTTTACCGACTTTAATACCAGTACAAAAGGTATTATTTTACAAACTATAATACAAGTACAAAATGTATTATTTTACTGATTTGAATACAAGTACAAAATGTATTGTTTTACCGACTTTAATACTAATACAAAATGTATTATTTTACAAACTATAATACTAGTACAAAATGTATTATTTTACTGATGTGAATACAAGTACAAAATGTATTGTTTTACCGACTTTAATACCAGTACAAAAGGTATTATTTTACAAACTATAATACAAGTACAAAATGTATTATTTTACCGACTTTAATCCAAATACAATGTATTAATTACCGACGTATTGCCTTACTGAACTGCATGAGTTTCTATTTAATCCAATGAAGTCCTCTGATTATAGTCGTCAGTTATAAGATAAGCGCGAATTTTAGTATATGGATCCATATGGGACAGACAATCCCCGCCTGGGGTGGTAGCTCCACCACGAACCGCACTAGTATAAACAGGCGTTTCTTATTCGTTTGATATGAGTATTTTTGGATTAGTACTCACGGGGGCAAAAACTACAGACGTGTTAAGCTTCGACTATAATGGCTCATGACATGGCAATAAATTGACCGACTACACCGACTTTACTATGTTTGTGAAATGCTATTTTACTAAATTACTACTGTTGTACAATTATACTTTACTGTTTTACTGATTGTAAACGTTTTACTTACTGATTTACTCAACTGCTTATTACTGTATACTATAAACCTGTGAGATTCACCAACCATTTTGGTTGACCTTTTAGTGATGTATTCTCAGGTACTCAGCAATAGTAGGAATGGCCTACAGGATAAGCTAGCTATCACGAGTCGCATGCATCCATTTAGACATGAAGATTTTCTTGCATTATATTTTGTATAATGGTTATGTATTAAAATCTTCTGCAATCATTTTGCGAACTCACTACTATGTTTCAAACTTATGACTTAAGCTTTGTATTACTTTTGAAAACTTATGTAATGTAATATATTTTCTACAACGTCTCATTTAGAGTCGTTTGCTTGTACTTTGGTGTTTTGATATTAGATTAGTGACACCCAAAACTCGCTTCCGCAAAGCATTAAATTTGGGGGTGTCACAAATACAGTATATGTTATTTTTTTTAATTAAATATATGATATTATAGCTTAATCTTAATTGTTTAGTTCTACGTTTATATGACAACCATTTAACCGGGCAAAGCCCGGGTACAGTACTAGTTTAACTATAGCTTGAAACTTGACACAACTGCTATAATTATGATGACTACTTTAATAACCTCGCAAACACTATTATAGTATTATTTCAATCAAAATCATACTAATACTGTAAGTTTGTTTCACCATCTACCATTACAAATTCTATTCATATTTCCTGTAACTGGCTTATAGGCCCTATGTAATTTTGCTAATCTGCATGTATGTTGGTTAATAATTTGATATGTTTCAGCTCTCTTCCATGGAACTATACCGAAATCATCGTTAAATTCCTCCATGCCTTCAACTAAGAACTGCCACGCAAACGACCCAGCACCTGCCCCTTGTTTCTTTGCGGATTCGTATATAACATCAAAGACTATTTTGTAGAATTGGTCTCGTTGAGAAGGGTCAAAGCCTTTGTTTAGATCAGACAACCCAAATTCAGTAAACATGACGGGCTTATTGAGCACCTGTTCTGCGTCTTCGATGTGAGAATGCATCCAATCGGCCACAAATTTTAGCTTTCTCCTGAGACTTTTTCTTTTGAACCTACAGAAAACGTTTGTTGTTATTGAGTACAGAATTGCAATGCTTCAACTTGATACACAATTTATAATGAAGTGAAACTTGTGTATAATGTATTGAACTAATGACGATGAACTTATTCACTTCTCATTACTACGTTTAGATGACCTAAACTAACGTAAAATATCGGGTAAATGGCAGTATAAGGTGCCCAAATTTACCAAATTTCTCACTGTATGAGGTCAATCTTTTTTCTTAAAAGCTTGAAGCGTCACGGCACTAAGAGAAAAAAAAATTCCATTTTTAACATTAAGAAAATAAATACCTAAAAATTTCAAATTACCAAAATGATATATTTGGATACTATTTATTTTGATATATTTGACTATAAATCAACTAAAATGATAGTATTATTCTTGATGAAGAAGATGAAAAGGTTACCATTGGTCAGGGTAAATATGAACGGAGGCAAAGTCAATAGCCGAGGGTGCAGAGTTGCGAATAAAATCCACTCCCATATCAGCTGCCCAAAATTCTGGATTGACTGTCCTTCTCTTGGGACTTTTGCGACCATAAAATCCTTCCAGACCAACTGTTAACAGATGTTTATTGTCGATTGACTTTATAAAGGTCGACATTTCTTCTATCCAGTCCTGTAGTTTATAAAAAGCCTAAAATGAATAACTTCAACTCCTTCCGTAAAACCTTATTTTTCTATAATATAAGACAAAAACACAAAAACCAAACCCAGCACGTTTCACCCAATTGATAAGAAGTGGCCATTTTGATCCACATACGTATGATCCTATACCCAACCTGACCCTGCCCACCCATTTTGCCACCTTTAAGTTCACGTTTGATTTCTTTGAATCCTGTCATCACTTTGTATGAGCTACTGTGTTCGGGGCCTCGAGAGATAAATGGGAATACCTGCAACGTGTCACCAGAAGGGTCGGTGATGCACCGAGGTTCATTGATCAATTCCCAGCCAAAGATGGTGGGATCATCTCTGTATTGGAGTCCCGTGATCGTGTTCTTCCTAGTTAAGATAGTCTGCCACATTAAAAAGAATAATACCTAACGTTAAGTTGTGGTTGTATATTAATCACTTAAGCTAAGCGATGTGCATTTTGGATGTGGTTATGTAATATCGAATAAATCAGAATTAGATGATCAGTTGGAAAGTAATAGTGTGTACTAATGTCGCTTTAACTTCGTATCAAGATGTTTGCCTGTTTTGAAAAATATGATTACTTAAGAACTTAAGTAGAGAAGTTTAATCGAATGGGAACGGTAGTCTCTCAATTAGATTCATAAAAGCGATAAAGACAACCTCATATTTCACACTTAAATGATCAGCTTTTTAGCTAATTGAATAACTGATTTATTTAGATGATTAGAAACGGAATTAATTTATACAAGATATTATGTTGATTATTACAGTATATAATCAGTTCCAAAACACAAAATCCAAACACCACAGTCATTAAGATTACCCTAGTAAGTCAAGACCAAAAGCAGCTTAGACATTAGACTAATTGTCACACTAGCACACCTTCACAGAATTTTAAGTCAAGTCATATGTTACAATTATTATAAATCATAAAGTTTAGTAGAACAGAGAAAAAAAATAAAGCTTTGTAGACCAGAGGGAAAAAAATAATGGTACCTTGACATAGTTTTTGAAATAAATACGAATTGATGGATCGTAGAAGAATGAGTCATTAGAAGGGCTCAAGCCAACACCTTCAGTCCATGCCCATTTGACATATTGAGTCTTCCCACCGTATGCATCCAAATTATTAACTAAGCTTAGTAAAAACTTCTCGCGCTTCGGCAATGACATAATCCAACGCCTACCATGGCATCATCATATCCAGTTAGTCGCAATAAATTCCAATAAAAAAACAATTGTAACAAGCGCATAGTTGGTAGTTGTCTCTAAAACAAGTATCAGGTTAGCACCATTAATGTTATACACATTACACAGAGCTAAGAACTCAAATTTGAGTGATTTCTCTTAAAAAAAAATTATAAACTGGAAAGTTAACCACATGAATTGACAACGCTGGTTCCGAAGACGAATTTTTCTGTAAGGATTTTCAATACATGACTTCATGCCTCCTACTGCATCTATAGTGTCCAATCAAATAAAACAGATATTCAACTTGCCAGATAATAAACAATTGAAGTATGGAATCTCATCAAAACAGAAATATTGAACGTAATCATCAAAGTGACATCACACAAAGTACAACATAATAGTAATACCTTACAATGAGACAGAAAGCTAAAAGACACTAACCGATTATATTTAGTGTTGCTAAACTTGGAAAGTTTTGCAGGAAAAAAAATCTGATAATTTTTGGATGACTTATTTATTCTGTTTCATCATCCAACACCTACCATTATGAAATGTTCCAACTAACACAACTAAATTTAGGGTTTCAGGGAAAAAGAAACACAAAACTGAGATCATCAAGAAATTGAACAACATAATCATCCTTAGTGATCTTACTTAATTATTAATTAAATATGATAACACCTTTAACATAATGCATAGAGTAAAACCAATGATTGATCTCAAATTAGACTACTTTCTTTATTAAATTTTTAAGACATATGATGCTTGCTAAAAATAGCAAGTTTCCAACATCAACAGCCACAAACGAGTTGCTTCAACAAACCTAAATCTTAAGACTCCTCGGTTGTTAATTCGTTTAATTTCAACATAACACAAGAACTTTATATACACACTACAGCGACGCTGATTGGGTAAGCTCATTCTTCGAAAAAGCCATAAACTCAATTACGAGCTTAAAAACTGAACTTATTGGCTTTTATAAATTTCGATAAGCTACGGTAACGAATAGGTTTAGCCAAAGTAAGAACACAAAGCATATGTCATAACAAACAAATTGAAAACATAACAATATGCATAAATCATAATAAAAATTAAGAATTAATAACATAAACATACCTTAAATGTCTTTTCATCAAATTGTCCAGGTGAAATCTGCAGAGCATTATAATCACCATCATTAAAAGCCCAACTTCTACAAACAGTTAAACCCATCTTAGCAGCAGCTTGAAACATTGCCCTAATTCTTGGACGGCTATCATCATGTACAGCATGGTCCATAAACCAATATGAATTCCACCCATTTACATAAAACAGTTTCCCATCCACAACAAAATTAGTCCCATTCCTCTCCACAAAACTCAAATTTATCTCATTCTTGTATCTAACAGACAACAAATCACCAAAAGACAAATAAATAAAAGCTACGATTGATGCAAACCCATGTACTGGAAACAACACACCATTCCCACCCACCATTTTTTTGTATCCGAATGATTTAACCATCAATTTTCTTGAAAAAAGTTTGCAACTTTATGAATCAAGAATGTGTGGAAAACTAACCCTAATGAGGGTTTGTGATTTGATTTGGATTTTTATGTGTTTTTACCCAAAATCCTTGGAAACCCAGATGGAAAGCAAGGTATTTGATGATACCCAGATCCCCTTTTTCCAAGATTTTTTACAGAAAACAAAAAATATGTAAACTAACACTCATAACCCATATATAATATAATGATAATCTTCTACTGTAATCTATATTCTATATGCATGTAATATGTAATTATTAGCATGAAAAACATGTGACATCACACAGTGAACTTGAGTGGCTTTTTTGTGTGATTCTTGATTTTTCGTGGCCCATGCTTTTCATACCATTTTTTAATTTTATATTAATTTTTCTGTACCTTTTCTGTACTTTATTCCATCATTTATTCTTACATTCTGTACTTATTCTGTACTTTTTCGTACCTTTCTGTATTTTTTTAATGTAAAAATGGTATGGTGAGTAATAAATAATGGTATGGATAGATATTCCCTTTTTTGTTTGTGTTTGGAGAGAGAAAAGAGAGGTTATTGGAAAGTTAATAAATGCGGATATTTTAAAAAAAGGAAACTGGATGTGAAGATGTTTCCAAATGCGAAATCTGATTATTAATGGGGGTGTGAATTTTGTTATTTTATCACCAATGAGATCTTATATCTTTTTCTTTGTTTCTTTTTTTTTTTTCAAGTTGTTTGAGCCTAATTTTGTGCAAAACATTGGTCTTGGAGCATCCCTTGACAGGTTACATAGGTTGGAGCATCTCCAATGTATAAAGCTTTCCAAAGCTTTATTACAATACCACATAAGGTTAATTTAAGAAAAGCTTTAGAAAAAACTTTTGTCACAATGAGAAAAAGTTTTTCATAATTTTTTATTATAGAAGTCATACTCACAAACTAAATAAAAGCTTTACTTGCAAAGCTTGAGAAATGTCAAGCTTTAGAAAAGAAAAGTTTTTCCTCCAATGAAAAAAAGCTTTTCAAAAGCTTTTTTGTAAAAGAAAAGCTTTAAAAAAGCCTTCATTGTAGATGCTCTTATAGAATCTTTTTTTGTATACTGACATTTTAACATTTTAAGGGAAGTAAAAAATACTAAAGATTCTTAGGGTGCGTTTAGTTGTGGAAAAAATGGGGAGTTTTCTAAAAAAATTTTCCAAGAAAAGTAAAAAACTGGAAAACGCGTTCAAAATGAATTTTTTTAAGAAAATTTTCCAAGAAAATGGAAAATCCACTTTTCCAAAATATAAATTGGAGGTGGAAAACAAGTTCCCCTCACTTTTCCAAATTTTCCTTTATAAACTTCCTCCACACTTTTCCAAATTTTCCAAGATATAACTAGTTTTCCAAAATCCACTTTTCCAACATTTGAACGCGTTTTCTAAATTTTCAACACTTTTCTAGAAAATGATTTTCTTTAGAAAATTGGAAATGGAAAATTATAAAAAATTTTCCACAACTAAACGCACCCTTAATTTCTTATGATAAGAAAAGTAGAAATAAACATTCTTTAAAATAAATAATGATAATGATGATGTAGGTATTCCACCGGATCAACAGCAATTGATCTTCGCCGGAAAGCAGCTTGAAGATGGCCGTACTCTTGCTGATTATAATATCCAGAAAGGTATTTATATATTGATTATGATGATAAATATCTTATGTAGTTTATGTTTGTTCTTCTATTAAATTGTATTCTGATCGTTGTACTATTTGTTTCTAAATTTCTAATAATAATGCATGTTTTTTGTGTTTAGAATCAACTCTGCATTTGGTGTTGAGACTAAGAGGAGGAGGAAGAGGATCATACTTATTTTTTCTTCCTCCTTCTTTGTTAGCATTGGCTAGGAAATACAACGAAAACAAGAAGATTTGCCGCAAGTGAGTTGATATCTTTTTGGTTTTATAGGCTTGCTTTATATATCAATATATAGTTATGATGATGATGATTATGGTGGTGTTGATGAAATCTGCTATGGTTTATAAGAATTCGTTTAGAGATGTTATCGTTTTGTTAACTCAAAGTGAGTTGATATCATTTTGTTTTTATACTCATATTTTATCGGTATATTGTCATGTCTATGGTAATGCCAACACATTCAATACTTTTAAAGGGTTCGTTTTGGGAAATGCTCGTTTTATAAACTCACATATGTAACATGTTTATTGCTATTGGAACTTTAAGGTTGTCCTCTGTTGCTGTTTTGGTTGCATGAGGGGATCTTACACGACAATTTTGTCAACGGTTTTTTTTTTTTTTTTTTTTTTTGCTTACTAGCAGCATTTTGTTGTTGCTTGGTGGAAGGAAACTGGTTTCACCACAATCTCATTCATTTGGTTGTTGTACTTGTTGATTCTATTTGTAGCTAACGTTGTGGTTACATCACCTCTATGCAGGTGTTATGCTCGTCTTCCCCCAAGGGCAACGAATTGCAGGAAGAAAAAATGTGGTCACAGCAACCAGGTTATTAACCCCTTATATTCTATTTCGTCATCAACTTCTTTATATTCTGTTATTTCTGTTAATATAGTTAATCGTTTTGAGAGTTTTACCAGTCTGATATATAAAAGAATTATTAGATGCTAGATATATAAAAGACTTGTTTATGGAAAAATAAACTTTTGTGAAATGACAGTACTAGTTTTACATATGATTCAAATTTTGTTGTAGGCAAAGATTATTAGTTATGTTGGTAAAGGTATATATGAAACTGATTTCTTATTTTCATGTTTTTGTTTCGTTATGTTAAATGGGTCTGACATGTTTTCTTGTTGTGATGCAGTTGAGGCCGAAAAAGCCGTTTTATAGATAACTAAATCAGTAAGCCACACCTACGCAACGAAGAGAAGTAGGACAATGAATAGGCGTACTCCAAATAACCAAAACCAGAAAGAACAAAAATCTTCTTTGTTTCTAGTTTCTTATCTTGGTTTCTTATATATATTAGACCGAAAGATGTTTTTGCTAGTGGAAAACATGTTATATTTACTTTGGATCTTGATGTCTTTTGAAATGTGTATGCTGATTTTCTTGTTGCTTAGTTGGGATTTGCAACTTCTTTCTAATCAGGGCAATATAGTGTATCTTAGTTAAGAGCGTATATATGAGTCTGTTATATATATATATATATATATATATATATATATATATATATATATATATATATATATATATATATATATATATATATATATATATTTCTGATTGTGTGTATTTAAGTTCTAAAGTTGATGTTGCTGTCTCTTTTACTCATGATATTAGAGCAGCTCTGCAAGATTTTTGTTTTCTCTTACTTTATGTTTGTTCGATTGTCAAGTTTATCTAATGCGCTACGGGTTGTACTTTAGCTGCCGTAAATGAGATACCAGGCAATTGCAACTATTTGAATCCATAGAGTTCAAGGACCAAAGTAAAAATAGCTCCTATAGCTTTTTACTTGTGTTCTAGTATATGCTCTACTGCCCAAATTATTAGTTGTGTTCTAGTATACTCTGCTCGTCAATTATTAGAATGTTTCTAAGGGACTAGCTAGCATTTTGGATTTTGGATTTTGGAAGTGATTATTCATTTATTGTGATCAGTAGATTGTTCGCAATCATGAGCTAAACCCTACGTGTGTTTATGATTGTCTGTCGAATGTTTGTCTTTAATATTCACTGTGTTTTAGTTACTACTCTGTATAAAATTTACTTCATGTTGGATCCGGTGATTTCACACCTATTCCTACATGTACCTAACAAACAACGTTTTCAACGTATATGAATACTATCACTAGGTTCCTCCTTCACAAAACTTGTTCAAAGACGAAGGTAAAGCAAACCAATTGACTAAAAAAGTCGTTATACAAAATTCTCTAGTCTTACAGGTGTTTGGGCGTTTTTACTGACAATGGGTCATATGTGAACCCACATCAGTTCATTCAAGTAAATGAGTGTGGTGCTTTTGGCATTTTTTTTCTGTGAATATGACAAAGTAGAGAAGCTAAATTGTGATACTTGATATATCTATATAGGGCACTAAAACTATGTGAGTCTATGTTAAGGTTTTAGTGTTGGATGACATGATTAAGATCATGACTATCTTAAATATTTTCTATCATACGGGTCACCCCATATATGTTTATTGAAGTAACTTTAAGACCTATATGACCCATTGTCAGCTAATATACATGCTTCCTTTATAGTATGAGAATTTTCTGTCTCAGTTTCTATGGATTGGGCTCCAGTTTCTATGGAATTTAAAAGACTACCGCTATCTCACTGACTTCGTCTACTTTAAACGATTTTGTTCTCACAAAACAAGGAAATTTTATCCGTCTAGCATACCAAGTTATGCATTCTTTTGATATGATACTTTACTATAAGAAACATGGGTGTGAGAAGCAACCTTCAGGTTTGCATGCGACTCTTCAGCAAAAATGCCGTAAGTGATGATTGAAAATGGATGATGTCAAATTGGTGAATTGTGTCAATACCAAAACCATTATACATCTTACATTTTCTCATTGCTTAACCTTCAATTTGATATGTATTACTATTGAATGTTGCAATTCATTATCACGAGCACCGTGAAACATAAAGTATTTGCCTGTAACCTACATGGCGCATTTGAGTTGTTTTTGTAAATAGAACTTCCGATTGCAACAAAAACCAATCAGCGCTTGACCCATCCGAAGCTCTTTTTTGCTTTGGCCTTGCCAGGTTTCTTCCTTTACACAATTCTCGAGTCTCTTGTCAAGAAACCAGCTGCCAAACAGCACAAATCACATGTCAGAACACAGAGTTTACGTGTTGATAAACTATACAACCAAGGAGGGACAACTTTAACCATTTAC
This sequence comes from Helichrysum umbraculigerum, assembly GCA_949592205.1. Lineage (NCBI taxonomy): Eukaryota > Viridiplantae > Streptophyta > Magnoliopsida > Asterales > Asteraceae > Helichrysum > Helichrysum umbraculigerum. The sequence continues at coordinate 167,782,748 of CATIUR010000001.1, read as the reverse complement.
TTGAAAACTAGGTTCTAACTCCCGGAGGTCAAATGACTACACCAGAAAACTCAGCTATAAAAGGAAGAGGTTGAGCAGGTAAACCCAGTTGAAAGTCACCCAAAGTGTAATTCAAATGTTTTCAACCTCCTAGTTTGGCTTAGCCAAACATATTGTATAGTATTCTATATTATTAATATCACTACTTGTGTAGTATTATTTGGTACATCAATTATTTGCAAAACTTGAAACCATTGGACAGAAAAGTGTTCCCAAATAGAGCAGAATCGTTTTGACCCATTTGTCACCTCTACTGTATCCAATCCATACGAAGTGAAAGCAACATAAAATGCAACTGCTACACTCAACAGACCTTATATGATAAACGGACACAAAGTAGCACAAAATGACAACGCCTCTTACAAACAAAGTTCACCTTTAGATGTGTGTCAAATGGGTCAAAACGGACCCAAAGTAGCACATAGAGAATCAAACTGTTTCAGCACACAGTATCGGTATGTACCAAACTACCCAGGCAATAAAGATACTGTGAACATATGTTGCAAGCAAAATTTTCTAGCAGTGACTTCTAGTAACTGACATCGTAAAACGGGCACATGGGTTATGAGATGTCTTACCATTAACAATAGGAGAAATGCGGTTGCTCATAAATATTATTGTTTCTCTTAACAGGGTATACTTGAATATATGAGTTCAATTAACCCTGATTTCTTCGAAATAACACTAGATTTGGTTAACTGAAAATTAACGGAGGGTGATCCTGTACCATGCCACACAAATAAACATACGAGCACCTAGATAAAGCGAAGGGATTTTTCAGGCCTAATAACCTTTTTCCCCAAAGTAAATAATATAAACCTAAGTGCCAAATGAAATGTTAAGGGACATCAGTTCAAATTAGCATTGAGTTTCATCCACAAGTTTTTTGTCATTAAGGGACATCTTAAACATATTATTGGAGACCGAAGAGGTTCAGGAATAGCATAAACTATTAGTTATAGTGATAGAAATAGAGTATTACTGTCAATCCAATGCAAGAGATAAATAGAAAGAAGAAACTAAATGCTGTAGTGCTTTTAGATGTTGAATCGCCGGAGTCTCAGGATTAAGAACAGTTTGATACAGTAGTTGTGCAGCGACAGACAATCCTCCAAAGGTAAGAGGTACATACAAACTAAAAATCTTATAAAGTGGGTAGGTTCAGTTAACATTTAATCCGATTAAACGCTTCATAAGGTAAAATAAAAAGATTAGCATAAAAGGAAATGGGTCAAATGGTCCAAAGTGTGCTTTTAAAGAATAAAACTTCCTACATCATCTTACTCCAAGAAGAAGAAGAAGAATTGCCACCTCTGATAATAATATGACAAGAATAGGGGCACAATAATAGACAATTATTTCCCTCATCATTGTGTCAAAACTGGACCTGTTAAATCCATCCAGTGATTGAACGGAACATAAATTAGTTCTTCCATCCCATAAAATTTTTAGTAACATTTTGACCTTCTATGAGGATAAGATGAATAAATCTTTTATACTCAAGTCAATAACTTGGAATGTTCCCAAAAAAATCATGGGAGTTACTTCATTTAGCAAGCTTCTCATTTCGATACTACCTCAGGCCTAATTCACCTTTTTCCCACTAGTACATAGTAACCATGTTCCTAACTAAATCAATAGCAGCAAAGACACTAAATGAGATAAGTTAAAGTAAACATACCTATCTCAATAACCTTGTTCCTAACTGACTTGTGCATAGATCACATTCCCATGATAGGTTTAAAAACTTGCAAATAGAGGTGTTCACTATTCAAACTGAAATCTGGACAGAGCATTTGGGTGCACTTGATCCCTGCCCATGCTTTAAAGCTTTGTCATGATAACCCAAAAAATGTTTGCTGGTGGCCAGCCCTCCAGTAACAACCCTGTAATTTTGTTATATAGATCCATAATTTTGTTTGCATTACGAGTCCTGTTAGATAGAAAGTAAAGCACATAAGTATGTTCAAGTATTTCGCAAGTCAACGAAAAGGTAAATTAAAGTCCCATTTACCTTATTCCAAAGAATGACAGAACTTATCTGGTTCCCAGTTTTCTTCGGTCGCTCTATGTCAGCTCTGGTAGACTTTCAAGCGATCTTTTCATAACGCGCACCTTTCCATCTTGGTCCCACGATACAACCTTCACAGAATAAATATACGGGTAATATATTAAGTAAGACATACTAATAGATAACTATTCCCCGTTAAATGTTAAAAGTTGGAATCTAAATGCCGCTTGGTCATCTATTGATCCAACTGAGCATATGATTGGAACGTGAATTGTGGATAGACGACATTCCCGGAATAACTTCTAATACTTGCAAAGAGAGATGTTTAGATTTCATGAGATGGCATTCAATCAAACACCTGACAATGACAACTTTCAAAGGAATTCAAACAAGAAATCAAGCCTTCAAGTTTCAAGCTTGACTGAATTTCATTATATTAAAAGAGGAAAGGCAAAATCAGTCAAATGATGGAGGTTGAAATTCTGAATCAAAGTTAGCATCTGATTAAAATCCGTTCATTTATTTTCTAGAAATTCAGAGTCGAAACCCTCGATATTGGGGATTTCTCAATGGCTTATTTATTATACATACTCACATATAATGACAACTTTCAAGAGTCCTGCCAAGCCAAATCAGGGTTCATTGAGAAATAATACACAATTTTGCAAGATGAAATAACATTATGATTATTCATCAAGAAACAAAAACCCTAACATTATCATTATTATTACTTTAGACATACCAGCATTTGTTTGTTAAATACAACCGTTGATATCATCATCAACATCATCCTTCAAGCAATCCACCGAATAAAAGCCCTAAATTCAAAATTAATAAGATGCGAAACCCCAGATTAGTAGAAGAAATGGGGTGATAACAGACTGAATGAATGAATGAACGGCGTGATAATATATTTGTAGGTATCGACTATCGATAGCTTTACTTTCAAGCTGATGTCAAAGTCAAACTAACGGTCAAACTCACACGCCTTTTCTTTTTTTTTCTTTTTTTACTGCTATGTACTATGTAGACTCCGTAATAATTTACTACTCCCTCCGTCCCATTTGAAATGTCCACATTACTATTTTGTGATGTCCCATTATAAGTGTTCACTTTGACTTTTAACCAATCAAAAGAGACTTTAGTGGGTGGATATAATCTTTGATTGGTGAAAAGTGTAGTTAGTGGAGAATCCTAAAACTACGTGCAAAGTCAAAGTGGACATTTGTAATGGGACAGAGGTAGTATTTTATTTTAAGATCGTAATAATTAACTATTTTATTAAAAAAAAAATGATTGGTACACGTAAATTTATAGGATTAAATATAGCTATAAGGATACGATGGATTAGTTTGAAAATTTGATAGGATGAATTAGGAGTGAGAACAACATCCATCAATCATAAAAATAGGATTACGTTTAGATATGTGTAAATAGACCTATTTAACATTACTCTTATTTTAATCTAATTTATGAACTATTTTAGTTTAATCTAATTTACAAGTAGTACACTAACATTTTTAAGTTAATTTTAATTATTATATTTATTATTATTACTACTTAGAGCATCCCAATGAGGACTTTTCTATAGCTTTTTGTAAAGCTTTGGGAAAAGCTATTGCTCCAACAAGAAAATACTTTTCAACAAGAAAATATAATACAAAATGGATAAAAGAGGGTGCAATGACTTGAGATTTATAAAGTTTTTGCAATGTCTTTCCTAAATATTATAATGTATTATATTGTTGAAAAGTTTTTCTTTGATGGAGCAAAAGCTTTTTCTAAAGCTTAATAAGACCACTCTCAATGGTGACGGAAACTGACTGAAACTGGCGCGCCACATCAGCGACACGTCAGTTTTTTCACCCAACTGACAGAAACTGACTGAAACTGACAGGCCCCTCCCAACAGTCATCCGTCAGTTTCCTGTCAGTTTCATTTTTCAGGGACCCACACCAATAAACCTAATTAAATAATACACAATAATTAAAATAAAAACACATTTCATTAAAATTAAAAACATTACAATCCTAAAAAATAAAAACATTACATTCCTAAAAAAAAACATTACATCCTAAAAAATAAAAGTACATTTATTTAAATTTAAACTAGCCTAATCCGAGCTCGATTCTTCGTCTTGAGCCGCGGTCTCATCCTCGTTCTCGTCTTCACCTTCTTCTTCATCTTCATTTGTCACTTTGTAGACATTTCCAAATTCTTCAACGACTTCTTTGCGTGCCAACTTAAGAATTTGTAATTCTTTTTTGGAGGCCCGTTTCGGAAGACTTTTGCAAAGAAAACTCAAAGCCTTAAACGCCGCCTTTTTGATGTTGTTTTTCTTAATCACTTCAAGTGTGTCCGCGGCCTTTAGGGCTTGTGATTTAACCGCTTCGATGGCTTCGAGTTTTTCAGACACCACATTACTTCGTGACGAAGAACCGACGTCCGAAGATTGAGAAGTCCTTGATGCTTTCCGACCCGGTGGACGGCGTATGAAGTCGTCGCGGAACAAGGTTCTCATGTTGGCTTCTAGAGATGACGGGATGTCGTTCGAGCCAAGATCAGTGGCTTCGGGTTCGGGTTCGGGTTGGAACGGGCGTTTGTTGCTCATCACGCCTTGCTCGGTGAAGAACTTTGGGTATTGTCTTAGAACCTCCCAACAACTCTCGTAACCAAATTCCCTTCTCTTTTGCCCATAAAAGGCTTTCTTGGCCGCTTCCATCACATCACTGTCCCCGGCACCACTTTGTCTTAGAACCTCCCTAAGCTTCTTGTGATGGCCTTCGAAAGCTCGCACGTCGTGAGCAATTTTGTTCCATTTGCCCGTTAGTTGGTTGAGGTTACGTTTCTTGGTGACAACCGAATTGTAATCCGCATTTACATTTCGCCAAAAACTCTTATTTGTTTGATTGTTTCCGATGACGCCGTTTTCGGAACAATGTACCCATCGTTCCGCCAAGATTCTCGCTTCGTCGTCGGACCACCTAACTTGAACACGAATTGGCGCGTCCGGATTTTTTCTTGGTTTTTTACCTTTTTTCTTTTGGGTCTCGGGTTGGGTATCGGGTTCGGGTTGGGTTTGGTTTTCGGGCTCGGAATCGGAACTGTCGAGAAGGTGTTGATGTTGGGTTTCGGGTACGACAAAATTTTGAGTTGGTGGAGGTTGTGAGTAACGGGTAGGGGTTCCTTGGTAGCCGTGTGGGTTTGATGAGGTGGTTCTGTGGTATGTGTTTGGTGCAAGATCGACGGGCGATGTGAAATGCGGGTTTTGATACCACCCGGGATGTTGGTAATTTCTTCGTGGGTCGTCGGGTGACATATGATACGGGTTTGCAATTGGTGCAAAATGTGCAAAACCCGTCGGTGGAGGTTGATAGTTATTTTGAGGTGGTGGCGGGTTGATCATCATGTGTTGCCACATATCGAAGCCGACTTGATCTTGTTCATTTTGGTTGGATTTGGTTTTGGATTTGGAATTATTGGTGTTGTTGTTTGACATTTTTTGGAAGTGAAATTGATAAAAGATGAGAGAATTGCTGATGTTTGAGTGTGTAAAATGTAATAGAAAGGGGTAGTATTTATAGAATAAAAAAAATTAAAAAATCATATTTTTTTTTACCGTTTGGATCAGACCGTTTTTTAAAAAAAAAAAATTAATTTTTTTTTATACTCCAACGGCTGAATTTCAAAAAATAAAAAATTGTTTTTTTTATTTGAATTCGGACCCACCGGCCCTACACCCAAACCCTCACACACCCAGTCGGTTTTCCGACGGAAGAAACTGACGGACCGAAACGACTGCTCCATGCCATCGGTGTCGGTTCCGTCGGTTTCAACCGACGGAGACCGACGCACACCATTGGGACAGGTCTAAGAAAAGCTTTGAAAGAAAAGCTTTACAAAAAGCTTTGCAAAAAAGGTCATTGGAGATGCTCTTATTCCATTCCACCATAATATTCTTTCTATTTTTATATGTGTTAATATTAATACTTAATATAAATGTAACTTTTCTATTTTAACCACTAAAAACATAGTTATTTACTTATTTTAACATTTAATTGGTAAAGTTTGTATGCGGTGAAGAATTCTAAAAATTTTGACAGAGTCAAAGTGGATATAGATGTTTTCATATAAAGTACTTGTTAAAGTTTCATTTACAATGCTCTTTTAATCATCTTCTAATCAAATTTACAAAGACATCATCAACTACATGAATTTTTTTTAATTCCTTAATCCTTTTACACATTTTCTATATGTATTATATTTCTTATTCTTAATATATAGGTTTACATGTGTAATAATTTTATTCTCTATTTATATTAGACTAATTATTTATCTATGCCACATACTATACTATTTAGTTTATAAAAGAAAGATATCAATAGTATGTATGAATAAGGAAAGCTCATTTACAAAACATATTTATGTATTTTGTTATAAGAGTGAGGTTCAAATTAAAATGAAGGAACCAATAGAGATTTACATATACACTCAACTTAATTTGAATAATATCATATTTACCTAAAACACAAATATATAAAACATCATATACAATACTCTTTGAAGTATGTTTAGAAAAACATGTAATTAGCCAACTTAACTTAGTTATATATATGTAAAATTGTCCCTAGCTTTATTTGTCATTGTGTTTGAACATGTTAAACGGATCTCTCTTATCAAAGTGTATTAAAATTGCTGTAATTTGTAGTTTAATCCATCCCCTTTTTGTTGATATAATGTATGTACTTGTTGATTATAAATTACTTCGTAAGTTGTTTTGCATCGTTTATGTTGTTTTATTGAATTGATTAATGTTAGTTTAAGTTGTTTTACGACTGATATGATTTAACAACTTAACAAATGAAAAAGTTTCACTGAAATTGCTCGTTATTTACGAATGCTTTTCTCTGTTTCTTTACATCCCATTCTCTTACTACTACTGTATTATTTAGATTATCAAAATGGAAACATTCATACACTTGCTTTCCAAAACATTTATCATTTAAAATAAATTACATATATAAAACCAATCATAGCTTCAGTTCATGAATTTCAAATCAAATATCCATCAAAACCAGGTTCAATCATAGTTACATAGTTGTTCATCTTTACTTCATGCACCATCAGTAATAGTTGTTAACACTAGCTAGCAACTAAATGTGTAGTTAAACGAGCATACTTATCTGTTGAACTGATCGAATCCATTCACCTTCTGCTTCTCCATTTCGTTGATGATAAAATACGTAGAAATACTCTTCAACTGATATGGTTCGTCAGCCTTTTTCTTAGACATTTCCTACTCTTTCACATTTTCCTGTGCTTCCATCTTGTAAATGTAATCCCATGTGATTACATTTCTTTGATTCTTCCATTCAAATATGCGCAAAAGATTTTTTCAGAAACTAGATACCCTATGTGTTACACAAACTAGCCTGCATCAAGAAAGTAATATACATCAAGGATAAACTCTGAACTCTTTTAAATAAGGATATAAATTCATGCAACCTTCACATACCTGCATATTGAGTAATTGCATCAGTCCCCCAACATCCCCTTTTCGTGCTAGTTCTTTCACATCCGTCATGAGCAATTCATAACTTGAAACCTATATCCAAGCCACACAATTTAATTTGTTTAGCAACAATTTATTTATTTCCACAAGTTGTTTCGGTAGAAGAAAAAAAAGAACTATAGATATTACCATTTTCTTATTCTGCTCTTTATTCTTAAGAACACATTTATGTGCATTCTTTCTCTTTGAATAAACTTTTTCAAGTACCCTCTCCATACATCTCACATTCTTTCTAAGAAGATCTCGATCCGCTTTGAGTCGACTCACTTTAGCAGAAAGTCTCTTTTGATTCTTCTCATACATTTCAACATCGCCTAACCTAAGCTAATGATAGAAAAAAGTGAATGAAACTATTAGTAATTTTGTGTAATAATATATTATAGAACAATAAGAAATGGAATTTATAGAAGTACCAAAAATACATTCAAATCATGTTGCTTGCGGTATTTATCATCAGCTAGTTCCTTTTCTGTTTTGTCGGTATTTATCATCAGCTAGTTCCTTTTCTGTTTTGTCGCCTTTTAAGCGCCAATAGTAGCCATCGATTTCAGGTTGTGTTGGTGCAGTGTATATTTCAATTGTTTCTGAGATCTTTTGGGGTTTGGGGTTCTGGGTTCGGAGGTCGGGGCGGGGTTCGGGGGTCGGGGGTCGGGGTCGGGGTTCGGGGTTCGGGGGTCGGGGGTCGGGGCGGGGGGCGGGGTTCGGGGGTCGGGGTTCGGGGGTCGGGGGTCGGGGGTCGGGGTCGGGGGTCGGGGTTCGGGGGTCGGGGTTCGGGGGTCGGTGTTCGGGTCCGGGGTTGGGGTCGGGGTTTGGGGTCGGGGGTTTGGGGGTCGGAGGTTGGGGGTTCGGGGGTTCGGGGTTCGGGTTTCGGGTTTTGGGTTTCGGGTTTAGGGTTTCGGGTTTCGGGTTTAGGGTTTTGGGTTTCGGGTTTAGGGTTTAGGGTTTAGGGTTGAAGGTTTAGGGTTTAGTTAATTTAAAACTTTCTTCCTTTTACGTTTAAAATAACCATGTTCGGTTGTTTTAATTCTTCAATGTGTATAGTCTTTTAAGACAACTTGATATTCTCTGTACACACAACAATATACCAATATGTTATTAAAGAAACATTACTTATTTTGGTAGGCTTTGGTATAGATAAAACGTATTGTGCTATAAATGTTTCTTGATATTTATTAAATAATTGCTGACAATCACTATAAATACGATGTATCCGGTGATAACTTGTATACTAAAAAAACCTAATTAATGATGAAGACAAATATTGTTCTGTGTTTTCTCTTTATGTACATGTTTCTCATTGTTGCATCTCAACAAGAATTTTGTCGTGGCTATGGTTGGACTTTCCCTGGTTATTATTTCTTTAACTTATAATTCACTCTTCCATAGGTCCACTACTCCACTATATTTATAGATTAATATTAGCAAAGCACTTTATTTATTGTTTTAATTAATTTATTTTTTTACATACAGGGGAAAAATTTAAATCTTACGTATTTGATTTTGCTCCAAATAATTGCGACGAGCGTCTTTGCGGTGGAGTGTGTTTAGATCACACACCTAAGGGAGGAACAATATCATGGTCGGGGTGTCGTGTCACATTCTGTATTTGTTGTATTGCTGATCCATAAAAATTTTATAACTCTACAAGGTTTTATCTATGTATTAATGTAAAACTAGATTATAACCCGCAAATTTTGCGGGCTACTTCATAATTTTGATATAAATGTTTATATTATAATGTATTTTAGTGTATAATGTCTAAATTGACATTTTTTTAGTGATGTGACAATAAACATATCTTGAATTAAAATATATATGTTTATCTATTGACAATAGCTTTGGATATCTCCATTATTAAAAATAATTAATTACATTAAATAATAAAATAGAAAACTAAACAACAAAATACATATTAACAGTTCTCCTACTTATGCTTGGCAGCTATCACAATCATTTACAAGTACATCCTGTGAATAGTTTATATATATATATATATATATATATATATATATATATATATATATATATACACCTTACAAATAGAAGTAAACAAAAAATAAGTCGTTCATAGTTTTAATAATCACTATAAACTGTTCTTATACATTTTCACCAATATTATTAGTAGGATCAAAGTAGAGTATCAAATTGATTTTTCAAAGACCAAATAACTCGTTTGAAGTTCAAATGTGTATAATGTCATTGTAAATGAAAAATACAAGACCTTAAGCTGACACTTTCAACTAATTTAATTACTATTTAATCAAGTTGAATTGTATTTTATAAGAATTAAAAAAAATTCAGCTAAAAAGCATATGCATCCCCAAATTCTATAAGTTCACCACAACATCTCAAATCGTTTTTTAGATTATATAAAATTTTGATTTTTCAAAGACCAAATAACGTGTTAGTGGTTGAAGTATGCACAATACCGTTGCAAAAGGAAATATACAAGGACTTGAGATGACACTTCCAACCCATTTAATTACCAACTAATTAACTTGGATTATATTCATACGAATTTAAGAATTCAGCAGAGAAGACGATGCATCCCAATTTTATTTAAAAGCCCACAACATCCCAAATTGTTTTTTGGAATTATATAGATATTTGATTATTCGAAGACCAACTAACTCGTCTGTGGTTCAAGTGTGCATAATACCATTGAAAATGAAAACATACAAGAGTTTGAGATGACATTTTCAACCAGTTTAATTACGAATTAATCAAGTTGAATTATATTTATACGAATTTAAAAAATTCGACTGAAAAGGTGATCTAAATAAATATAAACCATTGATTTAGGCTTAAAATACATTATAACACCACAAGTTTCAAGAGACATTTTTTTTTTTTTTTTTAACATATATCGGAAGCGATTAAATACAAATCATGCATTATAGATTGCGTATGACATAATTCCCAAAACACAATCTATGCCTGCATGATAAGTTGATACAATAACTACATCAGTTACAACATTAAGTTAGGTGTTATTTAAATTCCAAAACATAAGTTTATAAACGACTACATGTCGTATAGTCAGAGTAGGCAGTCAAACATTCTTCAAACTAACTTCTTGCCCACCCACATCAAAAGTAATCTGCAAGAAGTGAGGAGAGGGATTAGCACGAAGCTAAGTGAATAGATCACAACTATCAATCTAAACTATCATAGCAATTGATCACTACAAATCATCATAACAAATACATCAAAGAGGATCGGTGGTCCTTGAGGTACCCTCATGCCGCGGTGGTTCCCCAAGTAACACTTATAACCACTGAAGGCCAAACAGTGGTCTTACCGATAGTTTAGTACCATTACTACATACGACATGATTTCAATAAACAACACATGTACAAAGTCATCATGTCGTCCAAAGTAACAGTATCCAAACCCAATATCATATTGACCCCTGACAAGATAGCACATTCCATAATCATCATGGCAAAATGTACTTATTCAACATATAACTGTAAAACCATGTTTACCCGTTGTAACCGGATTGTTACAACTAATTCAGAATGAGAGTCAATGATCCACTCACCCTTGACGTCACTGTCTCCACTCAGAATTCTTATATTACTGAGTCTTCGGTTTATCTGAAACACAGCAAAGGTATACGAGTCAATTACTCATCTCAAATATCCATAGTGGAATCAAAAGTGCACCATTGCCATTAATCATGACAACTCGATTTACAACGCCTCAACATGCACATAAACTCATAGAATAACATATTGTGAATCCCTATTACATGTTTCCAATCATATAAACGCATAACCGATTTACTTCAAGGTAATGCAAGAAGTGAAATTTGTTATGCTAGAAACGGCCAGGAAGCCGCCGGCTGGGTCACCGGACCCGCCGGTTCTACCACGAGAGCCGCCGGCTGGGATACCCAAGCCGCCGGTTAATACGGGTTTTCACAAACAGAAATAAAGTGCGTTTTAAAGCCAAAACAAGCCGCCGTTTTGGTCCGGGAGCCGCCGGCTGGGGTGGTTAACCCGCCGGTTTGTAGATCCTACCCGCCGGTTCCCCAAACAATACAAACAAGCCGCCGGGTGGGTCACTTGACCCGCCGGCTAGTTCATCGAAACAGCAGCAGCAGGTAACAACTAACCCACGAACCAAACTCCCTAAAATCTCAAATCCGCACACAAAATACGATCCTTTCAATTAAACACTTTCACATATCATCATACATCATGTTATATCAACAAATAGCATCATCCAACATCAAATCCATACAAATTTACCTATATAATCTAATTACTCAAACCCTAACATACATACACATATTAAAAGAGATTTGCACTTACAATCAAGATGCTAGCAAGGTAGATGATGAAGAAGATAAGTAGTTGACCACGAATCCAAACTTAATCGATTTCCCAAAGTTTTCTCTTTTGAATTCTCTCAATTCCAATGTATGTGTGTGTTATATTTGGGGAGTTAGAATAATTTGGGAAAGGGAAAACAAATAGGCCGATCCATCCCCAAAGGTAGGTATAAGCCAGTACAAATTATACCCGCTCTAAACCTATTGTCTGGAACCTAAAACTGTTTACATGAAAATATATTTTATTATACCGTCAACTAAATTTATTTAAAACAAGTAATAATTTATGTATCACAATAAATCGTTTGACCATTTACCCTATTAATTTCAATTAGGCAAATAATACGAATTATTTCTAAACTTAATTAAATAATCAAATGAATTGAGTAATTTACCAAATTTCTCCTAGGCCGGTAATGAGGATGTTACAAATCTTCCCTCCTTAAGAAGATTTCGTCCCCGAAATATCACCACGCTCAAAGAGATTAGGGTAACGCAATCGCATGCTTTCCTCCGTTTCCCAAGTAAGATTAGCACCCAAACTATGTCGCCACTTAACCAAAACCATGGGTATTTCCTTCTTTCGAAGTTTAGTCACTTTTCTATCTACAAGCTCTATAGGTTCCTCTACAAGTTTCTGACTTAAGTCGACACGCAAGTCTTGTAACGGAAGGACTTGGGATTGGTCCTCCACCTTACATTTCCTTAAGTAACAAACGTTGAAGGTGTCATGAATACCCGCTAATTCAGGAGGAAGATCTAACGATACCGTTTGATCATTAACTACTTGGCGAATTCTAAATGGCCCAATAAACCTAGGAGCAAGTTTACCACGCTTACCAAACCGAATCACACCTTTCCAAGGGGAAACCTTTAAATATACCAATTCACCCACCACAAACGAAACCGGACGGCGCCGAGGATCGGCATACTGTTTCTGTCTATCCCGAGCAGCTTTCAACTTCGCACGAGCTATAGCTACTTTTTCAGCAGTAATCTGAACAATATCTGGACCCGCAAATTGTTTCTAACCCGCTTCCAACCAACATGTGGGTGTTCGACAACGACGCCCATATAGCATTTCATACGGAGGCATACCTATACTCGAGTGATAAGAATTATTATACGCAAACTCAATCAATGGCAGGTGCGAATCCCAAGACCCACCATATTCTAACACACAAGCACGTAACATATCCTCCAAAGTTTGAATGGTGCGCTCTGATTGACCGTCCGTCTGAGGGTGATAAGCCGTACTCAAATTGATTCTAGTACCCAGCTCCTTTTGCAAACTCCGCCAAAATCCAGATGCAAAACGAGGATCTCTGTCTGATACAATAGATAACGGAATCCCATGCCTCGAAATAACCTCACTAATGTACAACTGAGCTAACTTACTCAAAGATGCCGTCTCACTAGAAGCCAGGAAGTGAGCACTCTTAGTTAGTCGGTCCACAATCACCCAAATCATGTCATTTCCTCTAATGGTTCGCGGAAATTTTGTTACAAAATCCATCGTAATGTGTTCCCATTTCCACTCGGGGATCTCAAGTTGTTTCAAAGACCCATACGGTTTCTGATGTTCAGCTTTCACTTGAGAGCATATATGGCACAATTCCACAAATCGAGCAACATCCATTTTCAAAGTAGGCCACCAATACAAAGGTTTCAAATCATTATACATTTTAGTGCTCCCGGGATGAACCGACAATCTGGACTTATGAGCTTCCGTCAATATTACATCACGAAGTCCCCCAAGCAAAGGAACCCAAACACCCGATTGGAATGTCTTTAATCCACGAGAATCGTCACATAACAGTTCTTTTCTTTTCAATAGAATCTCGGCTTTCAAATTTTGATCCAACAATGCTTCCATTTGTGCCGTTCTCAATTTGTCAATCAAATCTGAGGAAACTTCTAATCGCATAAAGCAAACTTTCTCGAATTTCCCTTTTCTACTCAACGCATCCGCGACCACATTCGCCTTACCCGGATGGTAACGAATCTCACAATCATAATCTTTTATCAACTCTAACCATCTCCTCTGACGCATATTCAGTTCCTTCTGAGAAAACATGTACTGAAGACTCTTATGATCCGTACAAATAACGCATTTAGTACCATACAAATAGTGTCTCCAGATTTTTAAGGCAAAGACTACAGCTGCAAGTTCCAAGTCATGGGTAGGGTAATTCTTTTCATGAGGTTTAAGCTGACGAGAAACATACGCAATGACTCGACCACGTTGCATCAAGACACCACCCAAACCCGCATGCGAAGCATCACAATACACAATGAAATCCTCGGACCCTTCAGGCAAGGCTAAAATTGGAGCCTGACACAATAACTGTTTCAAAGTCTGGAAAGCCGACTCCTGCTGATCATTCCATTGAAACTTAACATCCTTTCGAGTCAATTTCGTCAAAGGACCCGCTAGCTTAGAGAAATCCTTGATGAACTTTCGATAGTAACCCGCCAAACCAAGAAAACTCTTAATCTCTGAAGCAGACTTAGGTGCTTGCCAATTCATAACTGCCTCAACCTTAGATGGATCAACCTTAACTCCATCCTCACAAATAATATGCCCCAAAAACTGAACCTCACGCAACCAAAACTCGCATTTGGAGAACTTAGCATACAACTTCTCCTGTCTTAAAGTATCAAGTACTAAACGCAAGTGTACTTCGTGATCGGATTCAGACTTAGAATAAATCAATATATCGTCAATAAATACAATAACAAACTTATCAAGGTAGGGTCGACAAACTCTATTCATCAAATCCATAAAGACCGCCGGAGCATTAGTCAACCCAAAAGGCATAACAAGAAATTCATAATGACCATATCTAGTGCGAAAAGCCGTCTTAGGAATATCCTCCCCACAAACCCGCACTTGATGATAACCCGACCTCAAGTCAATCTTAGAGAAATAGGAAGACCCTTGTAATTGATCAAACAATTCATCTATTCGGGGCAAAGGGTACTTATTCTTTATGGTTCGCTTATTCAACTCTCTATAATCAATACACATCCGAAGGGTGCCATCCTTCTTTTTAACAAACAACACGGGTGCACCCCAAGGAGACGAACTAGGCCTGACGAAACCCTTATCTAATAGCTCCTGGATTTGGGTCATCATTTCACGAATTTCGGAGGGAGCTAGTCTATAAGGAGCCTTAGCTACGGGAGTAGAACCCGGAATTAGGTCAATTTTATATTCCACCTCTCTAATGGGAGGTAACCTAGGCAATTCATCAGGAAAGACGTCAGGGTAATCAGAAACCACCCGAACATTGGAAACGGTTTTCTTTTCTAATTTTGCATCAACTATATAAGCCAGGTAGGATACACACCCCTTAGCTAGAGATTTACTAGCTTTCATCATAGAAATCATAGGGATACTACCTCTTTCCCGTTCCCCTCGAGCCACAACAAATGACTCATTAGAGATTGGAATCCTAATTAGTTTCTTATGGCACTCTATACTTGCCTTATTCTTACTTAACCAATCCATGCCTAAAACCGCATCAAAACTGGGGATAGGCATCAATAGAAAAGAAATTGGGAAACTATGATCCTCAATCAAGATGCTAGCTCCAGTCACCGATGTGGTAACTAGAACTATCTTGCCATTTGCTACCTCAACCTCAATAGGATTTGTAATACAAGTGGGAGTCAATTTCAGTTTATCGCAGAAAAGCATAGATATAAATGAGCAATTGGCTCCCGAATCAAACAGAACAGTAGCTGGTACAGAGTTGATTAGAAATGTACCAGTTATAACATCTTCAGTCCTGACAGCATCATCAGCTGTCATTTGGAATGCCCTACCAGTTGCCGTTGGTGGATTCTTTCTTTTCTGGCCAGAAGATGAAGACCCTCCGACCACACCCATCTTTTGTTTCCTAGCCTCCGGCCACAAACCCGAACGATGACCTTCCTTTTGGCAATTCCAACACACATGCCTAGGAAACGCACAATCCTTGATGTCATGACCAAGTTGTCCACATTTGATACATCTAGCAGTTTGTGGAGTGCAAGGACCCGTGTGTCGCGATTTACAATTGTGGCACCAATTGGTTTTATCCAATGATTTACTATCCGAACTAGACTTCTTAGGTTGATGAGATCCCTGCCATCTCTTCTTTCCAGGACTACCCGAAGATTCACCCTTGGGTTTAAATGAAGATTTTTCCTTAACCTCCAAACCTTGTGCCCTAACATCCCCGTCCACAGAACGGGCAAGATCAAAAGCTTGGGAAAGAGTACCCGCCAATCTCACGGTCGTCCGATAAGTATACGGTAACATTCCCACAAAATGGTCAATCTTCATACGTTCCTCCGGTACCCATTGTTGCACGAATCTCAACTTGTCAGTGAATTGGGAAATGAGATCATCCATCGTCATCTTATCCGTTAATTGCAAATCCAAAAACTCGCGTCGAATCCGAGTCATGTCAAATCCAGAACAATACTTCTTACAAACCTCATTGTGGAAATCAAACCAACAAATTGATGCTCTCTGCTGTGGTGTAAAATGCGATGTAATGGAATCCCACCAAACCATTGCGGGACCCTTGAGAAGTTGCACCGCAAAAGGAACCTTGACTTCCTCTTCACATCGACAAACCTCGAACTTTCTTTCCACATCCCTCAGCCAATCCAAGGTAACGGAGGGATTTGTACTACCCGAATAATCCGATGGTCCACAAGACTTGAAAGTCTTAAAAGAGCATAGCTTAGGTTGATTTTGAGCTTGAAATATCAGAGTCTGATAACCCGAAGGTCCGGAAGAGAACGGAGCCGAAATCGGATAGGTACCATTGTGTGGATGATGATGATAAGTCTGAGATACTGGAATCTGCGAAGTCACCAAAAGTGGTGGTACAGTGCTAACAGTAGGTGGCAAAGATTGCAAGATTTGTTGAGAAGACCGATTTTGTTGTTGTTGTTGCAAAAACTGTTGTTCTATTGCCTTAAGTCTCAGATTTTCTGTCTCTAGATGAATCATATAATCATCATGATCAAAATCCCCTGCAGAAAAGGTAGTACCAGTTTGACCCTGGCTAACATTTTGGGTTTCAGGAGGGGATACATTAGTTCGGGGGGCATCATTGGGTGTGTCAGCTGAAGGTTCATTCTCTGCCATATCTGTACCAAAACAACATCTCATAACACGTTAGTTGTTAGTACCTATATACTAACCATCTTCACATGCTAACAAAATCCCACTCATAGGAATGTTTGACTGACACACATAGATTTGGGATTGAACAATTAACCCATGCTCAATTCACCCAAACCTAGGCTCTGATACCAATTTATAACACCACAAGTTTCAAGAGACATTTTTTTTTTTTTAACATATATTGGAAGCGATTAAATACAAATCATGCATTATAGATTGCGTATGACATAATTCCCAAAACACAATCTATGCCTGCATGATAAGTTGATACAATAACTACATCAGTTACAACATTAAGTTAGGTGTTATTTAAATTCCAATACATAAGTTTATAAACGACTACATGTCGTATAGTCAGAGTAGGCAGTCAAACATTCTTCAAACTAACTTCTTGCCCACCCACATCAAAAGTAATCTGCAAGAAGTGAGGAGAGGGATTAGCACGAAGCTAAGTGAATAGATCACAACTATCAATCTAAACTATCATAGCAATTGATCACTACAAAGCATCATAACAAATACATCAAAGAGGATCGGTGGTCCTTGAGGTACCCTCATGCCGCGGTGGTTCCCCAAGTAACACTTATAACCACTGAAGGCCAAACAGTGGTCTTACCGATAGTTTAGTACCATTACTACATACGACATGATTTCAATAAACAACACATGTACAAAGTCATCATGTCGTCCAAAGTAACAGTATCCAAACCCAATATCATATTGACCCCTGACAAGATAGCACATTCCATAATCATCATGGCAAAATGTACTTATTCAACATATAACTGTAAAACCATGTTTACCCGTTGTAACCGGATTGTTACAACTAATTCAGAATGAGAGTCAATGATCCACTCACCCTTGACGTCACTGTCTCCACTCAGAATTCTTATATTACTGAGTCTTCGGTTTATCTGAAACACAGCAAAGGTATACGAGTCAATTACTCATCTCAAATATCCATAGTGGAATCAAAAGTGCACCATTGCCATTAATCATGACAACTCGATTTACAACGCCTCAACATGCACATAAACTCATAGAATAACATATTGTGAATCCCTATTACATGTTTCCAATCATATAAACGCATAACCGATTTACTTCAAGGTAATGCAAGAAGTGAAATTTGTTATGCTAGAAACGGCCAGGAAGCCGCCGGCTGGGTCACCGGACCCGCCGGTTCTACCACGAGAGCCGCCGGCTGGGATACCCAAGCCGCCGGTTAATACGGGTTTTCACAAACAGAAATAAAGTGCGTTTTAAAGCCAAAACAAGCCGCCGTTTTGGTCCGGGAGCCGCCGGCTGGGGTGGTTAACCCGCCGGTTTGTAGATCCTACCCGCCGGTTCCCCAAACAATACAAACAAGCCGCCGGGTGGGTCACTTGACCCGCCGGCTAGTTCATCGAAACAGCAGCAGCAGGTAACAACTAACCCACGAACCAAACTCCCTAAAATCTCAAATCCGCACACAAAATACGATCCTTTCAATTAAACACTTTCACATATCATCATACATCATGTTATATCAACAAATAGCATCATCCAACATCAAATCCATACAAATTTACCTATATAATCTAATTACTCAAACCCTAACATACATACACATATTAAAAGAGATTTGCACTTACAATCAAGATGCTAGCAAGGTAGATGATGAAGAAGATAAGTAGTTGA
The DNA here is from genome assembly GCA_949592205.1 of Helichrysum umbraculigerum. NCBI lineage: Eukaryota > Viridiplantae > Streptophyta > Magnoliopsida > Asterales > Asteraceae > Helichrysum > Helichrysum umbraculigerum. The sequence continues at coordinate 167,763,919 of CATIUR010000001.1, read as the reverse complement.
CCACGAATCCAAACTTAATCGATTTCCCAAAGTTTTCTCTTTTGAATTCTCTCAATTCCAATGTATGTGTGTGTTATATTTGGGGAGTTAGAATAATTTGGGAAAGGGAAAACAAATAGGCCGATCCATCCCCAAAGGTAGGTATAAGCCAGTACAAATTATACCCGCTCTAAACCTATTGTCTGGAACCTAAAACTGTTTACATGAAAATATATTTTATTATACCGTCAACTAAATTTATTTAAAACAAGTAATAATTTATGTATCACAATAAATCGTTTGACCATTTACCCTATTAATTTCAATTAGGCAAATAATACGAATTATTTCTAAACTTAATTAAATAATCAAATGAATTGAGTAATTTACCAAATTTCTCCTAGGCCGGTAATGAGGATGTTACATACATGACTACCTAAATAGTGGGAGGAGATAACAAAAAGACTAAAATGACCATGTTTTGACTTTTTAAGAAATTAATTTGGTAACTATTTATTGATTAGTGATTTATTAAAAGAAATATTTAACATTGAAGTCTTTTTTTTGTAAACTAATTATCTCACAAACGGCAAGTCGAAAAATTATAAAAATTGCACCATAAAATTCAGTGTTCTTTCCTCTTCGTTTTAAGATCTCTCATGGTATACTTTCGAAAATGTTTTTTTTCTTCACTTTTTGGTGGGTTACAAATTATCAACACATGTGTTATCGTTCATTCTATATTTGATTTAGGGTTACAGTTAGGGTTTATGATTTAATGTTTAGTAGGGTTTAATGTCAGAGGGTTTAGGGTTTAATAAAGCGTTTAGGGTTTTACATTTGATAGTAATTCGTAAAGATTTATTAAAGGAAATATTTAACATTGAAGTCTTTTTTTTGTAAATTAATTATCTCACAAACGGCAAGTCAAAAAATTATAAAAATTGCACCATAAAATTCAGTGTTCTTTCCTCTTCGTTTTAAGATCTCAAGGTATACTTTCGAAAATGTTTTTTTTTTTTTTATTTCACTTTTTGGTGGGTTACAAATTATCAACACATGTTTTATCGTTCATTTTATATTGGATTTGGGGTTATAGTTATGGTTTATGATTTAATGTTTAGTAGGGTTTAATGTCAGAGGGTTTAGGTGATAATAAAGCTTTTAGGATTTTACATGTGATAGTAATTCGTAAAACCCACCAAAAATTGGATTTACATTTATGTGTATAATTCTACTCATAATTTAGCAAAAAATAAAATAAAATTCTACATAATTATGAAATAAATGATTCAGGATGTTGTGGTCTATTAAAGAATTTGGTGATGCAACGCCTTTTCAGCTGAATTTTAAATTTGTATAAATATAATCCAATTTAATTAGTTCGTAATTAAATGGGTTGAAAGTGTCATCTCAATCTATTGTTTGTTTTCATTTTCAATGGTATTGTGCACACTTGAACTATATACGGGTTATTTGGTCTTCAGCAAATCAAAATTCTTTATAATTCGCATCGGCTTTTCAGTTGAAGTTTTCTAATCCGTATAAATATAATCCAACTTGATTAGTTCGTAATTAAATGGCTTGAAAGTGTTATGTCAAGCTCTTGTATGTTTTTCACTTTTAACGGTATACATACGGGAAATGATTTGGCAGGATGTGGGCTTTTAGATAATTTTGGGATGCATCGCCTATCAGCTGAATTTTTTAAATTTGTATATATATAACCCAAGCTGATTAGTTCATAATTAATGGGTTGAAAGTGTCATCTTAAGTTTCTATATGTATTCATTTTCAACGGTATTGTATACACTTGAACTACAAACGGATTATTTTGTCTTCGACAAATCAAAATTTTATATATATCAAAAAAATGATTTGGGATATTGTGTGCATTTAAATAATTTAGGGACGCATCACCTTTTCAGTCGAATTTTTTTTTGTTATCTAAATTAATATAAACCATTGATTTAGGCTTAAAATACATGACTACCTAAATAGTGGGAGGAGATAACAAAAAGACTAAAATGACCATGTTTTGACTTTTTAAGAAATTAATTTGGTAACTATTTATTGATTAGTGATTTATTAAAGAAAATATTTAACATTGAAGTCTTTTTTTTTGTAAACTAAGTATCTCACAAACGGCAAGTCAAAAAATTATAAAAATTGCACCATAAAATTCAGTGTTCTTTCCTCTTCGTTTTAAGATCTCTCAAGGTATACTTTCGAAAATGTTTTTTTGTTTCACTTTTTGGTGGGTTACAAATTATCAACACATGTGTTATCGTTCATTCTATATTTGATTTAGGGTTACAGTTAGGGTTTATGATTTAATGTTTAGTAGGGTTTAATGTCAAAGGGTTTAGGGTTTAATAAAGCATTTAGGGTTTTACATTTGAAAGTAATTCGTAAAGATTTATTAAAGGAAATATTTAACATTGAACTCTTTTTTTTGTAAATTAATTATCTCACAAACGGCAAGTCGAAAATTATAAAAATTGCACCATAAAATTCAGTGTTCTTTCCTCTTCGTTTTAAGATCTCTCAAGGTATACATTCGAAAATATGTTTTTTTTTTTCACTTTTTGGTGGGTTACAAATTATCAACACATGTGTTATCGTTCATTCTATATTTGATTTACGGTTATAGTTATGGTTTATGATTTAATGTTTAGTAGGGTTTAATGTCAGAGGGTTTAGGTGATAATAAAGCGTTTAGGGTTCTACATGTGATAGTAAATCGTAAAACCCACAAAAAATTTAATTTACATTTATGTGTATAATTCTACACATAATTTAGCAAAAATAAAATAAAATTCTACATAATTATGAAATAAATGATTCAGGATGTTGTGGTCTATTAAAGAATTTGGCGACGCAACGCCTTTTCAGCTGAATTTTAAATTTGTATAAATATAATCCAATTTAATTAGTTCGTAATTAAATGGGTTGAAAGTGTCATCTCAATCTATTGTTTGTTTTCATTTTCAACGGTATTGTGCACACTTGAACTATATACGGGTTATTTGGTCTTCAGCAAATCAAAATTCTTTATAATTCGCATCGGCTTTTCAGTTGAAGTTTTCTAATCCGTATAAATATAATCCAACTTGATTAGTTCGTAATTAAATGGATTGAAAGTGTTATGTCAAGCTCTTGTATGTTTTTCATTTTCAACGGTATACATACTGGAAAACTCTCGTATTTTACTTATTACATGTTTTGTTGATTATCTAGCTAGATTATGTCCATATAATGTATTAAAACTCATTTTATAATGTATTGAACTTGAAATATAAATTTAAATAATTAAAACAATTAATTAAATATTTATTAACTTTAATATGTTGTAATTTATTGATTTATTAATTTCAATTTAAAAAATATGTAACTTAAAACTATAATTAATGTAACTATTATAACATATTAACTAGTTTATAACCCGCGTATTCGCGGACTATTTTATGATTTTTTTTATAAACCGTGAATGATAAGATCATTTATCTAATGGATTTTAAAACAAATGTATGTTTTCTATGAGTCGACTTTTGTTGTATAAAATTATGCTCTATAAAAGATATAAAAAACATCATACAAAATATATAGTATATAAGTCGCTTTTAAATACTAACATCACCAAGTAATATATGGTTCATATACGTACAATATATGCTTATTCTCTGATCGTGAATATAAACATACTAACTGAATTTATTCAATTCGTGGTAGATTTTGCAAAAATTAAAAAGAAAAGATATAGTAATACTTTTATTTAATATATAAATCAAAATAATTTCATCGTGACATACTATCACTAATTGTCAATCTCATTCAAATATAATCAAAAACAAAATCATAATAATAATTATCAACAACTTGTATTTAAAAATATAAATATATATTTAGATCATATATGATATATCAATACACTGTTTAACATTTAGTTACACAAGAAAATTATAAAAGTATACATTTGACATCAGATCTTCAGTGGTAATTATTCATGATCAAAAAATGAGATTCTACACATTTTGTATACATCTAATAAAAATAAAAATTAGAAGGGATTTCCATCCTTTCTCAATCATCATTATCAGTTATCAACATGAAAGTTCAAAATTAATTTAAATTATATACTGACGCAAATATATAAAGGACATTAAAATTAAAATTCTCAACATTAACATAAGTCTACACTAATATCAATGTATGCACATAAGATATTTTATAATAAACTTTAAACAACTTTTCCACTACATATATATCAACCATAAATTTATGATATAATAAAATATGTAATCATGAAAAAATCATGATAATTATCATCAACTGTCTAAATTGCTCATGTATTGATATCAATCATCATCATCATCTGAAACACCCTGAAAATTTTGAACCATTTTCTATATCAAACATTATATATGATCAATTTGTAAAAACTATTAATATTTTGACTTTGACTTGAATAATTCTTGTTGACTTTCTAGTCAAACATTCTTTTAAAATAATCGAGTGAAACTTTTTCATAGATTGCTATTTGATTGGGTGATTGATACAAGTTTACCACAACGATAATTTAAAAGAGATAGGAGCTTGTCCAACCATATTGTAAAGCTCCATTCCACGTGTCCCATATCGACCATATATAAACAAGCTATCCAATAACACCTTTAAGCCAATCACCTACAAAATTTAAACAACTGAAAGGAGTAAGCCTAAGCTTAGTGAATAATATAAGCAATTAAATAAACAATGACTTTCACATAACACATAAGCTTCACATATCATAGTCTCAACTAGTTATATCAACTTGAGCAATTGTACTTGTTTTGGGCCGCAACCCAACATATCATCTCATAAACATATCCACGCCTTATGAGCATCGAGAACATAAGTTCAATGGAATATGTAAACATAACTATTATGGATCCATAATTATGCCAATTCCTGCAGAAAATCAGCATCTTCGGGCCTACACCCCGGTATATCATTCAATATATCAAATAAGTGCCATATCCATTACCGGCCCTTCCAAGTAATAGAATATGCACTACTTTACCAAAGTTAGTATCAACACTCTCAATTATTCATCAAAATGATCATAAGTAACAATATATAATATAATCAATCTCCGAAATTCCTAATACACATAATTCATTTATCACATACAACAATTTCTTTATCACAATTCAAAGCTATATCATAATAGCTTTTCCAACACATTTCAACGATTGCTCAATAATATATCAACACATATCAACATACATCAACAAGATATAATTCAATTGAACCTTAAAAATTCACAACCAAATAATTCACATAATTGTGTAATATCTCATGCTTAGAAGCAATCCGATATTACACATTCATTATCTATTTAATTCCTCATATTACTCACCTTTGAGATTTGAGATTTAAGCAATTAGGTGACTCCATGGTTTCATACTTGATTAAGATGCCATCACTCTTGATCACCTAGCACATATAGTATATAAACACTTTTAACAACTAATAATCATCAATATTAACTTATCAATTTTATCAACCCATCACCATATTAGGTTGACTAAGTTTAACTTTAAATCAAACTATACACATAGATATATAATCTCTACATAACACCATGATTATGATTAATTATCACTACTTCACAATTACTCATTAAGTGATGATCCTTATAATTACAACATCACTTTATATTCTTTAACCATGGTTAATTAACATAATTAATCCATTAATAAAATCATTAATCTCAATTACCAATCATTTATCAAAACCCCAATATTAGGTCCTGTGATTACTTAATCAAATAAGTTCTACTTCACTCTATAATCATCAAGTAAGATTTCTTAATCCTAAACAACCTTAATTATATATATACCCCATAAATACCATCATATTCATCATTAGCCTCATGAACCTTAATTTCTTTCATAGCTTTTAACTAGAATCATGTTACTCATCATCATTAACAAGCTTTAGTAACATCAATTTAATAAATTAAAACCTAAAATTCGGATTTAAACTTAATAATTAACTAAAACCCCAACAAACCCATTTCTAGGTCATGAAAATTGAAGAATACAACTTACATCATCAATTACTCATATAATTTCAACTTATGAACTTAGGGTTTCATATAATCTTTCAAGCTAACATCAAATTAAACATAATAACATGTTAAACATACCTTAATACATAAGAATTGAAGACTAGAAGCTTTAGATTAACAAAACCCTAGCTAATCCCTTGATTTCTCTTTTGATGCACTCAAACCGACTTCACAGAGGAAAATACGTGGTTTCCTGAGTTTGAAGAAATAAAAATGATGTAGATAATTACAGAACAGATGTTTTATACTGCCAATTCCATATAAACCCCTGATCTTTCATCACTTGACAACTTAAGTCCCTCTAACAAACATTTCTTTACATGTCAAGTCCTATTAACAGAATTTCCTTTACATTACTAGTCCTTTCTAACTTATTTAACATATAACATTTATTTATCACATAATTGATTAAAAATGAATATAATAACATTTACACTTACGAAATTTGGGATGTTACAACTCTCCCCCACTTGTCTCATTCGTGTCCTCACGAATGTCGCTCGTATGGATTCATATTAATACTTTCTCCAAGTATGTGGAAAACATTTAATTATATATACAAGACTTTACTTACTCAACTAATTCATAACATGAATGTATATCACTCATGTACTTACTAAATCTATCCTTTTAGTTCCATACATTCCTATATCTCACAAGTTTTAAACATTTCATACTCTCATGATGATATCCTAATAGGGTTCAATCATCTCATAACCTCCATGGGAGTTTCGTCGTTCCATACCAGTCTGGAAAAAATTTAGTTATAAATCCCATTAATAGATTTTCCGTTCTTTTTGAACCTGTAAAATCGTCTCAAATCCATAGAATACTCAATACTCAGCTTTTACTTGAAGCAACATGTCACAATCCATAAACCATGTCATATCCGTTTTCATGATAATCCATCAATATAATGGTTTCAATAAAATCATCTCTCAAATTCACAATCAAAAGGGGTTTAAACACAAGACTGAATAGTCATCATTGTCTCAAGTTAATAGTTTTCAATCAATCCATTAAGTTAGGGAAATCTTCAATCATGTATAAGGAAATCCTGTCACAAATCTTTCTCGAATAATGTCAAATCCATCAATACTGAATCAGTTTAACAACTCCTTGAGGATATATCGAAACTTTAAAAAATTCTGTACAATCGATGTCCTGTAGTGCCATCCAAGTAATATTTCTCACAAGACAACAATTATAATTCCCAAATCATAATTGAGATAATCCTCTCATTGTATTAACAAAATGAAATCCTGTGAAATGTATCTCAATACATTATAATCATATCATACATAAGTACTGAATCAACAACCTGTCTTAAAACTGTTCCATTATTTCCATGTTAATGTCAAAAGACTATAATATAACCATACTGGTACTACAATCAACATTAGATATATCCTCTAATTGGAATATCCAACACAAGGGTAGCATCATTAATTACTTAATTACAATAGATACACACATCAGACGTTGCTCCAGTGAGCAACTTATAAATATAAATACATGTTTTCAATTCTTTCCACATGCACATATACTGTGCATATACCTTTTCTTTTGCCATATTAATGACCACTTACATGAACATTTTAATTAGCCACGTAAATAATTCAAAACACATAATCATTTAAAACAAGTTAATCATATAGTCATGTGAACATCTCATTGCTACAATAATAACAATAGTGGTAATAAATACCACAACATGCCCATTGGCAATAAAAGTTTAACTCAATTCATAACTAGCAATTTAGCTAATAATCGCATATCTCTTTAGCTAACAGATTGCTAGAATTCTCTACTTTTGCAACTAATTATTTACTGATTTACAATTTGCAATTACAACTACCATTGAGTTGTATAAAACCTTTGACTTGAAATAAATCCAAATCATATAACAATTAACACCTTTGAGTAAGCAACATGTAGAGGTCAAATCTTAAAATCACATAATCCTTTGGCACTCAATCACATTGACTTGAATGCTAAATCAACATCACTTATTACTCATGCTATATAGCATAGCACTTCAATCAACATAATGTGCCTTTATTAAGCACCCATTTAACCATACCAACATAATGCTAACCGCAATCTGACCTCTACATTAGCTCATTTCACATTTCACTTATAACTAGTTGCAATTAATCACACATATATCTCTTTCACAATAGGTACCACGTCAAAACAATTGTTTTAGTGGTTTAATACTATATTATATTAACCATCACATCAAATTTCTCTAGTACTTGGTAGCCTCAACAACTCCATGTGAAATGGCATAATATAAATACGTTGATCAGGCGTCTTATATTATGTCATTTACACTTCATTTCCAGACCACTTCATACTATCAATCATTATCATCACATACATCATAACACAAACATCAATCATTTGCACACATCGACTAGCACCTTTATAACAGGCACAATCAAACATCAACTTGCTACACTTTTACAATTTTCACCTTGAGTGTGAATCTAATCATATGATCAGGTAAGTATAGTAATCACATATATATTTAACACCTTTCTCACTATCCAATTAGTATAGGTATAATGTCTAACACAATTACATCAATCAACACCTTTAGTACCTGATTCCATATCAAGCACTAGTGCAGCAATTAATACTGATAGTATATTATATGATATTTAGTATCAATTATTCTGTCAACATCATGTGTAATATTCAACACATATTTATCAATAGATACTTCATTAGTTGAATAACAATTGAGCATTCCATATTTAATTATCACATAGATGTAAGCTCATGTACTTATCGTGCAAACTCTTATAATGCTTAATTCAACTAACTTGTAATATTCTACATGATTCAAATACTTCCTCATATTTCAATTAGTCCACATAATTCAATAATTGATGTTAACCAACAATAACAGTTGGTAACAATTAACAATATGACGTAATACACAGCTTAAAATAACTCATACCCGATAAGAGTATGTGGGCTTCTTAAAACAAGTTCTAAATGATCCCTGGGTTGAAAGAAACAAAAGCCCAATCCAAAACATAAGCCAAAAGCTCAAAATAAGGTCCCGCGTTTAAAATATGACATTGTAGACTTGTTGTACCATTCCCTCAATCAAATAAGAAATTAAATAAGAAAATGTTGAATTTATAAGAGATTCCCCAGGAATGACTCCCATTCCCCAGGAATTAGGCATGCTGTTAGCAATTTGATTCGGATTCCCTAGGAATGACTCCCATTCCCCGGGAATCAAGCGTGCTGTTACCATCATACTTCGGATTCCCCAGGAATGAATCTCATTCCCCGGGAATCAAGCCTGCACACTTAATTACCATTTATCGAACTTTAAACGTGCATATCTTGAAAATGACAAGTCTAATGACCATGAAATTTTGCAGGCACGTGTAATATGACATTTCAAACATTTCCCAATTTCCACTTTTTGAAATTTTACGTCTTATTGCGTTTTGGACTAATGACCACTTTATGGTCATTTTTGACCATTTCCGTTGACACGCCATATTCCAAATGGCTTGGTTTCTGACTTCAACCATTTGCCAACATATTCCTATATACATTTGTGACGTGTGGGCATATTCATCACCCTCATACACTCATTCTATTTCGTTTTAACTCTTTGACCCGTTTGGGGGTCCAAATGGACACTCTTACCAAAATCCACCACATTACCCACACCAACTTGCCATTTCAATCCGAATTGACTCCATGTCATGATTGAAGACTCATAACCACATTCTTGGACCAAAATACGACTTTTGACCTCTTGATCATAATTTCACCAAAACTATGATCAATACCCTTCACATGAACATCTAATCACATTTACCACTCTAAAACATAACCTTTACCCATATTGACACTACCTCATTTAACTTTGACTTTTCCAAGTCAAAGATGGACTTTTCAACCATTATACACTTTCTAATTCAATTAACCATATGACTTCCATTACCTTAATTGAGATATATTAACATCTCATTTAACTTCATATTACTACTTTAATACATAATAGCTACCAAACACTTCACGATAGAGAGTCATATCAGTTTACTTTACCATACTTTACTGCTACATATAATTAGCAAATAAATCATGCATTTCATATTGGTTTAAGTTTAGGAATCCTATCGTGGATTACCTAATTCTCTCAAACCATCGCTCTGATACCAACTTGAAACACCCTGAAAATTTTGAACCATTTTCTATATCAAACATTATATATGATCAATTTGTAAAAACTATTAATATTTTGACTTTGACTTGAATAATTCTTGTTGACTTTCTAGTCAAACATTCTTTTAAAATAATCGAGTGAAACTTTTTCATAGATTGCTATTTGATTGGGTGATTGATACAAGTTTACCACAACGATAATTTAAAAGAGATAGGAGATTGTCCAACCATATTGTAAAGCTCCATTCCACGTGTCCCATATCGACCATATATAAACAAGCTATCCAATAACACCTTTAAGCCAATCACCTACAAAATTTAAACAACTGAAAGGAGTAAGCCTAAGCTTAGTGAATAATATAAGCAATTAAATAAACAATGACTTTCACATAACACATAAGCTTCACATATCATAGTCTCAACTAGTTATATCAACTTGAGCAATTGTACTTGTTTTGGGCCGCAACCCAACATATCATCTCATAAACATATCCACGCCTTATGAGCATCGAGAACATAAGTTCAATGGAATATGTAAACATAACTATTATGGATCCATAATTATGCCAATTCCTGCAGAAAATCAGCATCTTCGGGCCTACACCCCGGTATATCATTCAATATATCAAATAAGTGCCATATCCATTACCGGCCCTTCCAAGTAATAGAATATGCACTACTTTACCAAAGTTAGTATCAACACTCTCAATTATTCATCAAAATGATCATAAGTAACAATATATAATATAATCAATCTCCGAAATTCCTAATACACATAATTCATTTATCACATACAACAATTTCTTTATCACAATTCAAAGCTATATCATAATAGCTTTTCCAACACATTTCAACGATTGCTCAATAATATATCAACACATATCAACATACATCAACAAGATATAATTCAATTGAACCTTAAAAATTCACAACCAAATAATTCACATAATTGTGTAATATCTCATGCTTAGAAGCAATCCGATATTACACATTCATTATCTATTTAATTCCTCATATTACTCACCTTTGAGATTTGAGATTTAAGCAATTAGGTGACTCCATGGTTTCATACTTGATTAAGATGCCATCACTCTTGATCACCTAGCACATATAGTATATAAACACTTTTAACAACTAATAATCATCAATATTAACTTATCAATTTTATCAACCCATCACCATATTAGGTTGACTAAGTTTAACTTTAAATCAAACTATACACATAGATATATAATCTCTACATAACACCATGATTATGATTAATTATCACTACTTCACAATTACTCATTAAGTGATGATCCTTATAATTACAACATCACTTTATATTCTTTAACCATGGTTAATTAACATAATTAATCCATTAATAAAATCATTAATCTCAATTACCAATCATTTATCAAAACCCCAATATTAGGTCCTGTGATTACTTAATCAAATAAGTTCTACTTCACTCTATAATCATCAAGTAAGATTTCTTAATCCTAAACAACCTTAATTATATATATACCCCATAAATACCATCATATTCATCATTAGCCTCATGAACCTTAATTTCTTTCATAGCTTTTAACTAGAATCATGTTACTCATCATCATTAACAAGCTTTAGTAACATCAATTTAATAAATTAAAACCTAAAATTCGGATTTAAACTTAATAATTAACTAAAACCCCAACAAACCCATTTCTAGGTCATGAAAATTGAAGAATACAACTTACATCATCAATTACTCATATAATTTCAACTTATGAACTTAGGGTTTCATATAATCTTTCAAGCTAACATCAAATTAAACATAATAACATGTTAAACATACCTTAATACATAAGAATTGAAGACTAGAAGCTTTAGATTAACAAAACCCTAGCTAATCCCTTGATTTCTCTTTTGATGCACTCAAACCGACTTCACAGAGGAAAATACGTGGTTTCCTGAGTTTGAAGAAATAAAAATGATGTAGATAATTACAGAACAGATGTTTTATACTGCCAATTCCATATAAACCCCTGATCTTTCATCACTTGACAACTTAAGTCCCTCTAACAAACATTTCTTTACATGTCAAGTCCTATTAACAGAATTTCCTTTACATTACTAGTCCTTTCTAACTTATTTAACATATAACATTTATTTATCACATAATTGATTAAAAATGAATATAATAACATTTACACTTACGAAATTTGGGATGTTACATCATCATTTATATAAAAATGAGCATATTTCAATTGCATAACTACTCATTAACATTTCCATTGTTAACATTAACTAAAACATATTAAAATATTACACTTTCATTAGAGATTGTAATAAAATATAATATATTCAGTCATGCAATTAAAATCGGAGTAGTAGAATTGTAGGTATATTCTAATATAGACATGCATACGTCTTACTTATTGAAGTCAAAATATGATGTATGTATTTCTTTATTCACTTTCATTATGATTAGGTAACCTTTTTATCTAAGTACACTTTCCAGTAAATATATTTACATTCAGTATCATATTCGAAATTGAATTTATTAAATAGTTACACACAATTCAAAATTGAATTTATTAAATGTTTTTATTATACACATTGACTATAATAATATAAACCGCTAACTTAAATATACTTTTAAGTAGATGTTTACATCATATCATTTCAAAAACGTATTACAATTGAATATAATCTAATTGAAAATATGTTATATCAAAAGTATATTTTTTTAGATGTAATTTAAATCAATTGGATGACCATTAGTCCCTACATTAGAAAAGAATTTTTTTATATGAAATAGTATTTGGATTCAAAATGTTGTTTACTAATGGTATAAAACTATGGAATTTGCTATATATAGCCTTTAGGGCTATAAATAAGAATTGACTTTAATATTTTATTTTCCATATAATACCAATTTATTAGACAAAATAAACCGTCCAAGAATTTACAGATATATAAAAACCGTTCCTCCCCCTTGTTTTCATATGCATTTTCCAGTCAAATAATATTTATAACTCAACCCCCTCTAATTTAACATTTGCCTCATTTCTAATTTTACTGTTACGAATTTCCATTCCTTGTTAGTTCCACAAATTATTTGCATTTATAATGTTTACCATGCTACTGATCTTCAACGGACTTTAACTTCCGCGTCTCTAAATCATGAATAAAAACCAGCAGAAAACGAAAACACCAATTATGTAAATTACTTTGCAGTAATAAAATATGTTATAGGAGTTATATAAAACATAGAGTAAAGTTAAGAAACTAAAACCATAAATCTCACTCTTAAAATAAAGTTGAAAAGATTAACAGATGGAATAGAGAAGAGACTGGACGGTGGTTGTGGTCGGTTTTTATCAAGGCAAACAGGTAGTTTTGAATTTTAAAAATAAATTAACAAATTATAGGGGGGCTAAATTATAATAATTGTAATAGTATCTGGACGTGGGATAGAACAAATTTGACTTTTGAATCCGAAAACATGGAGAGCAGTTATTTTTTACGGTTTTATTTAGTTTGTTAGGTTAAAAAGTAAAAGTCAAATCTCTTATACATAGCCCTAAGGGCTACATATAGCAAATTTCTATAACTATTATGTTAAAAATAATAGTTTACTTTTATTTTAAAAAGGTATTGGTAAAAACATAGTTAATTATTAATGAATTTATAGTTAATATAGTTGAATCTAAAAGTAATTAAATAAAAATAGGAAGACTAATCAAGGGTAATTAGTCATAAATTTACATGGGCATTAAGGTCTTTTGCCTTGTGTTGACTTTGTTAATTAGGTAGACATAATTAGGAGAAGAAAATAAATGGTTGTAATTATTTACCCTTACTCATTAGAAGGTCAAGATTACTTTAAATTGAATTATTTTTAGTATGTCTACCTAATTATACTTTTCTTTTAATATATTAAAAAGAGATATCTGTGCATCTTGGCTACATGGAAAACATGAACAATGAGTAGAACCATAATTGCATGACACAGAAGCTACATAAAATAGATGGGAATTTCAACCCGGTCACATAAAAGTGGGTAGATTTGGGTTGTCTTTAATTCATACATACCTGTAATTCTGTAAAAAGTAGTAGTAGCTAAAAAGATGAACATAAGAAAAGTCGCTTAAATTCTTTTTAAAATGATTGTGTGATGTGTCCTCCAAAATCGGTAACATTCAAAGATTTGATGTCAAAAGGGTAGCTTTTTAACTTCAAGAGTGACAAGAATGCTTTTCATATATATGAGGTAAAAAGCCTCAACACATATATCAAAATGTTGTCTTTAGAGGTGGGTGAGATCAGTTGGTTGGACGGGATGGGTAACAAAACATGTGAAAGAAACACTTTTTCCATAATTAAAATGTAGTTTCTTATAAATACTTTGTCTAACATAATGTCATTCGTGGATTTGCTTGATAATTGAGTCACAAGTTGACAAAAGTTAAAAACATGGAAATGGGTAGATACTTTGAAGTTCATTTTATGTAAATGGTAAGCACGTAAGCCAACCTCTAACAGTGGCTTGTTTATTGTCTTCCCATCAGAATTGATGAAGTCAACATCCTCAGCTGAAAGAATGGGGCAACTGAAACATTTGTTCCATAACATTAACAATGAATACCTGTAAAAAAAAAATTGGTTTTTTTTAGAAACCCATATAAATGTTATTGTTAATCAGCTGCACACGAAATATACTGCAAACCCATATAAATGTTATTGTTAATCAGCTGCACACGAAATATACTGCAAAAGCACATAACTTTTTTTATCTAATATACCATTTAAAGCTTTCACTCAATATATCTTCAAAATTAACATTTAGAAACGGGAAATTCAATTACGAATCCCAGAAAGCTGTAGCAATTCGACTTCCATCATGGTGTCCCACATTAATATTATTTGTTAAAATAAATGGGAAATAAATATCGTTAGCTAACCTTTTGATTGTCTTTGATATAATTCGATCCACGAAGAAGACATAAAACATGATCATAAGCTACCCAAATTCAAGAAGTTTGTAGGTCAGATATTTAGCAACGTTTGACCCATAACAATGTGTTACAGTGGATTCCCAATATATTTAGTGTCCGGGGCAACAAAGACTAATTCATAAAACCACTTCAAGCTATTTAAAACAGAATAGTCAAATGAATCGACCATAGGATGCATGTAAAAATGTGTATACACACATAAATACAAGTATAATCTAAGACACCCCTGTTATAAACGAAGTACAATCTAAAACGACACATTTATAGATGATTGAAATCAAGAACAAACATTTGATCACTTTAACCCATTGACCAACTGTATCATCAATATTCGTCATGATATGTTTAGGAAAAATAGCATTTCCATTCCATCTATAAGCCAGATTATTTATAATTGGGTCCATAAACATAATGCTTTATCAGTTGCTTCATCATTAACCACTTATTTTACATGGAATTTTGATAAGAACCTAGATACAAAAAACCTATAAGAAACTGATTATAAATCATTTTTTTATAAGTAAAATAGAATAAGTCTCAAGCAAGTTCTGGTTGTATTCAGATGGTCACCAAGGAGACAATAAGTAACCCAATATCATAGATTGGTTGATTCGAGTTCTGCTTTATCTACAACGGGTCAAATGGTTATATTAAAGCAAAAAAGAGACGGCTCAAATGGACCGTACGGGTCAAAAGTCGCCTAATATGTGTATTTTAGGCACAACTAATATAATCAATTTTTTATAAAACAACATGATTATTGTACTAATTTATTAGTGTGATAATATTTAAAACACAAACTACTCCATAAGAATATACTACAAAATATAAGGATGTTTTGACCTGTTAAGTTATAAATTGGTTGATTTGAGTTATGTTTTATCCAGAACGGGTCAAATGGCTATATTAGAGCAAAAAAGAAACAGCTCAAATGGAGCGTATGGGTCAAAAGTCGCCTAATATGTGTATTTTAGGCACAACTAATATAATCAATTTTTTAAAAAACAACATGATTATTGTACTAATTTATTATTGTGATCATATTTAAAACACAAACTTCTCCATAAGAATATACTACAAATTATAAGGATGTTTTGACCTGTTTAGTTATAAATTGGTTGATTCGAGTTATTGTTTATCTACAACGGGTCAAATGGCTATATTAAAGCAAAAACATATACAGCTCAAATGGACCATACGGGTCAAAAGTCGCATAACATGTGTATTTTAGGCACAACTAATATAATCAATTTTTAAATAAACAACATGACTATTGTACTAATTTATTAGTGTGATCATATTTAAAACACAAACTACTCCATAAGAATATACTACAAATTATAAGGATGGGTCAGGTAGAAAAACTATGGGCCGGTCAAAATAGGTTTTGGTCAAAATAGGCAATATATTGTTGCAGGGCAAAAAAAGTCATGTTGGGTAATACTTGATGCCACAAAATTACTCTGCCAATATGGTAAAACACTTTGTTAATTTCTTACCATATGCCGCAATAGATAGAGGCAGCATAAAGCCTTGATCTTTTCTTCGCTAAACACACAAAACGGCCTTTTGCAACCGGTAAATCAATCTTTCAAAAATTTGCAGCACCAATAGTTGACGCGTAATATAAGGAGTAAAATCTAGTACCTTTGTCGTTTTCCTTGAACTGGTACCAATAGTTGACGACCATATTTTACATGGGCCAAAAAGGCTGCAAATCTATAAAACGAAAGTATCATATATCAGCCAAGTCAAAACCTATTTGATTCATTACTTTGTCTTTTTGAAACAAAAGTAAATGCCACTCAAAAGCAATAACTGATATGGATCATTAATTTCAGTCAGATAGTGCCCATCTCGTGAACCATGACCAACTGAATTTGTTAATTTCATTCATTCTAGTCATCTGCATATTGCAAACTTGAAACACATGTAAGCTTAAAGTTACCATGAGTATCACTAAATCTAACCTATAATTGAAAAATACTATCATTAAGCCAACATATGAGCCTAAAGATCACCTAAAATCTTTAATCACACAAAATTGGTGTTGCAAATACAATCTCATAAAAATTATGTGATTTTGAATACACGTGAATCATTGCACAAAAATACATCTGCATAATTTCTGTACATTAATATTAGTTCCTTAAAACATCTCTTATAAGCCTTATCATGTTCATAGTTAGATACATAAATAATAAATTTATGCTAACGAAATGAAATTAATTATAAAGTGTACCTTTTCAACCATTGCAGAATCATTCACCTTGCTCTTTGTTTACGTTGTGGCATTTCATTAAATATATATTAATTATAAGACTACGCATCCACAAAAAACTGTGATTGAGATCCACTTTGTAGTAGCCCTCTTTGTGAGATTCTAGCGCACCTACGACCCAAATAGCAACTGCATAAAACCAAACAGAACCATGAGAAATTAGCACAAATGATGAAAATTTTTGCCAAGTATTTCATCAAAAGGAACCTAGATGACCTGGGTCCAATATGTGGGTCAATTTTCTGTCCACTTTCTTGAATCAATTTCAAAATCATGAATCGGAAACAGATATGCACAACAAAGTGACAAACAATTAACATTAAAATCAAAAGAGAACAATCCAGTGAACTAAAATAAAAAAAATTATTATGTACAAGGATTCACTCATTCCATTCAACTACATACTGCTTTTTCCAATAAGGATAAGTATATATTCATTACCTTTTTCATAACTAAAAGATCAACTCTTCCATTCATCCATAATTTCTTCCTTTCATGTTAAATACTTGTTTCTTCAAACTTCATAATCGTCGTCTGGTACCCCTTGCAAACAAAATCAAACGAATCAGTCAGTCAAAACAAAACTATTGATTGGCAGTTTAATTGATGGAATTGGAATCAGAATTGATTGAACAAAATTTTCGCACACAAAAAATTCGCACATATCTGGGTCGGCGATCTGGATGAGTTGGAAGTAAAGTCCCAATCCTGTGATGCATTTGCCCATTCAGTCTGAATGTATACGGGGCTCTACCATTGTTGATTTCATTGTGTACTACCCCATCTGTCAAGGTGAAACAGAAGATGGAATTCAAGATGTCGTGGATACTAACAACTTCTGATGGATGATGATTTCTGATCGATGGATGATTTCTGATCGATGATGATAAATTAATATCGAAGGTTCGATTGGGATCGAAGGGGTGTATGCTTTTGTTTGACGAAGGATATAAAACCCTACATAAAAAAAACCCCGTAATAAATATATGTGCAGTTAAATTTAGGAATATATAATTAATATATTTTGGAATTGAAAAGTTGCGTGCGGGTAATTTAGTCTTTACTCTAATCCTAATTCACTATTTAGGTTGTCAAAATTGTTAATTCTAATCAACGGTTAAAATTTAAAAGGCTAATCCATTGAATGGTTAGGATTAATTAATTTGGATCTAATTTTATGATGACAAGCTTATTACCACTCTATTATAATATATTAAAGAGATGTACATTAAGATTTCACAACCCGTATCATTCACACAATTAATCAGTTTTGCAAATCTTTCAAGTTCAACTTTGTTTTCAAGAAACACAATTAAAACTCTAATTGTAAAACATTAAAACTATACAACTAATTATAACTAAATTCCAAATTATTTGTTATAAGTTTAAGCTTTCTTTTTATTTCTCTTCAAATAGAAGAATCATTGGTTTAGCTTAACTCAACTTTAAAAGGTTAAGTTTTCGTCAAGCGTCGACTTCTATAACTCAATTAGCCTGGCTCAAGCTAAGCAAGAACTCGCCTCCAGAAACGTTTCAGCTTTATTTGAGACTTCGGTTACTCGAAAATATCCATTAGTAGCATACACAACCTTGGCAAAAAGGCCAACCTTATATACTGAAACTTCGGTCATATAAAAACCGGTTATCAAGCAATCGTGGTGATATAAATGCTTATCAAATAACCAGAAATGGAGATGTATAAACTGCAATACTATACCAACTGCCTTAGAGCCAATATAGATACATAGTTCCCACAAGCCTCTAGTATTTTAACAATCGAGTTATTCAAACTCATCATTCACAAATACACATGAACACCACATGGAATGCACTCCTCCCACAAACATATATATCTAGCATGAAGTTCCACTGTGATACATATCCTGCATATCATTCGAGAGTGTAATAAGATGATAATTTTAGAAATAGATCCATTATTTATACGGTAAAAGATCATGAAGAAATTACTCACATACATTATTGGGTGTTTCGACAATTTTATCAAAATAACTTTTAAAAACATTTCATCAATCTAAAAAAACTCAAATGAGACAAAATGAGACACTGCATTTGTAACAGTTCTCTGAATCCTATAGTTGTAACTTTGTGTTACGGATTAGGATCCATATCGAAAAGGAATAAAACATTACTCTTCATGTTGCTAGTCAAGGGTATTTTAGAAATCTAACAAACAGTCAATAGGCTTCTTATTTCACCAAGTGCTATTAGAACAAAAGTTCAATTGCGAATTACTGTATTGAAAAATATTGTTTAGTAAAGTTGTGTTGAGATACTTACAGTAAGGGGCCATGGCCCACCTTTGATTACTGTCTTTCTTCCACTCCCAAAGAACAATTTTTGTGCCATCACGGACACCACCATGGATTTTGTCACCATTAAATGCATCGACATTTAGCCGAATATTGTTGATCATCCTTACTGCCCTATAACCATCCCCTAAGTCCTTGCTCTCGGTCCATAGAACAGATTCATCAAGTTTATCATGGTTAACTTCTGTCAGCTGAACCTGAGGGAGAAAAAAGTACAAGTTCACCCACAAAAGAAACGAGTCATTTCCAGTTTATACAGTGATGAAGACTGCTTCACATGTCCATAATCAGCATAATTAAACACCTTCTGTTGCAACTCAGGAAAAATATCATACGCCCATCAAATAGGCTCGAGCATATCTAATGCATAGACCAATATCAAGTCTAGAAATTTTAGAATAATTACCATCACCTATATTTGACCCAAAAAAGTGAACTGTAAACTTTTTTCTCTTCCAAATTCCCTAACTTTCTGGTTCAGCTATTGATCATGCTAATACGGGGTTTGTTTGGTACTGCGTCTTAGAAGTGATTATCCATTACTATCACGTTTTATTATTCTGGCAAAAGAAGCAATTCTATTGATAATAACTCCAAAATTGTTGAAGAAAAAGTGATCATCTAAAGTTGGAATAACAATTATATTGATACACACATTGGAGATTTACGAAGCTTGCCAGAAACAAATAGCAGACAAGTGTTTGGGTAATAACAAAAACCGATTCTGCTTCAAATTGTCAGTATGGGATAATCAGTTTAACATTAGCTGCATTAAATTGATTCAAGCTATCAAATATTTACGTATTAAAACCCTTATTATTTTAAGCTTCCAAACACTTAAAAGCTAAGTGTCTGATTACATAGTTAAAAAACTTACTAGAAAGCATCAAAAAGTTACTAGAAAATCAGAAAACTTGTCATCAGTGCATACAGACTCCGCACAAGGGTTTGGCTGAATAGGCCATGAAATTTCTTTACCGTTTCCACCAGCTCTTAGCTCATGCCCATGAAGTCTGGGAGACTTTAAAAGTCCATCAGCATCCATTTCTTCATCTGACGACAATCTGCAGCAATCGAAATCTTCCTTATCAAAAGAACCGCTTATAAGTCCATCCTTCCAAGATATATGCATCTGTGACTCTGACACATTCTCTGAAGTTGAGTTGGAAATCCACGAAGCATGAATATCCGAGTTTTTTTCTAAATTGGTTAGGGTTTGTAATGTTGGAAGGTGAGGATATATCTGCCAAATCAACACTTAACCTAGGCGGGTCCCATGGTGATGAGTTGCCATTGGTAGAAAAGCTTTCACATTGAAGAGCATCTGTCACCTGATCGAGTTCAGATTCAAACTGACGTTTCTGTTGAATGCCTTCACTCAACCATGATAAACTTGCATGCCTTTCTAAGTTTGTATCTGAGTTTGGAGTTTGCATGACATTCCCACTGCCCAACAAGTCAGCAGAAAATGGAGAACATTCCCCGTTGAAATCAAACGATGATGGTCTCTCTTCTCGCAGAATAACACGTTCGTGGCAAGGAGTGTCACTAGGAGAAACTGAGGATAACTTATTTATACCTTTCTCTGAAGATGGATCTGATATTCCTTGAGACTCAGGATCACTAAATGTACAAGGGGACTGACAGAGTGAAGAAGGTGAAGATTCCACTAGTTTCCAAAATTGATGTGACCCTTTTTGGGGATCGCCTTTCCCAACAACACTATTATCTTCATTGTCATCTACATAAGAAGGTGACATACGCCAGCTTATTGAAGCTTCAACAGGACAAGGAATCAAAGAGGGTGTATCTTTTGTAAAGATATCTGTCCCCTTGTTACCATAACTAACACAATGAATATTATCATCAGAGATGTCCTGTTCAAGTGGTTGTTTATGTCCTACAGAAAGGATTCCCCTAGCCTTGCATTTTCGCCTGTCAATGACACCAGACATTACATGTCCGGCACCATAACAAGTAGAAGGTGCAGCTCCTGAAACAAGCACGGAACGGGACAAGCTGGATTGAATTTCAGGAGACACAGATGGCTCCGCTGGAGGGGTTTTTGTGGTAGCACTGCTTGAGCTTTGTTCTGTAGACTTGGCAGAATTGCCACAATTATGAACAGACCCACATGAAATCTTGGTAATAGGAGTATGATCATCAGCATCATTTTTGTTATTGATGGTAAAACCAGGAAAGGGGAATAGCTCGGCTTGGTCACCCTGTAACTTGTGAAGTGACGTATCCAGAATAGTACTATTGATTTTAGTATTCCGCTTATCAAAAGCAGAACTTAGCTCTGCCATCCTACACAAAAAGAAGAAAAACTCAGGGTCACTATTCACATACCATATGGTTCATATCATAATAGAATATCCATCAAAGCATTCACTAATCTGTGCACTTTAACCCATTATAAAAAAAAATCATTACAATCACAGCTCATTACAACAGTCATACCACAATAACAATTCTACATGTTTTTCTCACACTACCTGTACCACCGTTGACGTACCAAAAACACATCAGATCATACTTATTACATGCTTATAGCAAACCAAAGAGCATGAACACAAAATGCATCACATTAGAAAATGCTATAAATGTGACGAAACATCTTCGCATCAATCCTACACATTTTCATTTTCAGCAAGAAAATCATTCTCTACATGTAAAACACCTATGCACGAGTCAGAGTTTACGCGTTTAGCTTACGTGCCTAAAGCAAAAACTTTTAGCACTCATTCATCCTAGATTCAGTATCATTTAAGTCTGATATCAGTGACTAGGGTTAACACAGTTTAAATATTATATCAATCCAGATTTGAATAGCACGAAATTTTTTACTCAGAAACAGCAATGCGATAAATCTAATTGAAGCTCAGGAGTTGAATTAATCTCGTATAGATTACGAAATGAACTGGGATCACACATATAATAGCGATTTCATACTGAATAAATGTGAAATAAATGAGAAAATGGAAGTAAATATCAAAATGGTTAAATGAAATTGCTGGCGAACAGAGATAAGAAGGGATATGGACGTTACCTGAAGAAGTTAGGGTTTAGCAGAGCAGATTTTGGGGTTAGGGCAAAATGCAAAGGGAAGAGATGGTGGTCGGTCAACTATTTCAAATCTTATATGTCCGCCATTCGACACTTTCAATCTCTTCTTCCTTTATACTACCCCCACTAACAAAATTATTTATTTGTGGAGAAATCAATTTTAATGTTTGTATTACAATTGAATTATGATGTTGGCTAAAAATAAATATATATTTTACATTTTTAATTCTTTAACTTTATTATATTGACCTAAGTGACTTTTCCATCAATATCAATATTACATTTTAAATCTAATGTTCAACATTACGAATTGGGAGGTGATTCGTACACCACCATTTTTTATCCATACACCACTTTTCTGATTTACAGTGTTGTACGGTATAACATCATAAAGCATGTTTGATGGTGTATGGATAAAAAATGATGGTGTACAATCACCACCCTTACGAATTATTTTCCCTTTATTTATCGTCTAGTTATTATCCGAGATAGATCTTTAAGTCATTTAATGTCCCAAAATACGAAGAGGAGTCATTCGTATATCACTAAAGATTATTTGTACGTCACTAAATATGTTTTGTTAGAATTGTACGGTATAATATTGTAAAACTATTAGTAATTTTAGTGATGTACCAAATACAAAAAATCAATCAATATCAATATTTATTGATAACCAGCAAATATATGAGATAGTAAAATGCTTCTTTTTTTTTTTTATTTTGTGTGTGTCACTGAACTCTTATAACAGCAATGCGTATCTTCATTGTTGTCATTTTATTCTTTTCATGTTTCGTTAAACTTAACACATACTCGTAGACACTTAAGTCGTAACTAGAAGATGACCCGCACAATGCAGCAGATAAAATATTTAACATTGATCTTGTGATTAGCAATTGTATAGTCGGTAAGAATGATATGTTTTGGTTAAAAAAAAAGATAAAATTAATTCTTAGTAGTAAAAACATAATAATATCGTGATGAATATACACCTTTGAAATAAAATGAAAAGGTGGATGGAAAATCAAAGGGTACACCTAACCAATAGTAAAAATGCAAAAATATGTGAATAAACTCGCTTGCCCATGTTAAAGATGAGTAGAAACATAAGTAATCATGATTTCATTTGAAGTCATTAAAATGATTTTGATGATTTATAGAAGGTTGACATTTCAAATTATAGTAATTAATGTAAAGGTTGTTTCTAATTTTATTAAAGGGTACATTGGTCTTTCTGATTTTATATAGGAGCAGTTTTATAATTTTCGCTCTTTAACTTCTTAAGTTAACGAAGAAATGGGAGAAACTCTTTATAAGGGTGTAGAGATAAATGCCCATAATATCCTTATTTCATGTCAAGCCTAGTTACTGAAAATTCTATACGTTCAAAAGACTTCTTTAACAAAAGAAACTAAAAAATGTGTTCAAATTCGAGTTCCCTAAAAAGATTTCCTAAGAAAATAAGAAGTCATATTTTTCTTTGTTGTAACTAAAAAGTTTGTATGGTTTTGTAAGTTTCCATCTCTAATCTTTTTTCGAAAAAAAAAAAAAACATCATCTCTCACGTTTGAATATGTTTTGTAAATTTCTCTCACGTTTGAATATGTTTTGTAAATTTCTATTGTTTTGCTAGAAAAGTAAAACACCGTTTATTTTCTAGAAAACCAAAAATACTAAAGAAATTTTTCAGTAATCAAGCGCACTCTTAAATTTTTAAGAATTAATGTTATCAAAACAATTTGACAGACTTTTCTAATAACTTATGTAAGTATAGACCATTTGCTAGTTTATATTTTACTTTACTAAAACGACACATGTTTGTGAAATACTAAAATCCTAACAACCATAAGTCATTATTATAGGCTTCCACAAAGATAAAGGATAATTGATAATGAACTTTTTAACACTTAAGCCTTGATTTCAACCTCCTTTCACTAACCATTTGAACCTTGCAACAAAACATATACGGTGTAATACAGAGGGAATGGTTAAAATTTACAACTACAAAAACTGTTACTGTCATAACCTGCTTCCTATATCACACAGTACTTGTCTAACATTCATTACCACTATCATTCTTGTGTTGCTATCTTTTTGCATTAGGCATCCAGCTGCAGCGTAGACAAATGATTAAGAGCAAAAAATCTGACCAAATGTACATCCAGTCCCATACATTTTCAACCCTTTCTAAAAAAGATTATCCACTGCTTGCTACACCTTGTTCTCATACACGGTAAGATCATCAAAAAATCCTTACCAAAATATCCAACAACTTTTTTGAAGATCGATTTCTCTGCATCCAAAGCGTCCGATGGTGACATATACCTGAAAATTCCAGCAGGCGTTTCAAGCTCATCACAAAACATAGCAATATTATGTAACTGGTCATCATCAATCGTCGCTGAGATAGTAGAAAGAATGTAGGGGCAATCAGCCAGATTCTGTTTTCGTTTTCTGGGTGTGATCAAGTACTTTGTATCAGATTTGGATTTGTCAGACACCGATTTTTCCTTTTTCTTTTGAAAATAATCAGATTTTTTATTCTTGTAATAGAACTCAACACAATCAGCAACTGTTCTGTGTTCAAGAAATGATGCAATTTTCCTCATGTCTTTTCCAAACAAAGAATACTTATCGAAAAAGATATCCTTTTCATCTTGTGTCCAAGATTTCATTATTGACCTTTCCCTTTCGGCATCCAGAGGGTTTTTCACCAATCCATTATCTGAGATAAACCTCCTCCTATCTAGTAATAAACTCGGCATCTTCAGTGTATTCCTGTAAGTCCTCATGTGTGAATCTGAAAGCAGCTTTTTTGCATATTCAATCATCTCTGTGGTAGGAACATCAAAAGGCATATGAGGATCTTTCTTCCAAAAGTATTGAAATGCCCGAAACTGAAGAGTGATAACCATTTCCCTAAACCTTAAAAAACGTTTCCTCATACCAATCTGCTTCTTAATTTGAGACTCATCAGTAGCTCTGAAAATACTGTTACGTAAATTTGTGCTAGGCAATAGCTTGCTAAACTCATCCGATGATTTATTTGCTATTCTTTTGTTTGAAGACATTAACAGATCATATAACTTGTCATCTCTACTGTTATGTACCGAAACTGTACGGCTACTGTCTATTGAAACCTGGCTACCATCCCCAGAAGACGTAAATTCTAACATATCATCAGTAACATTATCTTGCAAGCATTCAGATTTATCATCAGGGTTGACCTTTTTCTCATACTTGGCCAGCCCCTCCCCCCATCCAAGGCGCCTTTTTTTTTGCGAGAACTTTGCTCAGATATTATATTCAAATCCCTTTGATCAATTGAAGGACTAGGAAACAAAGATTCTGAGCTGCTGCCACCATCAACCATTGCATATTTGGCTGCAGCTTCTTTACCATCAGGGTTGACCTTTTTCTCATACTTGACCAGCCCCTCCCCCCATCCAAGGCGTGTTTTTTTGTGAGAACTGGCTTCATCAGAAGTATTGGGAGTCACACAGGCGGCATCTTCCCAAGAAGGCGATAGATGATGAGCACTGGTACCCAGTTGAGCACCCGCCTTGGTCTCCCAAAAGTTCAAGCCTTTACGATCTTTCTGACTATCAACGTCCGTGGACCCACGTGGACTAGATTCACCTGACTTATCATGAACTCCTGTCACATATATCCGAAACAAAAACATTACCAAATCATTTAGCGCAAGTAACGAAAATGTTATCCAAGAAATTCTTGAAAAGAGAATGCTAACATATGCAACAAAGTAGAATATTTACTATAAATCAAGGCAGTACTTTCTTGAAAACAAGAAAAAAGATGAAAGAACATCAAATATATACAATCAAAATAGCTCCTCAAGATTCAAATTATATACACATCTAAAAAGTACAAGTAAATACATTGGGACAGAGAGAGTAGATAAAAGAATGAATTAACACCAAGAAATAAAATAAGAACGAAAAACTAACCGGAAATAGGTTGACCGGAATCAGAGGTTCCACCGCCGGAGCGGTACCATGAATTCCGGTCACCTGGCAATGGCTTCGGGGGCATCGATTACAACTAATCAATTGATTCAACTAAAATCAACTTATAACGAACAACTGCACATCCAACTACGAGATTACGTCTTCTTGAAGAGATTGTTATACAAGAAATCAGAAGGTTTGAATTTGATGAGGCGTTCAACAATTGTTGAATGTAGTGAAATTAGGGAAGATTAAGTCTTAGATGAGTGCGTGTGTTAGGTTTGAAATGAATATTTGAAGTATTTTGTAACATGAATAAGTACTTTTTATAGAAACGGAAAATTCATGAGTTAACGGAATTAACTGCCACTAAGGGTAAAAAGGTAAATAGTGTAACATCCTCATTACCGGCCTAGGAGAAATTTGGTAAATTACTTAATTCATTTGATTATTTAATTAAGTTTAGAAATAATTAATATTATTTGCCAAATTGAAATTAATAGAGTAAATGGTCAAACGATTTATTGTGATACATAAATTATTACTTGTTTTAAACAAATTTAGTTGACGGTATAATAAAATATATTTTCGCGCAAACAGTTTTTAGGTTCCAGACAATAGGTTTAGAGAGGGTATAATTTGGTACCAACTTATACCCACCCTTAGTTGGTGGATCGGCTCATTTGTTTCCCCCAATTTATCCTAACTTCACACACACACATACATTGAGTTTGAAGTGAAATCAAAAAGAGAAAACTTTGAATAATCGATTTGAGCTTGGGTTTTTGGTTACAACTTATCAACATCATCATCTACCTTGCTATTACCTCAATTGTAAGTTTTAAATGCTTTGAATATGTGTTTATGAGTTAGGGTTTGAAGAAATAGGTTAATGTGTGATCATGCTTGGATTGATGATTTAGGAAGTTAGTTGTTGTTAGAATATGATACATGATGATAGTTACACTTATTTGGTTGTGAAAATCATAATTAGTAGTCGAAATTGTAAATTTAAGGGTTTTGGTTCGTGGTTTGGGTTTGATGATCTGCTGCTGCTGCTGTACCAGATGAACAAGCCGGCGGGTTTAGGTCCCCAGCCGGCGGCTTGTTAGTATCTCAAGGGAACCGGCGGGTTGGTCAACCCAGCCGGCGGGTTCATTACCCTAGCCGGCGGTTCCTAAGACAACCCGGCTGTTTCTGTAGTTTTTAAAACGCATAATAGTTCTGTTACCACAAATGTTAATTCACCCGGCTGTTTGGGTCGTTACCCGGCGGCTTTGATGGACAACCCGGCGGGTTCGGTTAACCAGCCGGCGGCTTCTGTGCCGTTTTCAGCAAACCAGTTTTCATTCTAAATTCCTTCTATTTAATACGTTATATGCTTATATGATTCAGTAACACGTAATGTGGTATCATGATAGGTTAATTTATGGCTTCATATATATATGTTGAAGTGTTGTAAATTGAGTTATCATGTTTGACTTCAAGGATGCACTTTATTTAACACACGGATATTTGGAATGAGTTATTGACTTGTATTATTCTGTTGTGCTTACAGATAAACCGAAGACTCAATAATATTAGAACTTTGAGTGGAGGTTGTGATTACTAAGGTGAGTGGATCATTGACTCTCAGTCTGAATTAGTTGTAACAATCCGGTTACAACGGGTAAATATGGTTTTACTGTTATACGTTGAATAAGTACATATTTGCCATGATGATTATGGAATGTGCTATCTTGTCAGGGGTCAATATGATATTGGGTTTGGTTACTATTACTTTGGACGACATGATGACTTTGTACATGTGTTGTTTATTGAAATCATGTCGTATGTAGTAATGGTACTAAACTATCGGTAAGACCACTGTTTGGCCTTCAGTGGTTATAAGTGTTACTTGGGGAACCACCGCGGCATGAGGGTACCTCAAGGACCACCGATCCTCTTTGATGTATTTGTTGTGATGCTTTGTGGTGATCAATTGCTATGATAGTTTAGATTGATAGTTGTGATCTATTCACTTAGCTTCGTGTTAATCCCTCTCCTCACTTCTTGCAGATTACTTTTGATGTGGGTGGGCAAGAAGTTGGTTTGAAGAATGTTTGACTGCCTACTCTGACTATATGACATGTCGTCGTTTATAAACTTATGTTTTGAATTTAAATAACACCTAACTTAATGTTTGTAGTTAATGTGGTTATTGCATCAACTCATCATGCATGCATAGATTGTGTTTTGGGAACTATGTTATCCACAATCTATAATGCATGATTTGTATCAATCGCTTCCGAAGAAAATATATATGTTAAAAAAAATATATATATATCTCTTGAATCTTGTGGTGTTATAAATTGGTATCAGAGCCTAGGTTTGGGTGAATTGAGCATGGGTTAAGTGTTCAATCCCAAATCTATGTGTGTCAGTCAAACATTCCTGTGAGTGGGATTTCGTTAGCATGTGAAGTTGGTTAGTATATAGGTACTAACAACTAACGTGTTATGAGATGTTGTTTTGGTACAGATATGGCAGATAATGAACCTCCAGCCGACACACCCAATGATGCCTCTCGAACTAATGTATCCCCTACTGAAACCCAAATTGTTAGCCAGGGTCAAACTGGTACTTCCTTTTCTGCAGGGGACTTTGACCATGATGACTATATGATTCATCTAGAGGCAGAAAATCTGAGACTTAAGGCAATTGAGCAACAGTTTTTGCAACAACAACAAACCCGGTCTTCTCAACAAATCTTGCAATCTTTGCCACCAAATGTAAGCGCTGTACCACCACCTTTGGTGTCCACACAGATTCCATTATCTCAACCTTATTATCATCATCCACAACACCATGGAACCTATCAGACTTCGACTCCATTCTCTTTCGGACCTACGGGTTATCAGACTCCTATTTTTCAAACTCAGGGGCAACCTAAGCTATGCTCTTTTAAGACTTTCAAATCTTGTGGACCATCGGATTATTCGGGTAGTACAAATCCCTCCGTTACTTTGGATTGGCTAAGGGACGTGGAAAGAAAGTTTGAGGTTTGTCGATGTGAAGAGGAAGTCAAAGTTCCTTTTGCGGTGCAACTTCTTAAGGATCCAGCTATGGTTTGGTGGGATTCCATTACATCACATTTTACCCCACAGCAGAGAGCATCAATTTGTTGGACTGATTTCCACAATGAGGTTTGTAAGAAGTATTGTTAGGGATTTGACATGACTCGGATTCGACGTGAGTTTCTGGATTTGCAATTAACGGATAAGATGACGATGGATGATCTCATTTCCCAATTCACTGACAAGCTGAGATTCGTGCAACAATGGGTACCGGATGAACGTATGAAGATTGACCATTTTGTGGGAATGTTACCGCATACTTATCTGACGACCGTGAGACTGGCGGGAACTCTTTCCCAAGCTTTTGATCTTGCCCGTTCTGTGGATGGAGATGTTAGGGCCCAGGGCTTGGAAGTTAAGGAAAAATCTCAATTTAAACCCAAGGGTGATTCTTCGGGTAGTCCTAGAAAGAAGAAATGGCAGGGATTCCATCAACCTAAGAAGCCCAGTTCGGATAGTAAATCATTGGATAGAACCAATTGGTGCCACAACTGTAAATCGCGGCACACGGGTCCTTGCACTCCGCAGACTGCTAGGTGTATCAAATGTGGACAACTTGGTCATGACATCAAGGATTGTGCGTTTCCTAGGCATGTATGTTGGAATTGCCAAAAGGAAGGTCATCGTTCGGGTTTGTGTCCGGAGGCTGGAAAACAAAAGATGGGTGCGGTCGGAGGGTCTTCATCTTCTGGCCAGAAAAGAAAGAATTCCCCAACGGCAACCGGCAGGGCATTCCAAATGACAGCTGATGATGCTGTCAGGACTGAAGATGTTATAACTGGTACATTTCTCATCAACTCTGTACCAGCTACTGTTCTGTTTGATTCGGGAGCCAATTGCTCATTTATAACTATGCTTTTCTGCGATAAACTGAAATTGACTCCCACTTGTATTACAAATCCTATTGAGGTTGAGGTAGCAAATGGCAAGATAGTTCCAGTTACCACATCGGTGACTGGAGCTAGCATATTGATTGAGGATCATAGTTTCCCAATTTCTTTTCTATTAATGCCTATCCCGAGTTTTGATGCGGTTTTAGGCATGAATTGGTTAAGTAAGAATAAGGCAAGTATAGAGTGCCACAAGAAACTAATTAGGATTCCAATCTCGGATGAGTCATATGTTGTGGCTCGAGGGGAACGGGAAAGAGGTAGTATCCCTATGATTTCTATGATAAAAGCTAGTAAATCTCTAGCTAAGGGGTGTGTATCCTACCTGGCCTATGTAATTGATGCAAAATTAGAAAAGAAAAATGTTTCCGATGTCCGGGTGGTTTCTGATTACCCCGACGTCTTTCCGGATGAATTGCCTGGGTTGCCTCCCATTAGAAAGGTGGAATATAAAATTGACCTGATTCCGGGTTCTACTCCTGTAGCTAAGGCTCCTTATAGACTAGCTCCCTCCGAAATTCGTGAAATGATGACCCAGATTCAGGAACTATTAGATAAGGGTTTCATCAGGCCTAGTTCGTCTCCTTGGGGTGCACCGGTGTTGTTTGTTAAAAAGAAGGATGGCACCCTTCGGATGTGTATTGATTATAGAGAGTTGAATAAGCGAGCCATTAAGAATAAGTATCCTTTGCCCCGAATAGACGAATTGTTTGATCAATTACAAGGGTCTTCCTATTTCTCTAAGATTGACTTGAGGTCGGGTTATCATCAAGTGCGGGTTTGCGAGGAGGATATTCCTAAGACGGCTTTTCGCACTAGATATGGTCATTATGAATTTCTTGTTATGCCTTTTGGGTTGACTAATGCTCCGGCGGTCTTTATGGATTTGATGAATAGAGTTTGTCGACCCTATCTTGATAAGTTCGTTATTGTATTTATTGATGATATATTGATTTATTCTAAGTCTGAATCCGATCATGAAGTACACTTGCGTTTAGTACTTGATACTTTGAGGCAGGAGAAGTTGTATGCTAAGTTCTCTAAATGCGAGTTTTAGTTGCGTGAGGTCCATTTTTTGGGGCATATCATTTGTGAGGATGGAGTTAAGGTTGATCCATCTAAGGTTGAGGCGGTTATGAATTGGCAAGCACCTCAGTCTGCTTCAGAGATTAAGAGTTTTCTTGGTTTGGCGGGTTACTATCGAAAGTTCATAAAGGATTTCTCTAAGCTTGCGGGTCCTTTGACGAAATTGACGCGAAAGGATGTTAAGTTTCAGTGGAATGATCAACAAGAGTCGGCTTTCCAGACTTTGAAACAGTTGTTGTGTCAGGCTCCAATTTTAGCTTTGCCTGATGGGTCCGATGATTTCATTGTGTATTGTGATGCTTCGCATGCGGGTTTGGGTGGTGTTTTGATGCAACGTGGTCGAGTCATTGCGTATGTTTCTCGTCAGCTTAAGCCTCATGAAAAGAATTATCCTACCCATTATTTGGAGCTTGCAGCTGTAGTCTTTGCCTTAAAAATCTGGAGACACTATTTGTATGGTACTAAATGTGTTATCTGTACGGATCACAAGAGCCTCCAGTACATGTTTTCTCAGAAGGAACTGAATATGCGTCAGAGGCGATGGTTGGAATTGATAAAGGATTATGATTGTGAAATTCGTTACCATCCGGGTAAGGCGAATATGGTCGCGGATGCGTTGAGTGGAAAAGGAAAATGCGAGAAGGTTTGCTTTATGCGATTAGAAGTTTCCTCGGATTTGATTGACAAATTGAGAATGGCACAAATGGAAGCATTATTGGATCAAAATTTGAAAGCCGAGATTCTATTGAAACGAAAAGAACTGTTATGTGGCGATTCTCGTGGATTAAAGACGTTCCAATCGCGTGTTTGGGTTCCTTTGCTTGGTGGACTTCGTGATGTAATATTGATGGAAGCTCATAAGTCCAGATTGTCGGTTCATCCCGGGAGCACGAAAATGTATAATGATTTGAAACCTTTGTATTGGTGGCCTACTTTGAAAACGGATATTGCTCGTTTGGTGGAATCGTGCCATATATGCTCTCAAGTGAAAGCCGAACACCAGAAACCGTATGGGTCGTTGAAACAACTTGAGATCCCCGAGTGGAAATGGGAACACATTACGATGGATTTTGTAACAAAATTTCCGCGAACCATTAGAGGAAATGACACGATTTGGGTGATTGTGGACCGATTGACTAAGAGTGCTCACTTCCTTGCTACTAGTGAGACGGCTTCCTTGAGTAAACTATCCCAATTGTACGTCAATGAAATTGTTTCGCGACATGAAATTCCACTATCTATCGTGTCGGATAGAGATCCACGATTCGTGTCCGGGTTTTGGCAGGGTTTGCAGAAGGAATTGGGTACTAGAATCAATTTGAGTACGGCTTATCACCCTCAGACGGACGGTCAATCCGAGCGCACCATTCAAACTTTGGAGGACATGTTGCGTGCTTGTGTGTTAGAATATGGTGGGTCTTGGGATTTACACCTGCCATTGATTGAGTTTGCTTATAATAATTCTTATCACTCGAGTATAGGTATGCCTCCATACGAAATGCTCTATGGACGTCGTTGTAGAACACCCACATGTTGGTTGGAAGCGGGTGAGAAACAATTTGCGGGTCCAGATATTGTTCAGATTACTGCTGATAAAGTAGCTATAGCTCGTGAAAAGTTGAAAGCTGCTCGGGATAGACAGAAACAGTATGCCGATCCGCGGCACCGTCCGGTTTCGTTTGTAGTGGGTGAGTTGGTATATTTGAAGGTTTCCCCTTGGAAAGGAGTGATTCGGTTTGGAAAACGTGGTAAACTTGCTCCTAGGTTTATTGGGCCATTTAGAATTCGCCAAATAGTTAATGATCAAACGGTATCGTTAGATTTTCCTCCTGAGTTAGCGGGTATTCATGACACTTTTAATGTTTGTTACTTAAGAAAGTGTAAGGTGGAGGACCAATCACAAGTCCTTCCCTTACAAGACTTGCGTGTCGATTTAAGTCAGAAACTTGTAGAGGAACCCATAGAGCTTGTAGATAGAAAAGTGACTAAAATTCGAAAGAAGGAGATACCCATGGTTTTGATTAAGTGGCGACATAGTTTGGGTGCTAATCTTACGTGGGAAACGGAGGAAAGCATGAGATTGAGTTATCCTAATCTATTTGAGCGTGGCAAGATTTCGGGGACGAAATCGTCTTAAGGAGGGAAGATTTGTAACATCCTCATTACCGGCCTAGGAGAAATTTGGTAAATTACTTAATTCATTTGATTATTTAATTAAGTTTAGAAATAATTAGTATTATTTGCCAAATTGAAATTAATAGAGTAAATGGTCAAACGATTTATTGTGATACATAAATTATTACTTGTTTTAAACAAATTTAGTTGACGGTATAATAAAATATTTTCGCGCAAACAGTTTTTAGGTTCCAGACAATAGGTTTAGAGCGGGTATAATTTGGTACCAACTTATACCCACCCTTAGTTGGTGGATCGGCTCATTTGTTTCCCCCAATTTATCCTAACTTCACACACACACATACATTGAGTTTGAAGTGAAATCAAAAAGAGAAAACTTTGAATAATCGATTTGAGCTTGGGTTTTTGGTTACAACTTATCAACATCATCATCTACCTTGCTATTACCTCGATTGTAAGTTTTAAATGCTTTGAATATGTGTTTATGAGTTAGGGTTTGAAGAAATAGGTTAATGTGTGATCATGCTTGGATTGATGATTTAGGAAGTTAGTTGTTGTTAGAATATGATACATGATGATAGTTACACTTATTTGGTTGTGAAAATCATAATTAGTAGTCGAAATTGTAAATTTAAGGGTTTTGGTTCGTGGTTTGGGTTTGATGATCTGCTGCTGCTGCTGTACCAGATGAACAAGCCGGCGGGTTTAGGTCCCCAGCCGGCGGCTTGTTAGTATCTCAAGGGAACCGGCGGGTTGGTCAACCCAGCCGGCGGGTTCATTACCCTAGCCGGCGGTTCCTAAGACAACCCGGCTGCTTCTGTAGTTTTTAAAACGCATAATAGTTCTGTTACCACAAATTTTAATTCACCCGGCTGTTTGGGTCGTTACCCGGCGACTTTGATGGACAACCCGGCGGGTTCGGTTAACCAGCCGGCGGCTTCTGTGCCGTTTTCAGCAAACCAGTTTTCATTCTAAATTCCTTCTATTTAATACGTTATATGCTTATATGATTCAGTAACACGTAATGTGGTATCATGATAGGTTAATTTATGGCTTCATATATATATGTTGAAGTGTTGTAAATTGAGTTATCATGTTTGACTTCAAGGACGCACTTTATTTAACACACGGATATTTGGAATGAGTTATTGACTTGTATTATTCTGTTGTGCTTACAGATAAACCGAAGACTCAATAATATTAGAACTTTGAGTGGAGGTTGTGATTACTAAGGTGAGTGGATCATTGACTCTCAGTCTGAATTAGTTGTAACAATCCGGTTACAACGGGTAAATATGGTTTTACTGTTATACGTTGAATAAGTACATATTTTCCATGATGATTATGGAATGTGCTATCTTGTCAGGGGTCAATATGATATTGGGTTTGGTTACTATTACTTTGGACGACATGATGACTTTGTACATGTGTTGTTTATTGAAATCATGTCGTATGTAGTAATGGTACTAAAGTATCGGTAAGACCACTGTTTGGCCTTCAGTGGTTATAAGTGTTACTTGGGGAACCACCGCGGCATGAGGGTACCTCAAGGACCACCGATCCTCTTTGATGTATTTGTTGTGATGCTTTGTGGTGATCAATTGCTATGATAGTTTAGATTGATAGTTGTGATCTATTCACTTAGCTTCGTGCTAATCCCTCTCCTCACTTCTTGCAGATTACTTTTGATGTGGGTGGGCAAGAAGTTGGTTTGAAGAATGTTTGACTGCCTACTCTGACTATATGACATGTCGTCGTTTATAAACTTATGTTTTGAATTTAAATAACACCTAACTTAATGTTTGTAGTTAATGTGGTTATTGCATCAACTCATCATGCATGCATAGATTGTGTTTTGGGAACTATGTTATCCACAATCT
This sequence comes from Helichrysum umbraculigerum, assembly GCA_949592205.1. Taxonomy (NCBI): domain Eukaryota; kingdom Viridiplantae; phylum Streptophyta; class Magnoliopsida; order Asterales; family Asteraceae; genus Helichrysum; species Helichrysum umbraculigerum. Next base: position 167,727,890 of record CATIUR010000001.1, on the reverse strand, counting down.
ATAATGCATGATTTGTATCAATCGCTTCCGAAGAAAATATATATGTTAATAAAAAAATACATATATCTCTTGAATCTTGTGGTGTTATAAATTGGTCAAATATATGTTCAACTACTTTTTCAACTACTTTTTCTTCTTTTTCTTTTTCAATGGATTCTAATTGTTATAGGATCAAATTCACATGTATTAGGATGGTCCACATGCTTATAGAGTTAGTAGATTCGATCCCTATGAATTCCCAATTATTTCAATAAGGTTAAAAAATATCACAACTTGGAATATAGAGTCACCTTCAAATATCACAAGTTGACCAAAAGGCCACTAAAAGTCTAAAACCAAGTCTACAGATCCTTAAAGATGTATGCAGCCATTGAATATCTAGATGTGGTAAAATGAGGTGGCTGAAGAAGGTTTGGTAATGAGTTCAGTTCAGAAGAGTATTTTTAGTTAAAAAGCGCCAGGCCGGGTTAGGTTCTATAGATTAGTAGTGTATAAATATGATAAAAAGATCTATATTATTGAGAATATTATCTAATATGTGAATACACCAGCTTATAACTTTTTACAAAACACTTGAGCAGATACTTTAAAAAACTTCTAACCCAATCTACTAGCTTGATCGTTTCAGTTCTAGTCAGGTAGACATGTTTTAAATTTAACTCATTTGACTGCTAATTCATTAGATCCAACCCAGAGTCCCGGACCAGTCCACTGTCATGCACTCATGCCAAGGGGCCTAATTGACACCTCTAATATCTTTTTGGCTTCTATTTCCCCTTGTTCCTATACCTGGTCATTTTTACTCAAAAGTATTGCACATGAAACTATGATTAAATTTCAAATCAGTTATTTAAGAGTTTGGGATAGTGGCAGTTAGTAGCCTGTCGCTTTGGGAGGAGTACCTCCTTATGGTTAGAGATGTATCAGTCAAGAGTAGAAGTTAAGTATTTATCTTTACAAGATTGACAGATGGTAGGTGCACATTACATACAAAAATGAAAGTATAATTCTCAAATTACCTCCTTTTAATTTTGCTTGTCAACACTTCAGTCCATTAGCTATCGGCCTCAATCACTAAGGTCCATAACTTGTAGCAAAGATGAAATTAATCTTGATTTTTTTGGTAACTCTTGTTTTTATATGTAGGGCTTAGATCCTATGGCAGTAGCAGGCGTGTTCTCCCAAGCACAATACATTGGAGAAAAACGGATAGGGGACATTGATTGCTTTGTGTTAAAACTATCAGCAGACGATGCTGTCGCGAGCCCCGACGGTCGGATCGGGGTATTTCACTCCGGTCGTTGTTCCGACCAGCCGAGACTCAAGCGACGGTTGATGTTTTAAATTTATAGAGCAGGGGAATCCTAAGCTTTACTACTGATACAGTCCTAAAAGGATAGTACGTGGTAGGTATGACTCAGGTGTCGTTCTTCAAACTACAACGGGCATGGGAGTCTAGGAAATTTCGGCTATCTTTTCGTAATTCAGCTAGGGTTTTCAATAGCTTTTGGATAGGGTTTGGTTTTCTAAACTATTTTAAACTAAAACTAAGAAAAGTAAATGGGGTGCTTTAGTACGGAGAGTTGAGAGCAATGGATAAGCGATGTGCTTGCTATGATATCAGTATATGTTTTTATGAGTAGTTAATGAATAGGGCTACTAGGTATAATGACTAATTTCGGGGAACTATCGTAACTACTGCAAAGTATTGTACCTATGACCGTTCCGCGTCTTTCGTGCATTGATACTCCACCAGCTGGTAGCTGGTGTTTCCCGCACTTTTCCGAGTATTAGGGCGTTTTACTGTTTTTTCGTTGCAGACAGCTAAGGCTCCCTTTAATATCCTATATCTTAATGAGCCATAACTACGATCCTATCGTACATCTAACGTAAAGGTCTCTACAATAAGATACACAATATGTCACACAGATAGCAGTTACAGAGTGTCAGCTACACCGGAAGTTCTCCCAAATGTAAAGACCAATCCAACCGACAGCTATCCTCGAATCTAGGTCCCCACTCACAGTCATCAGAGACGTCTGTATCGTGACACCTTCCGTTGATTGAACAGAAGAGTGAACAGGAATAAATTCCGCGGAACTAGTTGGAATAGCCGATCTATCGGTCAGTTGAATTGTCAGCATTAAAATATAAGTCATCATAACTATTCCATGCATATTATTCTACTGTGTAAATATTATTCCTTATATGAAAACTTAACCATTCAGTCACAGATATAAACCAGGAAGGGTGAACTATCATGCATCAGTCCTAAGGCAACAATCAAACAAGAACATGCAATATGGTGACTTACAACAGATTCCTAACTTGGTCTCAGATAACTGGTGATTAAATCATAAATATCCAGAAAGTTCTCTCAAAGATATTTAACAAATAAACATGAACCTAACCTATCTCTAGTCCTATGCTCCGTGTCTCTGGGCAGGATATATTTCAATCAAGAGAACACGGCCATGTCAAGCTCATATGATCATCAAACATAGAATAGGTAGACAGTGTACCGCTAGGAATTGGCCAAGTTCCCGCAGGAAACTTCTAACCACAGCATAAATTGGATAAATAATCATTCGAGGTTCAGTTCATAAGTTCACATTTAGTTTAATACTACACAGGCAGAGTAACAGCATGGCATAAAGATAGTAACTACTCTAACATAACTTCTAGACATAATTGCGTGGGGCGTCCCTGTGGTTTACACAAAACAACACTCCACGTCCCTGTGGTTTTTTTTTGACGTGGATCATCCCTAAACTTGCAAAAATGTGCATGGCACGTCCTTCTGTCTAACGATAGTTAGTTTATTCCGTTAAAGGACCTTGAATGTAATAATTTTAATGACATAGGTTATTCATGTAATTTTTATTTTATAATCACAATAATTGTTTAATTTCTTTTTTGTTGAATTTAAGCAAGTTGTTTTTAATAAACTTTTCTAGTTAATTTAATTATTTTAATTTTTCTAATATTTATTTTTTGTGACAATTGAGATGATCAACTTGTTTATTCTAGTTTCAATTTCATATATCTTGTGTCCGTTTTCACTTTTTAGTATCGTTTTTTGTTTTAACAAAAACAAATACTCAAACACTCATAGCAGTACTAAATAAATATTAAAAAAATAATAAACAAGTTTATCATTTTGAAAATGGACGTTTATTAATTTTAATATTTATATTCATTTAAATTAGTTACATTATATATTCGAAAGACTGGACATGTAAAAATGATACCTTTTCATTATTTCAACCTAAACAATTTTTTACATTCGAATTGTGGAATATGGGTGCCTCGTGTTGTTTTGCATTTAATTAATTATATTCATATGAATATAAAAGTTTCATTTTGAAAGTGGACGTTTATCATATATATCGCTAGGACGTTTATTAAAATCCAGATAGAAGTTTGGTTTTCATCCTAGCCATATATATGATAAACGTTCACTTTCAAAATGAAACTTTTATATTTATATGAATATAATTAATTAAATGCAAAATAACACGAGGCACCCATATCACACACTTCGAACGTAAAATTAATAAACGTCCACTTTCAAAATGATAAACTTGTTTATTTTTTTTAATATGTATTTAGTCTTGCTATAAGTGTTTGAGTATTTGTTTTTATTAAGACAAAAAACGATACTAAAAAGTGAAAACGGACACAAGATATATGAAATCGAAACTAGAATAAACAAGTTGATCATCTCAATTGTCACAAAAAATAAATATTAAAAAAAATTAAAATAGTTAAATTAACTAGAAAAGTTTATTAAAAACAACTTGCTTAAATTAAAAAAAAAAAAAAAATTAAATAATTATTGTGATTATAAAATAGAAATTACATGAATAACCTATGCCATTAAAATTATTACATTCAAGGTCCTTTAACGGAATAAACTAACTATCGTTAGACAGAAGGACGTGCCACGCACATTTTTGCAAGTTTAGGGATGATCCACGTCAAAAAAAAACCACAGGGACGTGGAGTGTTGTTTTGTGTAAACCACAGGGACGCCCCACGCAATTATGTCTAACTTCTATCATAGCAAACACAAACAAGATCTAAGCTAGCATAATATCTCTAACATGCAATCCTAGATAAGCATGACATAAGCACGACATATTTAAGGAAAGCAATGAAAGAAAGAGAGATATTACAGATAGAACCTGCAGAGGTTTATTACAGCTGAGATCTTCGCAAATACAAGCCTCGGAGAATCTCCGTACTAAGCTAAAACTACCCCTAAGTCTCTAACTTCTAGAGAGAGAAATCTCTAGAGAGAGACTAACTACAAGAACAATTCTCCTCTAACTCCTAAGAGTAGTGCTAGAGAGAGAAAGTAGAGAGAGAGAGAGAGAATTTGTGAATGAGAGGTGTGTGAAATGAGGTGAAGGGGTTGGGTATTTATAGGAAAAGCCTTGGGTCTTTCGTACAAGCTCCGAAGCATCGCGTACAAGCAAACGAAGTACAAAACAGCAACCAGGAAGCAACCAGCACAGCATACGGCAGCTATACTGCCGTATAAAGCATTTATACTGCCGTATACGGTAGGTATAGTGCCGTATACGGCAGGTATACCCCGTATATGTTGTTTGGTGCTGTATTGGTTCTCGTTCGCTGCTTTAAACGTCCGTATCTTTTTCGTCGAGTGTCCGTTTGACCTGATTCTTTTTCCTATGGCTTCGTAATTTCGTTACGCTTCTTTTGATACCAATTTCATGGAAATTGGATGTGTGTAGCTCCAGATGTGACGAAATGACTTTAAAGCTCTGATAGTGTACTATCTTCTCCGTCCTTTGGCCTTTTTGCTCGATTCTTGATTCTTTGGGCTCGTTTTTACCTATATAACAAATCCTTAAAGTTAGGGGATGTGTCTTGATAGGAAAATTCATTTGTGGAATCGAGTGGTTTCCTAAAATGCTGATTTTAGCACGTTTTCGGGTATTTTCAGTGATTTTCAACACAACGCCTATTTTTAGACCACTTTAGCAAATAGTTGTAAATAATGTTTGTTTTGAAGAGTTTTTGCCAAAGATGTGTTCAAAAAGTGAGGGAAACTGTAGATAAAAACATGACTTTTTGAGTCATATCAGATGCAGACCTAGCTGAGCGAAGCGACAGTACAGCAGAGATGATTAAACATGTAATGTTTGGTTATTTTAGCCAAAAGAATGGGTTGTTGGTACACTTAGAGGACTCTTACTTAACTAGAGTTCAAGCACCGGGTTCATTCCCTATGTACTGGGAAACCTATATGGCAACAAAAATCGAGGACTACCGAATTATCGAAGGTGCTATGATCGCACATTCTGGCCAATCAGACGTAATAATTACAAGATTCGGAGATAATTTGAGAGCAGGCCCTGTCATCATAAGGATGGAGGAGAAATGGACCATTGATGATATGGCATTTAACGTTCCTGGCCTCTCAATGGATTGTTTTATCCCTCCGGAAGAACTGCACAAGGATTATATCGATAAAAATCTAGACTGGAGACCAGCGGATAATGTATTATCTTCCTGATCATCATGATCAGTGTCAAGCTTATAATATCAATAAAACGTTTTCCTATCACTAACCTTGATCTTCTTCCTGTGGTTTGTGTAAACGTCGATGACGAAATGTCTTTAAAGCTCTGATAGTGGTGTGTCTTCTCCGTCCTTTGGCTTCTGTGCTTGATTCTTGATTCTTTGGACTCGTTTTCACCTATATAACAAACTCTCAAAGTTAGGGGGTGTGACTTGATAGGTAAATAGAGTTTGTGGAATCGAGTCATTCCTTAAATGCTGGATTTAGCACGTTTTCAGGTGTTTTCAGTGATTTTTAACACAACGCCTATTTTCAGACCACTTCAGCAAATAGTTGTAAATAATGATTGTTTTGAAGAGTTTTCACTAAAAATCGGTCCAAAAAGTGAGGGAAACTGCAGGTAAAAACATGACTTTTTGAGTCACATCAAAGGGTGGTAAAGAAACTCCCCAGATGTCGTTCTGAAGTTGTAGAAAAGTTCTGAAAGATGGCGTGACTTCAAACGATATGTGAGATGGTGGCTGTGTAGTCTGAGGTGGGACGGTGGAATGTGCTGGTCCGCACCTGTATAAGTAAGGCTCGGGATCCGTGTGACACCCGTCAAATTAGGACTAGTATTAGTGCCTAATTCTCTTGTAAATACGTGTAATTAGTTTTGTGTTAGGCTAATTATGTGTATCATTATATATATTTGTTGAAATATATACTCGTACGCGATTTATTCGAATCGTGCCTTTTATGTCAAATGGAATTTGACACATTACATACGGACGTTGGTGAACTTTTAATAAATAACTTAAATCTATCTGGTGATTAAATAGTAGTTATTTACAATATATTATTATGTATTAATAATATACGAAACAATATGCGTTTTGGCCTAAAACATATCGGACGAACCAAATAACCAAAAGTTATAATTTTGTCACTTAAAACAAAGTATTTTGATAAAATACTTCAGCTAAAAATATTGGGACTCAAATCAAAAACGAAGACGCGATTAATTAAAGTAATGCGAATATTTAAACATTTAAACAATCGGGGAAACAAACACCGCACGGAGCGCAAACGCAGGGGATTAAATTGGGAGACTCCCACCCCATGTGGGACCCTCCCCTAGCCGGCTCCCACCTCCTCTCTTTTCCCTCTCTTTTCTTCTTTCTTCTCTACCACACAATACACACACCCCACAAATATCTCATCTACTTTCTCTCCTCCCACTCTCTAACTTTTTCTCTCTAAAACCAGCACCACCAAACCGCCACCTTAATCCACTAAAAACGCCACCAAAAACTCATCATCATCTCGAGCTCGTTTAGGATTAATAAACCACCTCGCGACGATCTACGATCCCATCTTTTCAGAATTTCCGTTCGACGATTTGTAAGATCTCGACACTTTCGAAAACTCTCGTATTTTACTTAGTTACATGTTTTGTTGATTATCTAGCTAGACTATGCAAGGGTTGTAATGGGATGTTTGACGACGCTTGATAACTCTGATATTTTGACACTATACTTTTGTTGTAAATGATATAGTAATGTTTATTAAGCGTTGGGACTTGTTATCATTTATCACTATATGTATGAAACTTTGTTTTCCTTAATAAATATATATATATATATATATATATATATATATATATATATATATATATATATATATATATATATATATATATATATATATATATATATATATATATATATATATATGTTGGATGTGTAAAGCTTATAAAAAAAAATCTTGTGCATTTTAAGAGGTGTTATAGAAAGTGTCAGTTCAAATTATTGTATGTTTTCCATTTCAACGGTATTGTGCACAGTTAAACTATATACGAGTTATTTGGTCTTCAACAAATCAAAAATAATCCGCATCGCCTTTTCAACTGGATTTTTTAATTCGTAAAATATAATTCAACTTGATTAGTTCGTAATTAAATGGATTGAAAGTGTCATGTCAAGTTCTTGTGTGTTTTCATTTTCAATGGTATTATACATACTTGAACTACATACGGGTTATTTTGGACTCGACTAATCAAAAGTCTATATAATTAAAAAAAAATGATTTGGGATGTTGTGGGCTTTTAAATAATTTGGGGATGCATCGCCTTCTCTGCTGAATTCTTAAATTCGTATAAATATAAACCAACTTGGTTAGTTTCTAATTAAATGGGTTTGAAGTGTCATCTCAAGTTCTTGTATTGTATGTTACATTTTCAACGGTATTGTGCACACTTCAACTACTGACGGGTTATTTGGTTTTCGACAAATCAAAATCTATATATTATAAAGGAATACAAATTCGTTAGTCTAAATTAATCTCAACCCTTAAATGAGTTATTAGATTGGATGTGAACCATTGATATAGCCTTCAAAGCATAACTACCTAAATAGTCGGGATAATATGATAAAAAGACAATTATGACATTATGTTGGCTTTTTAAAAACTTAGTTTGGTAACTATTTATTGATTGGTGATATATAAATGAAAATTTTGAATATTGATTTTTTTTTTCAAATTAATTATCTCATAAACGGAAAATCGAAAAATTATACAAATTACACCATAAAATTCAGTGTTTTTTCCTCTTCTATTTAAGATCTCTCAAGGTATAATTTCGACAAGTTTTTTTTTTCACTTTTGGTGCGTTCTACAAATTATCAACACATGTGTTATTGTTTTGTTCCATATTTGATTTGGGGTTACCACTAGGCTTTAGTGTTTAATTATCTCATTAACGGTAAATCAAAAAATTATAATATTGTACCATAAAATTAAGTGTTTTCTTCTCTTCTATTTAATATCTCTCAAGGTATACTTTCAACAAGTTTTTTTTTTCCACTTGTTGGAGGATTTTACAAATTATCAACGCATGTGTTATTGTTCGGTTCTATAATTGATTTGGTGTTACAGTAAGGGTTTAAGGTTTAATGTTTAGTAGGGTTTAGGGTTTATATTTTAGTAGGTTTTAAGGTTATGATATATTGTTTAGGGTTTAATAAAACTTTTAGGATTTAAGGTTTCTACATGTGGTAGTAATTTGTATAACCCATCAAAATATTTAATTTACATTTATGTGCATAAAATATACACATAATTTAGCATAACATAATTAACTATTTAGGATGTTGTGGTCTATTAAATAATTTGGGGATGCAACGTCTTTTCAGCTGAACTTTTTAAATTTGTATAATTATAATCCGATTTAATTAGTTCATAATGAAATTGGTTAAAAGTGTCATCTCAATCTATTGTATTTTTTCATCTTCAATGGTATTGTTATGTTTTCATTTGCACCAGTATCGTGCACACTTCGACTACTGACGGGTTATTTGGTCTTCAACAAATCAAAATTTTATATAATTAAAAAACGATATAAGATGTTGGGGGGCTTTTAAAAAATTCGGGAACGCATCGCCTTTTCTCATTTAATTACTAGCTAATCAAGTTGAATTATATTTTATACGAATTTTAAAATATTTACGAACTAATAAGATTGGTGAAGATGTTTTAGAACAGTTTACCGTAATTATTATAACTACGATTTTTTGTTTACTTATATTTGTAAGGTGTAATTATATATATATGTTTTTTTTTTATTTTTTAAAACTAATTGGAGGATGTACTTGTAGAAGATTGTAATAACTGCCAAACATAAATAGGGGAACCGTTAATATCTCACTAAAATGGCATGATATATATTCAATGATATAAATAGTTTTTAATAATGGATATCCAAAGCTACTATCAATAGATTAACATATCTATTTCAATTAAAAATATTTTTGTATCATCATCACCAAAAAATATATTGATTAGAACATTACTCGCTAAAATAAATTATAATATAAACATTTAAATCAAAATTATGAAGTATCCCGCAAAATTTGCGGGTTATAATCTAGTATAAATTATATCATGTGATAAACGAGTTATTAACCAACATCTAGTGTTCTAGAAACATATTTACCAAATGGTGATACTTCTAAACATATTTCCCATTTTGCTTTCTTTTCATCAAAGTCCAAAGCATATTTCCTAGAATTTACGTAGGGTATGTTGGCAAAACTAGCTTGTAGGTGGAGCTTGTAGCTGGAGCTGGTAGCTTGTAGCTGGTAGCTGAAGCTAGTAGCTTGTGGCTGGAGCTGGTAGCTGGTAGCTTTTGGTAATATTTGTGTTTGGCAAAGTAGCTGGAGCTTGTAGCTTATGAATGTAAAATGACATAAAAGGACAAATATATTAATTTTAAAAGATGATATATAATTATATGGAGGGTATTTATGTAATTTCGTATTCTATAAGCTACAAGCTACTTCCAAAAGCTACTTGAAGTAGCTTTTGGTTTTAGAGCTTATGGAAACCATAAGCTACTTAAATCTTTTGTAGCCAAACAGAGCTTATGAAAATCATAAGCTATAAGCTACAAGCTCCTATAAGCTCGTTTTTAGGCGTGCCAAACATACCCGTAAACACCCCCTTCCAAGAACATTTTTCGTTTTTGTTTTTACATTACTGTTAGCCATGATTACCGACCAGAACTACATAATCAGAATACAGTAGTATTAATGATATTGATTAAAATAATAATTTAACAATAATAATAATAACAATGTATTTAAATTCAACATTATGTAAATTTTTAGCTTAGTTGCAATTTTTGCTATCTTTTGTACTCATATCGGATTGATAGGAGTAGTTTGACCCGTTTCTATTAAATCTCTAAACATTATTACTTATGATGAAAACCGTATGTAAGTGCCTTATTTCGAGTTACCAATTTATACTAATTTATATATGTATTACTTTTTTCGTCCCGCAAATATTGTCCCTCAACAATTTGTGTGGAAATTAAGATATGTAAAGTAAATGTCATTTTGCTTCTATATCGTAGTGTGAAAAATTATTTTGGAACCGGAAAATATATTATAAGATTATTCTTATATATATACATGTATATGTATAAGTTCACTTTGTACTTTATAATGGTATACCGTACATACGAAAGAACTGTAAACATAATTAATTAGAGAGGCTAGAATAATACTAAAGTTGTTTAATTTTAAATCATTCAAAAAAATAAAATATGATAATTTGGTGAAACTACAGGGACCATAAACAAAAAAGGAAGAACGTAGTGGGGGTGGTGGTTTGTCATTAGACGGCATAAAAATAGAGGTTTAAGTAAATATGTTGGTTAAAAACTCTGTCATAAACCCCCGCGCAAAACACTTCCACCGCCATATTCTTATTCTTACCGACATAAAGTCCCCATCTATAAAACCCTAACATCCTTGCCCTTCCTTTTACAAACCCTAAAATCCCCACAGTCGCGATTCCTGTTATGGCCTCGACAGTCGCAATTCCTGTTATGCAGATCCTTGTGAAAACACTAACCGGACACGTCGAAAAGCTTCGAAGCCAAATCGAAAAAACTATCAAACACAAGGAAACCCTAAGCCCTAAAGTTAAAAAATTGAAACTGGGGGATCGGAGTCCTTCGCCGCCGCCTGCGCCGATTGCGAGTAAGCGAAAAAGGCGGTATGTTGGATTAGTTGACGAAGATGATGAGGAGAATGAAGCGGTTAGGAAGTGGCCGGTGAGGAAGTTATCGGATGAATTCGATCTTGTTGCGAATGATAAGAAACGGGGCGAAATCGAGACAATTGCGACAAGGACTCGAGGTCGGAAAGTGTGGAATGAGGAGAATGTTGTGAAGGGGAAGAAGAGGTTGAGGAAGGTTGGGGATGTTGGAAGTGATGATGTGTCACCTTCCCGAAGCTCGTGGTTAGGTGTTCGATGATCTGTCTGAACCAGTTTTAAGTAGTTATTAAGTGTTTGATGAAATGTTAGATTTAGTATATTTGGGTTCAGGCTTTTTATCTATGTTATTGAAACAATGGGTATATGCTTTTATTGAAATCATATTGTTATTACTGCTATATCTAGTTTCTTATGATGGTTTGCACTATCTATTATAAAGTTTGTATGTGTTGGTATAATAATCAAGATGTATGATGGTCTATCTTTGTTTCAAGCAAATTTAACTATAGCTTGAAACTTGACACAACTGCTATAATTATGATGACTACTTTAATAACCTCGCAAACACTATTATAGTATTATTTCAATCAAAATCATACTAATACTGTAAGTTTGTTTCAAGGTGTGTACTCTAGCCTATATGTTTTTACAGGTTTTTATCTTTTGGTTAATGAGAAGCTCGATTTGCTATCTGTGTGGTTTTGTTAAAGATGATTTGTTCAAAGCCATCCTCAACTGAGTTATGATTAATTATTTTTGAAATCCCTGCTTATCAGCATTCATAAATCCGCTAATATGATTAATTTTGATAATGAGATTTAAACTTGAATGATTTGGTTGCAGATGAATGTTTGGGAGATTTAGAGTACATCATGGCCTGTGGCGAACCCTGTTGTGACTTGTGGTTCGGTTACTAACTCTTGGTTTGTAAGTTATTTTATTATGTTTTTTTTGTTTATTTATGTTATTTTACAAATAATGCCTATTTCCGAATGAGTGGGTTCCATATACGCAAGACTTCATGAGTTACGTTTCTATTTGTTGCTTTGCTACAGAGGAAACAGATTGGGTACAAAATTATAATGTTGGAACACATGTGTTAACTGCAAACATTGACGGATTTGATTGGTAGTATCGTGGTTATTGCACTTTTAAGAATCATTATATGATGAAACATACCAATTTATTTCACTTTCATATACAATTATCAGCTATTAAATCTTACACTTGGCATGGATTTTGATGTGTGGACACATTCTTGTGCATGCATATGTTTACGCGTTGAGACGTGAACCCTTTTCACGTGTGTGCTAAGATGTTTCATGCTCATATATGAGAAGCAAAACATGGCAGGTTCATTAATACCTAGTGTTTTTCTTTTATGGCAGACCCTTGCTGATGCTAACACAAACCTCATTCATTATCCCATCGGACAGCCACCATTAATCAGTGAACGCATCACTGAAGAGCGTATGCAAAAGCTCTCAAGATACAGGAACAAGAAAACAAAGAGGAATTTTGGCAGAAAAATCAAGGTAATTAGTTATCTCCCAGCAATTATTCTATCAGTTATTTTCCATCAAATGAATGTGCAAATATAAGATTTTGAGTGTTCAAATCCAGAGGTTGCAATTTGAACCAATATTGGTAAATTATAAAAACATAGCTAAAAGTGTCTGATAGTTTAAAAGTCAGCACAAGTATCTAATGCTTTGTGGGATTCAGTATGCTTGCAGGAAGGCTTTAGCGGACAGTCAGCCAAGGATCAGAGGAAGGTTTGCTAAGACGGATGAATCTGACGTTTTGAGAAAGTAAGGAAGTTGCGTTTACCTATCATGATCAGCATGTAGGAATGATAGAATCGAATTGAAGTGAAGTAGGTAGAGCTGATGAACCCAGATTGAAGAAGAAATGATTGGTAGCTTCACAATCCGACTCCCCCAGGTCCAGGGGCGGATGCAGCTAGCAATTAGGGGGGTCACGGGCCCCCACTCAACTTGGCCCAACAAGTGTTAGTTTATTGAGCCCAGATGTTAGGCCCCCAAACTAAAAACTCAGTGGCCCCCATGTGAGCCCAAATGAAGAACTGAAAAGGGAAATATAAAATCAATAACAATATGTTTGTCTTATTCACGACGTGAAGATGGGAACTGACCTTGATTCACATATATAAAACGAATCTACACTCGATGTCTCCTTTTATTTTACATGTAAACAAAAATGATTGAATACTTTGATATTTAATCTACATATATGATATTATAATTATAATATAATACATAATATGAAATATTACAATACAAACTTAATTTGGAGAGAGTATGTTAACTAAATTGTTTAATGATATAAATTCCACTTATAAAGCTCTAGTGGTTCATTAAGTATATATTGTTATAAATACATCATTATGTTGGTTTTTTATAGTGTTTTATTAAAATATTATGTGTGCATTTTTATTCTATCTAAATCAAACCTCTAAATTTTTTGTTTTTAAAAAACTGAATACATTATATCTAAGCAATCAAAACATGAAGTACAACACAAAACTTGGATAATTTGAACTCGAAAAAACTCTAAAGTGATTTATATAGTGTTAGAATTTATGTTACTTGTTCTTTAAAAGTGACGTTTGATATACTCATATGGTTTTTTGTACGTGACTTGTTTGACCCGACCCGTTTTGACCGGTTATTAAACCTTTCATTAGTGCTACCTCTAATGTCAATGACCAAGTGCCCCCCTAAACAAATTTTCTGGATCCGCCACTGCCCAGGTCGAAGTCAAAGTAGGTTTTGCTAATTAAGGTTGGAGGTTTGGTATACAAGCAAAGCCGTTGTCATCTGTTATTAAATGTAATAATAATAATTTCAGTTCTGGTAGATCCATGAATGTCGAAGTTGTGATGTATATAAAGTATTTGTTGAATAAATGACCACTACTCAGTTTACAATCAGTTTACATATGGTGTGCTTCCTAACCAAAAATGATATCGGTTTATCTTTGGTTGCGAAAATTTGACTCTTGGGGAGTTGTATGATGATCATTGATGGGTTTTAGGTGTCTCAGCCACCGTAATACAAGGGACACATGTGGGTCGCCAATCTGTACCTTTACTTTCTGGGTGTGCATGTGCGTGTGAGTTTAAGTTGTTTTTGCTTAAGGTACAACTTTGGAATCATCAACTATAACATGACTTGGAAAAAACACATGATCAGGTAAATGTAATCATCAAACAGATCAAGAGCTACCTTTTATCATCTAAATTAAGTCCAATCAGAAGAAGATATGAAGTGGGGCATTTAGTCTTGTCCAAAACCAGGCCAAACCACCCACTAACTCACCTCATGTAAGTCCAATTATGTACTTATGGAGCCCATGGTATCCAAAATCATGCCACTTGTCCCTTCCATAAACTTTTTGGCTTTTATTTTGATTTTTAGAAGTGGAACCAAACATTAATCAATCTACGGGTCACCAACTCATTTCGATTATCAACTCTGCTAAATTTCTTTTTATAGCCAACTCAAAATGTCCAACCAAAGTTAATTCAAACTCCCATTCCAACACGTTTCAATCATTTATCACTTAAGTTATTCAATATATCCCGTGTCGTTTCACATCACTCTTACATGAATAATAATAGACAAGTTGTTAATGCTTTTGTTGCTGTTCTATATGAAATTTGGGCTCATCAAGTTCCACAAATCAACCCATGTTGGGTTGAACCTATGTTTACAATGTAGGACATTGGAATATAGTTTTCGGGAAAGAGATGAAATTTTTCCTTCCAATAAACTATGAAGTAAGCCAAGATATGTCATAACATAAGATAATTGTCCGGCAGATAGCCTCTACTTTCACAACCGAACCACAATTTGTGGTTAATCCAAAATTGTTAACCAAATCCGTGATTACATGTTCGGTTTAGTTAATTCGGTTCAGTTTTAATGGTTAAAAATGGTTATCGTTTGGTTAATTCGGTTATTTGCTCAGCCCTATTAATTGAATAATAACTACTAGTCACAAGTTCCATTAATTAATGTTTATAGTGAGCGAAATGTTAAACAAACTTTAGAGGAAATTACATAAACCATCCTTGTGGCTTGGTTCAGATTTCACTCGTAGTCTTTTAATTAATCTGATTACATCCATCATCATTTTTTTTACTTATTACGTTAATAGTCCTTTAGACTAACAATTATTAACTATCCGTTAAAAAAACATGTATACAATTTTTTTTGTTTTTTTTTTTAATTTTTTTTATTAAATATAAAATAAAAAGGAATATCATTTTGTTGTACAATAGGGTTGGTCCGAGTGAAGAAAAAAGCAGAAAAAATTAAACTGATAATATTTTCTGGAGATATCCATTTTCCTGGAAAGACAAATAAGACATTCTGATTGATACCACAAAAATTCCAAAGAATACAAAAAATTAAAAAATTGGCTATATATCCAACGAATGAAACTTTCCAGGTATGAAAAAAAATATTTTGTTCTGGTTCAACCCATAGTTCCATATAAAAAAATGGATGGTATAAATTTAGGAAGACTTTTCCCGCCGGATCTCTTGCAGGAAAGTGATAATCTACAATTTCGAGTTGTCAATTATATCCTTTATTACGATGTGCACAACATCATTTTGTTATACGTATTCCGCATTGAACCTTCTTTAAAAGATTAGGAGGTAAACTTTGAGCGAACCATAAAGATAATTTATGCAACATTCTTCCATCATTAAAAGATATTTAAAGGCGCCAACATGAAATAACATAGCAAACTAAAGTTTAATGTCCTAAACTTGCATCAAGGGTGTGACTCCAGAATCGATTTGTTGTATGTAATCCGCATTCAACCTTCATTTCGGTTATAATAAAGTGATTAAATCATAGGTACTTGTGAAGAACAGACTGGTGGTAAACCTCTAAATGGTTTCAAAACCAGATTACTCCTTGTATGTTTGTAGTTGTATGGGTATTTTGATAAGCAGTACATGATTTGTTATTCTACATATATAATAAATAAAAGAGTGCTTTTTTTAAAGAAAATAAAAAATAGTATAAAAGTTATACCTGCCAGCCAGTGCGTGGGAGGGATATATGTACTTGTGCAGTTTTTTTGTTGTTCATAAATAGAATGTCAATTCTCTCTGTATTCTCTGCCGTTAAATTGGCGCCAACGAAACCTTCCAACACATCGTCATCAATAAAACCCCTAAAAAACCCAAGTTTCGAGCCCTTGAAACACCGATTAATCAGTCTATCCAATGTGGGTCACATTCGTGAAGCAATTAAGGTCCTTGACGTCATGACTCAACAACACCAACTCACTCCTGACCTCACCACCTTCTCTGTCCTCCTTAAATCCTGCATCCGAACTCGTAACTTTGAACTCGGTAGACTCGTCCACTCCAAACTCAACCAATCTGGAATCAAACTCGACTCAATCGTCCTCAACTCCCTCATTAGCCTGTATTCCAAATCTGGCGATTGGGCTACCGCCAAATCCATATTTGATTCCATGGATGATGACAGGTTCAGGGATTTGGTATCTTGGAGTGCCATCATATCATGTTTCGCGCATAACCGAATGGAGTCCCAAGCATTGCTAACATTTGTAGACATGCTTAACCATGGAGAGTACCCGAATCAGTTTTGTTTTTCGGCTGCCATTCAAGCTTGTTGCAACCGAGATTATGCTTCGTTTGGAGAAGCGGTTTTCGGTTTTGTTATTAAGACGGGGTACTTTGATTCCGATGTGTGTGTTGGCTGTGCTTTGGTTGATTTGTATGTTAAAGGTTTTCAAGACTTGGAGTCTGCTAGGAAGGTGTTTGATAAAATGCCTGACAGAAATTCAGTTACGTGGACTCTGCTGATCACTAGATATGTGCAATTTGGATATCATGAAGATGGGATTGAATTGTTTTTGAGTATGCTCTATGCCGGGTTTATGCCTGACAGGTTTACTCTAAGTAGTGTTGTGTCTGCATGTGCTGAATTGGGGTTTGTCTCGGTTGGTCAGCAATTGCATTCGTGGGTTGTTAAGTTAGGTTTGTGTATGGATGTGTATATCGGGTGCAGTCTTGTGGACATGTATGCAAAGTGTTTGACTGCTCAACCGATGGAGGATGCTAGAAGAGTTTTCGACAGGATGCCTAATCATAATGTGATGTCTTGGACCGCAATCATTACAGGATATGTGCAAAGTGGAGGTCTCGACGAAACTGCGATTGATCTCTATTGCAAGATGATCACACAAGGTGATGTCTTACCAAATCATTTCACTTATTCCAGCCTTTTGAAGGCATGTGGAAGTCTTTCAAATCTGCAAGTTGGTAAACAAATTCATAACCATGCAGTAAAATCAGGTCAGGTGTCTGTGAACTGCGTGGGTAATTCGCTTATCAGCATGTATGCCCGATCTGGTAGCATGGAAGATGCCCAAAAGGCCTTTGATGTTCTACTTGAGAAGAACTTAATCTCTTACAATGCCATTGTAGATGGGTATGTTAGAAATACGAGTTCTGATGAAGCCTTTAAGATGCTTAATAAAGCTGAGGAGACTCAGACAGGGGCTGATTCTTTCACTTTTGCCAGCCTATTAAGTGGGGCAGCCAGTCTTGGTGCTGTTGGGAAGGGTGAGCAAATGCATGCTCGGTTAGTGAAGTCAGGGTTTGATTCAAACCAAAGGGTATGTAACGCTTTGATTTCAATGTATTCACGGTGTGGAGACATAGAAGCAGCAGCTCGAGTTTTTAATAAAATGGAAGAAGGGAATGTGATATCATGGACTTCGATTATCACCGGTTATGCAAAACACGGCCTTGCAACAAGGGCTCTGGAGAAGTTTGATCAAATGCTTGAAGCAGGCGTGAAGCCGAATGAAGTCACATATATTGCTGTTTTATCAGCATGTAGTCACGTCGGAATGATTGAAGAGGGTCTACAACACTTCAATTCAATGTACCATGAGCACAAGATAGCCCCAAAGATGGAACATTATGCATGTGTAGTTGACTTATTAGGGAGGTCAGGGTCACTTGAAAAAGCCATCGATTTCATAAACTCAATGCCTTTCAAGGCCGATGCTTTGGTATGGCGCACATTACTTGGAGCGTGCCAAGTCCATAGAAATACAGAACTCGGAAAACTATCTGCAAAAATGATTATTGAGCAGGATGCAGATGATCCTTCTGCTTATATATTATTATCCAATTTGTATGCATCAAAGGGTCAATGGGAAAAAGTAGTTGAAATCCGTAAAAACATGAAAGAAAGGAAATTGATCAAGGAAGCAGGCTGTAGTTGGATAGAAGCCGAAAACCAAGCTCACAAATTCTATGTAGGGGATACTTGTCATCCTCGTGCGCATGAAATATACAAAGAACTAGATCAGTTGGTAACAGACATAAAGCAACTGGGGTATGTTCCTGATACTGATTTCGTTCTTCATGAGCTTGATGAAAAAGAAAAAGAACAATACTTGGTTCAGCACAGTGAGAAGATTGCTGTGGCATTTGGACTAATAAGCACGTCGAAAACGAAACCAATACGGGTGTTCAAGAATCTGAGGGTTTGTGGAGATTGTCACACTGCAATGAAGTATATATCAGTGGCAAGGGGAAGAGAAATTGTGGTTAGAGATTCAAATAGATTCCATCATTTCAAGAATGGATCATGTTCTTGCAATGATTATTGGTGAATAACAATTTCCATGTGAAATTAGATTTCATTAAATGGGACTTGAAGATGCTCTTCATCTCTCTAGTTGCCACTCTAAGTATGTGAACCCATGGATATGTGGAATTTTTACTGTATGTATATGTTAACAACAGAGGAAAAGGTTATCTGTTATTTCAACTATTTAATCTAATTATAAAAAGAGATGTTCCCATAAAAAATTTAGGTTTGAGAGACAAATTTTGGGTCCGAAGGTTGGTAATCTTCTGAATGATTTAAGTAGGGGTGTTCATGGTTTGGCCGAAACCGTTTAAACCGGCCAAACCGAATTGTTTTTGTTGGTTTGGCCGGGTTCACTTCTCTTAATTGGTTTAGTGGTTTGAAATTTTTCAAACCGTCATATATGGTTCGGTTTACGGTTTCAAGGCTAAAACCGACCGTTTAAACCAAACCGGGCCGCATTATATTTTCTTATATAAATCATGAGGTACATACGTTTAATTTAAAGGATTGAGTATGTCTTAACTTCAAATTTGCTTCTTATATAATATCCAAAGTGTTCAAATTTGCAAAACACTAGACCGATTATGCAACTAATCATAACGAAACTTATGATTATTTAACATTGTTATGAAATATAATTTCAATTGTATGATATTGTCAAACTTTTCTTTTTGCCAATATTATACAATGTACTTATTTATATCTTTAATAACTAATAAATATTAAGAATCGAACGATTACTCGCATTATGTAATTTAAATGTTAGTTTATTTTTTATTAAAAAAATTATATAAAATAAAATTGGTTCAAACCGTCAAACCGTACGAACCAAACCGTTTCGACCGCTTTAATTGGTTTGGTTTAACACATTAAATTGGCCGGTTTGGTTTTGAAAAATGTCAAACCGTATTTACCGGTTTGGTTGAAATTTAATCATCAAACCGCCCAAACCGGACCATGAACACCCCTAGATTTAAGCTATAAATTTTCACAGAGACCTTTTTTTTTTTTTTTTTTTTTTTTTTTATATTTTTCCCTTTTTTATAATTATATATTTCCATTTCCATACTAATATCGATATCTATATAATTTATATATCTTTATTTATTACAGTATATTGTTTGTAACGAGTGTTTTTAACCCGCGCATTGCGGCGGACATTTCTTAAAAATAGTCTCTGATATACCAATGAAATCAATTAAAGTATATCTACAAAAGTTTGCATAATTTGTATAAATAGAGAGTGTAAGTTGTGTAAATATTGAGATGGTATAATTTGAATAATTAAATTTGATTGTAAAAAACAATTCAATGTCTTGTTTCCTGTACAATGGTGATGTAAAACTAATATACCGAAGCTTGAAAATTCAAATCAATACTGCATTATAGAAGTTAATACATACTGCATTGAAACAAAAAACTATATTTTAATGACAATATAAAGCTATTGTTATAAATTCGAATGCAACAGGTTATAGTTCTTGTGCAAAAGTTAAAAATGTAAGAAAGTTTGTATGCGACACGATCCAACCATCAAAACATGTTGTATGCACTTTCTCATATATGAACAAAAATAGTCATTTTCAAATTGAATATGATAATATTAAGTATTAAAAGCTAATACTTTCTTGTTAATTTGTTGAATGGCATTTGAAGTATCATTTATAAAGTCGAACTAAATATTATATAGGTCTTCCTTATACAATAAAACCTTGACTAAGTGACTTATTTGAAATAAACTAATAGTGTAAGTTAGGACTAATCAGGTTGAGGCTCCATAAAAACTGTAAAATAACTATTTTAAAATATGACATCATGCTAAATAAAACACAATTGAAATTTTTTTGTCATATTAAATTAAGGGATTAATTAATAGAGGACAATTAAATTGGTATTTAAAAGCTTAATTAGGTGAATCATATGCAATTGAAAAAACATAAAAGTTAAAAATATAGGTAAAATATAGAATCTTTTTTGTGAAATGGTAAAGTAAAATAACAAAAAAAGAATAAAGTAATTAAATTTCATTGTTATTATATAGCTTTGGAAAAAAGAAATAAGGATTTTACTATTCATTTAATAGTAACTCCCATTTACCTTCTTGGTAAATGTAGGAGTCTTCAATTGCTATTGCTTTTAATATTAGTACTACTGTTTGTTTTTTAATTATTATTATATTTTGGGGCCCTGGGCGGGATCAGATAATCAGATAGTATTGTTGTTGATGATAATTTTCACTAATGGTTAGCTTTGAGGGGTTAACATGTTAGTTAGTTTGTGAAGTAATAAAGTTACCAATGCTATGATCATAGGTGGTATGAAAAAATGACCTAGGCTTATGTCTAAAGTCTGACGTAATAAGTGGCGGATCCAGGTTTTCTAATCGTGGGGGGCAGAAATTTTAGATAAATTATGTGCAAGATAGTATTTATTCGTTTTTAAAACAACACCAAAAACTGCACAAACATACACCCTACTACGTTAAATTCTGCACAAAATAACACCTAACGTATGCACAAAATAGCAAAACTAAAAGATCATTTAACAGCAGCAAAAACTGCTGCAAAATAGTAGCAAAACAGTTGCGAAAATAAGGGTTTTTAAAAGCTTTGCTTGAACCAAGTGATTTAGATATCAGTTGGGAAGAAACAACTTTACATCCACTGATCGACAAGTTCACATGGAAGTATATGATTGTTCTTTTTTAATTAGTGGATATTGTTAAGGATTGGGCCAAATTTATTTAGGCTAGGGGCCAAACAATATTGGGCTAGGGGGCCAACTAAAAAACAGATCAAAATTTACACTAAGCAGGCTTTTTTCATGGGGTTCCATGGCCCCCCATACTTGTACTCTACATCCGCCCATGTGACGTATTGCACAGTGAGATAATTTGCCTGCTGGTCTTTTAATAAATGCTAGCTAGAAAGTCTGAATTTCACCCAACCTGCTGCTGTGTCCTAACCATTTCTGCTGCTTCTCGCCATCTCTAATCCTCCTCAGCCGTCTTTACTTACATATGTTTTATGCGAATAAGATTACAAGAAGGTTTGTAACGATAATAAAAAGAGCACCATGCATCAAGCTTAGCATATGTAGCGCGGCCTGTTTGCTGGTTCTTCCAAGGTGCTTATATTAGTTATGCAGGGGTGTTATTGGATTTATATTGTGCTCTGCGGATGGACAACCTGTAGCCTTGGAATTCCCGTGAATCCCATTGAAAAGCTAGAGGGGGCACTTAATCATTGGAGAGAATTAAGATTGTTAAGAAGGAAATGAGCTGTTTCTTAGTCTGATCTGGATTTGAACTTTATCATGTGAGCCTACCGATTACATTAAGGTGCGCCTATGTTAGTAATGCATGTAATAGAG
Source organism: Helichrysum umbraculigerum (assembly GCA_949592205.1). Taxonomy (NCBI): domain Eukaryota; kingdom Viridiplantae; phylum Streptophyta; class Magnoliopsida; order Asterales; family Asteraceae; genus Helichrysum; species Helichrysum umbraculigerum. The sequence continues at coordinate 167,705,741 of CATIUR010000001.1, read as the reverse complement.
AACTGTCAGGGTTATCTTTTATTATTTATGGATGGGAGGTTTGGTTTGTACTTCCAGTATTATATCGGTAAATTTTACTATCAACATCAGAACTACCAAAATGCACGTCCATACTTTTCCAAAGCATATGATGACAATTTCAGTATCAGTGCTAAGTTTTGCATGCAAGTCATCGAAAATTTATTTCTTTATACCATCTAATTAATGTTACTATTGTAATATATACGCTTACACTAATACATGTTAACTTGTAGCACAATCCCAAACAAGAAAAAGAAGAATGCCGCTAGATAAAAACAAAAAGCAGTATACTATCGAACCAGATCAAGAGAGGTGGTTGGATAATACGAGAGGTTTGACTTCTGCCTTCACCTTGGTAGAGCTGCTTTTTAATATGGTATCTAAAGTGGTGATAGCTTCCAAGATATGCTTCCCTTTATTCAACATTATGCAACTTGCCCTGTATAACAAACACATAATATATATAATATCTTAGACTCTGTTCAACACTAGTTCCATACACAAAATATTCTTGGTCATTTCAGAAGGAAATAGATAATGCAAGATGATTTAAGAAGGATTTAGAATACTAACCTTCTTCCACATGCTACATCCGTTATCTCAGCTCTAGAAGGCACACCAGTCTTTACTAGCGACTCCAGTACTTGTGTTGCCCAAATAACCGGGACATGTGCTGCACTGCATATCGACAGAATTTGTTCTTGTATATCTGCCATCATCTCCCATCCACACTCAACTGCAAGATCTCCTCTAGCAATCATAACTCCCAAAGGGTTTGGTAGCTTCATTGCCTCTAAAATCATGATTGGTAAGTTTTTAAGCGCATCTTTAGTTTCAATCTTTAAAACGATTCCTAAGTGCTCAAGTTTCCTCTTATCAAGTTCTTGTCGAAGCACAACAATGTCATGAACATTTCGAACAAATGAAATCCCAGCAATGTCAGCATGGGTACCAACAAAGTCAAGATCGATAATATCTTTTGAAGTCAACCCTTCATACTGAATTTTGCTCTCAGGGATGTTAATGGATTTCTCTGAACCAAGTTTAGTACCACGTGGACTGGCACGAGTTATAGAAACAACTATTTCTGACATACTAGTTCCTTTGATAACTCCCCATATTTTTCCATCATCAAAAGCAATAGGCTCTCCAGGTTTGACCGAGTCAAAGAGATAACCAGAGGAACAAGTAACTCTAGGAGTGTCAACCATGGAACAAGTTCTTTCATGTTGAAGGTTTGAGCTATCTCGTGTTATCACAAGCAAATCTCCTTCTCTCAATCTAACAAATGACTCTACAGGAGGCACATCTACCACACATCCAACTGACGATCTTTTCTTATTCCCTTTGGCATACAATTCTGTTCCGGTTTGTACATAACAAGTCTTTGTACAATCAGCCATAAATCCCACACCATTAAAAACAGGAAATTTCTTTGAAATCTTCAGCGACCTTTGTCTTCCTCTAGCATCATTGAATCTAACACTATCACCAACTTCAAGCTTTGTGAGAAAATCTTGGCCATCCACATATATAACCACATCAGGAGATACATGAGCAGGTGGTGGACCTGATCCTTTTTGAGCCACCCAAACCTGAGCAGGGTTAATCACATTTCCATACACGTTCTTCTTTGGAGATATTTTCGTGACACATGGACCAGCTTTCATCCTACCAGTTCGTAGCTTCGGTCCAGCCAAATCCATGAGAATCCGACATGGTTTCTCCAACATCTGAGACTTTATCTTCACTCTTCTGATAATCTCACTCCAAACACTTGGATCACCATGAGCACAGTTGATCCGAATGATTGTGGTGCCCTTTTTAAGAATATCAACAATAAATGATTCATTGGCTATGGCTTCTTCACCAACTGTGACCATGATATGAGTTCTTTCATCTTGAAGTGGACCAATCAGAAAGTCCCTGTTAGAATTTGCCTTATTTGTCATCATACTTCTGTTGGTATACCTGTTGGAACTTTTGTCGCTGGCTCTCTCATCACCATCTAAAGAGGTGGAATTCAGGTTTTCCAACATCTGGATTCCTGCAGAAAGGCTTGCAATGACGTAAGGATTGATTGTTTCCAAGTTCAAAAGGCCCACTGAAGAGAGGTCATCTTTTATCTGGTCAACATCAAGGCTTCTGAGAGCCAAATAGTGTATCAGGTTTGCAGCACTCATGACATGCCGTCTGCAGAAACATGAATTTGTAAACCACACTTGAATCAAATGAAACAGCACAAGTTGTAAATCAAGGTGCATGATAAACGAACGTACCTGTGACACAATTTTAGGCGGGAAGCATTCCACTGTTCCATTGCTAAAGCATGCATGTGAACAGCTTTTAGTTTATCTAGAAGGTTTCCATGGTTTCCCAGAATCTGAGCATGCTGCGAGTGATCTTCACTTAGGTATAGTGAAGAGGCAACATTTTCCTTGTGTGGGTCATTAGTGTTGCTGCTGTTGTCTGAAAATGTAAGTGATTGATCATCAGAGTAAGCACCTACAACGATTTGATGTTCCTCATTTCCATTTCGAATAGCAGATGGGATGAAGGTGAGTGGAAGTGGTCCTTTACGCCCCCTTAATATTTTACTCTGAGAGACAATTCTTTTGACATCAACTCCACATGACATATACAGGAGTTTGTGATGTAACTTTGAGGACACAAACGCGGATGCTTCTGTTGTGTAAGTTGCCTTTAAAAAATGGTCCCAGAAAAATAGCATAGCATAGCATGTTAAATTAAATATACAAAAGCAAGATAGGCAATAAACTAGAGGAAGTATGGATTCGAGGATTTGGGTACTTACATGTATTGAGGCATGGTTGGTGGTGATGTTAAGTGAAGCTGCAGCACACATCATCTGCAAGGAGATAAATGTTAGCGATTGAAATAGCGGTAAACACGATTGTGTTAGGAGTAATTATGAACCCAAACAAGTTCTTAATTTAGAAAATGAGAAATCATGTACCCTTACTTGTCTATATTTATACTTTTGTGTAGGCAACCTTTTTTTTTTTTTTTTTTTTTTTTTTTTTTTTTTTTTTTTATATAAATACAAACTGTGGAGTAGTATTATGTACATGCGGAGATGTGTAGAGTAGTGATTAACAGCTAAGTTTTGGTTTCAAATATAATATCAATATAATATAATGGGATCAATTGGGGGAAAATAACAAGGAAGAAAAAAAGGACCTAAATAAGGGGGGGCATGATGTGAAGGGGCAAAATGATGATTTGCAGATGAATTAACGGAAACGAGTAACAATTAAGGCGTAGGTGAGAGCTGAGGATCATGAAATAAGAACAAGTAAATCAAAAGGCAGCAAGCAAATGTTTACCTTTTTGAATCTGGGTGATAATGGGATGCTGGCAACAAATAAATATACTCTCTTGTTGGAGATTATTATATACGAGTAGTATTTTATTATATTAAAATTAAATTAAATAATAATTGGGGGAGAAGGAGAATCTTGTTATTATTATTATTTATGTACGCCTGTATTATGGAACCAGAAGAAGATGAAGAAGGAAGAGGAGTGTGGCCACCACGAGCCACGCATTCTATTTTCTTTCCCTTTTATTTTTAACTTCCTTTACTCCTTCCTCCCAATTTAAAATCTAATCTCACTAACAAAAATTATTCACTTAACTAAAATATATATAACTCTAAAAAACCATTAAACCGGGTGTTTGGGGCTTATTTTTATTGCTTAATAAGCTCCTTTACCGTGTTTGGATAAGCCCATTATAAATTGATTATTTGCTTATTTGTGAGAATCTACAAAATAAGTCTGAATTTTCAAACTTATTTGCTTATAAGCAATAAGCTATAAGCTCAACAAATAAACTCCCCCAAACACCACCTAAATCACTTATTTCAGCAGCGGAGCCAGGGTGGCTGGTGGCCCACCTGCCAGGGTCTGGCTGGTTACCCACCTGCCAGGGTGGCTGGTGGTCTGGTGGGTGCTGAGCCACCCCAAGCCCATAACCAAGCCCAATATTATTCTGTAACTTAACCCACGGTCCATTGAAATAAATTAACTTTTTTACCCAAGCCTCCCTCATGCTATCCATTGAAAAATATCCCATCTTTCTCCCGTAAGTTTTTTGGCTTTTCCTATCCCACTAACATCGACTTAATTTGCTTCTCTGTTTATATCCTATTTGAGATTGGATCTAAATATTGATACCTGCTTTACATATTTGATAGTCTTCCTTTTAATAATATATATTATCTTATTTCTTTATTGCTTACATATGTGCTTATTATTTAACCAATTGAGTTAAGTTAATACAGTAGTACGTAGTAATTTTTAAGAATTACCATCACTTATTTATTTATAGCCAATAAGCAGCTTGAAGCATCAACATTCAATTTATGGCGTAAACACCATACATCATAGCATCTTAAATACACAACCGATCGAGGGATATTGATTTTATAGGTACATGCACTGATGCACCTATAAACACGAGATCGTAAAACTTTTGTAGTAGTTAGATAATCTTTTTATTTTGAAAGACTAGTTAGGTTACTAAGATAATCAAGTGCTAGATGTTGGTCAAGCCTTAAGGCGATAATCTTATAGAAAAATTTGGCCCCCCTGATGTTAAATCCTAGCTCCGCCCCTGACTTATTTCTTAAACATGCCTTGAATATAAAGGTAAAAATGACATTTCATCAGCCTATCATATATCCAACATTTTTTTATTATGGAACAACTAGATATAAGACCCGCGACAACGCGGGCAACTCTAAATTCTTATATATATATATATATATATATATATATATATATATATATATATATATATATTTGAATATGTATATTTGAATATGTATATTTTTGAATAGTTTGTATGTGTATAGTTGTATTTTTTTATGTTATATTAGTTTGTATATATTTTTATACGACGTTAGTTTTGTAGTATCATTATTATAACTTAACATTTTTTCTACTTAACTTTTTTTAGATTAATTGTGTCAGTGTTTTTTTTATGTTGTTAGGCTTAACTTTTTTTTTTTTTTTTATTAAATATGGTTATTTTTTTCTGTAAATGTTTAAAAGGATTTGTTGTTTTTTTTAAAAAAAATAATCCCTTTTTTAGACGGTTATTAGGCCTATTTTATTTTTTGTTTATATATTCTCGGGTTTGATTGGGCTTCATTTGTATTGTAACTTGTAAGTATAATTTAAGGCCCGATAACAACTTAAACATATTATTCTACCAAGTCTAATCCACGAGTTTCGTCCATTTGTGATGTATCCATCTGTAATTTCATTTGCAATGCATTCATGATGAAAATTTAACGATATTAGAAACCGGTAAATAATGATACAAATCTATATTGTAAAATACAATTATAGCTTTCTTGATTTACACCTAGTACTTTTATGACCTATTTCACTACAATAGCCACATTTTCTTCTTTTCTTCGAATCCATAGCCACTTTCATGCCGGACTTCATTCTTGTAGCAACTTTTGGACACCCTTTTGTCATAACATATGATAACTTAAGATCAAACGTGGACTTAAAGATATGTAATGTGACATCACATTTAGGGATAACTTACTGACAATTTTTTCAGGCTAGGCACAAGTGACCCGAAGTTTCTGGAATTGTGAGCTCGTAGGTTGATATCGGGTTGGATGCCAAGTTTTGACCAAGTGACATCTTTTCTCACTACATCTATTGTTTCTTTAAAGCGGCATCAAGTACGCAGGACAGACTCGACCTGAATCAACACCATCAAAATTTGAGTTCCAACATGAATTTTCTTTCAATTTGGTTGCATGTTGCCTATGAATTAGCATTTGTATTTGAGTAATTTCACCCATAAGCACTAAAGAAATTTGGTTTCTTTATTAATGTTCTATAAGTTGTAGTATGTATGTAACATCACTACATAATAACGGGTGTTTTTATCTCAAAATGATAGAATTACTGAAATGATGAAAAGGGATTTTTGGGTGGACAGTGTGTAGTAACATGTTTGTACCAAATGGGTAGATATAGCAACTATTTTCTTGTGATGTAAATTTTCACATGTTTAAATACCAGATATAATGACCCTTGATTCATTGCTAAAAATCTAAGCAAAGAGATTCATGATACAAACTAATGCCATTAGTAACTATAATGTTGAGTCTTCTACGAAAACCTCTATAGTGGGTAAAAGAATTACAGTATAATCAAACTTACATGTTATAACTATTATTATGGCTAGGCATCTTTTGCTCAACTTAATTGATAACTTTTCGCCATGCTCTTATTAGTTGTGTCCTTTTCACCGCCTTTAAACAAATTATCAAGTAAACAATCAGCTTTATTTTAAAAATTGCAAGCCAAAAATAAAAGGGTTAAAAGGCATATAGAAAAATGATTATCTATTTGCGATTTTTGTGGCAATACTATATGGTTTTAAGGCATATATATAGCATTCACTGGTAAGCTTTCCATCATTATATGTTTTCTAATTCTTTGTACCTGCAATAAACAAAATTAACCACACGAGTTCACTTTACTAATTTCATATAGATACTATTCCAAAAGATAAAAAGTAACCCTTAATAACTTAAGCAACAATGATAAACTAAAGTGGCTTTAAAAGAAGAATATATGAGGCAATCCATAGATTACTAACCTTATTGTAACTGCCATATCTACAAAGACATTTTCAAGGAAAGCTGGATAATCATACTTGAAGTCCAACCTAAGGTTTGCGATTAGTGAACTATAATACTCTTGAGCCAAATAGCAATTAGTGTGTTTAGTTCTTTATATCACTTAGATGGAAAAGTGATACTCATAATCCTTTTAACTCGGATATGGCAAAATGCATGGGTCAGGTGGGTTGGGTAACGGGCTGATACTGGTCATCTTTTAGTAAGAGAATATGAGGCCAGGGTAGGTTCTCAAGGGAAATAGTTTGGTGCTAAGTTGGTAGATCATGGGTGAAGCATATAATTATCAGTGCTGATTAGTGTGTCAAACATGATAGCAACTAACCTTATTTAATAAAGTAGACTATTTAATAATAGTCTATTTTTATAATACGCTTTTGGAAAATTTCGACCCATTTCACCTGTTTTGTTTTAAGCTAATTCTTTTTTAAAACTAATGACCTGCTTGATATAAAGTATAACCAAAAGCCATTCACAACTAAATGGATCAGACTTGACAGTCTAAAAAGAATGTATTTGAAGGGCAGAGCAAAGAACCTGCAGCTGTAGGGCCTCCGATCGAGACTTGATCTCCTTTCTAGCAGGTCGAGCACTTCCAAAATCCATCAGTCTGGCCAATGGCGGCTGTCCTTTTCCGGGTTTGACATCATATTGAGATTTGAGCATATGGAGTTTCAAGATTGTGCGGATGCTGAAGTCCTGCACAAAGCTGGATTTTTTTCAGTATGTACGGATGGAGAACAAACACAGGTTAAATAACATCTAAAACATGTTCTTTAATTAAAAACACAAAACTATGCCTGACAAAAGTTTGACGTTTATTTGAAGATGACTGTAGTTTTGTTATATAATATTGAAGAACCAACGTAACATGGAAACGTTACTGCAATCATGCTCGACTTGCAAACAGAATTTATTGAATCGATCGACGGGTAGTAAAGTAGTCATTTTTAAAGTGGTGGTTGAAGTAGAGAATGTGATTTAGTATGTTTAAATTTGTACCTATAATAACTGAGATTTTGCATTGAGTTTCAAGTAATTGATAACAAACCCATGCAACAACCGGCTAGTAATTATTAGTAAGGCTTATAGTATGGTGTTTGTATGTCTTATTGAGGTTTGTTCAAGAAACTATCTTTGTTTTATAATCTAATGCTTTATGTTTTTCTTATTTTTTCCTAAATGCAAGTAAAAAAGAATTGACGTTTCTTACCTTGGGCACTCATTGGAGACGGAAACACAGCTAATAACATGGACTCTATCAGTGGTTGGTATACTTGCCACTTAAACAATATTACATTTAAAATATAACTAATATTTATCTTCAATCATACAATCTCTAAAATTTAGCTTGAGCATTACCTGTAATTTTCTTTTTCAACAACCAGAAAGTGATAACCTAATCAAATATCACAAATAAAACTAATGACCCACGTACTGCTTTGCGCGGGTATGATATAAATGTAAATAATATAGATATGAGAAGATTTTCCATCCAACAAAACACTCTTTTAAAATTTCTTTACTTCACATGATATTTTTTGTTAGTTTGTCATTAGTTTAGTCTATTTTATATTAAATATGAATTATGTTATGGATTTAATAAACATAAATCTTGCACAGTTACTAAAAATGTTATCCCTTTATATAAAGGTCTATGAATTATGAGTATATTTCATAAATTAAAAACACTAAAAGGAACCAAAAAAAAAAACAAAAAAACATAAACACTTGTACAAAGGAACAAAACTACACTACTAACAAATGTTAACCACAATAAATGGATACATCCCACTCCAATCAATTTCATCAAACACCCACTCCAATCAATTTCATCAAACACCATTGCAGGACAATAGTTGTACCATAAATTCAAAACATAACTAAGAACCCAACTGCTGCTAAATTGCAAGTGTAGGATCATTAAAACTACTTGCAATTTGCAAAGATGACACCAATATAAATTACAAATAGTAGTTGATCACATTTGACACTAAAGGTACTCAATATTGTTCAATTCAAGTATTAGTAAATAGATCAAAGGTAATTTCATTCCTAAAGCCTATTTCATTTTTTTTATTATGGAACAATTAAACAGGGACGAAAGGAGTATTTTTTTTATTATTTCATAATAAACGTACTTGCTCTCTTATGAAAAATGATAGCGTAAGAACTCTCGATAAAAATTTAAAACACACGTTAATACTTATATACATACCATAAATAAATCTTTGACACTCTGTCAGTTGACCCCATGAATATCACTTAAAGCAACCAATTTATGTACTTTATTGACGGCCCTTAAAATTATCATTAACAATACTTTTTTTATAGTGTCCGTATTCAAAAACCAAAAATACACCAATCATATGTGTTAGTATTTGTCGTGATAATAGAAATTTGTAGCCAATTATGCTACTCCTATTTGTAGGGTATCTTGGCTAGTTAGTTGCTAAGTATAAAAGTAAAACTCACCAACATTTTCAACTACAATTTCGCTTTTCTCACTCAATGTTTTTTATAACTGATTGAGATATGTTAGTCGATTAAATAGATATGTTAATTATAAAGAAAGAATTTGGCAACAACTCATCATTTGTACAATTTCACGTAAAATAAATCTCTCACTTGATTACAAATTGAAAATTCGATACCTTTAATTGAAAACTTTAAAGTTGTCAACCTTGAAATAAAATTTTAAGATTGAACAGTGTAATATCGTTTGCTGAACTTCCAGAGACCCAATATCCATGGTTTAACCCTAGTAGGGCTACTCTACAATAACACATGTTAGTTATAAAGAATAATTTTTTTTCTTAAAGCGGAGAATTTTATTACCAAAAAACCCAATATGTACAGCGAGACTCCAAAAGGAGCTAGATACACCAAATTTAAAAGAAAAAAACCGATACAATGAAGTCTAGCCTGGGTCGAATATAAAGAATAATTTTACTGGATTTTTTTTCCCTTCCTTTTACATCAATCCAAATAACTATTACTCCTGCATGTTCTTGTACAACATACAACATGAATTTAATTAATATATATAATATAAACAAGTTACACTACAAGCCGACACTACTTCTCTTCGGAAGTAAAATCAGGCTCTGCTGGCTTCTGAAGCATCAAAGGTGGCAACTTCTCAGGAATCCTTGCTTTCCTTGCACCATTTCGCCTTAAAGCCCGAAGTGCATTCGCTGCGAATCGAGATGCGTATATCGTAGCACCAAGACTAGGCGAACTCCCACCAGCTCCGGTTAACGCGTTTTGCAGCCTATCTTCTTCTTCCCGAAGTGAATCTTCCAGTTTCTTTCTATAATGCCGCCGCCATGCTGCCTGTATGAAACAAGCCGCCCACGTCCTCCATTGCTGTGAGTAGAATCTGAAAGTGTGTCGTAGCTGCTTACTGTGAAGTCTTCTGAACTGTGAGGCTACAAATTTTAAATCATCGGCCATTAGAGCAAATGCCTCCACTTCTTCAAGTGCTTCAACGGTTCTTGTGGAGATTGGGAGGTTTGATGATGTATGAGGATCCAATGCCCATGTAAGAAGCTCTTCACCACAAAAGTCCCCTGCTTTCAAATAATCTGAGTTAAAGAAACCTGTTCTACCTCCATTGGTTGTAACAGTTAATAATTTGCCTCGCATTACAAACAACATTTCATCGACTGGATCCCCTTCCCTCACGATGTAGCTATTCTCAGTATAAAGAACTGGTTTCAAACGATCACACATTGCATCCATCAGTTGATCATCCATCTTCTCAAACATAGGCACCTGAATACCAAATCAAGGGTTTATCCCATTTTGCCGCCTATTTATAGACCGTAATGGAACAATAAAGAATGAAAAGAACTGACCCTCTTTAGCAATTGCAAACAAAGATGGCGTTTTATATCCCTTCTGAGGTCCTTAGGAAGATTCCGGATCAAATTTTCTTCATCAACACCTCGAGTTTCCTGCCATTTATATTGTTCATATCTCCTGATTCGCTCCTTAAGTGGGTCTGGAAGCAAACGATGAGACATCCACTGCTCCGCATCTCGTCTTTTCACCCTCATCTCCTCCAATCTTATGGTTGTCGACTGCAGGTAAGTCTGCAGTAGAAAATAACTCGTGAGAATAATGAATGATACCTTCATATTTGCATAACTTAGAGAAATATCAATGTTACCAACCTGCATATTTCCGATGAGAAATGAGAATAAAACCAAACCAGCTATAGAAATGAACACTGCAAAGCAAATCTCCCACACAAATGTGCTCGTTTGAAGGTTTTGACCAAGAGAACTGCAAAATTGACCAAGAATACAATATCACTCACGAGTTTCTACTGCAGCAAAAATGTGAACAGCAACAAAAATTTAAATGTGTAATACCTAAGATTTTGCAGACCCCACCAGAAACAGTAAAAGAACTTTTGTGGAAAATCAGTTGAGTTCACAACACCAGACTGAAGGGCCGGAAGAAATATCCCAAAATCGTAAGGAGGATTGTCCATTTGCTGTATGGGACAGCTTGAATTCAAATACTCCACACGTGTTGTTGTACTACTATCACAATAAAATGAAGAACGGACACAATCTGATACTGCTAAATTAACATTTGCTGCCGATACATTTCCACATGCCTGCCTCCAGCAAGTTGTTTCACGTTCTATAGAAAACAAGTACCAAAAGGCCCCGAACACCTATAATCGTAAAAGAACATGAAGCATTAGAAATGTGTGTCTATAATATAATAAAAAACATTTACATGTATAACCTATATTGCTAGAGAATGAGCCATTCATACAAGTCATAGAAAATTAAAGAACAAACTACAGCATCAAAAGAAACTCATTTATGATCACTTAGCAAGAAGTCAGTTATCTGTCAAAATGAAAGATACACTTGACTGTCAAACTAACAGATAAATAAATTATGGGAGGGGGTGTTTATGTAAGTGATTATCATGACTTGAATAATCATATTATAACAAAAACTAATTTTCTTACAGCTATTTACCTGTTTTTCCAAATCTAATCTTTTGACCGCAATTAAACAAAAGACTATAATCATGATCAATAAACCGAACACATAAGTTATAACCTTTCAATAAACAAAAGACTAATCATGATCAATATTTAAATGCACGTCCAAACACCTCTAGATATAACCTTTCAACACTATCACAATCTCCGAGCCTAGATTTTCAGATAATAACTCGAAGGAAGAGTTATTAGATAACAATGTAATCTAGAGATGCAGATATAATTTGTGCCACCTCTTACATGACTAGCAAGCATGTAAAGGAAGAGATTAAAAGCAGCTCCAGCCCATGCAGTTTCAGTAAGTATGCCAGAAGTTCTTGTGACCTCCTTATACAAAGGATGGATTCGAAGCATCCGAGGGATGTACTGGAAAAAAACAACAAACTTCAACAAGTTTTTCGTGTTCAAGGATCTTGAGCCACGCATCTTTGGTATAATGATTAATATCACAACCTGAGATAATACAAGGATATCAAATTCAGCCAAATTATAGATGCAAATGCTTATTTTGGGATCAAATAATTACGTATATAATAGTAACTTATAAGATTTGACTAGTATTAGTTCTCACCTGTGGCAATGGAAGAACAGCAAGAATGTCAACCAAAAAGTATGAGGACATATATCTCTTTGCAATCTCCCAAGCATCCTCAACAAGAACACCCCTACCAAATACTCGAGAAGAAGGAGCGATAAAACCGGTACGAAACTGAAAGATGATATGAACTATGTAGAAAATATCTGTGAAGGATCGCAAAACACTTGCTGTAATCTGCAATTTCTTGTCCAAACCAAGACACTTATTGTCATCCTTGACTATTGGAATATAAAAGAATAATGGATCCACAGAAACAGCAATCACACATGACAAAACAAATATTTTGTTCCACTTTTGGAGGAATTTCCCTTGTGGATTAAGCGTTTTTCTCCCGGAACCAAAGCCTGTACTAAACAGCCTGTTTAGGGAACGGGATTCAATTGATCGTTTCAAGTTTTTAATCCCTCCGGAACCATGTTCCAGACTTTTTCTGAACATACTGGAAACTGAACTTAAGGCTGTTTTGAATCTTTGTGATGAACCTTCATTGCTGCTTCTTTCAGATTTCCAATCATCAAACCTGGTCAATTTACATATATCAGATATAATAATGCATGCCAAGTTCTGTTCACGGGATGCACTACAGTAAAAATCTTATTTGTAAATTTTTAAATGAGGAATTCTGTGGTCAGAGTACGAACACACTGTAGATTTAAGTAGACTGGTAAGTTTCAATTACACAAATATTGTAATGGAACATGCTAGACAAGAGCTAACCTCACAAACTTCTTGGTTCGAGGATTCATTGCCAGAAAGGAATTTGAAATGCAGTCTTAGCTCTCATTAAAAAGCAGGAGCCTCTCCGAATTGACTCAGAATGCTGAAGAAGGATCAATGAAATCAATATTGTAACTAGAAAAAAGAAACACACACACACATTTAGATCACAATTATATATATAAATTATTGAAACTAGCAAACGATATACCACGAGTACTTTGGATTCCTTCAAGCATAAAAAATATCAACTAGAAACATTAATAATTCTGAAGGCAGACAAGTAGTACAAGCAACATAGATGATACACATTTGCAACCATAAAGGCATGAACTATACAAATCAAATAGACACAAATGATGAAACTTTACACGTTTTGCCTAGTTCCAAGTTCATAGGCCGGAATGTTTATATTCCCAACTAGAACAAATTTACATTTTTCTTACACATAAATCAAATTCATACATGAAATAAACAAATTGACTGGAGTTGACATGATAAACAGAAGTTAGTAGTTTAGTCATCAGTATGATAACAGTAAAAAACAGGTTTGTGTTACAGTTTCAAATTTGAAGCAGATAAGTAGTTACAGATCGAATAAGCATATGACTATGCAAACTAAGTTGTTGTTGCATACATGGATATATCAGTGTTTTTGGATGATCACTCTACGGATAACTTAATAAAAAACAACATTCCAGAGTAACTTGTTGTTAATCAAGTAAACAACAGAAACCGAGAATTTAGATGTATCCCTACCCTTGATTACAATCCAATCCAATCCCATCCAAATTAAGAAACAGCAAAAAAGTAATAAAAATTTACCCCCAAATCAATAAAACCCAAGTCAAATTTCAAACAAGATTGATGGAAAGTTGGAAAACAGTAAGTAGATAAACAAGCAACAAAGAGACGCTGATTGAAACGACTGGTTCAAACAAGTGAAAATGAGAATAAATATAAAATAATAATAAATTAATTAAAAAAAAAAAAAAAAAAGTAGAGGAAAGTGGTACAAGAAACTTACGGTTGAACAAAGTGTGAAGTCTGCGGTGATGACGATGAAGAACAAGAAACATACAGCAAGTGATGATAGGGAGAAAGATTTTATTTTTTATTTTTGTTTTGTAATTGTAAATTAAGAAATGAGGGGGGAAGTTTCCGGGATGTTTCTATGCAGTTTGTTTACCAAGTCACAAATGACAAATGAATAAATAAAGACAGACAGAAGAAGAGCGAAAGAATTGGGTCGGGAAGAGAGAGAGTAAAAAACATTTCCGGTCCACGGTGGGAATAATAATATAATATACAGTAATAATCTTACTCTTAAATAAATAAATATAAATTAAATTAAATTAACTTTTGTGACATCATTTTGATTAAATTAAATTAATCAATTAAACTCTCTATTTATTTAATTTTTATATTATATATCATCGAAATTATATTCAATTAATCAATTAGGCCCTCTTATATAGGAGTAGCTTTTACATTATATATCATAGGGGAAGGATCAAGAGGGAAGCTTCAAGATTGGGGGAAGGAGGGAAGCAAACCTCAACCACTCATTTTTCTTCTCTTCTATATTCATCCACAATACCCATTAAATCAATTTAAAACTAAAATTCCAAATTAAAGCATGAAATTCAAAGATTCAACAATCAAAAACATTATGAATCTTCGAATTCATCAATTGCAATCATATATATCTTCAATTCGTCATAATTCTAATTCATCAAAAATTATGAATATTAGAGTAACTTTTGGGTTTTTGAGTAAATTTTGATTTGACAATGAAAACAATAAAATTAAAGGAATTTGATTGTACAAAACTTATAAACAAGTAATTAATCAAATTATGATTGTCATTCCAATTAAATTTTCAGATTGAAAAAATTCCAGACCGTTAACATTCATCTGAAAAGCATGTTAATCAAAATTACAACTTAATACTCTTAAACATTCATTTATGATGAATATTAATTTATATATGTTATTATACACTATTGAATGTGATAACATAACATTCATCGGTGTATAATAATGTATATGCGTTAATATTCATCGTAAATGAATGTTAACGTGCTGAAAAATATGATTTTGATTAACATGCTTTTGAAATGCATGTTAACGATCTGGGAGGTGATTTCAAGTTATTTACAAGTTTGCCACCGCGTTGACTTTTATGTTGACCAGAATGTGTGGCTAGAAATTGCTTCTCTCCTTCCCCCATTTTTTTACTTCCCTATTGATCTTCCCCCATATATCATATATCATTTAAATTAAATTCAATTAATCACTTAGGCCCCTCTATCTACTTATTGTTGTGAATAGTAAGTTATTGTCTTAAATTACAATCTTATACTCACGTATCCACATATATATAAAATAATTTTGATTATAAATTAAAGTACTATTAATTTATTAAAGTAGTAGATATATAAATAATTATAATTATAATCTTATATATAGTAATAAATAAATATAATACAGAAATCAAAGTTAAAACATCATCAATCAAAATCAGATTTAATTAATATCAGATTAATCAATTAGGTTTATATATTTTAATCAAATTAAAAATTATAACCTCTAATTTAATTAAAGAATCAACACCCTGTGTGTATACATGGATTTTAAATCTAGTAACATTATATACGATCACATAATAGGAATAGAGGGTGTGTTTAGTTGAGGGGTATGAACTATAAGTAATGGGTAAGGTAATCAATACATGGGCTTAGTTAACTATAATGCAATGGTTCATTACTTAAAAGTGAGCAATCAACCATTACCCACTAAATTGGGTGGAATGGGAATCATTAACTCCTAATTTCACTCTCTACTTTTGAACCTCTCATCTAAGTTAATTCTCTCCCCTACTATATTAACAGGTAGGATTGGAATCCATCAACAAGAAGTAGATATGTGAAGAATATTCGTTCAAAAAATTTATTATTAATTTATCAATTACCATCTCTTTTATATCATGATTTTCCTTATTTCTGGGTTTCAATAAACAATATGAAACTCCATACGATTTCTGATCTCCAATATATCTTCTTTGTAAAAATGATATTTTTTTTTAATTGTTGAATCTCTTTTGTGAAGCTTTGATTGGCTAAATTACATATTAATTAGTAGCTAGTCATCCGATCCAGACTACTGTACTAGTTTTATGATTAAGCTACATGATTCTAAAATACGTATTCTTTACAAATATCATTAATGTTTTCATTTAGGTATTGAAACAAGTAGGCAACCCCCATTGAATATAGACGTCAAAGAGAAAAAATTTTTTTGCAAGCAACGAAAGTCATTGCTAACCTGTGTGAGTACCAAGCGGCATTAATGAAATGATATAATGCTTTAGCATTCCTTTCCATTCCCTTTGCATTCCCTTACCCTTACCCTTTGCCAATCATGTAACATCCTCTCCAGTGGTCTGGTAATTCTTTATTTAAATTGATTATTTAATAGTTTTAGGAATTACCTGATATTACTTGTTTTACTGTGAAACTTAAATAAATAGGTCCCAGGACTTACTGTGAATAGTGAAATACTATTTGTTTTAAATTATTGTAGTTGACGGTAAAATAAAATAATTTTCTCGCAAATGGGTTTTGGGTTCCAGACGATAGATTTAGGACGGGTATAAAATTAAAAGTAACTGGATATCAAAGTCGGTTGTGAGCCGACCTTAATATCCTTATTTCCTCAAAGTTTCATCACTTCCTTTATACCAAAAATTTGCAAAATTCTCCAAATCAAGAAACCATAACCAAGTTTCACCAATTCGTTTGTGTGATTTTGATTCTACAACATCAGAACTATTAACATCATCATCTTAAACGTCATCATCTTCTCCATCTTGTTCACTTTCATCTTCTTTAAAAGTGAGTTTGATTTTGAGTGATTGAATCAAATTGAAGCTTGATGTATTGTTATTAGGTGTTATTTGATGTTAGTGAAAGTGTTAGAAACCATAGAAATGAGTTTTTCGGAGTTTTGGTGAGATTTAAGTCGAATTTTCGTAGCAGCAGCGAAATCCTCGAAACCCAGTTCGTCCAACGAGGCGAGCTGAGTTCCCGCGAAGCGAGTTGAGTCTCGCTGAGCGAGTTGAGTTCTGCGAGTCGAGATGGCTTTGCGAACCGAGATGGTTCTGCGAGCCGAGTTACTTCGTTGCGAGTCGAGTTTCTGCGAACCGAGTTGACCTGCGAGTTGAGATCACTGCGAACCGAGATTTTTGTTTCGCAACTTTTAAAAGTGTAAAAGACCTTACACCTTTAGTGACTAAAAATTTATAAGTTTTTATATCAACTCGGATTGAGCTGAAATTCGCATGTCCACTCGGAAACGGCCCAATGATCAAGACTCTATTTTAAAAGCCTAGTCAGTTTTTGGCCATTCGGGGTCATCTAGGGGTCCAAAATGGCATTTTTCAGTTTTTAAACGTCATTTTGAGACTTTCTGAATTTATTTCAGATTGGACTTTTATTTGTTTAGATTTCAGGGACTTACCTGATTTGATAAATATGTTAGAATGATAATTATGGAACAAGTTACTAACTTGTGTGTTATGTGGTGTTTCAGATACTCCAAAGACTCGGTGATATAAGACTGCTGAGTGTGGAATCTACAGAGGTATCGGTGAGTGGATTTGGAACTCACCTTTTGATTTAGTTGTAACTGTTTGGTTACAACAAGTGAACGTAGATGTGTTTATTAGACTGTTTAGTCTGTGTTATTGATTATTGATCTACGTGATATGTGAACCTCTGTGTATCAGATTATTGAGGTCAACGTGTAGTTGGACTTTTTGGTTATTATGTGATTTACACAGGTTTTGATTCATTTGTTGTGTTTGAAACCTGTGTATGAATTTAATAACCAATAGTTATCGGTCTCGTCCGTTATGGCCATACGGATATGTACGGTAAGTGTTCTTGGGGAATCCCCGGGTATTATGATATCCCAAGAGCCACCGATCCTCATTAAAATATGTGCGTTTACGATTATTTGGTGTAAACTCATGGTTAAAGCTAAGTTGAATTGTGTGTGATAAATCCATTCACTTAGCTTCGTGCTAATCCCTCATTTACTTCCTGCAGGTTATGAATAGATATGTGGGTAGACAGGAAGTTGATGCCTTTGGCAAGGGATGTTTGACTGCTCTGTGAACTCTGATATAGTTTTGTTATAAACTAAGTTTGGAATCATATAATACCCCGTTTGTGTAATATGTGTACAAGGTTTTAACAACTTTAAACTATGTGGTGTATCATATTTTGAAAAAGTTATGTACATTTCCAGTATATATAATAGTAAAGTATGTTTTAATATACGCTTCCGAGTAAAAATCATATAATATTGATGTTCAGAATGAGGGGTGTTATAAATCCCCACTTTGAACCAAACGTCCCCTAAGATTATGAATGATATCTTGATATCTTGACCTGATCTTGAAGGATTATTACTAGGCTTTTAGGGCCCACCCATTTTCTTTTACCACTTTCAACCCCCTTACTTTTTGGCTTCTTGTACATTTAATCTCCGAGACTCTTAATCAATGACTGACTTCCTCCACCACCGCTCTAAAATACCTACAGTCAATCAAATTTTAAGGAAATAATGATTAGTTCAGTTAGGTGGTGTTATTTCATATGAAGCATTTACATTGTTAATATGGATTGTTCTAATATATATATATATATATATATATATATATATATATATATATATATATATATATATATAAAAGTGACTGATATATGCATATTAATTAATAAAAAGAGTTATGAATGTAGTAAAAATGAAACTTTATCAAATACTATTTAATAATTAGTTATGTGTACATTATGTATATGTATATCTATGTGCAGTAAAAAGGTATAACTGACTATCTAACGGTTCCATACCGACCGCTTCCGCGGTTAACATGGCAAAGATAAATCACGTAACTCGTGCTTAAGGGAATATGGGGATAGGGATTAAACTCATAACCTCCGCATTATTGTTGCATGTCTCTCACCGAGTAAGTTACAATCGAGGGAACGTGTACAAAAGCATATATGTTTGTATCAATGCAATCTTATATTACTATACTACATGGTTGGCGCTCAGTCACATTGACTTCACTTCTCGACCGTAAGATTTGTCTTGACTTCAATCTCCACCCTCTAATAGAGAATGAACGGTTACAGGATTTCTAACCCATCGCTATCTCATGGCAACCCCCTGAATCTTCAACTGTCTCCCTTTCCTCAAAACCGTTCGGTAACCCACAATTAAACCGATCACTCTCCCCGAACCGGTCACTAATCACTCCATTACTATTTTTCCCATTCCACTAAAATCTCTGTTGCCATCACTTTACCTTCTTCTTCATGTACCTGTCCGTGAATGAATTAATTTAAGTTTTGAAGTTTTATATGGATAACTGAACAACGAATCATTAATGACGATTATTCATTTTTCCATCATCGCAGGGAGAAATTATGTCCAATGTAAAGTTGTAAACCAACACTAGAGGATAGCGTTGGGTATATTTTTGCCCTAACCTCGATTGTTGCCTAATTATGTTTCTTAGTTGTGCTTTCCATTTTGTTAATATTAATTGCTTACAGACATAGATGAAGTTTTCCATTTTTCTCGAATATAATCAAATTGATGGCATTTTGACATACGGTTAATTTAAGTGAAAATTTATTGTGTCTTCCCAGATATGTTCAACAGGTGTTATTGTTGTAGTTTTTTTGTTAATTTTTTGTTTTTTTTCAATTATTCAATGTAATCACATGAGGTGTCGTCGATTGACTTGATCTCCCTATATTAGAAATATATCTGTTGGATTACCTTTCGTGGATTTTATCAAAGTAGCTTAAAGTTGCTGACTAGGTATATAAGTATTACTTTTAATGTGTTTTACCTTCATTAGGCACTTACCGAGGTTTTTTCTAATCTAGATAATGGCATCTCTACTGAAGTACTAGCACCAAACAAAGCAGAGTGATGGTTTAGTTTTGTGACATTGTATATAGAAATTGCTCATAAGGTTTGCTAAGTTTTCATTTTATTATCATTACTATATTAACATTATATGTTTGTTGTTATCTTAATGTTACATGCTATTGACTTCACTATGCAAGCATTTTTTTCTATAATTTTGTAATGTGATTTGATTTATCAGGTTGTTCTTGGCTTGTGGTTCGTTATTTATATTGCCAATGTCTCACTGTCAATTGCGCCTCATACTTATAGCTAACTACTTATTTTAGATAACTATACCTTATTTTGCAGTCTGTTGGATCAGGGACTATTCAATCCCCACTCAAGGTTGAGTTACTCTTCCTCCTGCAAATTGGTCTGGTTCGGTAACGATTTTAAAAACGACCCAATCCGAACTGGGTCCATTCTAACATGTTACCCAACCCGTCAGTTTTGCTACCATTAATTTGGTAAATAAATCTTATATGTGTTGTCATTGGTTCTTATACATTTTCCAACAATTAGTGTCGAATATTTATCACATCAAATGGTTCTATGAAGGTTAGTCGTGTAATTGGCTGTGAAGGTACATGGTCTGGGGTACAACTAATGTACTATGTCGAAAATATCAGCGATCTCATAATGTATTTCATATAATGTGGTCTTGTTTGACTGGTTCGTTGCCTGGACTCCGTGGTCTCTCTGGTCGTCTTTTTTTATGTGCCGACCCATTTCATTTTAGGTGTTGCCCCGTTGGCCATTGCAGTTAAAGTGAATGACCGTGGAAGCAAATAAAAGTTGGGCTTGGGACGTTAATTTGAAAGGTGATGTTCTAGGTCAAATCCATTTCTGGTGACCATTTCAGGTGAGCCTTATGGGTACAAAATTTTTACTTATATCAAACATAGTCTACAATGTTGTAATGTGAATATGTAATTGTTTAAATTTTATCATTTGTTTGTTTTCATGAATTGAGTCTCAAGTCAAGTATTGTATCATATATTCATAACAGTAATTGGCATATGAAGTTACCATAAAGCAAAGCTTAAAGATCTGAAAGTTATTGCTCTTTACGATTAACATGACATGATGACATGGATGAAGAACATCACATTGCGATTGATGGAAAGTTTTGCATTATTTGACAAGCAGGGAAGACACGAAACATTCTACCTCAACATTCTCAGTTGTCTAATTTTGTTTTTACTACTTCTCTTTTGAGCTGTATAATCTTCAATTTTTCCTTTTACTAATATGAAAAGACGCTCATCATGTAGATATCTTTATATATTCATCTTGGACAATCTACTCCAATTGAAAAAATGAAGAACTATAAATTGTTTGGATTATTTACTCTGTCAGACTTTATTTAAATGTTCTTAAAGAGAACTATATTTTATTGTTTAGATGATGCTTCAAAAAGATTACTATCGAGTCTGTTCTCTTTTATTTATACCCGCTTACTAATTACTTTTACGTCTATTAATGTTAAAAGGGATATGATATAATAAATTTATGTACTAAAAGATAGTTTACCCGGGGCACCGCCCGGGTATAACACTAGTTAGTATTTAATTAAAATGAGATACAAACTAGTTTACAATCAAATCAAAGTGAAATGTTCAAAATATAAAATGGGAGTCTCATTTCGTTTCCACATAAACGTAATGTTGACTTGGTATATAGAAAATATATATCTTTATATGATCATAAAAAAGGTGTTAATTGCACCTCGCTTTGCGATTGGATTGTTACAAACATATAGCTAGCTGTTTGTAAATGCGTACATACATATACAAAGCTGATTGATCGTATATTGCTACTCTAGTAATGTTAATTATGTAATTCGATCAAATTTATGTATGTGTATCTTTTGAAATAAATGTTAAAATGATAAATTTAATATGTTAGATGTATACCACTATACCTACTTTGTTAACATCACACATCTTTCATGGGATTCTTTTTTTATTTCCTCAAATTATAGGGAAATTAAAGGATTCGTCCAATTTTTTGAACAAGTATAAGAACTTGACCTTCTTAAATTTTTTTTGGCGTTTTGCCCATCCTGACGCAAATCGCAAGGTTGCGATTTGTGACCCGTACTTGTGATTTGCGACCCGGCTATAACTTTGATCGTGACCGAGAATTATAACTTCAATAGCAAGTCGCAAATCGCAAAAATCATTTTTTGGTGGCAGACGCAAAATGTCGCACCCTGCCGCGGCGGAAACACGGCAGGGCATACGACTAATCCGAATCATTACATAAAGTCACAACGAACGACCTCTACATGATTCGTTTTAAAAATACATTTCAAAAATACATTTCTTGAAGTAATGTTTACAACCGAGTACATAAATCCTAGAGTTCACATCTATTGTCTAGAGATTTTAATACATAACTAATTTTACATAATTCAGTAATGCAAGGAAAATCTCTGTTATAAGCTGTTGAAAAATATGTGACTCTAGCTATTGCTTCCAAAGCAATCCTACTGCGTCTGTGGACCTGAGAAATATACGCTAAATGGTCAACAATAATGTTGGTGAGCTCACAGGTTTAATAGTTGAAAAGTAAGTATGAACCACAAGATTTCCAATGTGTTGCACGCATGCAAAAATGTATATACTATTGCCATGAGCTCATAGTTTGAGCTTAATAGTATGTTGTGTCTCTTGCGAGTGCCTAATCAAACACTCGTTATGAACAAATATTAATGCGTCCGTTTGACATAGCAGTCGTGATGGCGCGACTACCCCGGATGGGGAGTGTCAATTCCAAATAGTACTATTTACTAATATTCACGCTTAAGTAACGATAACTAACGAACTATGATTGAGAGGACTTTATTGATTAGTATGTTACTCATGCAATCCGTATATCGTGTTTTCAGTACTTGTGATCATAAAAAGCTGAGCAGTGTATTCTCACCCCAAGGTAAAAATAGTAAAAGTGGGACTATGAGACTCACATGAGTCTTGTATGCTTGCGTTTCAAAATAAGCAAGTTGTTTCCAAATCTGTAACCTCTTGGCGCCCTGAACGCGTAAGGTTATATGTAAGTGGAGGGTTAATGGTCCACCTATGCTAGTTGTTCACTCAACTAGTATGTACAAATGTTTAATGTTTACGAAAACGTGTACGGCCCGTTGGTGACGTTTTGTAATAATAATCTTCTATAAAATTATTATTATATTCGTTTCGTTGTATACTTTGTAAAAGTATATGTTAACTGTTTCCGAGTTGCTTTCAAATGTAGTTCATTTGTTATTAACGTCGAGTCAAATATGTTGTGACAATTTCAAGTGGACAGACTGTGTTATGCGACACTAGTTGCGACAATCAGATGGGTCTCAGTGTCGCTAGTTGCGAGAATCAGAAGTGTTGTTTAGCGTCGAAGTTGGCGAGACTTCAAATTGTGGTCTTAGTGTCGCGGGTTGTGATATAACGCCCTCTATTTCACGGCCATTTTTTTTAAACATATCGGAAGCGTATAATTTAAATTCATACATCTTAGATTGCATAAATTACATTTCAAAAGTGCAATCCACTCATACATGAACCTTTAAGCTAGATTACCATAATAATTACAAACACTAAGTTTAGGTGTTGTAAAAATCCAAAACATAATGTTAAACCATTAACATGTTTATATAATTCAGAGTGAGCCGTCAAACATTCCATCAAACCCGACTTCTTGCCACCCACTATCAAAAGATTATCCTGCAAGAAGTGATGAGGGGGATTAGCACAAAGCTAAGTGAATAGATCCATAACTATCAACCTAAATCAGATTAACAATTGTTTACAGCTAAGCATCATAAACAACTAGCTTCAAAGAGGATCGGTGGTCCTTGAGGTACCCTACTGCCGCGGTGGCCCCCAAGTAACACTTACAACCAACTGAAGGCCAATTCAGTGGTCTAACCGATAGTTTGGTACTATTACTACATACAACACAATTTCAATAAACAACACATGTGTAAAGCACTTATGTTGTCTAAGTAATAGTACCCAAACCCAATCCCTGTTGACCTCTGAAATAATGCACATAACCCATAATCATTATGGCAATATGCTAACGTAACAATGTATAATAGTAAAACCATATTTACCCGTTGTAACCAAGTTGTTATAACCAATTTAGACTGAGAGTCATTGATCCACTCACCGTTATCTCAGTCTCCAACTCAGAATTCATATATTACTGAGTCTTCGGTTGATCTAATAACAAACAGAACAATGAGTTAGTGACTTACTAATTATTAATTAAATTACAAATATCATACAATTAAATAATACATATTTTTCCAATACCAACTTAAATCATTACATATTAAATCTTTAATAAATAAAATATATTCTGGTTCCACATCACTAAAACACAGATACCCAAAAGAAATCAAATATCATCAACATACCCGATCGGGTCACTGGCCACACCCGGTCGGGTCACTAGCCATACCCGGTCGGGTCACTAGTCACACCCGGTCGGGTGACAAAGAAAAATCCGAGATTTTAATTTAAGTCCCGTGCTGAAGTCATTTTGTTCTAATTCACACGATCGGCTAAGTTTACGCGATCGGGTATCGCTACATACCCGTCCGGGTATCATAGCTTACCCGTCCGGGTGAGGTTAAAAACCCAGAAACCAGATGACCTTCTGCAATTTTCAGCTCCGAACCATAACCCCAATTTTACAAAAACTCAGTTGCAATACACGATTTTATCTAACAAATAACCTCAAATATCATCAATAAACATAGTATAACAACAAACAACATAATCTAACCTCAAATTCTACACATGCATCAATAATCTAACCTAATTTTAACCAAACTCAAACACATATGTGTAAATGGGTAAAATCAACTTACAATCAAGATAGTAACAAGTTGATGATGATGAATGCAAGATGTTGAATCAAGATCACAGCCACAAGAATGATTGCTAGATGATTTCACTTGTTTCTTTCAAATTTTCTAAGTGTGATTGAGAGCATATGGGTTAAATGAAAATTCTTTTTTTTTTTTTTTGTAAGTGTGGGAAATAGGTGTCGGTCTCACCAACTAACTCAGTATGAGGTGGTGTAATTTTTTATTTCCCTCTAAATATATTGTCTGAAACCTAAAAACCATTTGCGAGAACAATAAGTTTTATTTTACCGACAATTATAACAATTTAAAAGAAGCAATATTTTACTATTCACAATAAGTCATTTAACTAATTGACCTATTAGTTTCAACAATCAAATAATGTAAAATTATTTATAACATATCTAAATAATACAATAAAATAAAGAAATTACCGTATTACTCCTAGGCCCATAAAGAGAATGTTACATGTGAGAATTATAAATATTGCGACACTCGATTTAGTGTCGCAGGTTGCGAAAATTAGAATATTGTGACACTCGACTGAGTGTCGCAGGTTGCGACAATTTGAGTATTGCGACACTCGACTGAGTGTCACAGGTTGCGACAACCGGGTCCCAAGTACGACACTCGGGGTCCGATGGTTTTCGTTTTTCGTCTAAGTGTAAACGTAAAAGTGTCGTTTTTCGTTTGTGTTATATTTGTATATTTTCGTGCGAGTTTTATAATAAACTACTTAAAACTCGTTTTTGGGCTAAAAGCTTAGTCTTTAAATAATTCGGCCCAATTTTTAACGTATCGGGCCTCGTTTATTGACTTGGTCAAACCTACTCGTTTTGACCCAAAACTTTTACACGACATCTAAAAATGTTTAGTACTTGTAAAAGGTAAGTTTTATGATTTTTGGCAAACCCGAAAGTGTTGTTATTTAAAGTATCTAAAAACAGTCCCTGGGTCCGATTTGTCCAGATTTTACCCTCTTTTGTGTCCTCGTTTTGACCAGTCAAACCTTCAAGATAAATTACAAATTTTTACTAACAATCCCACATGTGTCAGCTTTCTAAAAATGTAAATGACATATTTTTTTGTTAAGATTAAGTGGTCCAAAATAGATCATATATTAACATAGGTCCAACAGCTCAAATTTCGTCTATATGTCCAAAGATCTAATTATTGTACTAGTTATACACCACTTCACGAAATGAGATTAGACTAGTTTTGAAGCTAACTAAATTGTGACTTTTAGAAAAAAGTCTCATGTTATTTTGATCTATGTACATTGACTTATGTCATCTTGAAGTTGGCCCAAAAATCTGACTTTGAAAACAGATTTGCTATGTCGACTATAAAATTCATTTTAAAGTATCAAATGTTGTCCAAAAATCATGAAACCAGTTAGAAATTAATGATAACATCTTGAACTTAATTGTTGACTTTCGATTTGACATTTTTGGTTGTGTTTTGAGTTCGTTTCCACTCGTTGAAATCGTAAGAGTTTTCTGACCAGAATATGATTTGTACTTTTATATATATTTGTTGTTTCAAAACGTTTTAAAGCATAGTTTTGACATATTTTTGGACAAGATCAAGATGAGTGAGCCATCTAGCATGTTCATAAATGAAATCATGAAAGAAATGCAAGAGAGAAGTGTTCTAACAAAGATCTAGATGAAGAAAGAAGAAGATGATGATGGAGCTTGTTCTTGTGCCTTGTTTCCTTGCTAAAATGATGGTGGATGATGATGATGATGATGGTGGTGGTGGTGGTGGATGGTGGTTGTGTGGTGGTGGCTAGCCTTGGGCCGTTTTTGAGAGAGAGAGATGAGAGAATAAGAGTGAAAGAGTGGGAAGGAGTGTGGAAGTAATGAATGAGGTGTGGTATTGTTGTGTGTTGGTTAAGTAAAGAAAGCATGGAGGTGATGTGAGGGGGAGAGGATGGGGGCCGGTTCTTGCCGTCCACATGGGTGTGGCTTGACCAAATTTTTGCTCCCTAATTTTGTTGTTACGTGTTTTGGTCGTTTACCCGTTAATTGCTTTTTGCGTTTATTTGTTAAACGTTAGTTATTTAACGATTAGTTAAGCGTTAACTTTTCTTGAAGTATTATTGCAAATACTTTATTTTATGTTTTCAAAATGTTTGTTGAGTTTCGTTTGGTTGTCGAGTTCGATCCATGAACTTTCGTTGCGTTCGTTACGTTTTATATAAAGCGTATAAACGTTTGCATATTATTATAACGTCATAATATAAATGTAAATAACTACTACTTAAAAATAGATTTACGTTATTTACGAAAAAGTGCATCACCAACGTCCGTATTACTGTCGGAATCCATCCGATTGTTTTGCGTAATTACAAATAATTACGTATATGTGTGTGTATATATATATATACAAACTGTTACAAGTATTTAGCTTAATTCAAAACTAAATACACGTAATAATGTTCTAGCTTAAGGTAAATACTACCCTTAAGTGCCGGTTGTCACACAAAAACAATTGGGCGGACGCAAAACATAAATTTTTATGGGTGGAAGCAAAAGGTCAAAAACGATTGGGCGGACGCAAAGCGCAAATTTGTATGGGCGGACGCAAAGCCCAAATCCTTTTGCGACCCGTTCACGCAAATTAACTCTCGGCCACGTATCAAGCACACGAGCTAGTTGCAAATCGCAAGCAACGGGTCGCAAGTCACAACTTGCAACTGGATGGGGCAAATCGTCAATTTTATTTTAGAAAGGTAAATCGTTATATTTGTTCGTAAAAATTGGAAAATCTTTTAATTTCCCCAAATTATATCAGTTTGTATGCATTTTATAACTTTACGTATTCTTTGTTGTTTTTTTTTTTGTTTCTAAATGTTTTAATTAATTATGCATTCATCTGGATTATTCATTTTCCACCACAAAATTTTTAATCAACGTATGTATATCATTCAAACAATTCATCCACATGCAAATTCCACTATAATTAATTACTCGTGTGAATCCCAAATCCTCATGAATTATTTGTTAATGATAAACTCAAGATACATTTCTTAAAATATCAAAATGAACTGAGAAGTTAATTAGTATGTGAATCGATCATAAGGGTTAATATAATGAGCCCTAAATGCCCGCCCTATTATGAATAGAAGTGATTGTTAATACTTAATACAATATGCCCTAAATGCCCTATTATGAATAAAAATCTAAATTAGATCATCATCATCATCATCATCATCATCATCATCATCATCATCATCATCATCATCGTTGTTATTATTTTGACGACTACTAAGAAATGAAGATGCCAGTAGATTTGTTATCTGTATTGGGATCTTGTTACCTTTTATATAACAAAGAAATAAAAATAATTAAGTATACCGAGCATGTCAATATTATATTGATGAAGCATTTAATTTATCATATGAGTATCGTTAAAAAAAGGGAATTGATAAATACAACACCAAAGTTGTTTAATACAACAAACTGTTTATAGCTCACTGTACAAGTATACAGAAGCACAACTTTGTTGTGTGAAACAAAATTGGTGTTTTATTTATCAACACCCTAAAAAAAAGTATTGTATAAGTAAATAAATGGATTTGTCTCCAGTTTATAGATAAAATTAATGATTAATAATTACACATGCTTTGATCTCAAACTAATGATTTATTTAATGAAACATACCATGATTCAGACTAATTTATTGTTGTTAAACACATGCAATGGTTGTGAACCAATTAATTGATCGATAAACACATGTCTCATGACTCTGACATCATTACAGATTTGGTCATAAAATTTATTCGAACAGATTGCATTCAGTTATTAGCTTATTCATTATTCTATATCTATTTCTATAGATTTTAAAAACTATTTTATGTCTTGCACCCTAATGAAATTTAAAAACTCATTCAAATGTGTAATTTTCATTTTCGGTAGAGTAAATTGCATGAATGGTCCATGTAGTTTAGATACGTTTTCATCGTCACTTAATATGTTTTGTTTGTTGAATGAACAGTCTAAAAACTTAAACGTTGTTTGACACTTAAAAACTTAAACGTTGTTTGACACTTAATTCCTCCTCTGTGTAATTTATAGCTAGTGGTGTAATTATATATATACACACACATCCAACGTGTAATGTAAGTGTGGATTAATTAAAGTCGACCCACTACCCCCTTGTCCTTTTTAGTCCAACATAACAATCAAAGAGTTGATTACGACTATGAGGGTATGTTTGGTAGGAGGGAATCGTTGAGAATGGAATCGACTTGAAAGGGAATGAGTCTAGAGAAACATAATTCATTCAATTGTTTGGTGCTACTAGAGAATCAAAATAGAGAAATTTACTAAAGAATCATTCTCATGTTTGGTAAATTTTATACACGATAATGGAGATGACTATAACAATCAATTGGTTTTTCAAGTTAGAATTTAAATGGGAATTGTTTTGAGCTCAACATTGCATGACCGAAAAACAGAGTACATAATTCATACCAATCATGTCGTCATCATCATCATCATCGAAAACAATCGAGTAAAAAAAAAAAAGTTATGTCATCATCAAGTTCACCGTAACTAAAGTTAAGAAATTAAAACACACATTTAAAAACAAACATTTTATTGCAAAGCTTTAATTTTTCAACAAAAAACTATTTAAATAAATGAACTCAAACAGATCTTCAAAAACAAATCCGTACATAGACTACAATAACGATCGGAAGAACGAGCGAATTTAGCATTAGTCTAACACAAATCCACTATAACAACAGTGATCGGTATGAATCTATTTAGAATAGTAGAGATGAAGAGGAGGCTAGGATTTCGGTGATGATTGATACGCTTTCGTGTCGACCAACCTGATAAGGCGAGATATAGCATGAAAGAGACGATTAGAAGATCTGAGTTAGTACAGATGTCGATGAAAGCCGTCGGAGATGTAGCAAGCAGAAACCTTTCAATCGCCAGGGGAAAAAGTGAGGCTAGGGGTTTGTGTGTTTTTCAAAAATTTGATAGAATGTGCAAGTCACGTGACTCTACACACTGTCCCTAATCTTTTCAAGGGCTTCTTATTTTAACCGAGAATGATACGGAGAATGAGCTAAATTTCCATTCCTCTCTATTCTTCCTCTTTTTTAAAGGAATGGATAAGTGGGAAAGAGAATGGAATTTTGATTCCTCTCTTCCATTCTCCATCTCAAACAAACAAGTGAAAGAGCTTCATTCCATTTCTCTGATTCCCTTTCCATTGTACCAAACACACCCTAAAGATAAAAGGGAGATTGCCCATGTTATGAGTTTCTCCCAAGCAAGTGAGCAACTAGCGACTTGTTTGAAATTGACCCTAAGCGAAAACTTTTACAATTCAAATCAGCACACTTTTAGGTAAATGGGTTGACATTAGCACCTTCAGCTTCTATCAGCCGCATGTAGTAATCCTGACTCCAAGATAGCAAAGACTAATCAGACGATGGAACAAACAGAAATTGAAGTGTACATATGTAATGTGATGCAAGAGCGTTTGGTGACAACAAGTTACCTACTGCAAAGGGTACTTATGATGGTTGACAACATGGTAATGGGGAAAGAATTGCAACATCTTTCTCGTATAAATAATTGCACCTTGTATACAACACTGTACATAGTCCCCCATTCATTACAACTTGAATCACTAACTTCTACTACTATCATTTATGCCAATACAAGCTCTCCTTCCTCTTGTTGCAGTTCTTGAACACCTATAACTCCTTGCCCTTCTTGGTACGGAACCAGAATCCGCTTTATTTCTTCTGCATTTAGCGTCTCATATTCCAATAGGGCATTTGCCAAAGCGTGCAATGCTTTCTCGTGCTGCAAAACCAAAGTTTTAGAGAACTATATCTCGGTAAGAGATGTTGGGTCAAATAACATGTCAATACAGGTAAAATTTACGAACCGCCCCAAGTTGGGATGACCTGAAAAACCTTTTCTTACTTTATTCAAAATATATAATATATTAGGAGGTTTTAGCATTTGGGTACAATTCATACAGCTTTTGGGTTGTTTAACCCGTTTACTAAAACACTTAGCTTAACCCATTTGACCCGTTAAGAAAGTAAGCATAATTTAAATCACCCTGCTTGTACATGAACATGTAAATGTTGCCAGCCCTACAATATGTAATGACCATATATGAAGAAACAACTATACAAACCTTCTTCAGCAAGGACCTCACACGTTCGTAGGCGTCTTTTAGGAGTTTAACAACCTGAAAAATGAATTGGAAGTTAAGTACCATAAGAAATTGCCTTCAGCGAATACATGCTTTGGATTGAAGAAACATACCTCAGCATCAATACGCGATTGCATTTCGGAGCCTGGTCGCTCCTTTATATGAACTGGTCCGATCACGTCACTCATACCGCAAGAAGATACCTTTCATACAGTACAATGAATACGATGAGCATAACAACATAGCATGATGAAACATAAACAAACTCTGGTTCACATAAGATGAATGAAATACCATATATTGAGCAAGTTCTGTAGCAGACTGAAGATCACTGCTAGCACCAGTGGTAATATGGTCACGACCAAAAATAAGCTCTTCTGCAACTCGTCCGCCCATACAAACATCAAGCCGTGCCAATAATTGTCTCTTGCTTATGGATGTCTCATCATTAGATGGCAGCTGTGTGACCATTCCTAAAGCAGATCCACGTGGCATGATTGTTGCCTTATGAATTGGATGGGCACCATCCGTATTCAATGCAACTATTGCATGACCACTCTCGTGGTAAGCAGTCAACTGAAAATAGGGATTACTCATAGACATGTCAAAATGAATACCAGGGTTAAAATTCAATGTAACAAATTACACACCTTTTTTGAATCTTCAGATAGGAACATAGTTTTCCGCTCTGTGCCCATAATAATCCTGTCCTTTGCAAACTCCAACTGTGATGCATTTAATTTCTCAGCACCTTCAACAGCAGCCTTAATGGCGGCAACATTGACTAAATTTGCCAAATCTGTAGCAAAAGATTTGTTGATGAATCTAGCATGGAACTTGACCATTCAGGTGACTGAAAAAACTTGACAGTGGGTGGGGTTGAGATTCATTAAGTTTCAAATAAAAAACATACCGGCACCATTAAACCCAGGTGTACCACGTGCAATGGCTTTCACATCAACATCATCAGCAAGTGGTTTATCCTGTAAGTACAAATCCAGAATCTCTTGACGACCCCTCACATCTGGATTTTGAACAACAATCTAGAAAAAGATCCATTATTATTAGTATATTCGAAAAGATGGAGCTTGTAAGGTGAAATAGGAATAGCTCTTTATAGATTCTTAATGAACTTACATGTCTATCAAATCTACCAGGTCTTGTTAAAGCGGGATCAAGAATATCAGGCAAGTTTGTCGCAGCCATCAAAATTATGCCCTGTATAAAAACCACATTTACAAATTTGAAGGGTAAACATATCGAAAGAAGATATTGAGTTTGTTTGCACCTCATTCTGCTCAAACCCGTCCATTTCCACAAGTAGTTGATGCAATGTTTTCTTTGTATGACCTTCCCACTGCTTTCGAGTCGATCCAACAGCATCTATTTCATCAATGAAGATGATGCATGGAGCCTAAATAAACAGCAAAGCATTTAGCTATAAATAGCCAATGTAACCTTGTAATCTTTTTGCTCTGAATATCTAAGAGCTACACTTTAAATAAACAACAATGTTTGATCTAGTTAAATGCAAAAGATAGTTATGACCTTTCAAACAAAAATCCTGAATTCAAAGAACAGTTAACAACGAACCTTCTTCTTTGCTGCTTGAAACAAGGATCTTACTCTTCGAGCACCAACACCGACAAACCTGAGACAGGAAAAGAAACATGTAAGTACTCCGAATATAGCCTTTGACCAATTGACCATATGTAAGAACAAAATTACTCTATCGTTATGCTACAAGTGCTCATTCAGATTCGTTATACTAGACACCAGATTTCAAATTCCTATGAGCGAAAAAGTGATTCGATAAACATCACACATACCATGCCACGATTACAGAAGCATACCCAATACACCAGGTACATTAAGTGAGCAATTTAAAATTTTGAACACATAAAATTAAGGCATGCCCACCCAAGAAAGTCATAGACAGCAACATGTTGATGATAGACTGTAAAAATACAATAGAATAAATACTTACATTTCCTCAAATTCTGAACCTGCTCTGTAGAAAAAAGGAACGCCAGCTTCTCCAGCAATTGCCTTCAACCATATTTTTACATATGAAAATCTTTTCGCTTACTTTCAAAATTTTACAAAGTAAAATGTATATTTATTCGATAAGTACTTAATGAATACTGTAACAGTATCAAAAGAGTACACGCATACCCCAAACGCAAACCGTACAGACTGTGGTTTATAAATATGATTACACTTAGTTGCACTACCAAATCATCCAGAGTGAATTCAAAGATTCGAGAACGCTCGATGGATACATATTATTTTACAACTGACCTTGGCAAGTAGAGTTTTTCCTGTTCCAGGGGCACCAGTCAAAAGTATACCCTGCAAAATAATCCAGCAGACTTCTTATGAGTAGAACTGTAGAGTATATCAAGGATGCAGAAAAAGCAGATTAACGCAGTTAAGCATAAATCAATCACACACACACACACACACCCACACCCCATACATTCTATATACCAAGTACAAACCTTTGGTAGCTTCCCACCAAGTCGAGTAAACTTCCCTGGGTTTTTTAGGTACTCCACAACTTCCTCAAGCTCTTGTTTGGCATCATCACAACCTTTAACATCCTTAAATGTTTTTACATTCTGCAAACAACCATTTCATGACACAGATTAGACACTAATTAGCTTAATAGACACACTAAAAAAATTGATTCCTATATTTATATGCAACTGTAACTTCACTATATATGTTGAACATAAGAGAGCTGTAAAGAAAATTTTGTTTACCTTCTCGGGTGCAATCTCTTTATTTGAATCTTTTGGAGTGTAAGAAGAACTTGAGCCAACACCAGAAGCTCCTATACCGCCTAAACCACCAATATATTTCTGAAGTGCAGCAGCGCCCATTACCCTGAACAAGGAAAAACCAATAGTACTTCAACAATGATTCAACAAAGGATACAAACATTTTACACCTGACATTCTTTCTACCAAGAGTATAAATGGTAAAATGGGCAAGACGGATCAAAACAGAACGCAGTCAAGTAGTTAAATTTTTAGGACTACTCAAAACGGGTTCGGTTGACTCGGCAACATTTTTGCTTTCCGTTATTTTAATATACAAATTATACGTATAGTACTATAGTGTCTATGATTACATAAACTATTTACGGAGTATTATACTAGTAGTCAATGTTTTCAGCAATTAGGGAAGTTGAAAACACTCAAACATACTTTGGGTGAGTTGTAAGACATTCAGCACGTTCGGCAAATTCTTTTACCCGTTTGACCCACTATATATAGATTATAACCCACATCGACCTACCTTCACATAAATGGGTTGATATAACCCGCAACAACGACAGTCGACAATAGGTCTACATCCTCTCCTTACTCTCTATTCATCCTTAAATCTAAACCTTTAGCAAACACGTATAAATTGCATAAATATATAAATAAAAATTCATACCACATTAAGCCAATAGCAACTGTAAATAAGATCGTTGAGATGAGCTCCTGTGCAAAACGAGATGATCTACTTGACACTTTTGGATCAACCTACAGGCGACAATAAATGCTAAAGTCAAACAAACAAAAACCAACAATCTCCTTTATGGAGAGATTACCAGGATAACTGACCTACAATTTCCAGACATGATTGTGATACAATACTAAAGATGTCTAAAGTAAAGTTAGCATGAAATCTCACCATCATTACATGCAATGGCTGCCTCTCAGATATGCCAGGATTTAGAAAGGACTCATCCAGATTTCCTGATGCCCGTTGCTGCAATTCTTGTAACTGAAAGTGGATTGTAATGCACACATTATTAGACAGAAGCCAGATATACTCAAAGACTTCACGATAAATAAAATATACATAAATACTATATACCAGTGCAGGAAGACCGGAAGGCTTTCCAGATTGCTCATCAGGAAGATATTCAGCAATGGCATTAGTGGCTACCAAAGCTCGAATATATTCTGCAACTCCTCTACTGTCTACTGCATATTGCCTTTCCTCAAAACGCCTTATGACAGACTCCGGACTGAAAATGATAATAATAGTAATAAAAATGAAGAAAGATAGTTTATAACTAACTGCTGGTCCAGAGTCCAGACGCTTTGTAACTTACCAACAATAGAAAAGTGGACCCCTACAACGCTAAGATCCCATACAACTTTCAGAAGCTAGGTATCTCTGTTTGAGTTTAGTATAAAGGCAAGTTATTCATTTCTGCAGCTATATCCCTGATGGTCTACTTAAGTATTGATAGATTATCAATGATCATTACATGATGGAAAAAAAATTATACAGAATACATTCCTAAGAATATCAGTGGGTTAACATACATGTACACTTGATCTACTACGGACAGACGCATATGCAAAATTCTTAACAATATTACAATACGGTTCTTTCGATGTGCACTTAAAATCAATGTTTTGCTAAAAGTAATTATGATTATAACTTTCTAGTTATTCAGAGCCAGAATATTCAGACTAAGAAAACCTAACTATTGACATAAACCTATAAGTACCAAACTATTCCTAACTTTTAATCAACCAATTATTTTATCTAATCCTGAAAAAATTACTTTCAAATCATGCATCCATAAAACCCACTATACAATCTATATCAGACCCATACACAGCATGCAACTCATATGTACTCAATGATAAGATACTTCAACTAAACTACCCACATATTCAAATCAATCAAGAAACAATATTCAAACTTATTATGCACCTGTGTTTATTAAGCTCAACCAATAAAGCAGTCTGTTTAGTAGCATCCTTTGGATTCAAGTCTGCTTCTGAAATCAACAACTCTAACTTCTTTTCTTGCCGCCAAAAAGGCCACCAACTAAACCAATCTGATAACAACATTTTCTCAAACCCGATTTTAATCCTTGTAAAAAATCCTATTAAAAACACAAACAATGGTAATTTCCCTTTTTCTTTCCCAACATCACCTTCGACAGCATTTATTTTACTACTAGAAACCTCATCTTCTCGAAAGTCAACAACTTTTGACTCTGATTCCAGTTCAAGATTGTCATTCTCATTACTCGAAGGAACTAAATCCGAATTCAAATCGACATTATCTTGATGCAATGCGAATAAAGGTCGAAACTTTCTACAATTACTTGTTGAAGAAAAAGATCCCAAATTGATAGAAGTACAATAGCGTTGAAATTGAAGGCGTCTTGGATTAGGGTTTTGATGATTAGAGATTATTGGAGGTTTACAAATGAGAAAAGCTTGAAGAGCAGACATTTGGCTTAAATTATAATTAGGGTTTATGAAAAAAAGTTTATTGATGAAAACCAAGATCAGTATTTATAAAATCTTGAGGGATAAAAGTTAGCCACACAAGTTGAAAAGAAAAAAGAAGAAGAAGAAAAAATAAAAATAAAAAAAATAAATAGAAGGATTAGGATTTAGGAGACAAGAAAACCTTATCTCCCACAAGACGATTGAAATTGGCGCTCTCTGTTTTTTCTGGATTTCATTTTTTTTTTTTTTTTAGTAAAAAATAAATTAAATACCGGTGTAATATTTCTTGATTTTCATTTAGGAAAAGAATACGTGTTCAGATAGATGATCCTTGTTTGCTCTTTTTAAGTTTTTTTCATTGTTCGGTAAATTCCAATTGACTGTATTTTACTAACAAAGTTTTACTGTATTTCAAAATAGACCTTTGACTTTAAGTGAGTTTTAATTAATCTACATAACAATCCAGTTGAATGGCGTAGTTCATGTAATCATCTTTTTTTGTTACTCGTCTATATTTGTATTAATTAATAATTAATAATGAATGAATCTCATTTTACATTTTATCAATAAACTTCTTTGACAATTAGAAGTTGATTATTTAATTTTCATGTATAGTTTTGAGTGATGGATTATATTGTAGATTTTCATTTTCATATAATCATTGAGCTTTGATCATATTTCCTATAATAGGTAGATAGATAAATGGTGAAATTTGAGTTTTTTCTATTAACCGTGATAGATGAGACAAAGAAGAAAACATATGGTGATAACTCTAAATTAAAAGTTTCTAACTTTCTAAGTATAAGAAAAAAAGAAAGAAAAATTAAAAATTTCATGATTAACAATTTTACAAATGTATCTTCAACATAAAAATAACATCATTTTATTATTAGGTCAAGGAATTTTTGATAGAATAAAATAAAATAATGGGTGACTGATTGTTGCTCTTCAAATCTATCCAATTTGAAAGCAAAGCTATAAAGGACATAGTAACAGATTTATCCCTCCCATTCTTTTCCTTTCCCATAAAAAATAAAAAACTCGGGATCACGTCTTCCTCCTCAACTTTTTTTCGACTCTTTCCCTTTTTCGTTAAAACAAAATTGTGGAACAGAGCCTTATGATCTTCCACGTGAAAGTATTTCAACCTTACTCAAGTAGGTATTTGGATTAAGTTATATTGATATGGAAAAAGATAAACTATGCAATTATCTTTCTAGTTCGACTTTGAATATTGTTGAAATATTTTTTCTCGTAAATGTACTTTTGATTATAATTTAAATACTAGCGCATATCATGTAATTAAGGTTAAATAAGAGAATATAAGAGGGATGTAAATAAGTGGAAGACGAGAACGTTGAAGCTGAAGATGAATACAAATAGACAACAATTAACAAGGGTTAATTACCAACGGTAAAATCATGCTTAAAATAAATAGACATGTATCAATTCATTAAAATTAGATAACAAGTTTTAAAAAACAAGTTACCTTGTGGAAGTTGTCTTATGTGATTTCAATACTAGAAATTCTGAAAGCGATAAATTTTCACTTTGTTCGACATATCTTCACCCGTTTATTTTGTGTGTAGCACAAATTAAAGCATCATTCATGTATCATCACACATTCAATTGAGCAAATCGCTTATACTAGTTTCATTGCAAGCAATATATACATAAAAAAACATCTTTCAATTGTGAAGGTTGTAATAAGTAATATCACAGTTAGCTTCAGTACCCAATATATCAAAGGAAAGAGAGATGCATGTTTGTTTCTAACATCATACGAGTTATGGCAAGGAAATTTGGCATTTTTGTAAAATGTGATAGTAAATTAAGTTGACCACTAAGAGAACTCCTTTTTAAATTATCATAATCATATATAGGGGTGACAATTTGGGTTAGGTCGAATCAATAGATTCTGGTTGGCAGGTTGATGGGTCAAAATGGCCAACCCAAACCCAACCTGATTTTTAAATCGTGTTGAGTATTTCAACCCAACCTAAAACTCACTAACCTGGACTCAACCCAAGTAACCCGATATTTATTCAATTCAATAGGTTTTCAGGTTAATAGGTCGGTTTCGTGTCAAATGGGTCATACGGGTCAAATGGGTAACGTGGGTCAATCTTCTCAAAAATAATGGGTAATTATTAATAAGCATAAAAATGCTTAACAATCATAACTAGAAGTTTGAAGTGATTTTGGGGGGAAATTGTGAGTTGTGGGAATGCGGGCTTTTAGATAAAAAAGAGCTTCAAATGTTTTATTTATTAAAATTAAGTATAAAAGTTTTTAAATTTTAAATTACCTTTTTGAGGTTTCGGGTCATCGGGTTGACCTGATGACCCATAAGTTACCCGAACCCGACCTGGAAAAAAACCAGGTTGTTGGGTTTTGGGTTAGCGGGTCAACAAGTCATAAAATTCTGACCCAACTTGCTTATTTTCGAGTCAGTCTCGGATTGTGTTTTGGGTCGTGTTGGAAATTGCCAATCTAATCATATGGATTCATCTCAGTATCTTCACTAGCTTTAATGCACTGAACATAGAAAATGAATTCTAAAGAGTCATTTCCCGTTTTACTAGCAATATGAAGCTTATCTCACGAAGATGGTCACCAACAAAGATCGATTGTTTTATTCTTTTTTAATATGAACCATTTTCCCTTTATTCCCGATCTTCTATTTAAGGTACAATTCTTTTCATGGAAAAATAAATTTCATGGAACGGACAGAGCTGTAATGTAGTCTGTCTCTATCTCTATCTCTATCTCTATCTCTATCTCTATCTCTATCTCTATATTCAATATAGCTCCACCCGCATAAACGATATTACATTGACAATATTTGTATCATGGACCAACTTTGTAACTATAATAACACTTGGCGTACAAGGACAAATGACATGATTAACAAAAGTGGGAACCAAGTTTAAAACTTTTCATAAAGACCTAATATTTATAACTCAATTACAATGATATGTAGTATCATAATTATACTCTCTTCGTCTCAAATTTATTGTCCACATATAAAACAACGCAGTGTAAGAGACATAATTATTACACTATATTTTTTGATAAAATTATAGTTTTACCCTTAAAATTTTGATACCTTTTTATATCATATTTACACATCGGTGGTAATCAGGTATTAGTTTATTATTGTAACATTCTCAAATTGGGCTTAGAAGTAATAGGTATTTTCTGTAAATTTTAAATGCGATTTAGAATTGTTATTGTGTTTGATTGTATAATTAATAGGTCGATAAGCCTCAGAAAATATTGTGGCTAGTGAAATATTGATTGTTTTAAATTTATTTAGTTGACGGTAAAATAAAATTGTATTTCCCCGTAAATGGTTTTTAAGTTCCAGACAATAATAAATACGGGGAATGAAAATTACACACTTATATGCTAAAATCTATGGAATAAATCGGTTTTATTCCCACACACACATACATACGTACGTATTCATACATTCATACATACAAACACAAACCCTAACTCAAAAACATGAAGAAATCATCAAAATTGGAGCTTCATAATTCGGATTCAAGCTTCTAACATGAAGATTATAATCTTCTAATCCTTCCTTTCAACTTGTAAGTTCTTAATCTTTGAATCATGAACCCTAGAAATTGGGGGTTTTGATGTTCTTGGTGATAATTCGAAATTAAGCTTTGATTATGTGAAATTGATGTTAGTTAAGCTTATAGTTGTTGATATCTAGCAAGATTCTAGCTTAAGTTTGTAAATTAATCTTGGTTCTTAAGTTTTTGATGATTTTGATGGGTTATTAATTATAATCCGAAAATTTAGAGATGTAGTGATTAAATTCTCGTTAGTTGATGATTAAATGATGATTATCATGTAAACCCTAAGTTAGAAATGAAGAAGGTGATAAAATGATTTGATGAGTTCATGGGGTTTTGATGGGTTAATGGTATTAATCATAAACTAAAGCTTGATATTAGTTGAAATGGTGTTAATAAGTGTTAATAAGAGTGTTAGTAGCTTTAATATAACCTAATAATTGATTAATCAAGTTGTGTGAATTATATACAAGTGAAAGTGTTTATTGATGGGTAGTTAGAAGAGATTGTTATTTATAAGCTAAGATGATCATGGTGATGATCATGAGTTACTAATGAATTAATGGATGAGTTAAATTGTGAATTCTTAATATATGAGGTTGATGGTTATATATATTGATTAACTATAATTGATTTGGATCAATGTGATGATATGATTCTATGTTCATAATTTGATAGTGAAGTTAAATTGGTTATTATTAATCTTGGATTGAATTGTGTTAAATGTATAACGCCCCAGAATTTACAACTATTTTTTTTTTTTTTAACAATTCGGAAGCTCAAGTCCCAAAACATATATATACATAAAATGACATATCGTCATCTTCCATTACCTAAGTTCTAAGTATTGATTATTACCGTTTACAAAACAATCCTTTATATCCGGGACATTATATAATCAAACATTTTAAACTGTATTAAATAATAATCAGAGTAATCCTAGTCAAACATTCTTCAGTTACTCCTTGACCCGCCCATAACAATAAATATTAACCTGCAAGGAGTAAACAACGAGGGATTAGCACGAAGCTAAGTGAGTTAACTCATCACTAACAATACAACTTAGTTTAACACCATGAGTTCACCACATTTAACACTTTGACTCAACATCACCAGAGGATCGGTGGCCCTTGTGGCGCCCTCAGCCGCGGTGGCCCACCAAGCGACACTTACACCAACTGCAGGCCAATACAGTGGTTAACCGATAACTGTTTGTTACCTTTAGTCAACACAAGCCTTACTTACAACGAATGTTCACAACCCTTGTGTTGACTAACCTGTAACAACACAGTCCAACATAGTTGACCTCTATATAACACAGTTACCATATAGGTCACTTAACACTTAACACTTTAACACAATTCACAATTCAACTTAACACAGGAATAACACTTAACACTTGAAGTAACCACAATAGTGATCACTAAATTATAGTGAGAGATCAAAGTCCACTCACCGACTACCATAGTCGCCCACTTAGTAGTCTAATATCACTGAGTCTTCTCCATATCTGGAAATACAACAAAATACACAAGTCAGTTACTTGTATCAATATGTATATAACATTATTCCATCATTACAACTAACCAATTTACTAAATTCTTATGAATTAACTTAGTAATCACAATACTCAATATTCAATCTATACTCATATAGATTCACATCACTTTTCAACTTACAATCATATAATTTATTACTAATCAACTTCATGATTATCATAATCACCTTCATCCATTTTAGCCCTTGTTAATTAATATAATTAAACAATTAACAAGATTAAGAACATCAAAATCAACAATTTATCATAACCTTTACCTTCAAGATACTTAATCAATTAAGTTGCAACTTTTCTCTTTAATTTCTCCATTAAGTTATCACTTAAGCTAATTCAACTTAATTCATTCCAAGATTATGACTAACCCCCATAATATCAATAATTCATCATCTCTTTATCAAATTATAATTATTATAATAACAATATCACTTTAATCATCACTGATCAACATAGTTAAAGCATTATCAAAATTATTTACATCAAATATTAAGAATTCTTCACAACCTTTATACTAGGTTTTATAAATTCTTAAACAACCACGTTCTAACTTCATTCTTTGTTTGTTAATTAGATGTTCTTCACTACAAACAATACCAAGTTCATCAATTAACTCATCTATTCATCACAATCATCAATTTCCCAAGAACACTAAATCACTTTATTCAATTCTAAGTTAGGGTTTCACTTACAATCAAGAATTTCTTATCAACTAATGATAATATGATCATTACTAGCTTAATTTCAAGATAAATCATGCCAACTAAATCAAATATTCAAAACCCCAATTTCTAGGGTTAAAGAAATCACGAAATTAACACATATAACATGATTAAGATGATGCTAGAATGATTATTACATGTTATTGAAGCTTAACTAACATCAATTTACACTTTAGAAACCCTAATTTCGGATTTTGCTCAAGAACATCAAAAACCCCAAATTCTAGGTTGAAGAACATGAAGAACACAAGATCATACCTTGTTTGTGATGATTAAGAAAGCTTGAATTCGAGTTTTAAAGCTCCAATTTGATGTTCTTCATGATCTTGATAAAGATTTAAGGTTAATTGTGTGTGTGTGTATATGTACGTATGTATGTATGTGTGTATGAAATAAAGCCCGACTCAAAACATAGATATATTACCTAATTAGTTACTTTGTGTACTAGTTTTGTCCCCCGTACTTATCATTGTCTGGAACTTAAAAACCATTTACGGGAAAACTATTTTATTTTACCGTCAACTAAATAAATTTAAAACAAACAATATTTCACTAGCCACAATATTTCCTGAGGCTTATCAACCTATTAATTATACAATCAAACGCAATAACAATTTTAAATCACATTTAAAATTTACAAAAAATACCTATTACTTCTAGGCCCAATTTGAGGATGTTACAAAATGACTATAAGTCATAATTTGAAAAGTTGAATACTTGAATGCTTGAATCAAGTATAACCAATTCCATGGGAGTGATGGATTGATGATTTGGATTAACTAATTATTGTGTTGTAATTACTTGATTGAGTTATGTAGATTTTGATTACATTATGTGATAGTATTTCACATTGATACAAGTAACTGACTTGTGTTATTCTGTTGTATTTCCAGATATGGAGAAGACTCAGTGATATTAGACTACTGAGTGGGCAACTATGGTAGTCGGTGAGTGGACTTTGATCTCTCACTATAATTTAGTGATCACTATTGTGGTTACTTCAAGTGTTATGTGTTATACCTGTGTTAAGTTGAATTGTGAATTGTGTTAAAGTGTTAAGTGACCTATTGGTAATTGTGTTATAGAGGTCAACTATGTTGGACTG
This sequence comes from Helichrysum umbraculigerum, assembly GCA_949592205.1. Classification (NCBI taxonomy): domain Eukaryota; kingdom Viridiplantae; phylum Streptophyta; class Magnoliopsida; order Asterales; family Asteraceae; genus Helichrysum; species Helichrysum umbraculigerum. The sequence continues at coordinate 167,662,391 of CATIUR010000001.1, read as the reverse complement.
TGTTGTTATAGGTTAGTCAACACAAGGGTTGTGAACATTCGTTGTAAGTAAGGCTTGTGTTGACTAAAGGTAACAAACAGTTATCGGTTAACCACTGTATTGGCCTGCAGTTGGTGTAAGTGTCGCTTGGTGGGCCACCGCGGCTGAGGGCGCCACAAGGGCCACCGATCCTCTGGTGATGTTGAGTCAAGTGTTAAATGTGGTGAACTCATGGTGTTAAACTAAGTTGTATTGCTAGTGATGAGTTAACTCACTTAGCTTCGTGCTAATCCTTCGTTGTTTACTCCTTGCAGGTTAATATCTCTGGTTATGGGCGGGTCAAGGAGTAACTGAAGAATGTTTGACTAGGATTACTCTGATTATTATTTAATACAGTTTAAAATGTTTGATTATATAATGTCCCGGATATAAAGGACTGTTTTGTAAACGTTAATAATCAATACTTAGAACTTAGGTAATGGAAGATGACGACATGTCATTTTATGTATATATATGTTTTGGGACTTGAGCTTCCGAATTGTTAAAAAAAAAAAAAAAATTTGTAAATTCTGGGGCGTTATAAGTTGGTATCAGAGCCTAGGTTTGGGCGAATTGAACAATGGTTGGATTGTTCAATCCCAAGCCTAGTGATAGTGGTCAAACATTCCGAGGTATGGGATTAGTGGTTGTATGAGCAAGTTGTTGTTAAATGTGAACTAATCTATAACAAGATGTCAGATTGTTGTTTTGAGTGCAGAGACGGAGGATCATGAGGAACCGATTGGTATTCTCAATCCTCAACACTCGTGGGTCTAGATGTGGCAGGTAATTTCTGATAAACTTGGTGAATTTCAATAAATTTTCATTGTTTTACTTTACTATATTATGATTGTTAGTAAAGTAAATTGAAATTTTGATGATTATTACGTGTTAACAAGGTGATAGAGATATTACTAGGTAATTAAGACGGAAATAGTAATTTCAGAAAAGTGTTGAAACTGTGTGTAGATACATGAGTGACTAATGTGTAACTGTTGTGTTATGTGGAATTAAGTGTATGTGTAATGTAGAAATGCAAGTGTGATTATAGATCCTTGCTAGGGAAATAATTGATAAATGATAAGCTAAATTGATGTGACACACTATGATGAAATCAATGGGTTGCGGGTGTATCCATTTATAAGTTTGGAGTTGTATTGTTGTGTGACTGAGAATGTGTCTAGTTGTTGAAATATATGTTATTGACTTGGAAAGGTCAATGTTGAATGTAATTGTGTCAAACTCGATAATCGCCATGCTATGCCATGCTATGAAGTGAGGAATGCGATTAGGGTGAATTATGATTTTTGTATTGTAAATAGGGTAGTAAGAAAGTCAAAGTGGTCAATGAGTCTAAATGTGCGGTGACAATTTGTGAAAAGTCAAATTTGAATATATATGATGAAATTTTGTGAACTTGGTGTTTTAGGGTGATAATATGAAACTAATAATGAAAGTGGGTTAGTTTGACTTGGAATAGTCAATGAAGTGTGGGTTGGGTGTTGGAATGGTGATCATATGGTCGTAAACCCAAACGGGTCATTTAAGTGTCCAAATGGGCCACTTAGTGTTAAAATGTATAGAATTTGATGTGGTATGTGTATGATAACTTTTAAAGTGACTTAAAGTCATAAGTATAGATAAAATGTGGATTGAAAATGTTAATGTTGTCATTTTGAATGAAATTAGTGAAATTGTCCATTTTGACCCCTAAACGGGTCAACGTGTCAAAATAATGTAGAATGAGTGTTTGTATATGATGAATGTGCCTACACGTCATAATTATATGTAGAAACATGTTGTCAAAGGGTGGAACCCTGAAAGTATGTCGTTTGGAATATAGCGTGTCAACCAAAATGGTCCAAAATGGCCTAAAATTGGTTATATGTCCGTTTTCTCGTAAAACGTGTAATTTGAAAAAGTGGAAAAATGGAAAGTTGCATTTTGATTATATGAGAGCGCCTGCAAAATTTCAGAGTCTAACTCTTTACGGTTTAGGAGATATGCGCGTTTGAATTTCGTGTTTTTGCACTAAAATTTCTGAGTTGCTGCAGCATGTTGAATCCGGTCGTATTCCCATGAATACGTACGGATTCCCACGAATACGGCGGATTCATTGGGCGGATTCCTTAAAAATGGTTCTGTCTCGTGAAGTTGGCGGGAATACGGCGGATTCTCCGGAATCCGGGCGGATTCCCATGAATACGGACGTATTCCCTTGAATACGAACGTATTCCCATGTTTTGAGACTTTTCTTGTGTTATGTGTTATATTAAGTGAGTTTAATATGAAAATTTGTAAATTTCGACGTTCGTCGTAACGTTCGACGTAGAATTTCCGTTAGAAAATTTCTGTGTCCGATTAAGACGAAATTTACATGTCAACTCAAAAATGGCCCAACGGTCAAAGCTCATAGCATGCTATGAGCCCTGTCAGTTTTCGGCACTTCGGGGTCGTTTGGGGCCCGAAAATCGCGTTTTATTGTTTTTCGGACATTATTTCGGACTTTTAGCTTATGAATTGTATTGGGCTTTTGTTTCTTTGAGCCCAGAGATCATTCCTGTGACTATATGCAATATTAAAAGTTGTTTTAAGAGGTCTATATGGTTCTTTGTGTAGGGGTTGTTTGTAGGCAGTTTATTTAACTGCAAAGTATACCAGTAAGGGTATTATTGATTGTTGCTTGTTAAGGTAAATAAATATTGATTATGTAATCATGTTAATTACATTATGTGAAATACTTAATATGATTGAATAAGTATTTGTAAGAGTTGAAGAGTATTGTAGGAGCTTACTCTTGCTTGATAACTAGAAATTGAAGGTTATTTATTAATCAATTCATGAATTATATATTGATGAACATGTGTGAATATTGCAGGGAATATTAATAAAATACTTGGTGTTGAATGTTATATAGAGCATGATAAGTATTTAATAATGTGTTAAGTGATTGATATTGAATCATATAGTATAGGTGTTAATTGACTTAATTGTGTTATAACCTACACAACGTCAAGGAGATAATGAGAATAAGGTTAACAGGTTAAGTTGTTATACCTGTATACTTATATGATAGTAGTTTCACATTCAAGTGATAAATGAAAATAGTAACAAGTTAATACTTGGTCATAAACCTATTACAAAGTGTTACTATATGTGTGATAATTATTGATTTTAGCATTGTGATATATGTGAGAGTAAAAGTTAATCATTTTAGAGATTGATGGTATGAAGTGGCCTGAGAATTAAGTGTGACTGACATAATATGACGACGTCTGGCCAACGTATTTATATTATGACATTTCACATGGATATGTTGAGGCTACCAAGTACCATAGAAATCGATGAGACTTTAAAATTTGTAGGTTTGCAATGTTGATATATGAGAGAGAGAGAGTCAGTGATTGACTAAATCGAAATGGTAGTAAAAGGTTAAGTTATTGTATTAATGGGTTACTTATTAATAAAAGAAATATATAAATATATATAGAGAGATAGCCTTTTTATTGAAACTGTGAAAAATTGATAGTTATATTATCGTTAATTGAGAATTTTATGAAAATTTGATTGTTATTATATGCATAATATCAAAGTGAAATGATAGGTTGCGTATAGAAATGATGGAAATGTGAAATAATCTTCCGTGGAGATTAAAGAGATATGATTGATTAATTGAATATTGTTGAAAAATGTGTGTGTGGTTAGCACATTTTGTTGGAATGGTACTTGCGCTTGAATGGCAATGTACCCGTTGATGGAAAAACTTGGTAATTATCCAATTTGAATTGGTACTAAGTGACTTGGTGATTAAGTGATAATAGTGTTAACCATGAAGAATTAACTTGTATTTTACTTGTTAATATGTGAATAGTGTTATATGAGTTTGAGATACTTTTAAAGAAAAGATTATCATATACATTAGTGATATGTGGTACTAGCACAAATGCTAGTTATGGATTGAAATTTAAATTTCATTGTTATTGGGTGTATTGTGATTTTCATAATCATTGTTTTGTTGTTAAAAGGGGTATAAATCATATAACTATTTTAAAAATTCTAACACGTCGCTAGTTTATAGTGTTAAGAGTATGTTATGTACATGATGATGTTATTCACTTACGTCAAGTGATTACCTGTTTAAAGTGATTAATTGGGAATAATTTCCTTAAGTGATCATAGTATGCATGAAAATATGATTTAGATACATATCATATGTTAAGGTAAGAAATAGAAACATGTACATGTGGATATGTATATGTAGATAGAATTTAAATTGTGTGCATATAATTAAGAGTTGCTCAAGGGAGTAACTATTTTAAGTGATAAATATTACACTTGTTGTATAGTACTGCAAGTTAAATTGAGTATGAGACATAATTTATGTGTTTTCGTGAATCTAGTTGAGATACACACTAGTCGTGTGTGAGTCGATGAAATAATATATATGTAGGTACATGGAGTGTGTAGTGAAATGTATGCATAAGCATGTCATGCATAGATGATTTAAGTTGTGTACACACTTTAGGTGAATATAATGATGAGTAATTACGATGTTAGAGTAGTACGAAGAGTACAATATTAATAAACTGTAAATATAGTGTTAGTAGAATCTCATAAGGAATGAGAGATGTCAAGTAATTAAGTACTTTAGAATAATCAAGGTTGATTAGATTTCGAGGACGAAATCTCTTTAAGGGGGAGAGATTTGTAACATCCTCAAATTGGGCTTAGAAGTAATAGGTATTTTCTGTAAATTTTAAATGCGATTTAGAATTGTTATTGTGTTTGATTGTATAATTAATAGGTCGATAAGCCTCAGGAAATATTGTGGCTAGTGAAATATTGATTGTTTTAAATTTATTTAGTTGACGGTAAAATAAAATTGTATTTCCCCGTAAATGGTTTTTAAGTTCCAGACAATAATAAATACGGGGAATGAAAATTACACACTTATATGCTAAAATCTATGGAATAAATTGGTTTTATTCCCACACACACATACATACGTACGTATTCATACATTCATACATACAAACACAAACCCTAACTCAAAAACATGAAGAAATCATCAAAATTGGAGCTTCATAATTCGGATTCAAGCTTCTAACATGAAGATTATCATCTTCTAATCCTTCCTTTCAACTTGTAAGTTCTTAATCTTTGAATCATGAACCCTAGAAATTGGGGGTTTTGATGTTCTTGGTGATAATTCGAAATTAAGCTTTGATTATGTGAAATTGATGTTAGTTAAGCTTATAGTTGTTGATATCTAGCAAGATTCTAGCTTAAGTTTGTAAATTAATCTTGGTTCTTAAGTTTTTGATAATTTTGATGGGTTATTAATTATAATCCAAAAATTTAGAGATGTAGTGATTAAATTCTCGTTAGTTGATGATTAAATGATGATTATCATGTAAACCCTAAGTTAGAAATGAAGAAGGTGATAAAATGATTTGATGAGTTCATGGGGTTTTGATGGGTTAATGGTATTAATCATAAACTAAAGCTTGATATTAGTTGAAATGGTGTCAATAAGTGTTAATGAGAGTGTTAGTAGCTTTAATATAACCTAATAATGGATTAATCAAGTTGTGTGAATTATATACAAGTGAAAGTGTTTATTGATGGGTAGTTAGAAGAGATTGTTATTTATAAGCTAAGATGATCATGGTGATGATCATGAGTTACTAATGAATTAATGGATGAGTTAAATTGTGAATTCTTAATATATGAGGTTGATGGTTATATATATTGATTAACTATAATTGATTTGGATCAATGTGATAATATGATTCTATGTTCATAATTTGATAGTGAAGTTAAATTGGTTATTATTAATCTTGGATTGAATTGTGTTAAATGACTATAAGTCATAATTTGAAAAGTTGAATACTTGAATGCTTGAATCAAGTATAACCAATTCCATGGGAGTGATGGATTGATGATTTGGATTAACTAATTATTGTGTTGTAATTACTTGATTGAGTTATGTAGATTTTGATTACATTATGTGATAGTATTTCACATTGATACAAGTAACTGACTTGTGTTATTCTGTTGTATTTCCAGATATGGAGAAGACTCAGTGATATTAGACTACTGAGTGGGCAACTATGGTAGTCGGTGAGTGGACTTTGATCTCTCACTATAATTTAGTGATCACTATTGTGGTTACTTCAAGTGTTATGTGTTATACATGTGTTAAGTTGAATTGTGAATTGTGTTAAAGTGTTAAGTGACCTATTGGTAATTGTGTTATAGAGGTCAACTATGTTGGACTGTGTTGTTACAGGTTAGTCAACACAAGGGTTGTGAACATTCGTTGTAAGTAAGGCTTGTGTTGACTAAAGGTAACAAACAGTTATCGGTTAACCACTGTATTGGCCTGCAGTTGGTGTAAGTGTCGCTTGGTGGGCCACCGCGGCTGATGGCGCCACAAGGGCCACCGATCCTCTGGTGATGTTGAGTCAAGTGTTAAATGTGGTGAACTCATGGTGTTAAACTAAGTTGTATTGCTAGTGATGAGTTAACTCACTTAGCTTCGTGCTAATCCCTCGTTGTTTACTCCTTGCAGGTTAATATCTCTGGTTATGGGCGGGTCAAGGATTAACTGAAGAATGTTTGACTAGGATTACTCTGATTATTATTTAATACAGTTTAAAATGTTTGATTATATAATGTCTCGGATATAAAGGACTGTTTTGTAAACGTTAATAATCAATACTTAGAACTTAGGTAATGGAAGATGACGACATGTCATTTTATGTATATATATGTTTTGGGACTTGAGCTTCCGAATTGTTAAAAAAAAAAAAAAAATTGTAAATTCTGGGGCGTTATAAGTGGTGCCTTAGGCGTATCCCACATCGGCCAAGGACATGAGAGATGCTGGGATTATAAGTAATATCTTGGCCTTATATGACACAACGCGTTTTGGGACCACGGGTTGCAGATTGTCGCAAGAGCACTGCTGTTAAGCGTGCTCGAGCGAGGGCAATTCCAGGCAGGGGCGGACGTACATGTAACTAAGGGTATGCACTTGCATACCCTTGGAGTCCTACTCGCAGTGTAAAAATAATTATTTTTTATATGTATTTAATCAAGTCTTTAAAGAATGCACACCCTATGAAAAGATGGTGAACACCCTACACATTATTTTTATTCTAATATTGTCAATTACTCCATCCGTCCCATTTTATTGTCCACTAGACTATTTATGTTTGTCCCAAAAAATTATCTCTTGCAAAAAAATTCCTATTAAAAATCAATAAACTATCTAATTTACCATCATTTATTACTCTTAATCATTTATTTCATTAAAATTTTCAGTAAACCTTGTCTTGAATATAAGATTAAAATTGATATTCATCAAACCTATCTTAAATCCAACAAAATTTTCTATTGGACAATAAAACTAGGACGAAAAGAGTAATGCAATCTATCACTTAACTCAATGTAAAATAAACAAGGTATCAACAAATTATCTCTCGGCCTCTCGGGGATAAAACTAATTATAGTATAAAAGTTAATGTTAGAAGAAGAAATGACTCGAGCTCTATTCTTTTTATTTCTTCTAGGAAGAACATGGTGACTTACATGTGATGATAAATGAAGTAATCTTTTACTTTAACTACTATAACTTGATTAATAACAAAAATGATATTTAAGAATGAGTTTCATCTTTATAAAAAGTTAAGTTGTTTACGAATGAGTTTTACGTTTTTTTTCAAAGAAGTCTAAATATATAATTTTCAATAAGTTATATACAAATATATCATGTAATATATTTCAAAACTAAAACAGTGAACTCAAATAAAATTTTAAAAGTTTTAAGTTGCAGCTACATCGGAGTTGATTTTAGGTTGGTTCTATTCAATCAAAAAATGATCTAGTTCGGTATTGATTTACCCGGTAAAAAAGATAACCCGAAACCCGACTCAAAATACACCTCTTCTCAAAAAATTCCGCTCATGCTATTTAGACTTTAGTGCATACCCTCCCTCGCATTTCTAGATCCGCTACTGATTCCAGGATGGGTGACCTCCTGGGAAGTGTGGTCTCCAAGAACAAAGCCGTGAGCCTACGGGCAAAGCGGACAATATTGTGGTCATGGTAAGACGGGATGTTACAATTATACCCATATATTTTTAAAAATGAACAATTAAATTGAAACATCTAAATAAGAAAATATGTAGTATAAATTTAGAACGCAGGGAATAATCATTAACTTAGTATGGAAATATTATAAGGTACAAAGTCCAGGGGTGAATTTGTAATATTTGATTTCTTTCAAGGGTTCAACGTCCCAAGAAGAAATCTTTTGACGAGCAAACTCCCACCGATCATAACCAACCAGTTAAGATCCGACCCCAAATCTTCATAAACCTCACATTTCCTCCAAACCCGATCTGGTGCGTGTGTTATCGATCCCTCACGCCCTATTCTGTTAATTAGGTTTTTGTTATTATATTTTATTATTTTATTATTATATTTTTCTGTTAATTAGGTTTTTGTTTCGTATCGGAATTATTTGTTTTAGATAACAGCTATATAATTTTAGATCTCATACTCGTTCTATATATTAATTTCCTAAACGCAACGAACTATCATAAATAGCGGTTAAAGGTTTTTGGTTGTTTAGTTCATTTTCATATATTATGCTATAATTGACTGTCTAATTATGTATCCATTGTTAGTCTTGTATCGGCGCAAGGTCTGCACATCTTTTGATTGGATACAGAAAGCACCAAAGGGATTTTCGAACAGCTTGTTTGGTATTAAATCTTTTCTGACTATCAATTACATATATTATGTTCAATTTCTCTCATTCTTCCAGTATTAGGCTAATTCAGATAATTATTGCATCGATAAGTTATTTTTTCAGTCTACGTTTCAATGAAAAGCTGGTGCCTGTGCGAAAGTTGTCTTTGAAGCTGATGATTAGGTTTTGATGATATGTTCAATTTTGTTTCAGATATTCCGGTATATGATTTAGTTTACAAGCAGATAACAAAGTTGATGATCTCATTGTAGCCTCCCTTCAAGATGTCTTCAGCTCAGGATCCATTTTACATTGTAAAGGATGAGATTCAAAATTCTGTAAGTTATATTTTCAAATCGCACGATGAATCAAGTCCTACCCTTGTATCTTTCATTATTTGTTCTTTTGTTTTTTTAAAAATGTATCCACTCTTATGTGATTTGCATGCAAACACTAGTCCTTATACCACACATGTGTTTGCCATCTAGTGCTGGAACTTGAGCTAACATTGTTGTAGCTTATGAATATACTTAAATTCTTTCTCCTACTTGATGATCATTTTCTCATCCTATACTTGTGCGAGTCTGCTAATAGCTAAAAAAATGTACTGGCCTGCAAATTTTAGCTTTTTAGGGTCGATGAAAGAACTAGGTTCATCAAACTTGACCAGCATGGCTGCTAATAAAACAAATTACTCAAATGAACATTATACTGCTATTTTAATATATGGTTTTAGAACCAGTTTATATTCTCTATGTGGATTGAGTTGAACTCGGCTGCGATCTGATTATCTCCGTGATTTCTTTCTTTCTATTAGATTGATAAGCTGCAGGCTACCTTTCATCAATGGGAGCACATCCCTGTTGCCAGCGGTGAGCAATCTAGACTCACAAAGGAACTCCTTTCCGACTGTGAGAGCATTGAATGGCAGGTATGAATCTGAAAACAACTAAGCAAATCAACATTGTTGTTTGAAAACTTTACTGTGAGTTTTTGATAAAGATGGCATAGAGATGTCCATATCTTCTTCTCTTCATCAAACTATAGCGTTCTCTTTTCACCTCTTATGTGCACAACTGTTTGGGCAATCAACTGTAATAGAATGGCCATTTCTGTGAGATTGTTACACTTGTGCTTCTTACACTGTAACTGTAGCATTTCTAATGTTAATAACTTGTATAGTATATAGTAGTCATAACCAAGGAAAATAACAACCATACTATTACCATAATTACATAGAGCTCTATATATAGGAGATCAGTAGGGGATAGTTGGAATACTCGATTTGATTGTTGTTATTGTCTCAAGAGTAGGTAATCTTGTATTCTTATTTTATATAATTGGTATGATCATGCCATGTTCTATACAAATCTGGAACAACGTCAAGCGATTATCTACCTTGGTTCTGAATATCAGTTTTTCTGATAGGGAAGGTAGATGAGCTAGAAAAGGCTATTTCTGTAGCATCTAGAGACCCTTCTATGTACGGCATAAACGAAGTGGAGCTTGAAAAGCGAAGAAAGTGGACTGGGACTGCTCGGGTTCAGGTTAAACTGTTGCCTCTCTCTCTCTCTCTCTATACATATATATGCATATATATATATGTATACACACACACACATACATACACATATATGTACATATATGTGTGTGTGTGTGTATATATATATATATATATATATATATATATTAATTCCTGTACTATATATTGACATCGAGTAACCAGGTGGCCAATATTAAAAAAGCCGTGACCGGAAAAGATTCTAATCGCTCAAGCACTTCAAACTTTGGTGGGATGCGTCAAGAACTAATGCGTATGCCAAAGGCTCATCAGCAGGATAAGACTGGATCATACATTGCTAAAGATAACGATGATTTCATATCTTCAGAATCAGACACACAGATGCTTCTCATCAGGTAGAGTTCTGTATCTCTTTCCTTAATTTTTATTCAATTAAAAAGGATAGTTATCCTAATAAGAGTTATTTAGGGAACTGATGAAAGAACATTAAAAAGTGTTGGCGGGTCCAACTCAACTTGTCCCCTTTTGAGATGCCTTATTCTGTTTACCCATTTTGACTCAAATCTGTTACTTAACCCGCACAACATAACCATGCACCATCTATAAAATGCAGCGAGTCTTGGAGTAGCTGTGTGCTTGTTGCTATCAGTTGATCCATATTTACTTGCATGTCTTAAAGTATTACCCTATAATTGCTATCTTCAGGCAACAAGATGAAGAGCTGGATGAACTAAGTGCAAGTGTGGAACGGATCGGATCTGTTGGGCTTACCATACACGACGAACTGCTTGCACAGGTGCACCATGCTTATACATTCAGATCATTCTGATCTATATCTTTGTTTAATGAATTGCTCGTTCACACAGTGCTCCTAATAAAAGTGTTAATACTTTGGTATCATTGCAGGAAAAAATTATAGAAGAATTGGGTTCAGAGATGGATAGTACATCTAATCGTCTTGATTTTGTTCAGGCGGGTTTTCTCTTGTATCTATTAAAACAGACTAACATCTATTTCACGCTTCACATAATAAACAGTTTAATTTATATTCTTTGGATGGCTGCAGAAAAAAGTGGCTGTGGTCATGAAGAAGGCCAGTGCCAAGGGCCAGATGATGATGATCTTATTCTTGATTGTCCTGTTCATCGTTTTGTTTGTTTTGGTTTTCTTCACCTAGGCCACTTGAGGTTAGATATCATGTCACCATGAGCCTATTCTTATAGAAATATATCAGTTTCAAGAATAAAAGCATGGTTCTACAGAGTACGTTTGTGGTTTCATTAGACCTTTGGTCCCGAAATTTCTGTCTGACATTGTAAACTGAACAAATTCCGAGTGCTTATGCTTATTGTGTTGTTGGTGCACATTTTCAATGGTTGAAATCGGATTTTGAACTTTCAGATTTTGTAAAGAAATACTTGTATCCAGTGGTTAATGTAAGATATGGAACTAATTCAGGTCCATCTACACCAACACTGTAATCACCTAACTGTGTTATGTGCCATGGTGTTTGAGGATGACACTTTGTTTATGTGTTATAAGCTGAAGAATGACGAGTGTTGTTTATGATACACAGTTCACTCTGGAAATAAACGAGCTCAACATGAAGAAATATTTAAAACAATGCTACCTAAAATCATGACTAATGTTCATTAAATAGGTTGAGACCTGAACAAATTTGAGTCCCTATTACTCCATTTCTTTGATCCATGGACCCAAATTATAACTATCTATCTATCTATATCTGAATCGAGTCACTTTAGGACCCAAAAGTGGAGAGTGCAAATAACCCGACTTGATCATCAATTGTGGATGATCAAGTAAGCAAAGAATGGTTCAGGTTTGACCTGGGTTTCCTATTAGGCTATTATTATGTTTTCTTCTAAATACCGTGATCTCCTTCTTTGGCCTTCGTCACTAAGAAGTGGTGTTGGCTCAACTTCTTCTTGGATAAGCTGCTGTTGTGTTCCCCCTCGCAGTTTCTCCAACCTTATTCCATCCATTTGCAACATCTTGAATACTTTTATGACGTTTGTCAATCCCCCAAGGACTAAGAGTGAACATGCGATAATATCTATCCACACCCATGTATACGTCTGCACACACCATACAACATTAGGCTCTTTCCGACAAACGGATGGAATAAGTTTCAATATTAGTATACTAGAAAACCAAACATGAGCCTTACCAACAAATGCAAACCATGATGATGATGATGCCCAACTTGCTCTCGGAAATTAACAATGGCTCCTGCCAAGAACAACAAGCTCCCCATCAAGAATGGGATCTGGACACTATGTTGCAAGATTTGGACGTTTGCATTTGCACGCTCGTAAATTTGGCATGAATTATGGATTGACCCGAGCACCCATAACGAAGTGCCGGCGACAAGCAACTTCAGAGCATGAGTCTCAATCCTGTGGTAACCAAATCCTCTTTCTGCCTACAAATATGCAAGTGTTACTAAAAAACTTTATAAAATATGCTCAACAAGGGGGTAGTGTAACCCTAAACACTGTCAACATAAGAATGATAAGAACATTTGACTTCTTTATTGTATGCATTCGAAGAAGCAGCAGCAGCAGCATCATCATCATCATCATCATATAAATATATACAAACTTACTAAGCCGGCATTCATATATCTCAAATATAATAAATATAAATTATCATCTTCAACTTTTTTTCGTTTTAACCCTTCAACTTTTTTTTTAACGTTTTAAGCCTTCAACTTACGATCGACCGGTTAATTTCGCCATTCACCTTGACTGTGACCTAATGCAGCCGGTTTAGGTACAGTTGGCATCTACGTGGCATCTACATGTCGTCGCTGTAGGGTTTTAGCGACGACATGTCGTCGCTGTAGGGTTTTAGCGACGACATTTAGCGACGACATGTCGTTGCTAAATCTTTGGGTTTTTGTACAATTGCCACGTCGCAGGTTACAAGTCATACAAATGGTTGTTTCGTACGGTCAATTAAAGTGAAGGGATTAAAAATTGGTCAACCCGTAAGTTGAAGGCTTAAAACGTTAAAAAAAAAGTTGAAGGGTTAAAACGAAAAAAAGTTGAAAGTTTGGTGATTAAACCATTATTTACCCTTATTATTATTATACATACATAGAATAGATTTATGAATGCATAATTTTACATATATAAGTTGAAAAACATGAATGAGTGGGTGTACCTGAAGAAGGAGAAGTAGAATAGCAATGAAAAACAAAAGGCCACCCAATGCTTGTACGACCGGAACTGCAACTTCAACAAACAGAAGCTGATTATCATGCCCCATCATCACTCTCAAACGGTAATCAATGCCAGCTAGATGTGCAAACAGATCATGTATATTTACCAAAATCATTAACCCTAATCCGATCAATACTACCACTAACCCTGATTTAGGTTCCCTCGAGAACTGCGCAATAAAACCACATAACAACACAATCGTAGAAAACAAGTAGACTCCTGCGTTCGTATACTCTGCTCTAATACGACTACGCCGTGATCCGTACTTCCTCATTTCCCGGGCAGTCGCTAGCTTCACCATTCTTTGCTTTGATACTATACGTACGATCCTTTAATTGATTACTGTTTAATTAATACTCCGTATTTTTTTATTATCTCAAAATTGCAAATTAGTGAACTTTTAAAGGTTGGATTGGATTGGATTGGATTTACTTAGTCGCTGGAAAACACAGGGTGAAAGAGTCATGGGTTACGTGGCATCCTGCATGAAGATTTACTATCGACCCAACTTATCTGACACGTGACACTTCCATGATTTTTTCCTATTTCTATTTTTAGCAAAACTGCCATTTGGTCCTCTTTACCCTTTTCTAAATAAAGAAAGGAAATCCATATATAACCTTAATAATCTTTTCTCTTGAATACTTGGATGTACCTTTTATGCACGTATGCTATTTTGCCTAAATTAGTGTTGTTAACAATCGTGTTCATTGTTTACTCTTGTTGTTCACATTAATATATATTTTAGTTTGTCACAGATAAATTTGTCCAAGAAACATTTTACAATGATTTTGTTATCGTTCATACTTTACATATAAATATGATCGCACGAGACTCACTATAATCAGATTTTCCTTTACCGTATGATGAATTAATGACATATACATACAAGATTCGTGTGAGTTGGAACTTTACAATATACACGGTGTTCTTTATATATGTTTGGTTTAAGCTCATAACTATGATACAGCTGGCGATCACTAGTATACACAAACCTATACATCCATGTAAAATGCATGGGAACAAAATGAAGTTGATCGATCAATCGCTAATTCACAAGAGATAATGGCGTAAATACTCAACTCGAGCTGGATGTTTGAGCTTCATTAGAGCCTTAACTTCATGCTTCCTAACCATTTCCCTTGATATGCTCAAATTACCCGCAATCTCTCCTAGTGTTCTATTGCCTTTACCATCAAGTCCATATCTTTGTCTGATCACCAAACTCTCCTTTGGTTTTAATGAATCGAGCTGCACAGATTCATCAACAGATTATTACAATTCAAGCATAAAGCAATCAAGAAATCATGTGCAACAATTGAACTATTTGACTAGAGGCTGCAGTTACAATTTACGACCCATTTACTAACCAATGGATCAATTCAGGTCATGCTTTATCTCTAACATGTCAAACAGGTAAAATCATCACATTTTGTTCAGAAGGAAATAGGTCAAACGGGTTGAAACTAAGTGTACATAAAAAACATAAAACCTCTTAGCTATTTTAATATATATATATATATGTATATATATATATATATATAGATCATAGTTGAAAGTTGAAACAATGTGGTTTTTAACCATATTTGACATACTTGCCTGTTCTGACCCAAACTAGGATAAAAGCATTTCGTGTCGACCCAAAACTTCCCTGTTTTGACCCAAAATAAATTTGACCCGTTACCCAACGTGCCCATTAAACCACCTCTAAATTTGGGCAACATTGAACTTACCACATCATCAAGTGCAAGCCTTAGAAGAGCAGGTGGCCGTCTCTCATCGTCACTACCACCATCATCATCTGCAAATGTGTTAATAAACTCTTCTTGTGTGACTGGATTTTTTCTGTTGAGAGAAAGAATGGGTCTCGATGCCTTTGTCACTTCACGGTATCTCACAAGGGAAATTCCAGCTTTCTTCGCTATCTCTTCTTCCGTTGGCGGTCTCATAAGGTCAAACCAAAGCTTTTTTTTGGCCTTCTGTATTTCTATTCTGACCTGCATTGATCAATGTTTTTCAGTAGTGCCAATTGCGAAGCATTTATACCAAGAATTCAGTTCAAAGGTAATTTAAAACAATGATCAAAATTTTAGAAAAACTGACACTATTAGCTTAACTACAGATATAAGATTTAGAACTATATCAGAGAAAACGTACGGATTCAAGGCCAAATGGGACTTTAAAGAAGCTTGAGAGTGTCATGGAGCGTATGATGGCATGTCGGATCCAAAATAGAGCGTATGTTGAGAGTTGTAGTTTTCTTCCAGGTTCAAAGCGATCAACGGCTGTGATCAGACCCTTCACTCCTGCCTGGCAGAAGTCTTGGAAGTTTCGACCATTTGCAAACTCTTGAAAATATTTGTTCATGACAAACAACACGAGTCGAAGATTATGCTGCATATACATCATGACAACGTCCTTAGTTAGACTCATCTGATACTGCCTACAACTGCTCTATTCTCTAGAAACATCACCTATCATGTTCTTATTGTGCAGTATTGCTGGTGATACTTTCAATTTTTAAAAGTCTAAGTAGGGGATAAAGATAAAATAAATAAAGGCTTCTAGTTTTATATAAATGACACAATGGAGAGACGGAGAACTAACTTGTCACACCTTAATCAATTTGTTTCGGGCTGCTTGACCAAGTCCAAGTTGTTTCCTCAATTGTGATACATTCATGTTCGTTGCCTCTGCCAATTCTCCATCTGTTGGTTCTCTTTCCAAAACTTTCTGCAAATCCTCTTTAACTGTAAGTATTACCTGTTGTAGCAAATGGAACCACTAAGAAATGAATTTGAAAATAAAAGCAACAATTTTTTGCACAACACTTGAAATACTCACCTTCATAGTTTGTAATAACTTAAATAACCGAGAATGCTCTGAAGATGGAAGAACAGGTGGGATCTTCATTTTCTTCCAATCTAAGCTGCCTAAATCTGTAGAAGCTGAGTAGTCTTTCACCAGCCTGTTAACTTTTTCATCTTCATTGACCTTCACTTGCTTTCTCTTCTGATTTGGTGGCATAATCGCGGCATCTTTATTATTTTTCAAATGAATTCTATTTTCAAGGGTCAACCTATGCAACTTTTTGTGTTGACCCCTCACTATATCAACGGTTTTTCTGCTTGCAGGCTTCTCACTAGTATCAGATACCTTCTTCCTCCCTCGCCGTACCTTTTTCACCTGAGTATCATGATCCTCAGAATCAGAGTCGCTGGCTGAAGGACTGAGCTTGTATAACCTATTGAGTTCAGCTGCAGCTTCATTATAATCCAAGTCTAATGAACATGAAGGAGCTTCAGCAGTAGATAAAGCTTGCACCCTTTCTGAAGGCTTTTTACTCCTACTCCGTCTAAGTCTCTTTGAGGTTTTCTTAGATGTATCAACAGATAGATTGGAAGATTCTTTGGATGATACCAAAGCTGTGTTCTTGGTTTTGTCAGTTTTGAATGCTAATATTGTTGCTCTCTTAGTCGGTAATGGGAGATTTGAAAATCTTGCACTTAATCCAAATGGAGTCCTTGCAGCGGAACTAGATACAGTCACAACTCCCATACCAAGAGGTATCTTAGCGAAAAATGTGAGATATCGAAGAGCTTTTATTACTAGCAATAAGTAATTCCTGAAACAGACAAGTATTTTGTAACTGCATAAGAAATTACACCAAACAGAGCAAAAAAGTAAGTTCATCGCAACTCCTAATTCTACAGCATATACTTCAACTCTAATAAACAAAACCAATCATGCAAGTCACACAATCTCTTAAAGACATGAAATTTATACTGGTTTGGTTCAAATAGAGAGCGGTTATACGAATTTAGTTTTGATGGCGATCTTACAATAAATGAAGAGTACCCAAGTGAACAAGGTCAAATGTAATCAGTCTGATAGTTGTTGCTCTAACAGAATCGATGACATTTCAAATCGGAAGTCATGCATATCATTGTGATCCCAATATTAAAACTCATGTATTCGTAGTTATAACAAGACTATGGAACAAACAGTACTCTATATCTAGTATCATTGTGCTGAAGCCAATATAAAAGCTAAGGATTTAGCATTAAACCATTGTTACAATTGATTTAATACCAGAATGCACATATATATAAGCATGAGGGATATGAGAGACAGCGAAGTGGGTTTTTCAAGGGAAACACTAAAAATAATTATTTATGTTTTTGCCTATATAATATATAGCGTTGCCCTGATCAAAATAATCACCGGATAGGATAATACTGTGAGTATGTTAACCAATAAATAAATTAAATATTACTACTTTAAAACCTCAACGACGGACGGAATATATATGATCCAAAACGTGATCTCTAAGCTTTGATCGATGGGTAAGAAGGAAGCATAATAATAATTCATTATTCATATAATAATTAATATGAGTTATAAGAAAGCACAAGAAATGTAGATATGAAGTATACCAGCAACGACGGACGGATGAAGTCGCCGGTGACAAGATTTTGATTAGGGGAAGTTGCTTGATCAAAATTGAGAAAATAATCGTTGAATAAAGAAATATTTTTATGAAACTAAATTAACAAAAGGAGTAATAATAATAATAATGATAAATTTGATTGAAGAGAATTATGGTGGCCACAAGCAGGAATCAAGGGCGGAGATGAATGGATGGGAGGGAGGCAGAAGACGTGGCAAGAGGTGCAGCAGAATAATGTAGTGGCAGGGTCGTCGTGGCGTATTTTGAGTGGTGAGAAGATATTTTGGGTTCAGTTTATGGATGAACTTTTTGACACGTAGATTCAAATAGTTGTTGGGGCCAGGTCTGCGCTTGTTACGTAAGACCATCCACAATGCAAGGTCCATGGGAAGTCTATAGTGACACGGAGGTAATGTGGAATGAGTTGGAAGATGATGTGGTGTCCATGGAAAGTATATAGCATTAGTTGACAATGTCCATGAAAGGATGTCCATCCCTATGGACAAGGTTTAGCCAATTTAACAATGATGATAAATGAAGTGTGATCTAGTTATGGACTTTGGTGAAGTTTATAGGAGTAGAGGAGTAAGTTTATAGAGTGTGATGTTTATAGAAAGGTGATGTGGCAATGCTATGGACTTGGTAAGTCCATAGCACTAGAGATGCTCTTAGACCATCTCCAATGGAGGTTTATAGATCAAGTCCATGGTGACATGGAGACTATGTGGCGTTTATAGCATGAACAACCCACTAGAGATTCAAGTTTATGCACAAAGTCCATACAAATATTAGAGAAGTCCATACCTATGGACGTCCATAGCATTAGTGAAAATAATTATGTGGGTCCCTACCACACTCAACCATCTACAAATTGATATATTTATATTAATAATATAATGTAAATAGGACCTAGTTACGGACCTGTGAAGTTTATAGAAGTAGAGAAATAAGTTTATAGAATTAACGGTTTATAGAAAGCTGATGTGGCAGTGCTATAGTGATGCTCTTACAACCAATCCAAGTGCCCAATTCTACTTGTAGTTGTATTCAAATACTCCGTATATATTTACAACTTAATTGACGACGTGGTTCGATTATGGCAACATTTTTTTTTCTTTTTTTTCTACATGCTCAAACAAGTTACACATATTTTAATTTTATTTTATTTGATAGGCTTTATTAGATTTGATAATCAAACTATCATATTATTTATGTATTGTGTCAAAATGAGTCATGCATCTAGCTGTCCTTTTCATTAGAGCATTCCTCAACTCTATGCAACGCAAAAATGCCACCTCAACTCTAATTTCTCAATAAGTACTCACATGTCCATTCTAATTATTTCTTTTCTTTCTTTCTTTCTTTTAATCAACAATAACCGACTCAAACTCACCATTGAATTCATTCAACTATGATCGACATCATTAACAATACATTGAACTGTATATAATTTAAATAATGCACGATAATTACAACAAGAATTCATATTCATATATATTTAATCGAGTATGAGATTAAACTACATCTAAAATCACAAATGTATCTTACAACATTCATCCGTAAGTGATAAATGAAACCCATCAAATTAAAAGCTGTAGTATGCATGTGAAAGTCTGGAAGATATGATACTCCATTCGTCCCAGTCAAAATGTCCACTTTGATTTTGCATACAGTTTTAGGATTCTCCATCAACTACACTTTTCACCAATCAAATAACAAATCTACCCACTAACATGGAAGATGACACTTATTTAGGACAACCTAAAATAGTCATGAGAACACTTGGGGTGGGACGGAGGGAATATTAAACAACCTAAAAATGGACAAAGCTAGAGTTAAACTAAACAACCGAAATATACAATTGACAACTTTATCTAATTACTAGGATTACATTATTGATTTACGTACTCTCAACAAAACATCGATCAGAAAATAATTAAACAACCTCCATCCCATTACTCTTGTTACTGCTGCTAGATGAGAGGCCGGTTAGATTACATGTAACAAAGTAAGCATATATAATCTCCAGAACTGCCTTAATCTATCTCTTCTAAGTTCTTAATCGGTTCGTATATTGATTTGACATCATGCCCGATGCAAATGAGCATTGTATCAGGTATGATCTCAAATCAACAATAATACTATCAGGAAAAAGGCACCATATAAGCACAGAACGAAGGCAGATGATCGAGACTGAATAACAACTAGCTAAGTATAGTACTTAATGGCTAGCAAAATGTCTGCTGAATGTGTTGAACAAGGTCCTCCGCACTTAGCTGACATTCAATTCCAATCTATAAAAATCAATCAAATAAATACTAATTGTTAGCACATATATATATATATATCGAAGCAATTAATACAGTTTTGTATGTCATACATATATGTACATAATAGAATAGTCTTCTAATTTGAACAAATAAGGATAGAATTTAAATGGGTTGTCAGCTAAAGAGTCATTGTGGTTTCAAATTAAGGAGACGCATGCAGCACATACTAACTAGTTGTTTGATTAATATTGTATATCAAGCTTAATATGCATATTTTAATTAATTAAACTTTAATCATTAAACTGTTAGTTTACCTGTTGTTCAATTTTTTTATGCTTAATTTCAAGTTAATTAGCAGATGTTTGGATCATTCGATGCATGTGTGTTTGAAATGTAAGCTCGATCATTGCAGTCATTAATTAGTACATGTTTCACCTTGGATGTTTTTGAGGTGACAACCACTATAAACAATTTGGACAATATATATATAATACGCGTATGCTTTATAGTTAGGGTTAAAAACATACTGTCTGTTTTAAATTTGGTGGGGAGATAAACAAGAAAGACATATGTATGCATGCATGCATGCATGCATGCAATTATTGATAACCAGATAAGGGTTCAATAAGAAAGTGTATGAGTACCTTGATGGTGAACGAATTGACCATAATTTCATCAACAGTGTTAATACCAGCATTGAGGATATCAAGAGACAGGTTTTCAAGAACCGAAACTATTTTTGTTGCTTGTCCAGGCAATCTTGGTGAAACAGTCTTTAGAAGAAGATTAGATCCCGAGAACTTCACTTCAACATCAGCGATGGATGACTTGGAATTTGAAACGAGCTCATTAGCAATATCTGAAGTTGAGGACGAGCTTGAAGGTGAAGGGTGTGGTATTATGTTAGCCATTGATGATGCTGATGATGATGGCATGTAAGTTGAACTAGCAACAAGAGGTTGCTGCAACCTGGCTCTATAAGGGCTTACTGGTTGTGGGGTCCTTGGGCTAATTGGCAAGAGTGGTCTAGGGCTTATAGGCGGTTTTCGAGGGCTGACCTGTGAAGGCCTTGGGCTCAAAACATCACTGTACGCTTTTCGTTGCTTTTTTGCTTCTAGTGATTGAAGAACTTGTTGCAATTCAGTAATGTAATCAACTACTCCTCCTATAATTGATGCTTGATCACCCTACACTTCATAAAAACACAGCACAAATCCATCATCGAATAAATCAAACTTTGTCCTAGTATAAAATCATAAATTAAATATCTTTCTTCTTCTAAGAATTATAAATTTCCATACCCTTTTGACATAGAAACAAGGCATTAGTGAACGAAGAACGGTTAAGTGCTCGTTCATCTGCTTCCTTCGGTTCCTCTCAACTGCTATATGTGACACTTTCGGTTGCCCATCTGAGCTCACACCACCTTCTTCCACTAAGCACGTCTTTTGTCTTTTCCTCTTCGACGAATTAACCATTTCCTTCTCTGACTCCACAAGTTCTTGTAAACCACTGCATGAAGAACTGGACTTCTGAGAGACGAGTGGACGGTCAACTTCTAATGGTGTCACGGATGTGAATTCATTGGAAACACCTTCAAGAACTTCAAGCATACTGAAGATGTCAACTGAACCGGGTGATATGAAGTTGGTATCTGAAAACTGGTCAGCATAACTATCAAAGAGATCAGCCAAAGAAGTACATTCACCAACCATCTTGATTATTTAGTCAGAAAATAAAGAAATATGGAAACCAATTTGGAGTACGTGTTGTAGCAAAAAAGCAAATTGGTGATCAAGGAGCACTCAGATTGTGTAATTAAAACAGATGTATGTGTTTGAGTGAAGAGACTCAAAAAGGAAAGCATAAAGAAGTTGGTTTGTGGGAGCTTGTGATCAAGATCAATAAAAGATAAATAGCAAAATAAAATGAGGTATTAATCGACGGACATACATCTGATCATTGATAGTGACATCAACCTTTTTACGTACCCTTACATATTCAAAAAATATACTCCACATATATATTCGAGTTATATCATTCATAACAAGAATCGATAACGTCTAGAATCAAATCACAACTTTTTAAATCGATAGATGAACAGTTAATTAATATTGCTGCCGGCCATAAATTCTTTTAGAATTTATTGTGTCCATTTAGTACTGGATCATGTCTTAACCGGGATGCCATGCTACTTTTGTGGGCATCCTCCGGCCTCCGAGTTGACTTTCCATATAAACTCCTTTTCATCTGAATTTTCTAAGTTAATTTCTATACGTTCACATACAATTATCAATATTAGCAATTTTCAAAAACTATCCTTGTTTTACCTTTACTAGTTTTTTTTTTTTTTTTTTTTTATATCTTTGTACATATATACTTAAGAGTATATATACAAAACTATCTAACTAGGTAGGTGGATCAAATTTGGGGACCACAAAGAACTAACATGAAACCAAACTATATATCCAAAATATTATTTGAAATGGACGAAACCATAATAATTTTATATATAGGGGAGACGAATACAATAACAACTAGCTAGCTTGTTCTAAAAAGTTCGAAACAAACTCTAATTCATCCAACCTGTGCCACCCCTCAATGTTGATGGTCAACTTCTGCGCGAACAATTAACCGCCGTCAACATCATATATATGTCATCACCATCAATCTTAATTGCTACAAGATCAACAAAGAACATCCATCATCACGCCGTCAATGTTACATTCATCATCATATCCATCACATGAAAACAAACGTTACAGAAAATTACTTAAAGCATAGTAAAAACTGACTCTGCCTTGGTAATCCTAGTTATGAAAGTTGCATCCATGGCTAGAAAGCATAACAAGAGAGTTGCCTAATTAATGACAACAATATGAAGGATGACCACAAACATTGATCAACTATGGACTTACAAGTCAGTACTTAATTAAGACATAATTATATATTACTACTACTTTCTTCAATTCATACTAAAATCACTGACCATATTTGTTTCTCCTAGACCAGCTGTTTACTTCTGATATAGCTTTTCGATCAAATTTCCATAATGTAATCATATACTCCGTATTATTAATCTAATCAATAATGGCATTAGTTGTACACTTAATTATAAAAGGGTGCGAGGAAAATAGGTATGTATTACAGTTTGTTCTTACTATTACATATATACTCCATGACATATATAGCAGGTAATCTTTCTTATAATTTCTCGAACAACACGAGGTATACGTATATGTACCAAGATATTCATGTATGTTTTAGTTTGTTAAGTTTATTATATAAACCCATATATGGATGGTGATGATTATTGTAATGTAATAATGAATATTGATGTACTTGTATGTATGTATGTATGTATCTGAATTAATTAAGTGAGAAGGACAAACATATACAAACTTTGCTGTGTTGGGTATCTATCCTGAGAAAGAAGAAAACAACAATACATGCTCAAAGAAACAAAAAAAAATGAGTGTATAATGATTCAGATCTGAATCACGCACACCAACAGTATGTGAAAGAATGCATGAAATTCAGTCAAGTTTTGTTTTTTAGCTTATAAATATTGATAGATACAGTATATATATATGAAATTATATATGAACCATGGCCTTCTTAACTCCTTCACATCTACTACACTAATAATTAATAAATGGTATTGCAGGCAGAGGCAGACAGACCTGATGGTGTACGATGGGTTGTTCCTGGTGGCTGTTAGTTGTTGTAGCCAATTAAACTTAAATGTTTTTTCGGTTTCAGATACGAAAATAATCGAAGATTTGAAATAGATGGAGACAATGCAGGGGCGGAGCTAGGATTTATAAATTGGGGGGCAAATTATAAAATATCATAAATACTCTTAAATTTTTTTTTTTACGTGATTCGTGGGGGCAACTGCCCCCGTGCCCCCCTCTATCCGCCCCTGAGACAATGATATGATGATGTTGTTGTACTGTGTATATGTTTCTGTGCAAAAGCTAATTAGTGATGGACAGTGGGAATTGTTGTGCATACTCATGCATGCATGCAGAATAACATATGGTACCACTAGAAGCCATATTGTACGTTGTTAATTAGTTCCATTTATATACGTTGCTTTACAATATATGTCTATATGATTATCCAAAATTGATCAAGATATATATATATATATATATATATATATATATATATATATATATATATATATATAACTTTCAATGTATTTGTTATGATTTTGGTGTTATCTTAGTACAATATATAATACTTTCTTTGCTAGTAATAGATCGATAATATACTTACGTAATTATCATCTCATATATAGATCACCTTTAAATTGTTTAAATTTGTCGAGAAAATACGTATAACAAATTGAATTCGAATATACGTGTGTGTGTATGTTAAATGAAGGGGAGAGTGTGGGTGGGTACAGTGGTGGTGGTGGTGCAAGTTGTCTGATGATATGCATGATCATATCACAGCAAATCTGCATTTGAAATGAATGAATGAATGGAAATTGGAAAGAAGTTTCATGAATGCCTACATGACCAGGCCACGCTTTCTCCGTGCCTGCCCCCACACATCAATAATTCTACCTCATTCAAATATTTCCTACTACCTAATACCAATACCTATTATATATATTCCTAATCTTTGAAACTATGTAATTTTTAATTCCTTTTGTGATATGATAGGTAAAACATGCAGTTTAAAAAGTGGTTTAAAAAAAGTAACTACTCTAACACTACAAAAAAATTTGAATACTCCACGCTTATTTCTCCACACAATAAGAAGGGTGGAGTTTTTAGCCACGCTAATTAGCATGTGAAGAAATTTCCACGCTTATAGATGTGGAAATCAATTATTTGAAAATATCTACGCATATAGGTGTGTAAAAAGTGATATAAGTATATTTACAACGTAAAAAAGTGTGGACTTTTAAGCGTACAATATAAGTGTTTGGGCCTTACATATAATACACTTATATTACAACCTTATTAAGGTTAATGGGTTCATGTATTAGCTAGGAATACCAATTGCACAACAACAAATCCAGTCCAAGTTCTCCATCGCTCAATCGATCAAAATCCAAAACGTTATTACACGAATTCCGCAATTAGCTCAATCGATAACGCTATTACACGAATTCTGCAATTAGCTCAATCGATTAAAATCCAGTCCAAATTCTCCATCGCGTTCAGAATTTCGTACAATTAGCTAGGGTTTCGAATTTCGTTCGATCAGCTACATTCGAAATTCGTTGTATTAGCGAGGCTTTAGAAGTCGATTTAACCAGGTAAATTGATCATGGCATTTCGTAATATATTAGCGTTCATGTATTCAATCAATTCGTACAATTAGCTAGGGTTACGGTTCTAATGTTTATCGTTTTTTCACAATTTACAGGAAGTTGTGACAGTGCTCCTCATCATCCTTGATCTCTTGGTTAGTAGATTCATTGATGATTAAGTGTAGTTTATTAGCTATTCATAGTTATTAAGTGTAGTTTATTAGCTATTCTTGGGTTGTTGGTATATTTGATACCCTCATTCATAGTTATTAAGTGTAGTTATTAGCTATCCATAAAGCATATAGTATTTGTGGCTTCTGTAGTCTATATTTAGGTTGTCCATAACCGGTTAGAGATAGGGATCATGAGACTTGCTACTGCTGAGAAGGCTAGAACTTAGTCATGCATTGTTATATGCTTGTCATGTTATGATTAGACTCAGTACTGGCTTTATGGGACATAACAGACCCGATATATGTTTGTCATGTTATGAACCAATTAGGATAAATTTTGCGTATGTTCAGTATATGTTGTTTTTAAATTTTAGAAGTGCATTATGTAGACAAGTATGATTTAATTCTCTTTAAATTTATATACGTTGAGCAGCTTGCAACAAATAATTGTGCTCTCATTATTATAGTATGTTTGTGTTTATTTAGTTGCATTTATGTACTTTTGAACTTAGTTTAGTTAGTTCACATATATGGACAAAAGTTGGACTGCTGCCCAAATAACAAGCACCACTTTTAAGGATGGAGTCAAGACTTTTATTGATTTTGCTAGTGTTAGAGGTATAAGAGGAACAATTGCATGTCCTTGCGTTAAATGTTGTAACTGTAAAAGGTTGAAAGTGGATATTGTTCATGCCCACATATCACGGTATGGGTTTTTACCGGGATACACGACATGGTCGTTTCATGGGGAGTACGATAGACCTTCACCACATTCTCTATCTAGTATTAGTCAACCAACTTCTTTTGGTCAAGATGACATCACCGGTTTGGTTCGAGATGCTTTAGGTGTAGATCCTCCGCCTTTAAATAAAGGGCAAGTAACAAATTCAACATTTGAAGAAGATATTGGTGAACATGAGCAAAGATCTGATCGTGACATTAATGATACTTCTTATAAAAGGTTGTTAGAAGAATGTGAAAAAGAACTCTATCCCGGTTGCAAGTATTCCAATCTGTCGTTCACCTTTCGCTTGTATCACATAAAATGCATAGGTGGCATATCTAATAAAGCATTTGACATGTTACTAGAGCTTTTAAGGGATGCATTTCCTCATCTTAGATCATTACCATCATCAGTTTACGAAGCTGAAAAATTAATTAAGGACTTGGGGCTTGGCTATGAGAAGATTGATGCATGTCGTAATGATTGCATGTTATATTGGGGGTGACAAGGAAGGTCAAAAATCTTGTCATGTTTGTAAAGCTCCACGATATAAAAGTGATACAGGGGATGAAGTTGGTGAAAGTTCAAAATCACCTGAATCAAATAAGCCGGCCAAAGTTTTGCGTTATTTTCCCTTGATTCCTCGACTAAAAAGGCTATTCATGTCTGAGAAAACTGCAAAAGAAATGCGTTGGCATGATGTCGGTCTTACAAAAGATGGAAAATTAAGGCATCCAGCAGATGGACTTGCTTGGAAGGAATTTGATGCTCGATATCCGGATTTTGCCTCAGATCCTCGTAATGTGAGGCTTGGCCTTGCTAGTGACGGGTTTAACCCGTTTCGTACAATGAGTACATCTTACAGTACATGGCCAATATTGTTGATTCCTTACAATTTACCTCCTTGGATATGCATGAAGCAACAATCTTTCATTCTTTCCGGAATTATTCCTGGGGAGAAAGGTCCCGGAAATGATATAGACATTTATCTAAAACCTTTAATCCATGAGCTGAAGTTGTTATGGGAGGGGGTAGATGCTTATGATGCCTTTTCCAAAGAATGCTTCAAGTTAAGAGCTTCACTTATGTGGACAGTTAACGATTTTCTAGCATATGCCAACCTGTCTGGTTAGAGCACCAAGGGTCGCGTGGCTTGCCCAATTTGTGTGAGTTCCACTCGTTCAATATGGTTAAAGTATGGTAAAAAGTTTTGCTATATGGGACATCCTAGATGGCAGGATCAAAATCATGATTATAGATTTCAAAATGATCGATTTGATGGTACAATTGAGAATGAGGGTCCTCCCAGTGTATCAACAGGTCTGATATATTGAAACAATTAAGGGGTGCAAGTTTTACGTATGGAAAGTTTCACAAATCGCACAAGAGGACAAGGGATGATGTTGTTTCTTCTGAAAATATTCCTCTTCATACAGTGGATGGAAAAAATGATGAGTTGAGTACATTTGAGGATATAGAGAATTTCATAGAAGAAGGTATTGACAGTGAGAATCAATTGTGGAAAAAGAAGAGTATTTTTTTGATTTGCCATATTGGGAGTATAATTTACTGAGACATAACTTAGATGTGATGCATATTGAGAAGAATGTTTGTGATAATTTGTTGGGCACTTTATTAAATTTGGATGGGAAGACTAAAGACAATGAAAACTCTCGTAAGGATCTAAAGGAAATGGGAATAAGGCATGATCTTCATCTTAAAAATCGTCCAAACAGAAAGCCTTGTTTGCCTCCAGCATGTTACACTATGTCTATTGTATAGAAGTTAAACTTCTTACAATAGGTCTCCTTATCAAGTGGAGTTTTTTGGAAATTCTCACATTACAAAAGAAGGAACATATGTTCGTGAAATGTCGAGAGAGTTCATGGTATGTAAATAGACTTCACTTTACTGTTAGTTAAAGTCCTCCAATTTTTTATATATAGCTTTGTTTCACTTACGACTGTACTTCTTATATGATTGTGCCACATGAAGAAGTTACGAATAGAATAGCAGAGGTCAGAAAATCAGAACTTATGACTAATGAAAAGCAGGATAAAATTGAACGGGAAGTTACAGAAAAATTAATCGGAGGTGGACGACCAATTGGTTATGGGGCTGGAGTATCAAAGTCTCAAGTGAGTCAATCTAGTTTTGATTTAAGGAAAACAAGGAGTGGTTACCTAACAAATGAGAATCGATTCTTTTTGGATAAAGTGGACTCATAAAGCAAGCAAATTGAAAGTCAAAGTAAACTGATTGAATTACAAAGTAAGCAGATTGAAATGCAAAGTAAACATATTGAATCTCAGAATAATCAAATGAAAATTATAGATCAACGGATTACTGAATGTACCGGAGAGCTTCAACTTTTTAGAACTGCTTTTCAAGGCTTCTATACAACACCTCAGGTAAGTCGCCATGATACATACAACAAACAGGTGTGACTTTGAGTCATTGGTTTGCAATGTTGTTTAGATGCATTAATATGTTTTTATTCCAGGCCTTTTCAGGTGCATTTCGTGAAAAGCTTCCGTAAATGTTATTCAAAATGTGCATGAGGAGAAGTTGAGTAAGGTTCCAATTAACCCGGTGATGTTTTTGAATATTTTATAGTACCTGATTATTACGTTTGTGACTGCCCTTTGTACTGCAAAAATGTTTTATTTAACTTGTTAATGAGATATGTTTAGGGGTGACAATTACTGCCTAATTGATTTGGGTGGTTCTGGGTTTTTCTATCCTTTGGTCTTGGGTTGTTTTGGGTGGCAAAAATTGCAGCAACGGTTCCAAATGGATGATTTTCTGAAACGATTTTTGTAGAAGAAATTAAAGAGAAACAAAGTTTTCAATGAACAGGCGGAGTGATGATATAGGGAGGATGGTGATTCGGGTTTATTAATGAAAAATTATTTATTCATTCTTGTACTTGTTTTATAAAACTAAAGAATTAGAAGTAGTAGTAGAAGAAGATACCTAGTAGTAGAAATTTGGGCAAATCTAACAGAAAACTGATGCTATTTATTCGTCTACTTTTTCAGCGGTTGATGAAGAAATCTAGAGACACAACCTTGAATATGGTTGATTGAAGGTATGCACCCCAACTTTGATAATCTAAATGACTATCTATTTATAATTTGGAGTTAATATGGTAGTCATACACATTTCTGTATTTGTTTTCCAGGTATCAAAGGTGTAGAGTCAAGGACGGATTTTTAAGATTAGCAAATATCCAAGGTTTATGCAGTAGTAGTTGATTTCTAGTATCAAAACAATATGTAGTTGGAAAGTTTTCAATTTGTGTGTATGAAATATATAGCTTAAAAACGTATGTACTTTTGGATAGAATATTAATATGTAATTTCAATACCTTTTTCCAAGATCTGAGACTACTTTTATTGGTGTATGTATCTGTATTTGTTTCTATATATATGTATGTATAAAAGAGCATTAGCTAAATCACATAATTTGTTCACGCTTTTCCATTTGGACAATTGATTCATTTGTTCACACTTATTAGAGTTAGGAATTAGAACTTTTCCACAAGCTATGTCAATAATTCTCTACACCAAAAAGCGTGGAGAATTTTCATACTTTCCATCACAAATAAGCGTGGCAAAAATGAATCATTTGCTACACTAAAATGTGTGGAGAATTTTCAAAGTTTCTTCGCAAATAAGCGTGGAGAAAATGAGTCATTGTCTAAATAAACTGTAAAGCGTGGAGAATTTTCCAACGTACAAAAAACCCACGTTATAGAAAGCGTGGAGTATGAAATTGTCCACTGTTTTATGTGTGGGGAAATGAACAAAAAACCGTGCAAAATTCAACTCTTTGTTGCAGTGTAAATAGCTTAGGGCAGTTCCAATTCAAACCATTTCCGCCATCTCAGCGCCACGTCAGATTTTTACAACTGATTCAAAACTGATTCACAACCGATTACCCACTGCCATCAATGACTAACCACTTCATTTTTCTGGGCCCCACATTTACCAATATACCACCATTTCTATACACTAAATAAAAATAAAAAAGCACACGGGCCCACATTTTTCAACCGATTTGCAATCGGTTAACCGGTTTGGAAATGATCGAAGTGGTTAGCAACCAATTTGGCCAATGGCACCAAACCACCAACCGGTTTGCAACTCGTTAAACCGACGGGAGTGCCCTTATTAATAATTAGTCTTTAATTTCTCCCTTTTTTGGTTAAAACTTACGGAGTAATTAATTATTGAAATTAGTGGTTTAAAAAGAAAACTTATATGCACTTGACCTTTTTTTTAGAAAAAGCGGTAGTAGCTAAATGGTGACCAAAAAGGTTATATTGCATGCATGGGGATGGATATGATATGATGTTGTATAACAGTGAGAGTCATGTCGATATCAAGGCAGATACAGTTGGGAAAAGCAAGTAGCTAGGGTACGTTTTACATACTATGAATTAATTTACGTACAACATTAATATCCCTATATATCAGCTTTAAGTCTCAGGCATTTATGTGTGTCTTGCAAAGTCCAAATCTGTTCTCTCTTCATGTACTGTACATGCATGTATTTAATGGGTCGGCTTCCTTATCCTCCGTATTCGTTTTATTTATAAAGCTTACGGATCGAGTAGTTATCAACATTGGGTCCTTCTGGATATATGGATTTGTGTCTGCTCCGGTCGAATTGTCTTAAATATTACATACGAATATGTTTGGATACTATGTACGTATAACATATTATATGGGATCGAGTTTGGTCCTTGGAATATGGCTTACATCACTACGTACAGGCTAGCCAAATCATACAGTTTTTTTTTTATAGAAAAAATTATGATTATGATACCTAGATGCTACTTATGATAAATACCTGTACCTAGGTCTGACAATCTTCGACACGATTCAAAACTTCGACAAAACCGACTTGAAATTAGCTGCTTTAATTTGGTTTGGGGGTGTTGACCCTCAACCCTTTAATTGGGAACATGTCAACTTCTTGTTTTTTTGGGTCGGTTTGGGTCACTCAATAAGATTTCGGATTTACCTGATAACCCAAATATATAAATATTAAAAGTAGTTAAATTATAAATCACTAATGTATACGTATTTAGATAATGTTCCCATGCTTCTACTTTCATTGGGCTCTTATTGTAATGGCCAAAGCCCATGGCCCAAATAATACTCTTGTATCTATATAATGCCAAGTAATGAACGTGATCATTTGAGGGGTTCAATTCTGATTTGTAATATGGTATCAGAGCCCCATCACTCTTCCTAATTTTCCTCCTACACATTTTCTCTGTCTATCACCTCCATTCAAATAATATTCTAAAAATCCCACCTACCACTTTCCTAAAATCAAAACCAAAAATCACGTTGATCCCCTATCTTTTCCTAAAGGGCTTAGTCCCTCGAAATGCAACGAACTTTACCCAAAAGTCTATTGTATGCGATCAACTTTCGACGAGGCATAAGAATGCAACCTACTTGAAAAAGTGGGGTTTTTGATGTAACTTGCCGATGTGGCGATGAGTTGTCAAACTCTCCGTAAGCCACGTGGCACATCCGTACGCCACGTGTCACCTTCAACGAACGACACATCAGCAAGTTACATAAAAAATCCCACTTTTTCAAATAGGTTGCATTCTTATGCCTCGTCGAAAGTTGGTCGCATACAATAGACTTTTGGGCAAAGTTCGTTGCATTTCGAGGGAATTATCCCTTTCCTAAAATCAAAACCAAATATCTTCTTCAAGTCACTGTCATATTTCAAAACCCTACATCTACACAAAAAATAAAAAATAAACCTACGGCTGTGTATACAATAACAAACATCGACATAAGCACCATTATCAACCATGACTAAAGATGTTGAAGCTTCTTCTATGCCCACTGATAAACCACTCTCAATAATCAACATAAAATCGCACATACCCATCACCCTTGATATGGACAAACTCAACTACACAACATGGTGTGAGTTGTTCAAAACTCATTGCACTACGTTTGGCGTTCTCCGTCATATTGATGGTACGGGTACAAGCAGTGGCACAACTGATGATGTTTGGAATACACGCGATTCGATGGTGAAGCAATGGCTCTATGGAACGATCACACCCCACCTTCTTGACGAAGTCTTGGAAGAAGATGCAACAGCCAAAACTGTGTGGGATGGCCTCAAAAAGCTGTTTCATGCCAACAAAACCACAAAGGTTTTACAACTTGATAATGATCTACGTAATCTTGATATTGGAAACCTCACCGCAACGGAGTACTTTCATAAGATCAAGACTATGGCGGATCTTCTCAAGAATATTCAAGCCCCGGTTACTAACGATAATCTCGTTATCTATGCTCTCAACGGACTCGGTGATAAATTTGAACAAGTTACCGGTGCCGTTAGAAATGCCAAAGAACTTCCTGATTTTTGGACGTTTCGGAATCTCGTTATAGCTGAGGAAGCACGTTTAAGCCGGAAAAACCGCAACAAAAGCATCTCACTTGACAACCAATCGGACCCGGCTGTTCTTCTTGCGGGAAATACCGTTAACCGAAACCAGAATCGCTCGAATTCAAACACGCAAACGTGTCGTAATTTTCAGCGTACAAATCAGAATTGAACCCCTCAAATGATCATGTTCATTACTTGGCATTATATAGATACAAGAGTATTATTTGGGCCATGGGGTTTGACCATTACAATAAGAGCCCAATGAAAGTAGAAGCATGGGAACATTATCTAAATACGTATACATTAACATCCCCTCGCAGTTTGAGCGGGAGGTCTTTGAACACTCAAACTGGAACGAAAATCAAGAAAAATATGAGCCGGA
Source organism: Helichrysum umbraculigerum (assembly GCA_949592205.1). NCBI lineage: Eukaryota > Viridiplantae > Streptophyta > Magnoliopsida > Asterales > Asteraceae > Helichrysum > Helichrysum umbraculigerum. Next base: position 167,629,136 of record CATIUR010000001.1, on the reverse strand, counting down.
AGGCCTTTGGTGAATATGTCGGCATACTGGTATCGAGAGGGCACGTGAAGGACACGAATCTGGCCAGCAGCAACTTGATCCCGAACAAAGTGGATGTCAATCTCAATGTGTTTGGTTCGTTGATGTTGCACCGGGTTGGAGGACATGTATACTGCACTGATATTATCACAATAAACTAGAGTGGCAGTGTAGATAGGAGCATGTAGCTCACGAAGAAGGTTGCGGATCCAAGAGGTTTCGGCAACGACGTTAGCAACACCTCGGTATTCAGCTTCGGCACTAGAACGGGATATGACGATGTAACACCCTAGGCTGATCCCACATTGCCATGGACATGAGGGATGCTGGGGCTTATAAGGGTAACAAGGCGCTTAAATGACACAACGCGTTTTGGGACCACAGGTGGCAGATTGTCGCAAGAGCACGACAGTTAAGCGTGCTCGAGCGAGGGCAGATCCAGGATGGGTGACCATCGTGGGAAATATGTGGTCGCCAAGAGCAAAGCCATGTGCCTGCGGGCAAAGCGGACAATATTGTGTCATGGTAAGCTGGTTGTTACAGTTATGGTATCAGAGCAACTCATGTGCCGTCGGGATGGTGGGGCAAACCTCATCGAGGACGATGAGTCCCTAAGGGGGGGTGAGTTGTAACACCCTAGGCTGATCCCACATCGCCATGGACATGAGGGATGCTGGGGCTTATAAGGGTAACAAGGCGCTTAAATGACACAACGCGTTTTGGGACCACAGGTGGCAGATTGTCGCAAGAGCACGGCAGTTAAGCGTGCTCGAGCGAGGGCAGATCCAGGATGGGTGACCATCCTAGGAAGTATGTGGTCGCCAAGAGCAAATCCGTGCGCCTGCGGGCAAAGCGGACAATATTGTGTCATGGTAAGCGGGTTGTTACAGACGGCCTGCCGTTTAGATGACCACGATAGAAGATTGCTGCCAAGAAAAACACAAAACCCGGACATGGACCGACGAGTAGATGGACAACCACCCCAGTCAGCGTCAGAATAAGCAGTGAGCTGAGTAGTAGGTGACGTATATAGTTGCAAACCATGGTCAAGAGTGCCCCGAACATACCGAAGAATACGTTTCAGAGCAGTAAGATGAGGCTCACGAGGGTCATGCATGAAAAGACAGATCTGCTGGACGACATAGGTTAAATCCGGCCGTGTGAAAGTAAGGTACTGAAGACCCCCTGCAAGACTCCGATAAAGGGTGGGATCTGATACTGGAGGGCCATTAGGACTAAGCTTACCATCAGAGTCCGCGGGAGTTCTACATGGATTGCAGTTCAACATGTGTGCCTTGTCAAGAAGATCTGTAGCATACTGTGTCTGAGAAAGAAACATTTCTGATTGATCTCGTGTCACTGCAACGCCAAGAAAATGATTAAGGGGACCAAGATCTGTCATAGCAAACTCACTGTGTAGAGAAGATATGATACGTGACAAAAGAGCATCGGAAGAAGCATTCAAGACAATGTCATCAACATATAGAAGCAAGTATGCAATATCATGACCAAGTCGAAATATGAATAGAGATGTATCACACCGGCTGTGGGTAAATCCAATGCGGGTGGCATATGTGGCAAATCTCTGAAACCAGGCACGAGGGGCTTGTTTAAGCCCGTATAGAGACCGCTGAAGACGACAAACATATCATGGGTGAGTCTGATCTGTGAACCCGGGTGGCTGATGCATATACACTGTCTCAGATAGATACCCATTTAGAAAGGCATTCTTGACATTAAGCTGGTGAACAGGCCACTGACGAGAGACTGCAAGACTAAGAACTGTCCGAATAGTGGCGGGTTTTACCACCGGACTAAAAGTCTCATCACAGTCAATGCCTGGTTGTTGACCACGACCATTGGAAACCACACGAGCCTTGTACCTGCTAAGAGAGCCATCTGCATTGTATTTATGTTTAAAAAGCCACATGGAGCGAACAATGTTCGCGTTCACGGGGCGGGGTACAAGAATCCACGTTTTGTTAGTAATTAAAGCATTATATTCATCATACATAGCATTTCGCCAGTTGGGTATCCTGGAGGGCAGAAAGATGAGATTTGGGAATGGGAGAGATGGTAGAGACATGAAGATTTAGTTTTGCGACTGGTTTAATAATACCGACTTTGGACCGGGTGACCATGGGGTGATGAGAGGGGGCTGGTGGAGGTGTAGGTGTATCAGTTGAAGTTGTTTGCGTTTCAATGGGAGTTTTAGGTTGAGGAGAGTGTGGTGATGATGATTGTGAAGGAGTAGTAGCAGATTGTGGGGAGATTGGTGATTGCGGTGTGTGAGTGGTGGTGGTAGAGTGACTAGATGTGGAAGTGGTGGTGGTAGGTGAGTCAGGTGTGGTGAAAAGTTGTGCTGCTAGAGGGGTAGGATCGATAGGGATGTCAAGGAAGGTATAAGATGGAGGTGTGATAGGAGTCATTGAGCCAAAGGGAAAAACTGACTCATCAAATGTGACATGACGAGAGAGAATGATTTTATTGTTGGAAAGGTCAAGACATCTATATCCACGATGAAGCGGTGGATATCCGAGAAAGATGCAGGGTGTGGAGCGAGGTTGAAGTTTGTGTTGTGTTTCTAGATGAGGGTAGCAAAGACATCCAAAAGTACGGAGATGTAAGTAAGAAGGTGGGTGGTTGAAGAGACGAGTGAAAGGTATTTGATTGTGTATTGCAGTCGATGGGAGAATATTTAGAAGATGGACAGCCATGTGTAGAGCTTCGACCCAGAAAGTGGGCGGTAGATGGGCTTGGAAGAGAAGGGTGCGAATGACATTGTTGATTGTGCGTATCATACGTTCGGATTTTCCATTTTGTTGGGATGTTTTAGGGCAAGAAAATCTTAGTTGAATTCCGTGAGTTGCAAAAAGATTATGTATGTTGTTGTTATCAAATTCACCTCCGTGGTCACACTGAAAGGATTTAATGTCACATTTAAATTGGTTTTGAACATAAGCACGAAACAAGACAAATTTATCGTAAACATCAGATTTGTTGCGTAAAGGGTAAATCCATAAGAAATGAGAATAATGATCCAAGAAAATAACATAGTATTTAAAACCACCAAAACTAGTGACAGGTGAAGTCCACAAGTCGGAGTGAATAATATCAAAAACAGACTCAACAACTGATAAAGAACGTTGAAAAGGAAGTCGAACATGCTTGCCAAGCTGACAAGCATGGCAAAGCAGTCGAGACTTTCCATTATTACAAGAAATTAAATTATTAGGAATTAAATGACGTAACACTTCATCGCCCGAATGACCAAGACGTTGATGCCACGTTGATTGACTCGAGGCCAAGAGAGCTGTAGGTGGTGATGGGGAATGAACCGGATAAAGATCACCAGTGCTATCACATCTGAGGAGGAGGTGGCGGGTTAGCAAATCCTTCACAGAAAAACCAAAAGGATCAAATTCGATAGAACATTTATTATCACGAGTGAACTGACGAACAGAAATTAAATTTTTAATAATGTTGGGAGTGACAAGAACATTATGAAGGTGAAGTGGTCGATGGTTACTAGGCAAAATGCTATGACCAGTATTGGTTACCGGAATAGATGTCCCATCACCAACAAAGATAGATGAAATAATACTTTTATTAAAAACAGTACGTAGATTACCTGCATCCGCGGTGAGATGAGATGTGGCTCCGGTGTCCATGTACCATCCAGAGTTGCCGGTATCCGAAAGAGTCACTGCATTAAAGGTTTGTGGGAGAGCAGTTGCTTGATCACCAATCGGACCATATGTATAACCCCATGTAGGAGTAGTACTGCCTGCATAGAAGGCTGTGGGAACAGAGTTGGGCTAATGTCCAAGAATACCTGGAGGGCCACTGAGTTGGGCCCAAGTGGCTTGAGGGGCTGCTGGTGGCCTTTGGGCTGCTGTAGGTGTGTAAGTCGTGGGCTGGTGAGGCCCAATGTATGTAGCTGGACCAGCAGGTGTAGCCCAACGGCCTTGAGGAACTGGGCCAAAATTGGGATAAGCCCAAATGGTGTTAGATGGGGTCTGACTTAGATTTTGTGTGTGCATGAGTGGCTGAACATGAGAAGTTGTAAGTGGCTGAGCATGAGAACTTGTAGGTGTAGTGTAACATCCTCTCCAATAGCCTGGTATTTTCTATTTATAATTTCGTATTTAATTGTTTTAAATAATTTTTGCGATATAATTGTTTAATTGTGAAAGTTGGTGAAATAGGTCTTAGGACTTATTGTGGATAATGAAAGGTGGCTTGAATTAAATTATTAAAGTTGACGGAACAATAAAAATAAATTTATCGCATTTAGTAATTAAGTGCCAGGCAATAGATTTAGAGCGGGTATTAAATACCCAAAATGATGAGTCGATTAAAATGGAGGCCGATCTTTTATTTGGTAATCACTTTACCAATTTCTCTTCCACTTTTCCTTTCAACTAAAACATAAACCCTAACTTTAATTACTTCAAATCAAAGGGAGATCTAAACCAAGACTTGAAGTTAAGTTGTGATCATTATCATCATCTTCATCATCTAGTAATTAGCTTCGTGTTCATCTATCTATGGTAAGTACACATATTGCATAAGTTCATATTCCAATTATATGAAGATTTGAATGATTCTTGGATGTTATTGTTGTAATAGATGTTAGTATAGCATTAGAAATATGGTTTGAATGAGTTAGAAGCTTGTTACATATGTGTTCTGCATGATTGATTCGTATTTGGTGTTTGTGATTTGAAATTCTGGGTTGTGCCATGATCGAACTGAGTTGCTGGGTTTTTTATGTTGAAGCCGATCGGCTATGCCAAAGCCGATCGGTTATACTATAAAAGCCGAACGGCTCCTTTTAGCCGATAGGCTTTGTTAGTTCAAAATCATATCAGAAATTGGACCTCGAATTAAAGTCTGAAAATTAACGGTGGAAGCCGATCGGCTATGGCTGAGCCGATCGGTTATGAGAACTAAGCCGATCGGCTATGGAGGTTGAAGCCGAACGGCTATGATCAAAAATAGAATTAAAATAGTTAGATCCTTTGAATTGTAATTGCTATGTATAACTATATTTGGAAACCAAATATACAAGATAATTAAGTTATGATCTAACTGTATTAGTGATTGTGTAATAGTATAAGTACTAGTGTAAAGTCGTTAGTTGTTTAAGTATTACTTATTAATGACAAGTTCTAACTTGTGTTGTTGCGTGATGTTTCAGATACCCCAAAGACTCAGTGATTAATAGCTGGGTGTGTTGACTGCAAAGGTATCGGTGAGTGGATTCAAAACTCATCGTTTGTCTTAGTTGTAATCATTTGATTACGACGGGTAAACGTAGACTTGATTATTGAGTTGATTAGTTGTTATTGTTGATCATATGCCTATATGTGCTTTGTGTGGCCTTCGGGCATTGTTGTTAATGAGGTCAACAAGTTGATGAACTGTTGGTTGGGCTAGTGAGTTGTTGTGTGAACGGTACAGGGATGTACTTCATTTGTTGTGTGTGCGGAACTGTACCTAAGTATGATAAACACTAGCTATCGGTCTCGTCCGTTATGGCCATACGGATATGTTTGGATAAGTGATCTTTGGGGAGCCGCCCGGGTACTAAGGTTATCCCCGGATCCGCCGATCCTCATTAAGTTGTTGTTGATTGTTGTGGTTGCGAATACTTGTTGTAGTTAATTGGTTTAGCTAAGTTAAATGTTGAGTGTTGGATTTACTCACTTAGCTATGTGCTAATCCCTCGTTGTTACTTCCTGCAGACTTTTGTTATATGCATACGGGTGGGTAGCAGGAAGGTCAAACCTTGGAAGCATGGAATGTTTGATATTCAAGCTACTCTGATTATTTTTGTAACAACTCAGTTTAGTTCATATAATACCCCGTCATGCTAGACTTTTGAACAAGTGTTAAATCGTAGTAACTTAACCATCTAAACTGTTTTAATACTTTAGAATATTATGTAACCATGTCTTGCGTTTTATTTACTTACGCTTCCGTATTATCTATAATATTATTAGTATAGAATGAGGGGTGTTATAAATTGGTATCAGAGCATAGTTTTGGGATAATTGTTCATTGTTGAATGATCAATCCCAAAACCGGAGCATGATATATCAAACATTCTTTGGTATGGGATTAGTATTGTTTGATGGCAGTTAGTATTTAGATGCTAACGATTAACAAAAGTTTAAGTGTTGTGTTGAATTTCAGAAATGGCAGATAACGAACCACCGACCACCAACCCCAACAATGCCTCCAGGATTGTCGCTCCTCACTTAGAGACTAATACCGAGCAACACGATCATAATGGTACTTCTCAACCAACCGGACACCAATCTAACCGAGACGAGTATATTCATGAGATGGAAGACGAGTTGGTATTTCTTAGGGAATTCAAGAGGAAAGCTGAGGAAGCTGCGACTAGACAGTTATTTCAGCAAGCCCCAGTCTTTGGTTCTGGTTCATCCTCTCAAATGGAAAAGAAGTGTTCATACAAGACTTTTATGGCGAGTCGACCACCAGAATTTCAGGGAAGTAAAAACCCTACAGTAACGTTAAATTGGCTTAGGGATATGGAACACAAGTTTGATGTGACTTGTTGTGAGGAGGAACTTAAGGTCAAATATGCGGTTCAATGCTTGAAGGACGAGGCTATGGTTTGGTGGGATTCCGTTACCGGACACATGATGCAACAACAAAAGGAATCTATTAATTGGTCTCAATTTCATCGGGCTGTGCGTAACCAATATTGTTCGGATTTTGATATTGCTAGGATTCGGAGAGAGTTTGTGAATCTTCGATTGAAGGATGACATGACTATTGATGAACTGATCTCGCAGTTTACGGATAAGCTTAGGTTTGTGCAACAATGGGTTCCGGATGAGAAAACGCAAATCGAACAATTCGTGGATACCTTACCGGATAACTATCGTACGGTTGTGAGATTGGCTAAGGATTTAACGCATGCATTCAATCTTGCAAGATCCGCCGATAGTGATTTAAGTGGTTTGCGATTATGGCAAGGAAGGGATACCAATTTTCAAAGAGCAAGAACTGAATCTTCGGGTAAGAATAAATCTAGGTGGCAAGGGAATCGGCAGGGTGGTAAGAAATTTGTTGGAAGAAGTGGTTCTTCAGGAAGTTCCAATAGTTCAAATTGGTGTAGTTCGTGTAGGTCTCGGCATGAGGGTCCGTGTACGGTTAAGACGAACAAATGTATGAAGTGTGGTGAATTAGGTCATGAGATAAAAAGTTGCCGTTATCCAAATTTTGTTTGTTGGACTTGTAAGAAAGAGGGGCATAGGGTTGGTCAATGTCCTGAGGCAAAGTCGACGGGGTCGGGTTCGGTTGGGAGTTCGGGATCTTCCGGTCAGAAAAGAAAGAACCCTCCTCCAGTAACTAGTAGGGCTTTCCAGATGACGGTTGATGAGGCCGTGCATACTGAAGATGTTATCACCGGTACATTTCTTATAAACTCTGTACCTGCACGTGTATTGTTTGATTCGGGTGCTAATTGTACTTTCATTTCTGTGCAATTTTGTGATAAGTTGAAATTAGCCCCTACTGTGATAACAAAGCCTATAGAAGTAGAAATAGTTAGTGGTAAGTTAGTTCCTGTTACCACCTCGGTGACTGGAGTTAATATTACTATTGATGATCATGTATTTCCTATTTCCTTCTTGTTGATGCCAATCCCTAGTTTCGATGTAATAATTGGTATGGATTGGTTGAGCCATTATAAGGCTAGTATTGATTGTCATCGGAAGTTGGTTAGGATCCCAATCTCCGAAGGGTCATATGTTGTGGCTCGAGGAGAACGGGATGGTGTAGCTATTCCTTTGATTTCTTTGATGAAAGCTAGGAAGTCATTGTCAAAAGGTTGCGAGTCATACCTAGCCTATGTAGTCGATGCTAAAATAGAAAGGAAAACTGTTTCGGATGTTCCAGTTGTTTGTGAGTACCCTGAAGTGTTTCCCGATGAATTGCCTGGGTTACCACCAGTTAGGGAAGTAGAATACAGAATTGATCTTGTTCCGGGTTCGTCGCCAATTGCTAAAGCTCCCTATAGGTTAGCTCCTTCTGAGATCCGTGAAATGATGAATCAAATTCAGGAGTTGTTGGATAAAGGTTTTATCAGACCTAGTTCCTCGCCGTGGGGTGCACCAGTATTATTCGTGAAAAAGAAAGACGGGTCGTTGCGCATGTGTATTGATTATAGAGAGTTGAACAAGAGAACGGTAAAGAATAAGTATCCTATTCCTAGAATAGATGACTTGTTTGACCAGTTACAGGGTTCTTCAGTGTATTCTAAAATTGATCTGAGGTCGGGTTATCATCAGGTTCGTGTTTGTGAAGAAGATATACCTAAAACTGCTTTCCGAACCAGGTACGGTCATTATGAATTTTTGGTTATGCCTTTTGGTTTGACGAATGCTCCAGCGGTATTTATGGATTTGATGAACCGTGTGTGTCGACCATTTTTAGATCAATTTGTTATTGTTTTCATTGATGATATACTTATTTATTCGAAATCTGAAACTGAGCATGCTAAGCATTTGAGATTGGTTCTTGAAACATTGAGACGGGAACAGTTGTATGCAAAGTTTTCCAAATGTGAATTCTGGATTCGAGAAGTTCAGTTTTTGGGTCATATAATTTGTCGAGATGGTGTGAAAGTAGATCCATCAAAGATTTCAGCTGTGATGAATTGGAATGCGCCGAAATCTGTTTCTGAGATAAGAAGTTTCCTTGGGTTAGCGGGATATTATCGGAAATTTATTAAAGATTTCTCTAAGATAGCCGGTCCGTTAACTAAGTTAACCCGTAAAGAGGAGAAGTATGTTTGGACTGAGCAACAGGAACAAGCTTTTCAGACATTGAAACAATTGTTGTGTCAGACACCGATTTTAGCATTACCAGAAGGTACTGATGACTTTGTGGTTTATTGCGACGCTTCATATTCGGGTTTGGGTTGTGTTTTAATGCAAAGGGATAGAGTTATCGCTTATGCTTCGCGACAGTTGAAACCGCATGAGAAGAATTATCCTACGCATGATTTAGAACTCGCCGCAGTTGTATTTGCCCTAAAACTTTGGAGACATTACTTATATGGGACTCGATGTGTTGTTTGCACCGATCACAAGAGTTTGCAGTATGTGTTCTCCCAGAAAGAATTGAACATGCGGCAGAGACGATGGTTGGAATTGATAAAAGATTACGACTGTGAAATTAGATACCATCCGGGCAAAGCTAATGTGGTAGCCGATGCTTTAAGTCGAAAGAATACTCCTGAACGAGCTTTCTATTTAAAAGTGAATGTTTCCTTGGATTTGATCGATCAAATTAAAGTTATGCAACTTGAGGCATTGAAGGATCAGAATTTGAAATCGGAAATCATGTTAAAACGCAAGGATGAATTAGTTGATGATTCAAGGGGATTAAAGACTTATCAGTCTCGTGTTTGGATTCCTTCCATTGGTGGTATTCGAGATTTGATTTTGAATGAAGCTCATAAGTCACGAATGTCTATTCATCCGGGTAGTACTCGAATGTATAATGATTTGAAACCGTTGTATTGGTGGCCAACGATGAAAACCGACATTGCAAAGTTTGTGGGATCTTGTCATATTTGTGCTCAGGTCAAAGCGGAACATCAAAAGCCGTATGGGTCGTTAAAACAGTTAGAAATACCCGAGTGGAAGTGGGATCACATAACTATGGATTTTGTGACTAAATTACCGCGTACTGCTCGAGGCAATGATATGATTTGGGTGATAGTGGATCGATTGACAAAAAGCGCACATTTTCTTGCTACGAGTGAGACAACATCGTTGACTAAACTTGCTCAGTTATATGTTAATGAAATCGTCTCCAGACATGGTATTCCCTTATCGATTGTGTCAGATAGAGATACTCGTTTTGCTTCTCGTTTTTGGCAAAGTCTACAACAGGAGTTGGGTTCACGGGTAAATCTTAGCACAGCTTATCATCCTCAGATAGATGGTCAGTCAGAACGTACGATTCAAACTCTAGAGGATATGCTTCGTACTTGCATTCTGGAATATGGAGGTTCATGGGATTCACATCTTCCGTTGGTTGAATTTACTTATAACAATTCGTACCATTCTAGTATTGGAATGCCTCCGTATGAAATGTTGTATGGTCGTCGTTGTCGCACACCTACTTGTTGGTTAGAGGCAGGTGAGAAACAGTTTGCTGGACCCGACATTGTACAAATAACCGCTGACAAAGTTGCTATCGCACGTGAGAAGTTGAAAGCCGCAAGAGATAGGTAGAAACAGTATGCGGATCCTAAAAGACGACCGGTTGTATTTTCCGAAGGTGAATTAGTGTATCTTAAAGTTTCTCCGTGGAAAGGGGTGATTAGATTCGGAAAACGTGGAAAGTTGGCGCCTAGGTACATTGGTCCATTCAAGATTCGACAAGTTGTAAATGATCAGTCGATGGCATTGGATCTTCCTCCCGAACTCTCTGGTATTCATGACACGTTTAATGTATGTTACTTGAGAAAGTGTAATATCGAGGATCAGTCGCAAATTCTTCCGTTGAAAGATTTGAGGGTTGATCAAACTCAGAAATTGGTTGAAGAACCGGTTGAAATTGTTGATCGAAAGATTACCAAACTTAGGAAGAAACAAATTCTTATGGTGTTAGTTAAATGGAGACATAGTTTAGGTTCCAACCTAACATGGGAGAGCGAGGAGTCGATGAAATCCAGATATCCTGGATTGTTTGTTGATGTTGAGATTTCGGGGACGAAATCTCCTTAAGGAGGGGAGATTTGTAACATCCTCTCCAATAGCCTGGTATTTTCTATTTATAATTTCGTATTTAATTGTTTTAAATAATTTTTGCGATATAATTGTTTAATTGTGAAAGTTGGTGAAATAGGTCTTAGGACTTATTGTGGATAATGAAAGGTGGCTTGAATTAAATTATTAAAGTTGACGGAAGAATAAAAATAAATTTATCGCATTTAGTAATTAAGTGCCAGGCAATAGATTTAGAGCGGGTATTAAATACCCAAAATGATGAGTCGATTAAAATGGAGGCCGATCTTTTATTTGGTAATCACTTTACCAATTTCTCTTCCACTTTTCCTTTCAACTAAAACATAAACCCTAACTTTAATTACTTCAAATCAAAGGGAGATCTAAACCAAGACTTGAAGTTAAGTTGTGATCATTATCATCATCTTCATCATCTAGTAATTAGCTTCGTGTTCATCTATCTATGGTAAGTACACATATTGCATAAGTTCATATTCCAATTATATGAAGATTTGAATGATTCTTGGATGTTATTGTTGTAATAGATGTTAGTATAGCATTAGAAATATGGTTTGAATGAGTTAGAAGCTTGTTACATATGTGTTCTGCATGATTGATTCGTATTTGGTGTTTGTGATTTGAAATTCTGGGTTGTGCCATGATCGAACTGAGTTGCTGGGTTTTTTATGTTGAAGCCGATCGGCTATGCCAAAGCCGATCGGTTATACTATAAAAGCCGAACGGCTCCTTTTAGCCGATAGGCTTTGTTAGTTCAAAATCATATCAGAAATTGGACCTCGAATTAAAGTCTGAAAATTAACGGTGGAAGCCGATCGGCTATGGCTGAGCCGATCGGTTATGAGAACTAAGCCGATCGGCTATGGAGGTTGAAGCCGAACGGCTATGATCAAAAATAGAATTAAAATAGTTAGATCCTTTGAATTGTAATTGCTATGTATAACTATATTTGGAAACCAAATATACAAGATAATTAAGTTATGATCTAACTGTATTAGTGATTGTGTAATAGTATAAGTACTAGTGTAAAGTCGTTAGTTGTTTAAGTATTACTTATTAATGACAAGTTCTAACTTGTGTTGTTGCGTGATGTTTCAGATACCCCAAAGACTCAGTGATTAATAGCTGGGTGTGTTGACTGCAAAGGTATCGGTGAGTGGATTCAAAACTCATCGTTTGTCTTAGTTGTAATCATTTGATTACGACGGGTAAACGTAGACTTGATTATTGAGTTGATTAGTTGTTATTGTTGATCATATGCCTATATGTGCTTTGTGTGGCCTTCGGGCATTGTTGTTAATGAGGTCAACAAGTTGATGAACTGTTGGTTGGGCTAGTGAGTTGTTGTGTGAACGGTACAGGGATGTACTTCATTTGTTGTGTGTGCGGAACTGTACCTAAGTATGATAAACACTAGCTATCGGTCTCGTCCGTTATGGCCATACGGATATGTTTGGATAAGTGATCTTTGGGGAGCCGCCCGGGTACTAAGGTTATCCCCGGATCCGCCGATCCTCATTAAGTTGTTGTTGATTGTTGTGGTTGCGAATACTTGTTGTAGTTAATTGGTTTAGCTAAGTTAAATGTTGAGTGTTGGATTTACTCACTTAGCTATGTGCTAATCCCTCGTTGTTACTTCCTGCAGACTTTTGTTATATGCATACGGGTGGGTAGCAGGAAGGTCAAACCTTGGAAGCATGGAATGTTTGATATTCAAGCTACTCTGATTATTTTTGTAACAACTCAGTTTAGTTCATATAATACCCCGTCATGCTAGACTTTTGAACAAGTGTTAAATCGTAGTAACTTAACCATCTAAACTGTTTTAATACTTTAGAATATTATGTAACCATGTCTTGCGTTTTATTTACTTACGCTTCCGTATTATCTATAATATTATTAGTATAGAATGAGGGGTGTTATATGTAGTAGGCGGTTGTGTATTGGGACTTTTGGAGGAGCTTTGCGGCTGAGATTGTGTGGTATGAATATATCGACAACGTTCTCCAAACCGACAATGTCCCCGCTGAAAATTACGACACGTTTGCGTGTTTGAATTCGAGCAATTCTGGTTTCGGTTAACGGTATTTCCCGCAAGAAGAACAGCCGGGTCCGATTGGTTGTCAAGTGAGATGCTTTTGTTGCGGTTTTTCCGGCTTAAACGTGCTTCCTCAGCTATAACGAGATTCCGAAACGTCCAAAAATCAGGAAGTTCTTTGGCATTTCTAACGGCACCGGTAACTTGTTCAAATTTATCACCGAGTCCGTTGAGAGCATAGATAACGAGATTATCGTCAGTAACCGGGGCTTGAATATTCTTGAGAAGATCCGCCATAGTCTTGATCTTATGAAAGTACTCCGTTGCGGTGAGGTTTCCAATATCAAGATTACGTAGATCATTATCAAGTTGTAAAACCTTTGTGGTTTTGTTGGCATGAAACAGCTTTTTGAGGCCATCCCATACAGTTTTGGCCGTTGCATCTTCTTCCAAGACTTCGTCAAGAAGGTGGGGTGTGATCGTTCCATAGAGCCATTGCTTCACCATCGAATCGCGTGTATTCCAAACATCATCAGTTGTGCCGCTGCTTGTACCCGTACCATCAATATGACGGAGAACGCCAAACGTAGTGCAATGAGTTTTGAACAACTCACACCATGTTGTGTAGTTGAGTTTGTCCATATCAAGGGTGATGGGTATGTGCGATTTTATGTTGATTATTGAGAGTAGTTTATCAGTGGGCATAGAAGAAGCTTCAACATCTTTAGTCATGGTTGATAATGGTGCTTATGTTGATGTTTGTTATTATATACACAGCCGTAGGTTTATTTTATTTTTTATTTTTTGTGTAGATGTAGGGTTTTGAAATATGATAGTGACTTGAAGAAGATATTTGGTTTTGATTTTAGGAAAAGATAGGGGATCAACGTGATTTTTGGTTTTGATTTTAGGAAAGTGGTAGGTGGGATTTTTAGAATATTATTTGAATGGAGGTGATAGACAGAGAAAATATGTAGGAGGAAAATTAGTAAGAGTGATGGGGCTCTGATACCATATTACAAATCAGAATTGAACCTCTCAAATGATCACGTTCATTACTTGGCATTATATAGATACAAGAGTATTATTTGGGCCATGGGCTTTGGCCATTACAATAAGAGCCCAATAAAAGTAGAAGCATGGGAACATTATCTAAATACGTATACATTAACACTACAAAAATACCACTAAGAAACCTGTTTTAAACCCTATAGAAACCAGTTTGTTCAACAGGTTTCTTAGTGTACCAAAATATTTTATTTAAGTTAAAAAACCAAAATGTTTAATGATGTTGTAGCATTATATTTGGATGAACATATATAAATATTTTTATGCTTAATGATGATTAATTATAGATTTAGAGATTGACCCATGCGATCCAATTGACTAGAAATTAACCCGAAAAACTGTCGACCTGATCACATAAACGGGTTATATGAGTCGGGTCAAGATTACCAGGTTTTGAGTTGGGTACTCGATCTGATTAAAAAATCACGTCGGGTTTGAGTCAACTGGTTCTGACCCAGTAACTCGGACGGGTGGGTCGAATTGCCACATGTAGGTGTGTTGTATATGATTAGAAGTTTAGAATAAGAATGTATATGGCTAGATTGATTTATTTAGGGGACCAAGGGTGAATATAGGGTGGTATTAAAGTAAGAGAAATTGATTAACTATGGGACCTATTAATTAAAGAGTATAATTAATTTAGCTGGGCATGCAGAAAATAAAGGTTTAGTGGACGGACTACATGCTAGTTATCGCTGACCGTCACCTAGAGGAATTGAAGCTCCGACCACCACCTGTTGTAATGGAATGTCAGTGTGATTGTATATGGCCGGTTCACTTGGTATATATGAAGGGGACCTACTCTTCATACCATTTATTTATTTTTAAATTAACTTTTCTGTACTTTTTCCGTACTTTATTCCATCACTATTTCTTACATTATGTACTTTTTCTGTATTTTTTCCGTACTTTTCTGTGTTTTTTTAATAAAAAAATGGTATGGTGAGAAATAAAAGTGGTATGGAAAGCTTATGCCATATGTAATGGAATATTAATAATTAATAATTAATAATAATAATGGGTGATTTCAGTCTGGTTGTGATTAATTAAGATTTTGTTCATATATTAGAAATTGATGAAGTTCTTCAAAGAAAAATTAAAAGGAGACAAGACTGGACAACAGATGTTATTATTCTCGAATTATTTTCAAATATAATATGAAATGAATATGAATGAACACGTTTATATTTTACTAGTTTATTCTTACAAAATGACATGTACAAATGAAAAGAAGAGAGAGAAGTATGAGAGAGAAAATAGAAAGTAATTTGATTGGTTGAATCCACTTGCCACCTCATTTTTTGAAAAATTTCTTTGTAAAATTTATGTAAATGTAGTATTGCTCTTATTTTATTTATTGAAATTCGAATTTAAAAAGTACATTTAATAGATTTTAAGATACAGTGATATAGAATTTTCCATTACATGCAATGACAACATACAGTACACATACGACGACAACTTTCGTTAACTGCAACCACAAATTCGACCCGGCCCATCCCCACCAATAAAAACCTTCTGCACGCAATTAATTATTAATAATTTATTACTACCATTATTATCGTCAGTAGAGTTCAAATAAGAATAGGAATTTATGTGAGAATTAGGAAACTAATGATGTACAAAGAGAATATTCCACATGTACAAAACCCATTTACCCTCAACATCAATTATCTCACAAACGACAAATCCAAAAATTATGAAAATTGCACCATTAAATTCAGCGTTTTCTCCTCTTCGATTTGCCGTCCCTTAAGGCATACTTTCGACGATTTTTTTTTTCATTTTTTTGGTGGGTTTCACATTTACTAACACATGTGTTACAGTGTTGCGTTTAGGGTTTAGGGTTTGAGGTTTAGGGTTTCGGGGAGAAACCCCAAACCTCAAACCCTAAACCCTAAACCCCAAACCCTAAACCCTAAACGCTTTACAAAACTCTAAACCCTAAATCATACTAAACCCTAAACCTTAAACCCTACTAAACCCTAAACCCTACTAAACCCTAACCCTAAACCCTAACCTTAACCACAAATTAAATGTATAACCAATCACTAACACATGTGTTACTAATTTGAAAAACCCACCAAAAATGGAAGAAAAAAAAAGTTGTCGAAAGTATGCCTTGAGGGACGGCAAATCGAAGAGGAGAAAACGCTGAATTTTATGGTGCAATTTTCATGATTTTTCGACTTACCGTTTGTGAGATATTTAATTTTAAAAAATGTGGAGGAGAGAGAATAAAGTGACACATGACATAAATCTATTGGTTCCCTCATTCTCACATAAGACCTCTCCCATGAGTGACTAAAACTGACTGAAACTGACAGAGCCACGTCAGCGCCACATCAGCTTTTTCCTGAAACTGACTGAAACTGACTGACCACTCCCATCAGTGGTCCGTCACTTCATTTTTTGGGATCCACTGCCTAATTAATTAATCAATTTAAATACAATAATTCAAATAAACATATTTCATTAAATAAAAACATTACAATAATAAAAAAATATTTTTTTTAAAAGCTAGTGGACCCTACTCTGATTTGAATTTTTGTTTTCTTAAATATTGCAACGTGAAATGAAAAAAATATATATATAATAAAAAACTCAAACGGGCCCCACTCTCACCCACAAACCTTCGTCGCCTAACGTCGTCAAACCGAAGGGAGGAAACCGACGAGTCGGTACCATCGCCGTCACCCTCGTCGGTTGAAACCGACGACAACCGAAGGCTCCCGATGGGAGTGATCTAACACCATTTCTCACTCTTTTTATTCCGGTTTCATAACGCTATTGCTAGCTAGGCCACCAAGTCATTGAGTTCTTACAATTTACTTACTCGTATAAAATTGCTCTTTTTCATGGAGACCAAATCTAAAACTTCATTCGACTCCCATTAAATAACTTACCAGTTCCCCCTGAATGCATATATGCATATATTTTAACCAAATGAGAAACTATATATTAGGACCTTAACTCTAAATTATATATGTTCTAGGTTATGTTAGATCACTTTCGAACCACTTGATTCAACCTCACTTCAACGAATATTCTTTTCATTTCAAGCTCAACACCAACAATCAATCAAATACGGAGTATATCGTTATCACATATATAAAACATACAACATGGGCATCCTTGACTTCCTAATGCGACATGAAAAGTTAAGTTCAAGATCCTCGTGGAACCATCTTCAGATGGAGCATAAAACTGAAGAAACAATATGCAATGATCCAGTAACCACTAAAAGACCAGGTCCGGTCCCTCCCTTTGATCGAACTATCTCATCCCCAATCCTCATCGATTCCATTAATGAACTACCAGTGGATAGTAAAACGCCATTATCTACTTGTGGAGCAGATCTAGCTGATTTGTTTTTGAGTAATTCATTATATTCTTCAACTTTAAACTCAGAAAATCTTACACCCAACTCGTTAGCAGCTTGAATCCAACGGTCTCTTAACAAGGACAGCGAAGCAGTCCTGTAACGGTCTCCAGCAATGTTAACTTCTGTCAAGATTATAGCATCCAACTGTTTCACTGCAACAACATATTATTATCAAGTTAGAAGTTATGTAAATTAGTACCCCCTTCTTATCATTATTGAGAAATATTTTTAACAATTGTCAAAACATAGTCAAACACTCCATGCTTGATATAGGTGTCATGGGATTTCAAATAAGAATAAGCGGGAAAATGGTAGAGCCGGGTGGGTTGGCAACGGGTTAAACCGCTAAGCTTTTACAAGCAGAAACATGTCCGGTCGGATAGACCCATCGATACTTTTTAGATTACATAAATATTAAATATATTAGATATGCTTACAGAGATTATTATAATAACGAGCAATTGTTCATACATAAGAGAGATTCAAAAGGTTGCAAGACTTTTTAAATGGCATTCACAATGTTTTACAGATACACTCATTAGCAATACAAAAATTACCCAAATTGACCAATTATCAATTAAATGGGTTGGATTGCCGCCTCTGGTAATCAGAAACAGGCTATCAAAGAACTGTACCTGTAAGTAATTCTCTCGCAAATGCTTGATGGTCTTTGTCACTTGCCATAGCAACCACAAAAGCTAATTTTGCATCTGGATATGCTATCTGAATCATGTCAACCAAAGCCTTGGCAGATTCTTTGGTATGAGCTGGAATATATTATACGAAAGAATTAAATTTTAAAACTTTTTGGTCAACAATTAAGTTCACATGTGGATAAATCCATGAAAGCATAATTTATTAGAACCTCCATCCAATAGTATAGTAGAACCAGGTAGTCCTAATGCCTCAGCTTCTACAGATGTTAAAAATTGACTTCTTCCAAGCAATACTGTATGTTCTAGACCAGTACGAATTGATCCATCAGATATTCTCCAACCTGATATACAACAAATGAAAATTACAACAAAATATGAAAGGAGGTGTACAACAAAAGTCGATAAAAGTTCTGTTAGGTAATGAGAGACTACTCTCATGATTACAGGTGGCAATGTCACACATTTACCTACAGATGGGCTGATTTGGGTTACGTTCTATCTCTAATGAGTCAAATGGATTAAGTTAAAAGATTTAACTTAAGTGGTTGCCAATCATATGAGGTGAAAGTCATCTGTAGTGTTCTCAAACGCATAAAACCTCCAAAAGCCTTTCTTAAAAACGTAGATTCCTATTGTTATAAAATAGTTTTTGCAATCGCAATTAAAACCTTAAGAGTAAATTATATAAATGGTCCCTGTGGTTTACCTCGATTTACGAAAACGGTCCTTATACTTCTTTTTTCACTTTTTCAGTCCAATAAGTTTACATTTTGCTCGAAAATGGTCCCTCACCCACCTAAAATGACTAAAGTACCATTTGACCGTTTAAATCGTGACTATCCGAAAATGACAAAAGGAATGGTACTTTAGTCATTTTAGGTGGAGGAGGAACCATTTTCAAGCAAAACGTAAACTTATTGGACTGAAAAAGTGAATAAAGAAGTATAGGGACCGTTTTTGTAAATTGGTGAAAACCACAGGGACCATGTATAGAATTTACTCAAACCTTAATTACTTATTAAATTCAACCCGAACTATTCTAGCCCTCAATTATAGGTGCCATTGTAAGCTGTTACCCAACCCACCAATGACCGGCCCATTTGGCCACCACTACTGTCGATATTGAATGGGTGTAAAGATCAAACAAAACAGGCATCGGTTGAAGAACCTTGATTACGAAGGCAGAGGGCTGCACATGTGGCGGTCCCAGCATTCCAAAGTTGGTGCAGTCCTAGCAAACGTAGTTTTACATCATACAGCTCAATAGACTACAGAAGTTTACAAAATACTGTAAGGGTCCACAACTGAACTGAGATAATGTATTTAAGTGTCAATCATAATTGAAAAGGGTAAGCTACAAGGAATTTTTTATGGTGCGTACTAATTGCAAGTCCTTCTCAATGTCAAGTACGATATCAGACAGTTGGCAAGGACTGCCAGAGACACTGCTAATACCCTTAATAATACTTCTATTTCCAGGATCGGATGCGTTAATTACTGGAGAACACGTAGAAGATGCCTTATTGCGAAGAATGAGCTCAATGTGTGGAGTATAGGGTCCACCAAGAATTACCTGATATTTTTAACACTTAGCAAGGTTAGAACTTAAGGTCCCCATCACCAAATGTAACCAGTATGGTTGAATGAATTTAATGTCTAAATAGAGACGTATTGTTGATAAGAATTGAAAATGAGTATTTGTTACGAATACATGCTGAAACCATATTAGTAATGTGGTAACTGTAGTACAACCTAAACAACATATGGGAACTGGGGAGAACCACCTAACTGGGCGGCCATGTTTGATTATGCCTGATTTTGCAATTGCAATACTTTCCAAGGAGCCCCCTAGTGCAGCCAAATGTTCCTCACCAATAGTAGTTATGACAGAAGCTGAAAGATCTGAACTAGAGATTATATTAGTTGCATCACGAGCACCACCTAATCCCGCCTTCAATAAAGCGACAAGCTTTTAGTAGAGTTCTTAAGCCGTAAAGTGAGCAGTTACTTAATAATTTGATATAAACAACAACTATTAGCGAATAACTCAACCTCAATGACTGCTATGTCAACATTCTCTTCAGCAAATAGATTGAATGCCACAGCAGTGAGAACCTATAACATGACATAAAGATGAGCTGACTGAACTATTGCCATCAACAGATTTGTTTACAAAGAGTAGCAATTAATTGTGAAATTAAGTAGTTTTAGAATCTGTTTCCCACAACGTCCATCATATTAGATACCTCAAAATGACTAAGGTGCCCCATTTCAAATTCCACAGCCTGATCAAGAACAACTTTTATCTTCTGGAACAAGGAATTTATTGCCTTGGCTGATACCGGATCACCTAGTCTTCCTACTGTTATGCGTTCTCTTATGGTCTTGATATGCGGACTGCTCAGAGTAGATAAATGATATGGTTACTAGTTATCTCACCAATTGTGTTAGTAGAGAAAAGATGAATCATTGTGATTGACAAGTAATACCTTGTGTAGCAACCAACAGAATATCCCTCGGCACGTAAAATATTGGACACAAATGCAGCGGTTGAACCTTTTCCTTTGGTCCCTGTAATGTGAATAGCCTATATAAAGCTATCAGCAAGTTTATCTAAAGATAACAAACAATTTATCTTGGATAAATTAGATTGAACCTTATATTTAGATTGAGGGTTTCCGAGTGATTGCATTAGTCGCTTCATCCTTCCAAGATCAAAACCATCATCAGAGTCGGTTCCAGCACCTTTTGGAACACCAGACTTCTCGTGGTTCTTCAAACTATCCAAATAATCATTGAATTCCTTCAGTTCTGACTCTTGTTCTGCTATCATTCTTGAGAAGTTGCGATTGAAGCATAAACCGTTTAAAAGTGTCCTGCCACCAGTACCAATACAATAATTTTGGCGATGAAGCAAGCTACCAATAATCCCCAAAAAGTTCATCTTGTTAAACAGCTTTCTGTAATCTCCCTTGTAATAAGCAGGTAAGTGGCAGTTGTAATTCGAATAGTATTTGAAAGTGAAAGCAGGAGAGATGGGCATATTTAGCATTACTTTCTGCATCCAGGAACATAAAATAAAACTAATTATAGTTTTGGTTAGGCATGGTGATATTTCCACCAAAGTTTTTGATAAATCCATCAAAACTGTGCAGCTACTGTTTGTACATTACAATTGTTTGATGCACAAGTATGGTGGATTTCGTTGAGAAAAATGAAATGATGCTCCAGAGATAGGTTAGGCATTTTAACGAACAGTTGGAGTACACAATTTATGTATGTATGTATTATGTATATAACTGATTCCCAGAATGAAAGCGAAAATGTAAGAGCAAAAGGTAGATAAATACCTGAGCGAGCGTGCGTGCAGCTACTCGAAGCAATCGATTACAATCTACAGCTGCTTTTCAACACAAATCACTCTACGTTCACTAGTAGAATGGGAATGGGAAGTTTTGTGGTCTTATATCAACATGTCACTATTCGTCTTTTACGAGTGTTATGATGTTTTGGGATTATTATTTACTTACCAGTAGGATACCGCACGATCCAACAGGACAAATTTTTTGTTTTATTTCGTGCTGAATTTTTCTTTTATTTCATTTTATATCTAGTATATAAATCATAATTAAAATATATATATTACAATATAGTATGATATAGTTTTTCTTTAACGGAAAAAATCACCTCTTTACAATTTTATTTTTCTAAAAAAAGTTAAAACAAAATACCCAAAATATATATATATATATATAAGAAATGTCATTGCGAACTCGATGCTCGGGTTTCGAGTTGCGGCTGTTAGATTGCATGTTCACAATCGCTAGGTTCAAGTTGTGATTTGTGAAATCGCAGGTTGTTTCGAGACTAACTATAAATACATTTCCCCGTGGGTATTAGATACTAAACAATATGTACACCACATTGAAATCGTAAAATTTGATCAAAAAATTGAAACTCTCTAACATTAAATGAAATTAAAAATACAAACAATCGCTTAAATTTACAATTTCATAAAAAACACTATTAAAAGTTTGTTTTTAATATCTTACAACACTTTTAAAAATGTGTAAAATTGGGGAAAATTGATTTTGGAGACTTTAGAGATGGAATTTGACTACAAAACGGTGGACAAACCGCCTATGGCGGTTTGCTAACATGTTCGTCTCGTTCCGATCTTCCCGTCCATAATTGACACGTCTCGTAACTCCTTACGGTTAAAAAGTTATGCCATATTTTGATTACATTAAAGTTTAATAATGATAGTCTATAAAAGATTTAATTATATATGTAGGGGTATGTTGGTAATTTCAAGTAGATTTTTCAAATATTAATAATAATGATGGTATTAAAAAGATTTTAATAGATGTAAGGGTATGTTGGTAATTTCAAATGGATTTTTCATATATTAGTAATAATGTCAGGGGTATGTTAGTAATTTCCCTCTTAAAAAAAACATCACAAATGTATTATTATATATTATATAATAGTATAGATAAAGACTAGTTATTTACTTATAAAGACTAGTTATCCGCTAGGTGACTGACTTATGTGTTTTTGTTTTCTAAAATAAATACACATTCCTAATTACCTATTTGTTTATCCGCTTAAATGTAATAATAATAAATGAATAAGCGTTTAGATAATCAATCTCAAATACTCCTTTAACAAGTTCGATTTTGAGCTCAATCGAGTACAAAAACAAGTTCATCACAATTACTTAATTAGAGTCTAATTCGATATCTTGATTCTTATTGATGAACTTGTCTAACATCGTGTAATATGCAACTATTAGTTGCAAATATTGACTTGTTGCCGGTTTATTTTAGATTTAGTTTTTTTTTTTTAAGTCTAGCTTTATATATCTTGTTGAGCTTAAAATAAATCAAATTTGTTAAGAAGAAAAAAGCATGGTTACTAATAAATATTGTTTACTTTTTCTAACTCGAGTTTATATCGTTGAAGCTTGTCTAGTCGGTCGTACGGTTGTAATTACCATGAGGGAATTAATAAATGTGAATTGACTAATTCTCATTCTCATGATATATATAGTGGCCTCCCCTTAGTCCTCTCACCACCTCTCATTTCAACAATTCTTTGTTACCTCAATTGCTTTGTTTATATGAAAGTTTTTCTTTGACCCATCACCTTTTTCTCTTCTTCAAAACCACCCGGAACGTAACTCTGCTTTCTGCCTCTCTTATAGAGACGTTTGCAGAGCTAAACTAAAAGGACACACACAGAATGGCACCAACACGACGTGCGGCTCAATCTCCTGACATAGATGATCAGACCAATGATGGTTCGTATCTGTCTCGCATTGTTTCTATCTGTTTATAGTTATCTGTCATGACCCGTATGTATGATTATATAACAGGATTAACTATTGATCAAGGAATCGCTTGTTTTCTAATGTTGGTGGCTTTGGTGCTTACGTACCTCATTCACTGAGTTTGTGTATGGCTTCTTCTTTACTATCATCATCCTTTCACCCATTGAAAGGACGAGTTCAAGAGTATATCATGATCAACGAAGATGTTTACATAGTCATCTAGATTGCACGTAATATTTATCGTTAAAACAAGATTTTTATTGTCTTGAATTAGAGTTTGAGGGGTAGGAAAGATGAAATAGTGGAGAAAGTTTAGTTTTGCATTGTGTTGATTCTTGATGAAAGTGTCATGTAAATATTCATGAATTAAAATCGTTGATTTTTTATGTTACAAGACTTATTCCTATGAGTTCGTTTTCAACAAGCTATTATCGTTTGTATGATGCATACTGCAACATCGTGCAAACATTTGAATTATTTTATGTATGAAGAAACTTACATAGATGACAGACGTTGAAACATATTCTCGCATAATGCATAAGAATTATTGAATTTGTGTTCGACGTGTAGAAGAAAAATAGACAAAGTCCCAGATCATCCAGTTACCGGTAGTTCTAGCAAAGATATACAAAAAGGATCTTCTTTTGAATCGATATGGCATATACTTGTAGGAGGATACACCCTTGTGACGCAATAATGACTAGTGCTTTAATCATTTCGTATTTTCAAAACTGTTCAACACCAAATACAAAATTTATACTATGATGAAGCCGGCTAAAACAGCTCGACTTTGTTTGTGGAGAAGAAATGAAAAGAACAAAAATATATATTCTATCGAATGAATTTGAATCGTGTAAAATTGCACAAAATAGCACCGTATTCGGTATTATAGGTCAGTTATGTGTGTCTATTGAATAAATCTGAATCGTGATGTTTTTCAGTGAACAATAGCTATATTCAGTATTTTATGTTGTATGTATCTCAGTAGATCAATTATCTATTCTATCGAATGAAATTGAATCGTGTATAATTGCACAAAATAGCTGTCTTTAGTAATATAGGTCAATTATATGTGTCTTATGTGTCTTCTGAATAAATCTTAATCGTGATGTTTTTAAGTGAACTACAATAGCTATATTCAATATCTTATATTGTATGAATCTGAATCGAGATGTGCTTAATTGCTCAAAAATCATATGCTATATTGTATGAATCTGAATCGAGATGTGCTTAATTGCACAATAGTAGCCAGAATTTGATATTAGGTCAATGATATATTTTCTTAAATGAATCTGAATTGTGATTTGTCTATATGAACATGATTATCTTTATTCAGTATTATGATCAATGATTAGTTCTACTATGAAATTTGTATCTATTCTATTGAATAAATTTGAATTGTGACGTTGTTAATCCAACAAAAAAGCTAGATTCCGTATTTCGATTAATGACCTGTTCTAGTTGATAGATGATCAATGAAGTTTATAATGTATAATCTGCTCTTGTTTTTAAATGATTAAATAGCTATAACTGTGGCTTATCAGTGTTCATAGATGCTAACTAAACGTTTTTGTTAAATTACTAGGTGACTTTATATCTCATCCTCACTGCTGATCTTAGAACATTAGGAGCTGCTATGCAGTATCAGTTTCCTAATGGAGGATCACTGGCTGGAATGTCTGGAATGGCGTGTCTTATGTCTTTGTACTTGCTCAATGGCTTTAATATGAACCATGAGAGCCAGATCTATGTGTTGTTGCCATTGCAAGCCATATTCTTCACTGTTGGTTTATGCCTGTTTCCGGTCTCCACACCTTCATTGAAACGTTCTAGCATTGTCATTTCTATCTTTGGATCTATGGTTCTTCAGTTGATTTACCATCTTTTTGTTGTTTGATCTTGGTACATCAAAGTGGTGGTGAAGATCAATTTAATGAACATGTATTCATTCTCGGTCTTCTCCATCACTCTTCATGCGTAGTTATTCAGTGAAGGGTCTACATTGCTTTTCACAATTCCATTTAGTATTGGATTGATCTTTGGCCTCGCAATTGCTGTTGTGATTTTATGGTGACTAGGATATTTCATCTTTTAAAAATAGGCAATGGAGGTGGCATGTCTGGGTCCCGTTACAGCTAGTGTGGGTTAGAGGTTTGAGCTGGTTTTACCAATATTCATTTTGGAATATTCTGGTAATAGTATCAGGATTGAATTAATATTACTGGACTTAATTATCTGTTTTCTTTTTTAACCACCCGTTTTTTTTTTTTGCAGGTTTACTATGTAGCTGTCATTTGTTTCTATGGTGTCCTCGCTCTATATGTCCATGACATAATTCGTTTGCATGAAGATTCAGATGCACTTGTAGTTGCTTTGCAGCCATTGAGCTGCTCACTAACTTTCTTCACGGGATTCTTTAGGTTAACCTGAAGCTTCATCAAAATTATCGGTATCTTTATTTAGCAGGGCCGCCTCTAAACTTTTAAAGACCCTGGTCAAAGTTTTCGCATTACGGAAATGAGACCCTATAACTAGATGTTAAGTAAGATAAAGGTTCGTTGAAAATGATTCTTAACAATCCAATTTTCAAAAAAAATTATTTATTTCTTTGATACTTATTTATTAAATGATAGGTTAGCATGTTGAACTTGATAACCAGCATTCATGTCCACAAGGGTAGGATCATCGGCTAGCTGATTTTCGAGGATGGAAGCAGAATGCCCTAATAACACGGACAATTCGGGATGAACTTTAATGGATCCAACGTTTAGGTGTTGGCCAGCATGCCGAACTTGATAACCAGCATGCATGTCCACATGCTAACTGTGACACCCGGTCAAAAAAGGCATTTTTCGCGGCCAATTTAAACCTCAAATACTCGTATTTTGTATGCATTAATACCCAAGTATTCAAAAAAAAAAATTATATATATAAATATATATATAACACAAATGGTTATCCTGAATTACATATAAATGAAGCTGAAAGAACGCAGAAATACAAATACGGACGTTGGTGCAAAACTTTTATAATTAGTGTTTTATTATTTAAAATAAACGTTATTTAACCGGATAATATTAAATCATGCAAAAATATATTTCGTTCTAATTAAAACGTGTTCTAATCGATTGAGACCACGCGAAAACAAAGTTATATTTTATAACTCCGATAAAGTATTTTTATAAAATACTTTGATTATAAATGTATTCGATTTCATAGAAACAAAATTTATGATTTAAAAATATTTCATTATTTTACGATCGGGTAAATAAACACGAGTATTTTATACCGCGAATTGGAGACAAATTGTACACACTCCATTATTGGAGCCGACCAAGATCCACTTATTGTGGATCTTACCTCTAAAATAAGCCAGACTCAACACACCCCTTGTTTATTTTCATTTCTTCATCATCATCTAGTTTCTCCTTACTCTCTCTCGGTTTCACTTCAATCAACAATAACAACAACAAAATCGGCACAGCAGCAGCATCAGATTTTCACCATCATCATAATCATCTTCATCTTCGATCATCATCATCATTTCACCCGCTTCATCTCATCTCTCTCGGGTTACCATCAAACCGGCACCCTCATCATCTTTTCGGAATCATCATCATAATTGGGGGAAAAGGGAACAAGAAGAAGGAGGAACATCATCATCAACATCGTATATCATTATCTTTTTCATTGTCATCATCATAGTCACCATCGGTTCCCATTTCTACTTTGTAAGATATTACCCATTTTCCTTTTATTTCGAGCTTATAATACTTAAACGGGGTTAGTCTCTGCGAATGCACCCAACTTGGACTCAATGTCTATTATATGTATCCTACTTACGGGTAGGCTTTTTAATTGTATAAACTTTCCAAAACAGGGGTACTGATGTATTTTGTTACCTCCTTAGCCCTTAACAAGTTACCATTGAATTTTTTCAAAAAAACCCATCTATGTGGCATGCCATGTCATAAATCAACTACCACATCATCATTGTCTTCTCCATTGAAGAAGCCAGAGATGAAGAAGCCGGCGACATTTCCGGCAAACCTGCAACTCCGACAAATATACCGGCCAATCTGAAAATTCCAGTAACCACTTCCGACAACATTTTCCAGCTATAATTTTACGAACAAACAAAATTACCAACATTTCCGGCAAACCTGCAACTCCGACAAATATTCCGGCCAATCTGAAAATTCCAGTAACCACTTCCGACAGAAATTTCTGATATAATCTGTTATATTGATTCGGTAGGATTTGCATCTCTTGTCGTGATTACTGGAACTTCCAAATTTTCTTTGCCGAAAACTTTTGAACTCAAATCTTTGAGATCAGATGGACCACTTACCATGACCTGCATCAACTTAGCATATCCAGCAGCTTCAGTATATTTCAAACGTAATTTTTTTTTTCTAAATTACTACGAGACTATGTAGTTCATTGTTTGTATGAAGTTTCCGTGCATATAGGTGTTTCTGATTATGGACTTCGGTTGTCACCCACCACCACCATTTCGCAAGCCACTACTCCGGCAACAAGAAAACTAGAACATCCTGACACCACCGCCACTCCGTCGCAAATCCCACCGTATACATATAACCTCAGATCTGAACTTCGAGCAAAGCTCCGACGAGTCGACGACCTGTGACTTCAGATCTGAAATGGTCTTGTTTGTCATCCGAGTTTAGGCTCTTGACCAGAGAAATTAACGAAGGGGAAAGGAGTTGAAGATGATTCCTGGAACTTGTTAACTCCCAACAGGAAACATGAGTTAAAATATTTAAAATTAATTTTTAATGTGACGTGGCAGATGACTTGTCATCCAACATGGCACTAAGTCAACCATGTGTCATGCAACCGGTGCCAACTAGGCATTTTGTAGGTAAAGTACATCAATACCCCCGTTTCAATAGCTTCAGACAATTAAAAACCCAACCCGTAAGTAGGATGCACACAATAGACTTCGAGGCCAAGTTGGGTGCATTCCTAGAGACTAATCCCATACTTAAACCATCACGTATTAGCGTTATAATTGTTTATGGTACCCAAAAATTAGGATCGAAAACTCGTTTATCATGATTTGCGTTTGAATGGAACTGAAACCAGTATAGCCGATCGGCTATGCTCCTCCAGCCGATCGGGTAGCTTCCTCAAGCCAATCGGGTGAGATTAAATAACCGTTCGGGTGTGTTTGGTGAACCGGTCGGGTGTGCCCCCTGACCCGGACGGGTATTGTGTTTAACCTCTCGGATTGTATAATTTTTACATATATAGATGTATATATATGTATATACTTACATTACGGAATATTTTGTCAAAAATTGTGACAATAATACAACTGAATGTACTCAACGACTTTTGGAACATTAACGTCTATAAACAAAATAAATGATTTTGAGTATAACGTATGGGTGGAACATTATATGTGCATAACGACCAACTTTTATTATATACACGGCGATAAATGTTATATATAACTTGTGTTGATATAATGAATATTTTCTCAATAAACGAAACTTTTGCGACAAAAAGATATAATTATACGAAATCAACGTAAATATACTTTTGAAATTATGATTTCAATCTGTCACCAACGGGCCGTACACATTTTACAAACTTCAAACATAAACAATTATCGAATACTTTGGGCATAGTTAAATCGGATAAACATTGTATGGATGGTATATTTACGCGTCCATTTACTTATTTAGAAGGGTTTTGCTAACGTGTGCCCCCATGGCACACGTTAAGGTGTGTTTAATGAAGTCGAAATTTCCTTAAATATTAAAATTTACATTTAATACTCATTAATTCAATCTAATAATTTCCTTTTTTATGCATATATTAATTACAAATTCTATCATTTAAGGAAATTATAAGTTCGTTAAATGCACCTTAGCAAATCCCTATTTAGAATCTCACGTGTTTAGGACACTAGGAGATTTCGGATTCGGATATAAGCTTACTTTAGCATCGCTAGCTCCTCAGGTGAGTTTCATAGCCCCACATTTTAAACTGTTTTACTGTTTTTGAGGGTGAGAATGCATGCACATTATTTTCATAAAATTTGTTTTATGAAACAACTATTGTAAATGTTTTACAACTATTTATCCTGTACGTTATACATGAGTACTAGAATCCTTCACTAAACTTATAATTGGGTAAGTTTCACATACATGGACTATCAAAGGTATAAGAAGCCTCGTAAGCTCTTATATAGAATTACAAGAACACTGGATTGTTATACACTATGATTACAAGAATATAAGGAAACACTATATTTTCATCCAAGAATACAAGAAATTAGTTTTTTTAGTGTATTTAAACTTATAACACACTTTACATGACTTATATAAACATAAGATACGCTACGGAAACGTTTAACTCCAAATTAAAACTCAAAACTAGACCTGACAACGATCCCACCGGGATCAAATGGCCTGATCAAAAGACAACCAACGATCCCACCCTAATGGTTATGATCCCACCGGGATCCCGTGCATCAGCAAAAACTTTTACTTTTGACCCAAATTCAAACGTCCATTACTTTTAACTCGTTAGGAGTTAGGACCTGAAATTTTGCAGACACCTCTAATATGCTGATGTGTTGAATCCAGTTATAAAATTTATCGTTGATAAGTAAACCAAAAAGTACCGATGCTAGACCAAAACACAACCTGGCAGTGGACCCTGTCGAGTGGTAGTATAGTTTGGTAAGTTCGGGTTCGAACACAGGGAACTTGGTTTTGTCAATCAATAAGTGTGAGCAATCAAATAAAGTAAATAAAATGTGGTTGGTTGTGTGACCGAATTGTCACAATGCTTAAAACTACAATTTTTAAATTAAGACAAGGCAAGTGGACTCTGAAGAGTCGGATTAATTGTTTGGAACTTTCAAATATTAAAAACAATGCTTGCTTGGACTATTTCACTAGTGATTTCGGGGTGTAGAGTTATAATCGGTTAAGACATATGCTAAGGTAACATTCATCAAACATAAGCTCAACGTTCGCTAAGACCTATTGTTCAACTTCAATTAACAAACCTATGATTTAATCAAGTAACGGACGTTCGCCATGGTTACAAACTTGCACAATTTAGCTAAATCATTTGACACATTCCAAAACTACATTCGCAATTTTTGTTCAATCATTTATAGACAAATAATCAATAATAATTTACTATGTTGAAAACGTTCGCTATATCAATAAGTAAATCACCAAATGGTTAAATTCTTGAGATAAAGCTCAATCACGCAAGGTTCTCCGATTAAACATAAATTAAGATTCTAAGAGTTTGCAAATCATCCACACAACAAACATTCGCTACAATTGCTAACTTATATGTATTTAGCTAATTGTTGTTACAATCACCAAAAGCTTTGTTCCACAAATGATAACCAACTTATGTAGGTATTTTTTATAAGCAACAAACGTTCGCTATAATCGCTTAGTTAAAATGCCTAAAGTTTACTAACAACAACAAACTAAACTCATACAAATCCATGGATGATTCACAAACTCAAACATAAATTAACACCAAAAGATTACACCCCTAATCAACTAGCTATTTCATCCAAACAAGCACAATGGTAACTAGCCAAACATAATCACAATCATCAAGCAAAAATCATAAACACTAGACAAATTCATAAATAACTTGAAATTAGATTAAATCGAAATTATACCAAAGTGTTTACACAAATGTTTCCAAATGGTGTTTGCTTGATGTTCCTCTCACAATCTTCAAATGAATGCAAGTAGAAAATTGAGAGTAAAATGGTGATTTTTGGAGAGTAATTGAGGTATTAAATGTGAAGATGGTATTGAATGAGGTTGAGAGTAAATGAAGAGAGGAAGAATGTGTGAGTTGTTGGTTGAGAGACAGATAGATAGATCAATGTGGGATACGATGATGATGATGAGATCTGAATATGATATGAAGCTGAAGCCCCTTTCCAATCTCTCTTCTTTTTCTTTTTCTTTCTTTCTTTTATTTAATTGCAAAATAACAAGAAAACATAAGAAAAAACGGTTGGGCATTAATTTCCAACCAATAGAAATCGCACAGCACACCAAACTACCTCGTACTCTGCTCAGATCGAAGCCTAGCCGATCGGCTTAAATGGGCTAGCCGATCGGCTTTGAAGGTACAGCCGAACGGCTGAAGAAAGCTAGCAGATCTGCTTCTTCAGTGTAATTCTTCTAGCTCCAACAAGGGTAAGTTCTGTAATGAAAATGCACAGGAAATAGCCGATCTTCTAAGTTTAGCCGATCTGCTGTACTTGAGAAACCGATCGGCTGTATATACTTAGCCGATCGGCTATGGTGTTTTTCCAGCCCAGCCAGCTTTGATCACAACTTCAACAAATCTCCACCCATTTGCATGCGTTTCCAACTTTTGAACCTGAAATGGATTTCCAAACAAAATAAGTATCGAAAGTTCCGGAAATCTACTCAATTACATATGCAAAACAATGATATCGCGACAGATTTATATAGCCAAAATGAGTGATATCATATGCCAAAATGAAACTTTCCCTTTTTACACATTTTCAAAATACTCGTTTAAAAAGAAAACGGACGTGTGACCAGTTTTTGACCATTTTAAACCATTTTAGTGAAGAAGTCATATTCCAAATGACTTGTCCTGTGGCTCTGAGCTTTTGGCAACATGACATACTACCTATATGGAGTCGTAAACCATCAACGAAAGTACCATAACACCCTTTTCGGTTTACTTATGCATAATGACCCGTTTGGGGTCCATTTGGACACTTCACCAAAACAACAACATATTAACCAATTAACACCCGATTTCAACTCATTTAACAATTGACCATGACCAACAAGTCATTACCACGCAAATGGATCGAAATCCCATTCTTGACACGTTGATCACATTTCCATCCAAAATATGATCATAACCATACACATTACCATCTAACCATTTTTACCACTTTACAACACCATCATTGCCCAATTCGACACTACCATATTCAACTTTGACTTTATCAAGTCAAAGGTACACTTTTCAACCATTAGACACTTTAATCAATTACATGTCATCAAATACTCTTTTGGGCGATTTACACAAGTGATAATTCATAACGACAATTTAAAAGATGAGAGAAGCTTGTCTAACCATAAAGCAAGCTCCAATCCACGCTACCTCCTTGAAACCACATTATATCCAATTTGGTTCAACTGAACCATTCACCTACAACATAAATCAACCGAAAGGAGTAAGCACATCGCTTAGTGAGCATATAGGCAATTACAAGAATAATCCACATAATCAACATTGAAACAACACTTATCATATATCAGCCACATATCTGCTTAAACACATAACTACTAACCAACTGTAGAGATTATTCTGAACACTATGCGGATCTGCGGCCATTGAAACAAGTACACTTGGCACCATATCACGTCGATATGCATACCAAGATCAACATAACATGCAAGCATGTATTCGTAAACAACACTATGCTAACCGCAGTTAGCGCTCTGGTCAACACTGAATCTCTACATATGCTCAATCCACATAATTTCACATAATTCAACAACTAATCAACAATCAACAACAATGATCAACAATAAACTCTAGCGAAAGATACAAACATTAGACACCCGCGTATGAAACAAGTATAAGAAACAAGCTTAAGAAACAAGTGATACTCCACACGATTGTATGATCCTCTTGCTTGGAAGCAATCCGGAAACACACACAATCGATACAAACATAAGAAAGAAGTATAATCCAATTGATTGTGCAAACCTCTTGCTCGGAAGCAATCCGGTACATACACAACCGTTACCCATTTAACCCCCATATCATTCACCTCGATATTTTAGCCGATTTCACAATAATGATCACAAAAGCCTCCACTTCTTTAACACCTACATAATTCATACATAATACATAACAACATAATTAAGCTCTATAAATCATCAAATTCAACTATCAATCATATTTAATCCCTTCCCCACTATAAGTTTACTTATATTGATTCTTTAACTAATTACACTAAAACCACCTTTCATAAGCAAAATAACTCAATTGTCTAATTATCCAAATTTCTACTTTAATTCTTGTTCCATCATCATAATCATACTCTATTAACATCACTAGTAACATCTTTAAACTTGTTTACCTCAATCCACAAGATTTAACAAAACCCATTAAATCCTTCAAGAACACTAATCATGATTTCATCACTTCTAAGTTGTAATATAGTTTTCAATGATCATAAAAATACTAACCAACATCAAGTCAATCAATTTCTAACCTCAATTTCGGATTAAAATCACTAGTTATACAAAACCCACTAAAACCCAAAAACTAGGTTATGAAAATGGATGAAAACACTTACTTGAAGTTTAGAAAGATGGAGAGGATAATGAATTGAAACCCTAATAGCTTGAATCAAAGATTGAATTATGATTTTTGAGTTGAGAATAGTTTCTGTGTTCTTGGTTCCTCACGATCGAATTTTCTTGAAGTGTTTGGAAATGTCCAGACAATTGATACGTACATACTTATTTAATTACTTCATTACTCTTTTTATTTCGTACAGTCTGGAACTGAGAAACCATTTACGTTTTCTATCATTTTATATCACTTAAAATAATAACACTTTAAAATAATTATACCCTCGAGCACTAAAATAATACCTCGAAATTTAGGGTGTTACAACTCTCCCCCACTTATTTTATACCCTTGGGTTTCATGAAATTAGGGAGCGACGCTGTCGCTTCTGCCCCTATGGTACATCTGTTCGCTTCTGCCCCTATGGTACACTGGTAGGGATGTCACTATGGTACATCCTTCCGCTTCTGCCCCTACATCGACCACGTCACTGACCACACCCCAGTGACTACTGTGGTCAAAATACCAGTCAAGAAATCAACAACCGCTCCTAAAAAGAAATCTAAATTAGGGTCCCTGACATTAAAGGATCAGGGATGTAGCAAAAAGAAGACATCTACGGATGCCAAGAGTGAAGCAGAGACTGAACGTTCAGTCCCTGCGGGCACCCTTGATCAACCCTCAACCACAGCTACTTCACTGGACTCCTGAAAGTCCAGTGACTTAACAAAGGGTAACCTACAGACAGGTGCAGTAGCTCAAACTACTGTTAGCAGTGATTCGGGTGCATCCCACACCCATCTATCGAGTCAACCCATCAGCCACTTGTCATCCTCCCGAAAGGATGACATTTCAGACAAAGGGCTAGTGGCATCAGCAGGTGATAACACACCCATCGCTGATGTCACACCACTGGCAACAGACCCGAGCCAACTCTCACCTAGAACTGCACCAACCGTCAATGTCTCTCCCTAGTCACAGGGAGCGATACAGGTTGCAATCTCTGTTTTCGATGATCCATCAGCTAAAACACAAGCTGGTGATGACGAGGAAGCCCAACCAATGGACACCTCCACATCTGATGACGAACCTCCACCACCACCATATCTACCTATCTTCACTGCTGCTGCTGCTGTTACACCTACACCCACTGCTCCACCAGCTGCTACTGCAACTTCACCGATAAAGGAATTAGACGCCATGTCTCTCTCCAGTGACAACATAACAAAAGTAGCTGGTGATGAACCACCCACTACCACAGCTCAATCCCAACCACAACCTACTCCACCTCACTCACCTGCCACTCAACAAAAATCCCCATCTCCACCCCCATCATCATCTACATCAACTGACAAGCTGCTGCTCGAGTACATTGCCACCTCCCAATAGCAAATAAAACTTCTTACTGAAGAAAGGGAGTCATTAAAAGGTAATGTTGCTGAGCTTACTAATAAAATCACTCTCTTGCAGCAGTGTATGATCTAATCCCATCCTAGAGTGAAGCTGTGAGCGAAAAAGTCAAAACAATCGCTGCAGCTGAGCTCCACCACTCCCAGCTACTCATGACTCAATCCAAAGCTCTCTCTGATTTGGCCACCTCAACCAGAATAAGCCTGCACACTCATGATGAAGCCATCACTACACTCACTGCCCAGCAATCAGAAATGGCCTCATATATCATCGACTACATCACAAAATCTCACAAAATAATCGTTGGTATCCCTACAATGGTGGATCATCAACTCAAAACCACAAATGAAATAGCCGCTCTTCGAACTGACATCAACACTCTCACTCAAAGCGTTCAAGAGCTGGTTACAGCATTCAATGATAACGTCAAGGGGGAGAAAGCTGATGATGTTGCTGATAATGATATTGATGATGTCACCAAGAATGCTGATCATAACAGAATCATATTTGATGGTCATGCTCTCCGTCCAATCGCTGAGCGCCCTGAAAATGAAGCTGTAGCTGTTGCTAAATTAAAGTGGGTCGATATGGATAAAGAAGCTGATGATGATGATGATGACTTTGATCCCATAAATTTCCCTGAGTTTCATCCTGATGAACTTAGGATGTATAATCTAAAAGTCAAGGAATGGGCTGCAGATGAGACAGCAAGGGTTGAGGAGGAGTCAGTGAGCTACGAGTTGGCTCGCTGGCAATGGATGAATAGGGAGGATAATGATGAAAATGCCAATGATATAAATATGGATGATGGTGGTGATGATGATGATAATGATGATAAGAATGATGGTGATGATAAGGGCAATGGTGCTGATAAGAAAGAAGATGATAATGATGAAAACATGGAGGATCAGCAACCTATCTCTTCTGTTCTGACTAAAAGAAAAAGAACCAGCAAGTCTCCTACATCAGGGTCCACCTCCTCCAAGCATCAAAAGAAAATATGCACTAAGGAGGATATATCAGCAACCATGCACCATCTGCAAACCATTCTTGAAACCCCAGAATCACCACTAATAAAGCCTCAATCAGATATTGTCACATGTGAGGAAACCTCAGCAACCACCACAATACCAGCAACCATAACAACAACAACAGCAGCAACACAATCAACACCAATAGAGCCTCAATTAAACATTGTCATATCTGAGGAGATCCCAGTAACCACACCAACAACAGCAACAACCCCACAAATCACTTTACCATTACCAATAATCAGCAACCCCACAGACGCCATAATCATAACAACAATAACAGCCATCAATCCTTTCTCTTCTGCATCAGCTCTCCTTCTCTCGTCTGAGTCTACATCAGGAAGCTTACACAACAATGAATCTAAAGAAGAAAGTGTTGCAAGAAAGATCAGAGAGAGACAAAATAAGGAGCGGGAAATAATTTAAAAAATACAAGCTAAGGTAGAAGCAAATGAAGAAGAGGAAAGAAAAAAGAGGTTAAAAGAACAATCGGATGCTGATAGGCAATATCTGTTGGAACTAAATGGAAAAGAAGTAGAGGAAAGGGAAAGGTCTCTGAAGCTGAAAAGAGATCAGGAAGAAGGTGATGCAGTGATTGCTCGTTTACTGCAAGAAGTAGAAGATGAAGAGCATCAACAAGAAAAACCTGTTGCTGCTGTTCCTAAAAAGAAGAGAGGAAGTAAAACATCAGTGGATAAACTTTGGGATGAGATTGAAAGAAAGAAATATGCAGCTAGAATGATTGGAAGATCAAACCCTGCTCCTATTACCAAGGTATATCT
Organism: Helichrysum umbraculigerum; assembly: GCA_949592205.1. Lineage (NCBI taxonomy): Eukaryota > Viridiplantae > Streptophyta > Magnoliopsida > Asterales > Asteraceae > Helichrysum > Helichrysum umbraculigerum. Next base: position 167,592,240 of record CATIUR010000001.1, on the reverse strand, counting down.
GAAGAAACCAAAGAATAAATCTCAAGCACAGCTACTCATCTACAGAGGCACAGAGACTCAAGCAATTGCTTTGGATCAAGTCTGCAAGTTGCACAGAGAGGAATGGAATGAGATTAGACTTGTTGTGAGTCACTCATCAAGTGCAGCAAAAAGAGAGGTGCTTAATGAGATTGATTGATTGTTTCAGAAGATGGTATCGCTGCAGCTACTCAGACCAGAAGATAGTGTCATACATGGTGAAGAGATAGTGCAGCCACCAAGCCCAAGGTATAGGTCAGGTACCAGCAGCATACACCGTATCCCAAATACTTCAAAGTTAAATCTAAATATCCCTGATGGTGTGCCAAAAGTTAAAGGAACTGAGGTAGTTGAAGGTGAAAAAGGCTTGGTCTACAGAGACCTTAATGGTGCTTTAAGATTCCAGAGAGAAGCTGAGTTGGAGAAAATAGATCATGAGCAGCTTGTTCATCTGATCAGGTCAGCTAGCATGCTTAACAAGAACTCACACATGAGAAAAGCTATCATTGAAGAAGCCTTGGCCAGACAGTTCAGATACTTACCCTCCATAGAGAAATACGAGAAGGCTTGGTATTGTAAAAGAAGAAGAAATCTAGAGCAGTCTGTAATAAGTTTTGCAATAGATTAGATGAATTGTAAACTGATCTTACTTGTAATATTTTTGATTTACAGTTTCAATGAAATCTGATCATTTTGAGAAAACCAAAGTGCAAAACTCAGATAATATCAAAAGAATCCAAAAAGAAAATTGAATGGATCACAAGTACAAGTCAGTGAATTTTTAAATCCTTAAACACAAACTATATACTTTTACAGCAACAAGTTTGTCTAGGGAGCTTCGATCACAATCATTTAGGGGGAGATTGTTGAGTCACTGGTCGCTGATCATGACAAGTCACTGATCGCTGATCAACTCAATGAAATACTGCTTATGAAAGAAATGATCCAGTCGATGAAAGAAATGATTTAAGTCAAAGCTCATGTTGCTGAAGTTAATAGTCACTGATCGCTATTCATTCTACTCAAGGATTTGATATGCTGATAAAGATTAAGACTCAACTCCGTGTGTCGCTGATTCAGAATCAACAACGAAAGTCTTATATCTTCAGAAGGAATAAAGGCAAAAGTCACTGCCCAAATAATAGTTAGTCACTGAAGAACAATATTTCAAGCTATTCTACAAAAGCATGTTAGCTCGCAGTGAGTAAGGAGAATTAATGCATCTTCAGTGACTATTTAATAAAGCTTCTTAACTACAAGTACAAAAGTACTGTACTTATATACATCAGCAAGAGTTCCTCGTACTTGAAAAGTGTCTGAAGAATTACGTGGCAGCAAGTGATTGGTTTTAAGGAAACGAGATATTTGCGGTAACAGAATTGGGACCCGCAGAATGTCGGTTCATCAGAGATCAAACCAATCAAGCAGCGACACGTGTCATTCCAAGATCCTATTTTCTAGGGGATATTTTAGGAACTCTTGTAGTATAAATAGTTCAGCATATTGTACTTGTAGAGGTCAGCCGTGAATACGTATTATTCGGTTGTCTGTCAGTGAATACAGTTTGTCTAAATACGTGTCAGCGAGCAGCAAGTAAGCAGTTTGCTTGTGTGTCAGCAACTGTTCTACTATTATCTGTAATAGTTTTAGCTAAGTGTTTGATCTGAATTAGCCTTGGCTAATTCATTCCGCAATCAACACTCTGTGACTTTATAATTAATAAAGATCATATTTCATCTACTATTGCTCATTTACTTTAACTGTCATATCTATATGTTATATACTCTGTTTATGAATTACAATTAAAAAATTGATAATTAACTTGGATAAAAATCAGAAAAAAAAATTTAATTGCATTCAACCCCCCTTCTACAATTAAACTTTACTTATTGAGATTCCAAATCACTTAGCAATAGTGATTACGGGACTATCAAGTTACCTAACTCGAAACATAATTTGAAAGTTCGTTACCTAACTCGAAACATAATTTGAAAGTTCGTTACCGACCTGTATAATAAATTGGGTTCATACCCTAACTCGACAAAAAAAGAAAGTTCGTTGCCGATCTGCGCCATTAACCCTAACTTTTAACTCGTTAGGAGTTAGGACCTGAAATTTTGCAGGCACCTCCAATATGCCAAAATGAAACTTTCCCTTTTTACACTTTTTTAAAATACTCGTTTAACAAGAAAACGGACGTGTGACCAGTTTTTGACCATTTTAAACCATTTTAGTGAACAAGTCATATTCCAAATGACTTGTCCTCTGGCTCTGAGCTTTTGGCAAGATGACATCTACCTACATGAATTCGTAAACCATCAACTAAAGTACCATAACACCCTTTTCGGTTTACTTATGCATAATGACCCATTTGGGGTCCATTTGGACACTTCACCAAAACAACAACATATTAACCAATTAACACCCGATTTCAACTCATTTAATATTTGACCATGACCAACAAGTCATTACCACGCAAATGGACCGAAATCCCATTCTTGACACGTTGATCACATTTCCATCCAAAATATGATCATAACCATACACATTACCATCTAACCATTTTTACCACTTTACAACACCATCATTGCCCAATTCGACACTACCATATTCAACTTTGACTTTGTCAAGTCAAAGGTACACTTTTCAACCATTAGACACTTTAATCAATTACATGTCATCAAATACTCTTTTGAGTGATAATTCATAACGACGATTTAAAAGATAAGAGAAGCTTGTCTAACCACAAAGCAAACTCCAATCCACGCTACCTCCTTGAAACCACATTATATCCAATTTGGTTCAACCAAACCATTCACCTACAACATAAATCAACCGAAAGGAGTAAGCACATCGCTTAGTGAGCATATAGGCAATTACATGAATAATCCACATAATCAACATTGAAACAACACTTATCATATATCAGCCACATATCTGCTTAAACACATAACTACTAACCAACTGTAGAGATTATTCTGAACACTATGCGGATCTGCGGCCATTGAAACAAGTACACTTGGCACCATATCACGTCGATATGCATACCAAGATCAACATAACATGCAAGCATGTATTCGTAAACAACACTATGCTAACCGCAGTTAGCGCTCTAGTCAACACTGAATCTCTACATATGCTCAATCCACATAATTTCACATAATTCAACAACTAATCAACAATCAACAACAATGATCAACAATAAACTCTAGCGAAAGATACAAACATTAGACACCCGCGTATGAAACAAGTATAAGAAACAAGCTTAAGAAACAAGTGATACTCCACACGATTGTATGATCCTCTTGCTTGGAAGCAATCCGGAAACACACACAATCGATACAAACATAAGAAAGAAGTATAATCCAATTGATTGTGCAAACCTCTTGCTCGGAAGCAATCCGGTACATACACAACCGTTACCCATTTAACCCCCATATCATTCACCTCGATATTTTAGCCGATTTCACAATAATGATCACAAAAGCCTCCACTTCTTTAACACCTACATAATTCATACATAATACATAACAACATAATTAAGCTCTATAAATCATCAAATTCAACTATCAATCATATTTAATCCCTTCCCCACTATAAGTTTACTTATATTGATTCTTTAACTAATTACACTAAAACCACCTTTCATAAGCAAAATAACTCAATTGTCTAATTATCCAAATTTCTACTTTAATTCTTGTTCCATCATCATAATCATACTCTATTAACATCACTAGTAACATCTTTAAACTCGTTTACCTCAATCCACAAGATTTAACAAAACCCATTAAATCCTTCAAGAACACTAATCATGATTTCATCACTTCTAAGTTGTAATATAGTTTTCAATGATCATAAAAATACTAACCAACATCAAGTCAATCAATTTCTAACCTCAATTTCGGATTAAAATCACTAGTTATACAAAACCCACTAAAACCCAAAAACTAGGTTATGAAAATGGATGAAAACACTTACTTGAAGTTTAGAAAGATGGAGAGGATAATGAATTGAAACCCTAATAGCTTGAATCAAAGATTGAATTATGATTTTTGAGTTGAGAATAGTTTCTGTGTTCTTGGTTCCTCACGATCGAATTTTCTTGAAGTGTTTGGAAATGTCCAGACAATTGATACGTACATACTTATTTAATTACTTCATTACTCTTTTTATTTCGTACAGTCTGGAACTGAGAAACCATTTACGTTTTCTATCATTTTATATCACTTAAAATAATAACACTTTAAAATAATTATACCCTCGAGCACTAAAATAATACCTCGAAATTTAGGGTGTTACAACTCTCCCCCACTTATTTTATACCCTTGGGTTTCATGAAATTAGGGAGCGACGCTGTCGCTTCTGCCCCTATGGTACATCTGTTCGCTTCTGCCCCTATGGTACACTGGTAGGGATGTCACTATGGTACATCCTTCCGCTTCTGCCCCTACATCGACCACGTCACTGACCACACCCCAGTGACTACTGTGGTCAAAATACCAGTCAAGAAATCAACAACCGCTCCTAAAAAGAAATCCAAATTAGGGTCCCTGACATTAAAGGATCAGGGATGCAGCAAAAAGAAGACATCTACGGATGCCAAGAGTGAAGCAGAGACTGAACGTTCAGTCCCTGCGGGCACCCTTGATCAACCCTCAACCACAGCTACTTCACTGGACTCCTGAAAGTCCAGTGACTTAACAAAGGGTAACCTACAGACAGGTGCAGTAGCTCAAACTACTGTTAGCAGTGATTCGGGTGCATCTCACACCCATCTATTGAGTCAACCCATCAGCCACTTGTCATCCTCCCGAAAGGATGACATTTCAGACAAAGGGCTAGTGGCATCAGCAGGTGATAACACACCCATCGCTGATGTCACACCACTGGCAACAGACCCGAGCCAACTCTCATCTAGCACTGCACCAACCGTCAATGTCTCTCCCTAGTCACAGGGAGCGATACAGGTTGCAATCTCTGTTTTCGATGATCCATCAGCTAAAACACAAGCTGGTGATGACGAGGAAGCCCAACCAATGGACACCTCCACATCTGATGATGAACCTCCACCACCACCATATCTACCTATCTTCACTGCTGCTGCTGCTGTTACACCTACACCCACTGCTCCACCAGCTGCTACTGCAACTTCACCGATAAAGGAATTAGACGCCATGTCTCTCTCCAGTGACAACATAACAAAAGTAGCTGGTGATGAACCACCCACTACCACAGCTCAATCCCAACCACAACCTACTCCACCTCACTCACCTGCCACTCAACAAAAATCCCCATCTCCACCCCCATCATCATCTACATCAACTGACAAGCTGCTGCTCGAGTACATTGCCACCTCCCAATAGCAAATAAAACTTCTTACTGAAGAAAGGGAGTCATTAAAAGGTAATGTTGCTGAGCTTACTAATAAAATCACTCTCTTGCAGCAGTGTATGATCCAATCCCATCCTAGAGTGAAGCTGTGAGCGAAAAAGTCAAAACAATCGCTGCAGCTGAGCTCCACCACTCCCAGCTACTCATGGCTCAATCCAAAGCTCTCTCTGATTTGGCCACCTCAACCAGAATAAGCCTGCACACTCATGATGAAGCCATCACTACACTCACTGCCCAGCAATCAGAAATGGCCTCATATATCATCGACTACATCACAAACTCTCACAAAATAATCGTTGGTATCCCTACAATGGTGGATCATCAACTCAAAACCACAAATGAAATAGCCGCTCTTCGAACTGACATCAACACTCTCACTCAAAGCGTTCAAGAGCTGGTTACAGCATTCAATGATAACGTCAAGGGGGAGAAAGCTGATGATGTTGCTGATAATGATATTGATGATGTCACCAAGAATGCTGATCATAACAGAATCATATTTGATGGTCATGCTCTCCGTCCAATCGCTGAGCGCCCTGAATATGAAGCTGTAGCTGTTGCTAAATTAAAGTGGGTCGATATGGATGAAGAAGCTGATGATGATGATGATGACTTTGATCCCATAAATTTCCCTGAGTTTCATCCTGATGAACTTAGGATGTATAATCTAAAAGTCAAGGAATGGGCTGCAGATGAGACAGCAAGGGTTGAGGAGGAGTCAGTGAGCTACGAGTTGGCTCGCTGGCAATGGATGAATAGGGAGGATAATGATGAAAATGCCAATGATATAAATATGGATGATGGTGGTGATGATAATGATGATAAGAATGATGGTGATGATAAGGGCAATGGTGCTGATAAGAAAGAAGATGATAATGATGAAAACATGGAGGATCAGCAACCTATCTCTTCTGTTCTGACTAAAAGAAAAAGAACCAGCAAGTCTCCTACATCAGGGTCCACCTCCTCCAAGCATCAAAAGAAAATATGCACTAAGGAGGATATATCAGCAACCATGCACCATCTGCAAACCATTCTTGAAACCCCAGAATCACCACTAATAAAGCCTCAATCAGATATTGTCACATGTGAGGAAACCTCAGCAACCACCACAATACCAGCAACCATAACAACAACAACAGCAGCAACACAATCAACACCAATAGAGCCTCAATTAAACATTGTCATATCTGAGGAGATCCCAGTAACCACACCAACAACAGCAACAACCCCACAAATCACTTTACCATTACCAATAATCAGCAACCCCACAGACGCCATAATCATAACAACAATAACAGCCATCAATCCTTTCTCTTCTGCATCAGCTCTCCTTCTCTCGTCTGAGTCTACATCAGGAAGCTTACACAACAATGAATCTAAAGAAGAAAGTGTTGCAAGAAAGATCAGAGAGAGACAAAATAAGGAGCGGGAAATAATTTAAAAAATACAAGCTAAGGTAGAAGCAAATGAAGAAGAGGAAAGAAAAAAGAGGTTAAAAGAACAATCGGATGCTGATAGGCAATATCTGTTGGAACTAAATGGAAAAGAAGTAGAGGAAAGGGAAAGGTCTCTGAAGCTGAAAAGAGATCAGGAAGAAGGTGATGCAGTGATTGCTCGTTTACTGCAAGAAGTAGAAGATGAAGAGCATCAACAAGAAAAACCTGTTGCTGCTGTTCCTAAAAAGAAGAGAGGAAGTAAAACATCAGTGGATAAACTTTGGGATGAGATTGAAAGAAAGAAATATGCAGCTAGAATGATTGGAAGATCAAACCCTGCTCCTATTACCAAGGTATATCTGAAGAAACCAAAGAATAAATCTCAAGCACAGCTACTCATCTACAGAGGCACAGAGACTCAAGCAATTGCTTTGGATCAAGTCTGCAAGTTGCACAGAGAGGAATGGAATGAGATTAGACTTGTTGTGAGTCACTCATCAAGTGCAGCAAAAAGAGAGGTGCTTAATGAGATTGATTGATTGTTTCAGAAGATGGTATCGCTGCAGCTACTCAGACCAGAAGATAGTGTCATACATGGTGAAGAGATAGTGCAGCCACCAAGCCCAAGGTATAGGTCAGGTACCAGCAGCATACACCGTATCCCAAATACTTCAAAGTTAAATCTAAATATCCCTGATGGTGTGCCAAAAGTTAAAGGAACTGAGGTAGTTGAAGGTGAAAAAGGCTTGGTCTACAGAGGCCTTAATGGTGCTTTAAGATTCCAGAGAGAAGCTGAGTTGGAGAAAATAGATCATGAGCAGCTTGTTCATCTGATCAGGTCAGCTAGCATGCTTAACAAGAACTCACACATGAGAAAAGCTATCATTGAAGAAGCCTTGGCCAGACAGTTCAGATACTTACCCTCCATAGAGAAATACGAGAAGGCTTGGTATTGTAAAAGAAGAAGAAATCTAGAGCAGTCTGTAATAAGTTTTGCAATAGATTAGATGAATTGTAAACTGATCTTACTTGTAATATTTTTGATTTACAGTTTCAATGAAATCTGATCATTTTGAGAAAACCAAAGTGCAAAACTCAGATAATATCAAAAGAATCCAAAAAGAAAATTGAATGGATCACAAGTACAAGTCAGTGAATTTTTAAATCCTTAAACACTAACTATATACTTTTACAGCAACAAGTTTGTCTAGGGAGCTTCGATCACAATCATTTAGGGGGAGATTGTTGAGTCACTGGTCGCTGATCATGACAAGTCACTGATCGCTGATCAACTCAATGAAATACTGCTTATGAAAGAAATGATCCAGTCGATGAAAGAAATGATTTAAGTCAAAGCTCATGTTGCTGAAGTTAATAATCACTGATCGCTATTCATTCTACTCAAGGATTTGATATGCTGATAAAGATTAAGACTCAACTCCGTGTGTCGCTGATTCAGAATCAACAACGAAAGTCTTATATCTTCAGAAGGAATAAAGGCAAAAGTCACTGCCCAAATAATAGTTAGTCACTGAAGAACAATATTTCAAGCTATTCTACAAAAGCATGTTAGCTCGCAGTGAGTAAGGAGAATTAATTCATCTTCAGTGACTATTTAATAAAGCTTCTTAACTACAAGTACAAAAGTACTGTACTTATATACATCAGCAAGAGTTCCTCGTACTTGAAAAATGTCTGAAGAATTACGTGGCAACAAGTGATTGGTTTTAAGGAAACGAGATATTTGCGGTAACAGAATTGAGACCCGCAGAATGTCGGTTCATCAGAGATCAAACCAATCAAGCAGCGACACGTGTCATTCCAAGATCCTATTTTCTAGGAGATATTTTAGGAACTCTTGTAGTATAAATAGTTCAGCATATTGTACTTGTAGAGGTCAGCCGTGAATACGTATTATTCGCTTGTCTGTCAGTGAATACAGTTTGTCTAAATACGTGTCAGCGAGCAGCAAGTAAGCAGTTTGCTTGTGTGTCAGCAATTGTTCTACTATTATCTGTAATAGTTTTAGCTAAGTGTTTGATCTGAATTAGCCTTGGCTAATTCATTCCGCAATCAACACTCTGTGACTTTATAATTAATAAAGATCATATTTCATCTACTATTGCTCATTTACTTTAACTGTCATATCTATCTGTTATATACTCTGTTTATGAATTACAATTAAAAAATTGATAATTAACTTGGATAAAAATCAGAAAAAAAATTTAATTGCATTCAACCCCCCCTTCTACAATTAAACTTTACTTATTGAGATTCCAAATCACTTAGCAATAGTGATTAGGGAACTATCATGTTACCTAACTCGAAACATAATTTGAAAGTTCGTTACCTAACTCGAAACATAATTTGAAAGTTCGTTACCGACCTGTATAATAAATTGGGTTCATACCCTAACTCGACAAAAAAAAGAAAGTTCGTTGCCGATCTGCGCCATTAACCCTAACTTTTAACTCGTTAGGAGTTAGGACCTGAAATTTTGCAGGCACCTCCAATATGCCAAAATGAAACTTTCCCTTTTTACACTTTTTTAAAATACTCGTTTAACAAGAAAACGGACGTGTGACCAGTTTTTGACCATTTTAAACCATTTTAGTGAACAAGTCATATTCCAAATGACTTGTCCTCTGGCTCTGAGCTTTTGGCAAGATGACATACTACCTACATGAATTCGTAAACCATCAACTAAAGTACCATAACACCCTTTTCGGTTTACTTATGCATAATGACCCATTTGGGGTCCATTTGGACACTTCACCAAAACAACAACATATTAACCAATTAACACCCGATTTCAACTCATTTAATATTTGACCATGACCAACAAGTCATTACCACGCAAATGGACCGAAATCCCATTCTTGACACGTTGATCACATTTCCATCCAAAATATGATCATAACCATACACATTACCATCTAACCATTTTTACCACTTTACAACACCATCATTGCCCAATTCGACACTACCATATTCAACTTTGACTTTGTCAAGTCAAAGGTACACTTTTCAACCATTAGACACTTTAATCAATTACATGTCATCAAATACTCTTTTGAGTGATAATTCATAACGACGATTTAAAAGATAAGAGAAGCTTGTCTAACCACAAAGCAAACTCCAATCCACGCTACCTCCTTGAAACCACATTATATCCAATTTGGTTCAACCAAACCATTCACCTACAACATAAATCAACCGAAAGGAGTAAGCACATCGCTTAGTGAGCATATAGGCAATTACATGAATAATCCACATAATCAACATTGAAACAACACTTATCATATATCAGCCACATATCTGCTTAAACACATAACTACTAACCAGCTGTAGAGATTATTTTGAACACTATGCGGATCTGCGGCCATTGAAACAAGTACACTTGGCACCATATCACGTCGATATGCATACCAAGATCAACATAACATGCAAGCATGTATTCGTAAACAACACTATGCTAACCGCAGTTAGCGCTCTGGTCAACACTGAATCTCTACATATGCTTAATCCACATAATTTTACATAATTTAACAACTAATCAACAACAATGATCAACAATAAACTCTAGCAAAAGATACAAACGCTAGACACCCGCGTATGAAACAAGTATAAGAAACAATCTTAAGAAACAAGTGATACTCCACACGATTGTATGATCCTCTTGCTTGGAAGCAATCCGGAAACACACACAATCGATACAAACATAAGAAACAATTATAATCCAATTGATTATGCAAACCTCTTGCTCGGAAGCAATCTGGTACATACACAACCGTTATCCATTTAACCCCCATATCACTCACCTCGATATTTTAGCCGATTTCACAATAATGATCACAAAAGCCTCCACTTCTTTAACACCTACATAATTCATACATAATACATAACAACATAATTAAGCTCTATAAATCATCAAATTCAACTATCAATCGTACTCAATCCCTTCCCCACTATAAGTTTACTTATATTGATGATTCTTTAACTAATTACACTAAAACCACCTTTCATAAGCATAATAACTCAATTGTCTAATTATCCAAATTTCTACTTTAATTCTTGTTCCATCATCATAATCATACTCTATTAACATCACTAGTAACAGCTTTAAACTTGTTAACCTCAATTCACAAGATTTAACAAAACCCATTAAATCCCTTAAGAACACTAATCATGATTTTGTCACTTCTAAGTTGTAATATAGTTTCCAATGATCATAAAAACACTAACTTACATCAATACAATCAATTTCTAACCTCAATTTCGGATTAAAATCACTACTTATACAAAACCCACTAAAACCCAAAAACTAGGTTATGAAAATGGATGAAAACACTTACTTGAAGTTTAGAAAGATGGAGCGGATGATGAATTGAAACCCTAATAGCTTGAATCAAAGATTGAATTATAATTTTTGAGTTGAGAATAGTTTATGTGTTCTTGGTTCCTCACGATCGAAATTTTGTTGATGCATTTTAGTGTGTCTGTCAGTTGGTCTATTGAGTTGTAAGTGTAGTTAGTTAGTTTTAATAGAAAAGTCATGTTCTGTATATGCGACACTTAAGTTTAATATTAGGCGACACTTGCCTTAGTGACGCATAGCGACACTTAGGTAAGTGACGCATGAGGGCGGCGACATGCGACACTTTCCACGTGACGCATGTCTGCCGATTTTGTTTTAGTATAAATTGAAACCTACGGGTTTTCGGCTAGGGTTGACAAAACCCTAGCACCATTTGTCGACTAAATAATCTGTAAACACATTCCAATACATTCATTAAGCTAATAAACTTGTTTTGTTTGATTAATCATTCGTTTCGGTTTGAGTTTATTAGTTATTTGTGTAATTGATTGATTCCGCCAATCTATTACTTTCGATCATCACTTAGATCCATACCAAGGGCACTTTCAACTGGTATCAGAGCCTCGGAGTTGATTTGATCACGTGTGTTCGTGTATTGGAGATTTTTCGGTTCGATTTTGTGAAGATCAAAGATATTCTAGCAAGATTAGGATCGATTTGGTGCTATTATTGTGTTTTGAGTATAGTTTTACAGGTTTCGTACGATTGGGACTCAAGAATTTTCGTTTAGTTTTACGAAAATTCAATTTTTGGGGTTTTTGGGCGTTCACAGCCGTTTCTGCGTCTCTCGGAGCGTCACTTCGACACTTTGTGCGGCACTTCGAGCGACACTTCTGTAAGAAGCAATTAGGGTTTTAACGACACTCAAGTACGTCACTTAGTAACGTCACTTGAGGGTTATACGTCACTTACCTTAGTGACGCCTACTGTTCATTCCGACACTCTTTTGCGTCATTTGATACGACACTTGTGTATCATCCGTCACTTACTACTAGTGACGCGTTACCACTCTGAGTCACTTACAGCGTCACTTGCCTTAGTGACGCCTGTTATTGCTAAGCGACACTCAAGTCCGTCACTTGAGTCTGTCACTTCTTTGGTTATACGACACTAATCTCTAGTGTCGTTCTATTTGTTTATCCGTCACTCGATAGCGTCACTTATCAAGTGCCGCTACTCTTTGCGACACTAAGGTGCGTCACTTACCAAGTGACGCCTTTGTTACTAATCAGCTTCCCATTTTTTGTTTTAAGTTGATTTTACAGGTACATTACAATGTCTGATAAGGAAGATATTAGAGGAATTAGAGAGATGCTCAAACAGAACAATGATATTGGTTCTAGCAATAAACCTCCGTTCTTTGGGCCAGATTTGGATTATGTTTACTGGAGAGATAGATATGAACAGTATATAGATTTCCACTGTCCAGAACTTTGGGGACCTTTAAAAGAACGATATGTTGCTCCAGTGGCTGAAGGGAATTATCGTGGTGTTTCTCCAGCTAAGACATACAATGCTATGTCACCTCAAGAAAAGAAAGAGTATGAGACTGAAAGAAAGGCTCATTCTTCTATTTGTATGTGTTTTCCTAAGGATGTTATGAGACTCTTTAAATCTCATGACACAACTTATGATTTGTGGAAGGCAATTGAGACAAGATGCGGAGGAAATGAAAAGTACAAGGAGGCCAAGCTAGAGTTAATCAAAAAGCAGTATGATCTATTTGACATCCTTCCTAATGAGACGACTTCCAGTCTATTCACCCGATACTCACATCTGGTTAGTGAGCTAAATGAAGGAGGATACAATCTCCCTGCACTTGAGGTAAACAAGAAATTGCTGGACGTGTTGCCAAGTGCTTGGGATGTGAAGGTCCAATTTTTAAAGGAAAATCCAGAACTACAGAGGATGACTTTGGATCAATTGATAGGTATTCTACAAGCTCATGCAATGGAATTGAAGAAGAAAGAATGCAAGTCAAGTGGATCTGTACAAAATCCCACTACTGGTGGTGGTGGACTAGTCAATTCTGGCAAGAGTTATGGTGGAGTGGCATTTATAACGGATACCAATTCATCTTCTGCTTCTTCTGGAGGTCAACATACAGCTTATCTTTCTGGTACATCTCAAGGAAATCAACAACAGGCTCCAGTCTCACCAGCAATACAAGAGCAAGCTGCTATTTATACAGCTTTTCTGAGCTCTTACAAAGATTTGGTTACTCAACCAAATACAACTTTGGAGCTGATCAAGGAGGATTACGGACAACTGGATGACGATGATCTAGAACAAATGGACTTGAATTGGAACATTGCTATGATAACAAGAAGAGTTCAAAAATTCTTGCAACGGACTGGACGCAAGAGTTTAGAAGGCAATGGGAAGTCAGGATTCGGTTTTGATAAAAGCAAGGTCCGATGTTATAACTGCCAGAATTTGGGTCATTTCGCTAGGGAATGCGAGAAACCCAAGATGCCACCGGCGGGTCTTACTAAACCTGATCCTCCAAAAGAAGAGGTCAAGACGTTAGCTGTGGACAATGCTTTGGTCGTTTTTGAGCCAACTACTCATGACTGGAATGCGGAGGCAGCCAAATTTCAACAGTGTCTGATGGCTCACATTACACCTGAGGTACAAAATGAATCACTTGAACCTTTAAACTGTATCTCATGCATTAATCTAACTGAATCTCTAAAGGCTTTTCAAAAGGACAATCAAGAGTTACGAGATAAAGTTGCAAAACTTAATGAGTCAAATAAGTTTTTGAAAGAAAATGAAAAACTCTATGAAAAACATATTGAAGCTCATAAGTTAGATACTCAAACTTATAAAGCGAAAGTTTTTAGTCAACAGGATGCAATTAAAAGTTATCTTACTGAAATTGAACTGTTAAACAAAGAGCTTTCAGACTTAAAAGCTGAGTATGGAAATTATCAAGATAAAGTCTTAGGTTCAACTTCTGCAACAATGATCTTTAATGAAATTGTTAGCAACCATAAGCAAGATAGGAAAAGTAAGGGAGGAAAAGGAATAGGTTTTGTTGAAATAGCACCTCCTACTACCTATACTCCTTTACCTGTTAAGGAAGGCCTTGATGATATTCCAGTTGATTATGCTAAGTTATTGGGTATCAAGGGTAAAGTGGCTAAAACTAACAAACAGGAGAAGGAGAAAACCACGAGGCCAGAGTATCCTACTCCTAAGTTTGTTAAGCCAATGAATGAATCTCCTGTTAGTGTTGAGGAGATTGTTGAACAAAAGAATGAATCTCCAGTTTGTTTTGAGGAGATCGTTGAGATTGAGGACATTACGGATCAGGAGTATCCTGAAGTTAAGAAAGTTGAAGTTAAACCTAAAAAAGCAGTTTTAAAAGTTGAATCTGAAATTAAGGTTCAACCAAATAAGGGAAAAGCCAAGGTTTTAAACTCAAAACAACAAACTTTACAGTCACCTGTAAAGATTTTGCAACGAAAATTGGTAAATGAAAATGTTTCGTATGATAAACCTTCAACTTCAACCTCTCAACCAAAACAAACATTTTCTAAAACGTGTACGCAATGTTCATGTTCTAGAAATGTTTCTCCACCTCCTGTGGTAATTCCTCAGTCTCAACCGTTTGTTGAAACTCGTTCTTGTTTCTACTGCAAGAGACAAGGACATTTGATCCGTGACTGTCCCAAGCTGTCAAATCAGTGCTATGGGAGAGAGATGCCTAGGACATCTGTTTATAGAAATTCTTTTTCAAAATCTCCACCTAGGCGTTACTCAAACTCTCCTAAGCCTGTTCTGAAGCCAAGTAATGTTGAGCAAAAACCTTTGCCAATTCAAAAGCCCAACACTACTTCCAATATCAATTCCGAACCTTCCAAAGTTTGGAAACGAAAAGAGTCTGATGTTGACTCTTCAGTCGTCAACAATAACACATCAGATAAAAATTCTAATTTGTTTAAAGATAAAATACCATCTGACGTGCTTATTGTTGATGACCATGGAAGACCTAAGTCTGTAAAGGCTTGGGTCTCCGTTTCTCACTAATCTTTTTCTTTTGATATGTTGCAGCAGTCGGAACGTGTGAAGGATAGCTTATGGTATATGGATAGTGGCTGCTCGCGACACATGACTGGCGATGTGTCTCTTCTGACGGATATTAAACCATACTCGGGAGGATACGTTGCTTTTGCGGGAGATTCAGGAGGAACTATTTCGGGAAAGGGAACGCTAACAAATGGAAAAGTTAGCTTTAAGAATGTGAATTATGTGGCAGAACTGACTCACAACTTGCTGAGCGTATCACAAGTTTGTGATAAGGATTACACCACATCATTCACAAAGACTGAATGTGTAATTTTGAAGCCTGGGTATGTCATTCCTGAGGAATGGGTATTGATGCGTGCACCTAGAAAGAATGACACCTATGTGATGAACATGAGAACTGTGGAGACTACCAGTGACTATACTTGTCTCCTTTCAAAGGCTTCTGAAAAGGAATCACTCCTTTGGCACAGACGAATGGGACATATTCATTTCCGTAAAATGAATTTTCTGATTAATAATGATTTAGTGAGGGGAGTTCCAAAACAGTCATTTGCTTTAAAAGATGACTGCATTTCTTGTCACAAAGGAAAACTCCACAAGAAGTCCCACAAGTCTAAGGTTGTGAATTCTATTGCTGCTCCGTTGGAACTACTGCATATGGATCTATTTGGTCCGGTTTCTACAAAGAGCATTGGTGGTCGGTCTTATTGCTTGGTAGTTACTGATGACTACTCAAGGTTTTCGTGGGTTTATTTCTTGACCACAAAGGGGGAGACTCCTGAAATTCTGGTGTATTTGTTGGATAAGTTGGCAAATCTATGCAACTTAAAGGTGAAAAGGATTCGAAGCGACAATGGAACTGAATTCAAGAACTTAACTCTCGAATTGTTTTGTGCTACAAGAGGTATTGAGCATCAATTTAGTGCTCCGAGGACTCCACAACAGAATGGAGTTGCAGAAAGAAAGAACAGGACAATCATCGAGACAGCTCGGACTATGTTAGCTGACTCCAAGTTACCAATCATCTTCTGGGCTGAGGCAGTTAATACTGCCTGTTATGTTCTCAACAGAGTGCTCACGGTTAAGAAAAAGAACAAGACGTGTTACGAACTTTTCAATAACCGTAAGCCAAACCTGCAGTTCTTAGAACCATTTGGGTGTCCCTGCATGATCATGAATACAAAAGATAAGATCTCTAAGTTTGGTGATAAAGCTGTTGAAGGGATTTTTCTTGGATATTCAGTCAATTCTCCGAACAAAAGAGTCTTCAACAAATCAACGAATCAGATTGAGGAACAGTTTGAGGTGAAATGTTTAAGGTATACGGAACCTCCTCAAGGAACAGGCCCGGATTGGTTTTTCAACTATGGAAACCTCTTTAACTCTTTCAATATTCCGGAAGAAGATGACACGGAATAGTTGGTTTCCATACTTCATGGACTTGATCTGTCTCAAGATACACCAGTTAGTAAACCATCCGACCCATCTCCTAATGCAACACCCGAACCACCTCCAACTAATACTACACCACTACCAACACCCACACCATCACCAACAACACCTAATCCAACATCTACTTCTCCAGTTACACCTTTGAAAGATACTCCTTCTACCTCTAAAACAGTTTATAACTACACAAAGGAGCTTCCTTATGATCCAAACATGCCATCATTAGAGGAAGGAGGAGAGGATGAGGTAGATGATGAGGGAGAGGAAGCAGAAAATATGAATTATTCTCATTTATATTCTCAAGGAGATGAAGATGATGATGCCTCTCCGAAAATTTCTGCAACTGAGGGAGATTTGAACAACCTGGATCAGAATCTTGTGCCAGATCAAATTCCAGTTACTAGGATACATAAGGATCACCCCATTGATAATATCATTGGTGACCCTCATGCCCATGTTCAAACAAGACATCAAGCAAAGCAGACTGATACTGAACAACTTTCGGGTTTGGTAGCTAATATCAATTCATGTTATCTTTCGCAGAATGAACCTAAGAAAGTTGAAGAGGCCTTAAAAGATCCATCCTGGATCGAGGCCATGCAAGAGGAACTATAGCAATTTGAAAAGTTGCAAGTCTGGGAAGTAGTTCCATTGCCCAAGGGTGCCCATTTGACTGGTACTCGTTGGGTTTATCGTAACAAGATGGATGATAGGGGCGTTGTGATTCGTAATAAAGCACGTCTAGTAGTTCAAGGCTTCAGTCAAATTGAGGGTTTGGACTATGATGATGTATTTGCCCCTGTTGCTCGATTGGAATCCATACGCATTTTTCTGGCATACGCGTCCTTCAAGGGATTTCGCGTCAATCAACTTGATGTGAAAAGTGCGTTTCTGTATGGAAAAGTTGATAACGATGTGTACGTTAAGCAGCCTCCTGGTTTTGAAGACCCTGCGCATCCTGAATACGTCTGTAAATTGAACAAGGCGTTGTATGGTCTTCACCAAGCACCGAGACTTTGGTATGAGAGGCTAACTACACATCTGATTAAGCATGGTTTTGTGAGAGGGAACATCGATAGCACTCTATTCATTCTTCGTGCACAGTCAGAGGATAGGGAAGATATGCTACTTGTGCAGGTTTACGTGGACGATATTATCTTCGGTTCTACTAATGAGGCAATGTGCAAGAACTTTGAGAAAATCATGAAGTCTGAGTTTGAGATGAGCGCGATTGGGGAGCTCACATTCTTTTTAGGTGTACAAGTTGAGCAGCTTGCAAAAGGTATTTATATACATCAGTCAAAATATGTCAATGACATGTTGACTAGGTATGACCTGCTCACTTGTAAAACCTATGGGACTCCCATCGAGCTTAATCACAATCTTAAACTTGCTGAGGAAGATGAAGATTGCAAGGAGAGGAACTATCGTTCTATGATAGGTTCTCTCATGTATTTGACTGCCTCAAGGCCGGACATTGTATTTGCCGTGTCGATTTGCTCGCGCTATCAGGCTAAACCAAAGGTGTCACATATGAAGGCAGTGAAGCGAATTTTTGGTTATCTCAGAGCTAGACCTACTCTTGGTCTTTGGTATTCAAATGAGAAGACTTTCGCTCTCACAGCCTATTCAGATTCGGATCATGGAGGTTGCAGTATTGATAAGAAGTCTACAACTGGTGGATGTCAATTTCTGGGATCGCGATTGGTCTCGTGGCAGTGCAAGAAGCAGACTACAGTCCCTCTTTCTATAGCAGAGGCTGAGTATGTTGCTGCCGCTAGCTGCTGTGCCCAAGTTCTCTGGATTCAGCACCAATTACGCGATTACGGGTTACTTCTTACTATGACTCCTATTCACATAGATAACACTGCTGCTATATCTATCACACGCAATCCCGTACAGCACTCTAAGACAAAACATATTGAACTTAGGTTCCACTTCATACGGGATTGCTATGAAAAACACTTGATAGACCTGGTCCACATAGACAACCTTAATTAAAATGCCGACCTATTCACCAAAGCCTTTTCGCGTGCTCGATTTGATGAACTGGTCAACATGATCGGTTTAAGATTCTTTGGGTCTAAAAAATAATGTGTGACTTGGATAGTAACTTTACTTGTTTTTATGTGTGTTAAATATATATATATATATATATATATATATATATATATATATATATATATATATACAGCAACAGCCACTCTTTATACTCTTTAGTATCAAAGAAAACGCGAGGTTGCAACATTTTTAAAATAGACGTTGAAGTTGTGTCTGTAAACAACTTGGGATATGATAGTACATCGGATGACATGCACAAAATGGAATTTTAAGGTTTATCTTGGATGTGTCGGTAGGTTTATCTGACACACTTAAAACAGTTTTTATCTAAATTATCTTCATCATACGATGTATTGGTAGGCATGATACACACCGGTCTCTGAGAAATTAAGAAGTAATTTAAATACATGTCTATGATCCTATGGTAAACACCTTGTGATGTACGACTCTAAGTCTTAATTCCTTAGCATAGCTTGACATACTTCTATTTTTGGATTGTTTATTTGAGATCTTTTGGGGGAGTATGCCGATTGTTTCCTCTGTTGTACGTAAGTGCAGACCTGGTCTCAATTCAGCTTACTCTTAAAACTAAGCAAACGTGAGTCAATGCACTTGCAAAGTCTTAAATTTAAGGTACTAAACAAGGTCACCACAAATTTGGTTTGACTGCGTTTGGTTTTGCTTACACCTGAATCAAGTTATGTTGCTCTGTTGTACGCAAGTACAGACCTGTCACCGCTGGCTTGATTCTTAAAATTGATTCTCTTATATTATTTCTAAATTTGGAAACTATGTTCATGTCTAAGTTATAGGGGTATATCTATGGTGGGGACCATGGTGAAATATTCATACTAACAATAAAAGGTTAACTCACAGACACGGATGTAACATGTTTAGGTGGACAAACAATACCAATAATCGTCTTGAAATAATTTTTATAAAAAGTGTTTTAAATGTGCCAAGTAAATTTAAAGTGGACAAATATACTGATGATCGAAATAACACTTACTATTCCTAATAATTGCATGTTATTCCGATATGATCCCTAACCAGACTCAATCAACTCCGTCACCAAAAAGAATGTATTTAGTTTGGTTTGTTTTTATATTTGTAATTTTGTTTCTTTAAATTTTATTTTTAACCAAGTCACATTTACTGTCAAATTGAGCACTACGCAAAAGATCGACAAAATTTTAAAATTTTTCACAAACCTGTCGATATGCGTCACTTCATAAGTGACACTCATAGTGACGCATATAAGTGACGCTTTAAGAGTCGTTCTAAGTGACGCCGATTAGGGTTTTGGTATAAATAGTTCCGTATCCGGCACTTATTTTTCCCACCAACACTATTCATTACGCGTCACTTCCACTACCCTTGCGTCACTTCCCTCGTCGCTGCGTCACTTCGACTGTTCGTGATTTCCGATCAATTTGTGGCTTTCTATGTATTTTGTGTGCAATCGGACTCCGTGACTTTCTTCCTCTCACTCATACGCATCATTAGGTACAAATTTTATCATCTGTAATTGCGTATACATGATTTACTCGTCGATTGAAGTTTCGGGTTTTTAGGGTTTACGAAATCACGAATATTGGGGATCGATTTGTTATTGTTTTGTGTTAATAAACGGTGTGTTTTACTCGTTTTCACTTGCCGAACCGTTTGGTTAACTCGTTTTCAAAAAACCCCAATTTTGGTTCGTCGTGATTTCTGGGCTTGAACAGTGACACGATGATCTTCATCGTTGCGTCACTTCAAGCGTCACTTTGATAAGTGACGCCTTTATGCGTCACTTCCGCACATTACTTACTCAGTGACGCCTAACACCGTCACTTCCTTTAGTAACGCTATCAGTGCCGCTATTACTATCCGTCACTTTCTAACTGACGCATACCCGACACTTGTTAACTGACGCTATGAATGACATGTGTTGTGGCAACGGCAGCATCACTTGATTTCTGATTTTAGTGCGACACTTTATGAGTGTCGGTACTTCTTTATGCGTCACTCTTTAAGTGACGCTAAAATCAGAAGTTTTCAATTATTTGCGTGAGCTTATTCTGTAACGATATTTCTGGTTATCTTTTGTATTTTAGCTTACAGATGGAGGCTCTTCGAGATTACTATCGTCGCACCAACTCTAGGCACAACATTGTTGCATTTTTGGATTCGACGCACAAGAACTCGATGCCTTTTCGGCCGATGATCGAGTTTCTTAGACGTTCGAGGATTCATCATGCTATTACAGCTTCGGTACCAGTGTATATGAACCAAATCGAGGAGTTTTATGACCACGCGTTTATCAGAACAGAGAACGACACTCCGAGGATTGTGTCAACTATGTTTGGACGCGAGATTCAGATTACACAGGATTCGGTTCGCCGTGTTTTGCAGTTCGACGATGCGAATAATATGCCGACCGTTTTCGAGACCGCGTTTATCTATGGGGGTCTTCAGAGAATGGGTTATCCGGCAGATCAGCTTGTGAATTTTAGGAAACAGTATCTCTGCAGCGTTTGGAGATATTTAGCCCATATTGTTATTGTCTGTTTATCTCCACGAAAAGGTGGATACGATGCTGCGAGTCATACGACTCTGTCTTTGATGCTTGCATTGGTATACAACAAACCGTACAATTTCAGCGGTTATATTTTTGGGAATATGGTAGAGAACGTTCGAGCTGGAAAGGATAAGTGGCTGTTATATCCTCGTTTTGTTCAGCTGTTGCTAAATGACTTGGATTTGGGAATCGATCCGGATCTGAGGTCATTATTGGTTCAAACACCAATGTTATTACGAGTTTTCAATGATTGCAAGCTGCCACCAAAAGATTCTCAGGTCTTGCCTGATCGTGAGCTTTTCGGGCACGTAGTGAACGAAAACTACGTTGCGCCGCCGGGGGATGCTTATGAGGATGTTGTTGCTCCTCCGGTCAATGAAGCAGATTTAGTTGATGCTGCTGTTGCTCAAGACTTGGAGGATATTGAGCAAGTTGAAGAGGTTCCAGCTGAGGAATCTGATGGTGGTCCCACACCACCTGACTCTCCAGGTGATGTGCCACCTCAGGATGCATTAGATGGAATACAGTTGGCTGATCCTCGACGCTTTAAGCGTATTTTGAGAAGGATTTCTGCGGGGCGTGTTCATGTACCGCCTAATCTTGGCAAGCGACCAGCTGGGTCTTCTCCGTCTTATGCTGATTTACCATTGAGAAGACGCCAGAGAACAGGAATTACTATTCAGGAACCTGGTCAACAAGCTCAACAACCGCCGCCTGCGATGCTTTAGCAGTTCCTTGATCAGATAGCTCAGATGAATAAGCGTTTTGATGATCAGGCTGCCGTGATTGAAGCTCAAGCTGCCCAAATAAAAGATTTGGAGATCAAGGCAGCTCATGTGCAGGAATTGCAGCTAGAATTGAAGGATGTGAAGTCTAGACTATTAGAATTTGAAGCGGTTACTATTGTTTCGGGGGAGGAAGGTCAGGGAACCTTAGAAACAAATGTAACCCCTCCCCCTGAACCCGAAAATGTAAATCCAGATTCTATTAATGAAAAAATTGCTTTGGATTATTTCGTTGATGTTCCAGGACAACCGAGACCCATTTCGGTTGATTATTCGAATGTTAATCTCACATACATTCAGAGTTTCATAAATCCGGGCGGTGAAGAAGATAGATCAGTCGATCCGGATGATATAGAGATGGATGCGGAGGTTCCAGGGTCGGACAAAGAATATTTGGATAATCCTAATCAGGAACCGGCACCAGAGCGAGAATCGGAACCAGTTCAGAAACAACCGGCTCAACCATATGATTTCGATGCACCGATTATTGAGTCCGATGATTCTGATGATGACCAAGAACCTCAAACAGATACTACTCAGGAACAACCAACTGCTGAATCTGTTCCTGAACAAGCACAACTGTCTACATCTTCAGAGCGTCCAATGTTTCGAAAGCTCAAGCCTGAATTGAAGATTTGCAAAACTTATCAGGTTCGAGGTGATTTGACTGGATTGATCAGAAGTTGGAAGTTTGATGAAGTCAACTTTCTGATTCTTATTAAGCGAAGAGATGGAGTACAGTATTTCCGGCCAAGATTTAACTGTATTAGCACGTTGCCGAAGGAGGAATTGAATCGTCTTGCTCAACTGAACATCGTTAACCACACTGATGATTTTCGTGGTAACATGTTTCAGAAGATTCTCAGAAAATATATCTACAGCAAGAAGTATTTGTGGGTTAGACCAGAGCTGGGAGTTCGTTATTCATACAAAAAAGGTTGGATTCAAGAACTCAGCAACCGATTGTGAAATATCATTATCCTCCAGCTGCTAGTCAGAAAACTGTGCCATTGCAGTCTTTACCACTCAATTTTCTTAAAAGATTACGATATTGGTGGTTTGATTCCGTTACTCAAGAAGCAGTTATTGAATATCTTTCAGTTGAAGATCCAGTGATTGAGAAGGGTAATTGGAGTTTATCTGCAAAGTATGGAAGAACTCTTCGTATTTTTGATCCGATCAGCCTTATTAATCTGACAAAGAAAGATTTGAGAGCTCTTCACAAAAGCAAAATGGAGTATCATCGTTTTGATCAAGAGGAAGCTTCAAAGTTCGAGAAGGTGGTCGAGATTTGTGTTCGAGTGGGTATTCATGCTGGTGGAGTATTTCCACCAGGTTGGGTTTGAACTGAAGATGTTTTGAAGACCAAGCTGAAGACACGGGGGAGTTTGTTGATGCATTTTAGTGTGTCTGTCAGTTGGTCTATTGAGTTGTAAGTGTAGTTAGTTAGTTTTAATAGAAAAGTCATGTTCTGTATATGCGACACTTAAGTTTAGTATTAGGCGACACTTGCCTTAGTGACGCATAGCGACACTTAGGTAAGTGACGCATGAGGGCGGCGACATGCGACACTTCCCAAGTGACGCATGTCTGCCGATTTTGTTTTAGTATAAATTGAAACCTACGGGTTTTCGGCTAGGGTTGACGAAACCCTAGCACCATTTGTCGACTAAGCAATCTGTAAACACATTCCAATACATTCATTAAGCTAATAAACTTGTTTTGTTTGATTAATCATTCGTTTCGGTTTGAGTTTATTAGTTATTTGTGTAATTGATTGATTCCGCCAATCTATTACTTTCGATCATCACTTAGATCCATACCAAGGGCACTTTCAAATTTCTTGAAGTGTTTGGAAATGTCCAGACAATTGATGCGTACATACTTATTTAATTGCTTCATTACTCTTTTTATTTCGTACAGTCTGGAACTGAGAAACCATTTACGTTTTCTATCATTTTATATCACTTAAAATAATAACACTTTAAAATAATTATACCATCGCGCACTAAAATAATACCTCAAAATTTAGGGTGTTATAAGAACTCAAGAATGCAAGAAACTTTATGTGTTTTATTATTTGTGATATGTTTGTTTGCTAGTACTATTGTGTGAATTTTCTAAATCAAGAAACTAGGTGTACCCCACTACTTAGGTGCCTCACTATCCTCATCAGGGTTACAAGAAAACAAGAACGTATACAGAGTATACTCTTAGTGTATTTTATGCCTACATAATCGTTTTTACTAACAAGAAAACATATGAACTCACCAGCTTTATAGGTGACCTGTTTTAACATGTATTCTCAGGTGCACAGGAATTGTAGAATCGGCCCATCAGGATCCTAGCTCGAGTCGCATGCATACATTTAGCTGGAGATTTCTTTGCATTATTTTTATAATAATAGTTATGTATTGAAATCTCTAGAATCATTTTGCGAACACAAGATGTTTTGTAAAACTTATTACTTTATATAATGTATTTTTTAAAACGTCTCATTTAGAGGTCGTTTGCTTATGATTATGTGCAATGATTTCTGATTAGTCGCGCACCGATCCGAACCACTTTCGCACAGTAAATTTGGGGGTGTGACACTAACCTATCATATAATATTATTGTCCCAAATCTCAATTGTTAGTTCTTAACTCTTTTAGTCAAACTCTAATACGTCAATTTAATTTTTCAATTTTGGACCATTCAATCGACCTATATATTTGTTAAAATATTTAGTCTAAATCTAGTTACTAACTAAGGATCTCACAATTCAAAATAAAAGAGATGTCAATTTCTTATGTAATCATCATATGTATTACACGTATTACATTATTTGGAAAAAATTTGGAGGCCCTCGAAATTTAGAGACCCTGGGCGATCGACCACCCTCAAAGACGGCCCTGTTATTTAGTTAAGATTGAACTTTATTTTATCTCAATGGCATTCTTTGGTGTAATGTTATTCATCTGATTTTAGGTCGGAGGATGATTAAATCCATGATGACATGCATCTATGCTATTTCCTGTTATTGTGCACTAAAAGCAACAAGATTCTTTAGATTAACTCGGACCTTGATCAAAATTATATGTATGTTTATTTAGTTAAGATTGAACTTTATTTTTATCTCAATGGCATTCTTTGATTTAATGTTATTCATTTTTATTTTAGGTTGGAGGATGGTTAAATCCCTGATGACATGCATCTATGCTATTTCCTGTAATTGTGCACTAAAAGCAACGGGATTGTTTAGATTAACCCGGACCTTGATCAAAATTATCTGTATGCTTATTTAGTTAAGATTGAACTTTATGTTATCTCAATGGCATTCTTTGGTGTAATGTTATTCATTTTATTTAGGTTGGAGGATGGTTAAATCCCCGATGACATGCATCTATGCTATATGCTGTTATTGTGCACTAAAAGCAAGACCGCTGGTGCAGCCGGTGCTTTTGCCAATCTGCCTTGCAGCAGTTGCTTATGGAATAACTTTGCTGGTTAGTGCTGATCTTACATCTTTGTAATGAATTTGTTATCTAATAATTAGAGTGTATTTAACTTGTGTTTTTTTTTGTTTTGCAGGTGGATGGATTTGAATAATTTGTGAAGGTGGAAGGAATTTTTATGTGTAAAGTTGTGTGTTAGTCATGGAAACTTGGTGCACCTCATTTCATGTTTGTCTATGATTCTATGTTTAGTACTTTTGGAATAATATGCTTGAGTGTCATTTTGAATTGTATGTAAAAGATCAAAGCTAGAGGTAACTAGCATACCTAATATTTTCTATTTGAACGCAACATTGGTAAGGTTTATATCTCTTCGCAATAAAGTCAGTATAAATTTGAGCACTTGTTCATCAGTTCATGTTCTTTAGTTTCTGGACACATTTGTAAGCAGTGAAAGATACTAAATTACTAATTATTTGGGATACAAATAGGATTTAAAGATGAAATCACAAATTATCCTTTAAATAAAGCAGCTTAATTGTCATAGCCATTATTTTTTAATATAGCAGCCAATTTTTGTTTTTAACTCAAGGCATTGATGGTTATTTTTTTAAATTGGCTTAAGTTAGACAAGTTTTAATTTAACGTGGCATGGCTTAGCATTAGTTAATGAATATTGCTTTGCTAATTTAATGACATGTTTCTAAAACATGCTACATAAGCTTTCAACTCTTTGTTTTATAATAATATATTAATAAAATAATGTATAGATAGATAGATAATTCAACTTTTAACTCACTACCATCTTATTGCACAAATTGTTACTTTTAGATCAACATCATCTTCATTATCCTACCAACATGTATGTAACACACTCCTTTCCATCTTAGTTTTTTCTTCTTCGATCATCATTTATTCTTTTCTTAAGTTCTTATCTTATTTCGTTAAAGTTGGTTTAGGATTTTTTTTTATTTTTTTTTGGTAAAGGGGACGGTACCCCGGCAAAATTTTATTAAATCACAAAAAAGAATTACACGTTTACAACGGGTATACCCGAGGAGACGTTTTTAGTGAACATCTAAAACACATACAAAAAACCTATCACTATCCTTAATCTAACTCACTTCCTATGTCGGCCATTTTTACAAAAATACCTATGAAATATAAAATGGCCAATACTAGAAGAAGAAAAAAAGACAATCTAAAATGATCATTTAAATGACCATTTTTACAATTCACCCTAGAAAATAAAAAAAAAAATCTTCAATCTTCAGTCTTCTAATCTTCATGTCTTCACGGTCTTCATTCTTCATAACATTTTATCCTTCATCCTATTAACAGCCCAATACCAGTCCGCTACATTGAGCCCAGCCCAAACAATAGAATCCATCTACATTCTTCTAGTCTTCATACTTCTGCTCTTGGGAAATTAATCAAAATGTCATTTTAAAAAAAAGTCTATGTCGTTTTGCCCTCCGAAAAAAAATTGACGTTTTGCCACCGGAAATCGCAAAAGCAAATTTACCTTTGCGATCTCGTGTTTGCGATTTGCGATCAGTGACCAAAACAATTATGTTCTCGGGAGTTGAGTGCCATCGCAAATCGCAATAAACATTTTTGCGATTTACCGATGGTCGAATTAATTTGCAATCCTAAGTTAACGATTAGTTAGAGACATACCGGAGAAGGTGAATCGCAAATCTAGCCCGTGTATTTGCGATTTGCGATGGTCGCAATGGCTGTTTAAAAAAAAAAAAAAAACTTCTATACCACCATTTCCTCAACCTCCGCTATTTTCCCTCATTCTTGTCCATCGCAAAAGACTGTGGCGATTTGCCATCGCATCCTACCACCACCTTCATCGCAACCATCGCAAATCGCAAAAAGGTTTACCTCCCAACCACACGGTGAGCACCCTCCGTCGCTCCACCTCCGACCCAAATCTCACCGAACCGCCGTAACCACCACTCCGGCGCACCACCTCCAAAACTACCACTATATCAACAGCCGATACTTACCACCGCGCCGCCGTAACCAAATCGCCGGCTCACGTGTACACCGAATGCATTGGTTTGTAATAAAAATTAAAAAGTTTTAAAAACATATATGGAGATATGGTTTGTGACGGAGTGGAAGAAATGAGTATTAATAACATATCTTTTGTTTACTTTTTTGTTATTTAATTATTACTTTTTCCGGTACAAATCTCACTACTAATATTTTATTATTATTTTTTTTGTTACTATTATATTATGTCGGCGAGAGGTAGTTTTTTTTTTACTCGGATCGTTCGTTCGCAAATTTTCATTCGCAAATCGCTTTTTGCGATTTGCGATGGCACACAATATCCGAGTACGGCTCATTCAGGTGCACGGGTCGCAAAAGCAAATTACGGGATCGCAAAAGCAAATTTGCGATTTGCGATTTCGAGGGGCAAATCGTCAACTTTTTTTTTTCGAGGGCAAAACGATATAAACTTAAAAAAAAATGGCATTTTTTTTAATTTCCCTCTGCTCTTCAATCCAAATCCGGCCCCAACCTTCACATCTATACCATGCCCAGCCCAAACATCCATGCAGCCCATCCTCCACATATTAAAAGAACAAAACCAAACTTTCCAACAACCTCAAATCCTCAATTGCCGTACCAATTCCATTAGCAGCACTAAACAAACCAATACTACTATCCCCATTTTTCTCATCAATAACCCAGAGATAATGAAATATACAGCCCTCATTTCTGACTTTCTAAACTTGATCAATAATTAAGCACACCCAACCACAAATGCCCCATGCAATAACAACACAACTCTTAATTCCATGCTTCCCACTATATATCACTCCATAGTATTGCAACCAAAATGATATTTTCAGACCCATGTCAACATTAAAATTACCACAGGTTCCAAACATTAACTTTCCAATTTGACTTTGGAAAGTCAAGACAAAATTTCTTCTTGGCATGGTTTAGGATTGTATGATTATGAAGTTAGAGTTTCTAACTTTTAGTTTTTTGGTGGTTTGTGATTTTACCTAATTTTGTTTAGTTGATTTTAATTTGTTTATATTTTTGGTAACTTATTAATAATTTTGTTTATTTTGTTTAGTCACCTAACGATTTGTTATGTTTCAATTCCGTAATGCTTAACTAAAGCAGTTTCGTGCTCATGTATTTTTGATCTTTTTGAGAAGTCGATATAAATTTGAGTGGTCTGTGCTAGGGATGGCAATGGGTCGGGTTCGGGTCGGGTTTTAATGAACCCGTTGCCAAACCCATTTAGAATATGCATACTCAAATCCAACCCAATAGCTAGCGGGTACCCATTTAATATTACCCATCGGTTTTTCGGGTTTCCCCACGGGTATCGGTTATCCCCGTTTGACTATTCCGCATATAAAATAGCAAGTATGGCGATTATAAATGATGTCTTAAAACGGAAACGTGACAAAACATAAGAAGCAAACCAAGATACCCAAAATAATAGAATGGTTGTTCAAACTGGTCATAATACAAACAATTACATGTTTTTGAAAGTACAAAATTCAAATGTCATGATCATTCAAATTCAAAGAAATAGATGCAAAATATATAGATAATATGATCATTCTTAATCTTCAATTTTCATCCACAAATTAATTATGCTTTAATTATATTATATATATTATAGATTACATATAATTAAGAATAACAATTATGCGGATACGGGTACGGGTAATTGGGTATAGGTACGGGTACGGGTAATCGGGGCGGGTATTACTAAAACCCGTACCCAAACCCAAACCCGTGAAGAAAGAAAAACTTGTACCCAAACCCGTATCCAAACCCATCTACCCATACGGGTACGGGTATTAATGTTGGGTGCAAACCCAATCCCACATCGGAAAATAAAAGAAAGTAATGTCTACATATAAGCTCATGGGCTACTCCCTCTATCACCAATTGGTTTTAGAGTGGAACCTCAGTGGGCTTATGTGTTGGACATGTTGTTGGGCTAAAGTATCGGTCCTAACAAGTGGTATTAAAGCTACGGTTGTAGCCTGGATGTGGATGGCGCAGCGTGATGCGTGACACGCAGTGGCGCATGCCCCCTCGGTTGACCTCAGCGAACGATGAGTTGATCCTGGAGCCTTGTACCGAAAGTCTCCCTGATGTGGACCCAGTCAGGTCGAGTGCCGAGTTTGCGGCGGTACTGAATAAGGTTGGATCGGGACTATCGTTGGAGGGGAGGCCCAATGGACTTGGGTTTGAGGGGAGGATTGTTGGGTGCAAACCCAATCCCACATCGGAAAATAAAAGAAAGTAATGTCTACATATAAGCTCATGGGCTACTCCCTCTATCACCAATTGGTTTTAAAGGTGGAACCTCAGTGGGCTTATGTGTTGGACATGTTGTTGGGCTAAAGTATCGGTCCTAACAATTAATTGGGTCGGGTTCGGTTTTCCCCATCGAGCTCGGATGTTTTTGCTATCCCTAGTCTGTGCTTTTGCACAGCCGAAGACCTTCCTAGTCTTCTTATATTATCCTTGCCAACTTTTGGCTCCAATAAAATCTCCACATGCACCGGTCTACGACCAATACGTCTAATCACGGTTTCTTCCTCTTTTCAATTGTCAGTGCTAATTACTCTTCAAATAATCAAGAGTAATAGAAATATAGGAATGTTAGTTTTTGTTTGTTAGTTATTTGCAAACTTTAGAAATATAGGAAACACCTACCGTAATGGTCTATGTATTGTCATGTGATTTATATATGGGATGGGATAGGGAGAATGGAAATTTGGCCACGTGAGCTATGTGGGATAACTTCCCCCAGTAATTGTTCGTCTTTCAAGTACAAAATAGCAGAGGTGCTCTTGTTGCATTCAAAAACAAAATGACTTGACATTAATAACTTGTATACATACATATACATACATAATTTAAAGTAAAGGCTAGAATATATATTAAAAAAAATGTCATCGTAAATTGAAGGTTTGAAATCGATTTTGAGCCCAGACTGTTGGGTGCAAACCCAATCCCACATCGGAAAATAAAAGAAAGTAATGTCTGCATATAAGTTCATGGGCTACTCCCTCTATCACCAATTGGTTTTAGAGTGGAACCTCAATGGGCTTATATGTTGGACATGTTGTTGGGCTAAAGTATGATCCTAACAACTGGTATCAGAGCTTCATGGTTTGAAGATTCGGGAACAATAGCGGATGTGAGCACGATCAAGATTAGGTTTTGATGGTTAGGGTTTCTTGTTTTGTTTGGAAGATATAGATCTGGGATAGATCTTGATCCGGAAGAAAGGAGAGAACCATCGGGGAGCAATTGATAGACACGGTGTAGGATTTTATTTTGCAACAGGTTATCGAACTTGTTAGGCTCGGGCTACGACTAGTTGAAGAAAGAAAAAAAAGTTGCTGACGAGTTGAGAATCGCGATGCAAATGGTTTAAATCGCGACGCGATCTGGGTTTCAATCGCGATGCGATTGTTGATGATCGAGACGCGATCTTGTGTTGAAATCGCAATGCGATTCCAGGGTTTTGCGACGCGATTATGGGTCAGAAACTTTTTTTGGATTGAGACGTGACGATATGGCTGGTGGCCGATTGCGTTTATGATGGTGATTAGTTGTGGCGGTAAATGGGTCGGTAATCAGTTTCGATTAATTGTTTGTTGCGGTTGAGAGTTTTGGAATCCTAGGTTTTGGATTCGGGTTCGGGTTCGGGTTCTTTATTCTTTGCGATCCCGTGCAAAAGAATAAGTGAACGTTATCAGACTAGGCGTTTGATGTTGCGAGTGTGGGATGTGATTCTTGAGACTTATTTGATACGGCTGGATTCTCAAAGATGTGAGGTTTGTTACTGAGCTCAAGAGGATAGTTTTCTCGGTTAGGGTAGATAAGTAATGAACGGTACCACATCCATTTGGTAATCAATAGTGGAAGTTATCGAGGGAATTTGTTGTTGCTCGCGGGTTGAAACGGGAGACCATATGTTTGGTCGGGTATTCCATAGGTTTGGAATTATTAGGCAGGTTAGAGCTTCTACACTTGGAGATATTGGTTGTTGAAGATGTCGGATAGAACGTGTTCGACTGGGCTCGGGTATCGATTGATGTTTGGTTCAACGATAGAGCGAAATCTTCTGGAGGAATCAATTGCAAATTTTCTTGTGGTTAGAGGCGGATAATCTTGTAAGTCCTGTTGAGCTTTCGAGATATTGTTGAGAGTGTCAGGAACTCTAGGGAGTTTGGAACCGAAGGAAGTGTCGAAGCTAGTAGGAGTTTGGCAACTAGTAGGAGTCTTGAGACGGTTGTGCGATTAATAGATCTCAAGTTTCTGCGAGTTTAGTGTGTGAATTCCGGCAACACTAGAGCATTCGGACCTTCGTTGTTACTCTCCAATGGCAAAGTAATTTGCGACTGACCGGGTGTTATGAACCACAGTCTTCTCAGAGAGCCGCGGTTATTATTTTTGATTCGTACAGTGGGAGCGGGCTGAGTTGGAGAAGATGTATTCATAGAAATCATACGTATGTTTTTTGGGTCAGTGTACCAGCGGGAAAGCGAAAGTTGGTAATGTAGGTTTCAAGGTTGTGACTGCGTTCTCATAGATAAACCTTGATGATGATCTACGGGTGTTCTATCGACAATTTTCTGAATGCTGGGAAGGAAAGTTGGATAGAAGAAATTTCTGTACGGATGGTCGTTGACATGTCGGTGGCAGGATCAGACGTGGCTGTAATCGACGAGTTGAAGAGATAGGTGTCTCTTGATAGAATCCTGTGACTGGAGTTTCGCACACTTCAACGAATCTTCTTGGGCCTAGAAGATGATAATGGTGGTTAGAGAGTGGTCCCAATTTCACAATGTGAGTGTTCTGGTAGCTTTGTGTCGAAAGTCTTCCGACTCTGTGTGGTCGAGCGGCGTGTCCCGAATGGTATTTCGGCGGTATGAAGTTTGAACATGTGACAGTTGTAAAGGGACGTGATTTGTGAAGGATTACAGGTTTTGGGGTTTGATTAATATTCAAGTGGGAGATTGTTGGGCTTTGTGAATATTAATCAAACGGGCTAGGGTTTAGGTTTAACTTGTTGGCTAAGTTAGGTTTAGCCTATAAATATAAACCCTATGTTATTGTAATCCTTGAGCCGTAAATATAAAAAGAAAAACTCTCTGGTTTGGCCCCGTGGACTAAACCAATCTCCAAGTTGGAGATTGGACATAACCACGTTAAATCCTTGTGTCTTTATTATCTCGTTTATCTATTTTGCTTATTCGTTTATTGTTTGTGGGTGTAACCTTGTTTACACGTTGCGTGTTTGGGTTGGTTAATTATCAACATGTATTAGAGTGATCAACTAATAGTTGTTGGTTGTTTGATTCCGCTGTCAATTCCTAACACAGACCTGGTTTCAACAGGCTTCGTCTAGTCAAGTATAGAATGTAAAACATCAATTTAGCTTGAAAATATTATAGCAATTTAGGTGGCGTCTGATGTGTATTCGAGGTTTACTGTGGGTGTAAGATGGGATAATTTTGATACCTTACTCCAAAGCAAACACACCCTTAATCATTTTCAAAACCTATGAACTAAAGAAACAAGATGCAGTGATCCAGTAACCACTAAAAGACCAGGTCGATTCCCTCCCTTTGATCCAAGTATCTCATCCCCGATCCTCATCGATTCCATAAATGAAATACTAGTGGAGAGTAAAATGCCCTCATCTACCAGCGGAACAGATCTAGCTGATTCATTATCTTCTTCAAATTCATACTCAGAAAATCTAATACCCAACTCGTTAGCAGCTTGGGTCCAACGGTCTCTAAACACGGACAGAGAAACACTCCTGTAATGGTCTCCAGCAATCGTAACTTCTGTCAGGATTATAGCATCCAACTGCTTCACTGCAACCACATATTATTATCACGTTAGGGGTTATAATACGAAAAAATTACCCCCTTCTTATCATCATTGAGGGATCCTTTAAATATTTGCCAGATAGTCGAACACTGCATGCTTGATATAAGTGTCATGGACTTTCAAATTAGAATATGTGGCAAAATGGGAGGGTCGGGTGGGTTGGGCAAAAAGTTGCAAAGCTTTTACAAGCCAAAACATGTCGGGTCCGGTAGACCCATCAACACTTTTTAGATTTCATAAATCGTAAATATATCAGAAATGATTAAAAAAGTTATTATTAAAAATTATACGTAATTATTTATGAATAAGGGACTGAAACACTTGTTTATGGCATTCGTAAACTTTTTCAGGTTCACTCGGTAGCAATCTAAAAATAACCCAAAATTGACCAATTTTCACATAAATGGGTTGAATTGCCACCTCTGGTAATGAGAGATAGGCTATCGAAAAACAGTACCTGCAAGTAACTCTCTCGCAAATGCTTGATGGTCTCTGTCACTTGCCATAGCAACCACAAAAGCTAATCTTGCGTCTGGATATGTTATCTAAATCATGTCAACCAAAGCCTTGGCAGATTCTTTGGTATGAGCTGAAATTTATTATACGAAAGAATTCATAAGTGAACTGTTTTGGTCAACAATTAAGTTCACATGTGGATAAATCTGTGAAGGCATGCTTATGTAGAACCTCCATCTAGTAGTATAGTAGCACCAGCCACCAGGTAGTCCTAATGCCTCAGCTTCTATGGATGTTAAAAATTGACCTCTTCCCAGTAGTTCTGTACGTTCTAGACCAGTACGAATGGATCCATCAGATATTCTCCATCCTGATTTATAACAACTGAAAATTAAAACGAAATACAATACGTAGGTGTACAACAGATGTCAATAGAAGTTCTGTAAGGTAATGAAAGACTACTCTCTTGATTAGAGGGGGCAATGTCACACATTTACCTATTATTGGGCTCATTTGGGTAACGTTCTATCTCTAATCAGTCAAATGGGTTAACCTAAAAGATGTAGCTAAGGAGGTTACCAATCACATGAGTTGAAAGTCATTTTAAGTGTCTTTAAACACATAAACCTCCAAAATCCTATCTTAAGAAAATTATATTACTACTGTAATAACATAAGTTTTTGCAATCATACTTAACACCTTAATTACTAATTAAATTTAATTATGTTAAAAAAGGGGTTTTCAATCAACCCAACTCGACCCGAATTGTTTTGGCCCGCAATTAAAGGTTATCCATTTTAAGTTGTTACCCAACCACACTGTCCGGCCCATTTTGCCACCTCCATTCTCGATTATTGAATGTGTGTAAAGATCAAAGAAAACAAAACAGGCTTCCTGCGAAGAACCTTGATCACGAAGGCAGAGTGCTGTACCTTGTGGCGGTTGCAGCATTCTGAAGTTGGTGTGGTCCCAGCAAACGCAGTTTTACGTCATAGAGCTCAATAGACTACAAAAGTTTCTGTAAAACTGTCAGGGTCCACACTTGAACTGATGAGATGATATATTTAAGTGTCAATCATAATTGAAAAGGTAAGCTACAAGGACTTACGTCTGTACTAGTCGCAGGTCTTTCTCAATGTCAAGTATGATATCAGACAGTTGGCAAGGACAGTCAAGATCGCTGCTAATACCCTTGATGATACTTCTATTTCCAGGATCAGATGCAGAAATTACTGGAGAACACGTTGAAGATGCCTTATTACGAAGAATGAGCTCGATGTGAAAGATAGGGCCCACCTACGATCACCTGATATTTTCATATTTCGCAAGGTTAGACTTACATGCCCATCACTAAATGTAACCATTATGGTTGAGCGAATTATGCCTAATGGAGATACATTGTCCGTGAAAACTGAAAACGGGTATTTGTTACTGATATATGCTGAAACCATATGAGTGATGTGGTAAATGTGGTACAACCTAAAATAAATCAATATATGGGAAGTGGGGAGAACATCTAACTGGGCGGCCATGTTTAATTATGTTGGGTTTTTAACCGGTTAATTTTATTAAATATTAAAAACAATAATATGCGGAAAATAATAAAATCATTAAACCCATTACCGCGGATCCAAATACTTGAATTAAATCGATCAAACAAACAACAAGATGAAAGAAACAAACTTACAGCGATTTGCTCGGAATGATTAGTCTTTTGTTTCTTGCTCGGAGGTGCCAATGTGTTCGTACCAATACTAGTCATCTTGTGGATATAATCGCTAGATTTATTCATGCTTGTTTATACGTTTAATCTTTACTACAAACTAGTAACAAACGCGCAAACCGAATCGAGAACGTAACACACTTGTGTGTGTGTGGATCGACTAACCCAAAACCGAAAATCGGTTTTGGGGTTTGTGTGGTTCGGTCGACGAAAACAAGGAGGGAGGAGGAAGAGAGTTTTAGGGTTTTGGTTAATGTGTTGATTAGTAACTAATGAACCCCTAGACATTTATTTATAGTCTAGCTAAACTTGTTCACCAAGTTTGTCATTAGTTACATATTAAACCCTTTAACAATATTTAGTTTTAACATTTAAAACTAAACTTTATTTAACTCTACATAATTAATTCACAATTAATTATTCCGTACATATCCGTCGATGATGCATCGGTATGACCCATTGGTGTCTTAATCATCGGATTAAATAATTTAAATATAATTATTTATGCACATAATACTTTCAGACTCCCACTTGTGCATAGATGATTATACTTAACTTATTAAGTTTCCTATGGCGGTCCCTAGCAAGACACATAGGATGACCGAGTCATAAGAACTCTTATACCTCGTATGATTTTAGTTGAATCACCCATTCACAACGGTATATTAAAAGAGCAGCATATCCTTTTGCAACACGATATTACAAGAGTACCTGGCATGGACTTTACTCAACCAAATAATACTCTGTTTATTCTTGATCTAGTCTCAACTGGTTCAAAATGACGGAAGTCTAATACTCTCCGAGCGCGGCCACGCATTCTCCCGTTTTAACCATCAAAGGCCTAACAATATCTCTCTTTAATTAAAAGAGGTGCAAATCCCATCTTGACAATTAACCACTCTACACTTAGCTCCCACTGAACCCAGCAACCAGCCGTTATGGCTACGCATTACGCATAACGTTAGACTGTGCCTAAGCCCAATGTTAACTAAGCTTGAATGCAATTAACGTCTCATGTAATGAGGATATCTCACTTGAGTTAACTTATGATAGAAGTCCATGAAGTTACACTCAAAGCGGGTCAACCAATATTTGATCAAATCAAATACCCATGAATCTTTGACAACCTTAATGCTATAAGTCCTAATTAAGATTTCGGCCAATATTTCACAGTCACCATCACCCCATTGTGATTACCACGACAACGAGTAGGTTATGGAAGATTTTGGAATCCGTCATGCGCAATTCCATGGATTGCTAAAACATACTAAATAATTGAACATTTTAAAGAAATACGCAAAACAAAAACATCTCTTTGAATTTCGATAAAGTTCAATTGTTCAACCAATACATAAAGAATTATAATAATAAGCCTAGAGATACTTCATGCCTATGAATTCAGCATGCTTGTAATGCTTGGCTTGAGACAACGCCTTCGTCAACGGATCAGCAGCATTATCATCAGTTGGAATTTGTTGTATCTTCACATCACCTCGTTCGATAATCTCTCGAATCAAGTGAAACTTACGAAGTATGTGTTTAGACTTGTGATGAGCTCTTGGTTCTTTAGCTTGCGCCACAGCACCAATATTATCACAAAAGATTTCAATTGGATTGGAGATACTGGGAACAACTCCAAGATCCATTATGAAATTCTTCAACCAAACAGCTTCCTTTGCATCATCATTTGCAGCAATATACTCCGCCTCTGTAGTGGAATCGGCTACAGTACTTTGCTTTGAACTCTTCCAGCTTACTGCTCCTCCATTTAACATAAACACAAAACCTGATTGCGATCTAGAGTCCTCTTTGCTGGTTTGAAAACTAGCATCAGTATGACCAATCACTTTGAGCTCCATTTTCTCACCACCAAAAGTTAAGACCATATCTTTAGTTCTTCGTAAGTACTTAAAGATATTCTTCACAGCTCCCCAATGCTTGATTCCCGGATTTTGTTGGAATCTACTCGTAACACTAATAGCATATGCGACATCCGGTCTAGTACATAACATAGCATACATGATAGATCCCACTGCCGAAGCATATGGGATACCTTTCATGTTTTCTTTGTCCACTTCAGTCTCGGGACATTGACTCTTCGTAAGAACCAATCCAGCTGACAACGGAATCATCCCTTTCTTGGATTCATCCATCTTGAATTTACTCAAGATCTTGTCAATGTATGTACTTTGACTTAGTCCAATCAACCTTTTACTCCTGTCTCTCAAAATTTTGATTCCAAGAATATAGGCTGCCTCTCCAAGGTCCTTCATTTGAAAACATTTACTAAGCCACAACTTAACACTTTTAAGCATGTTAGTACTATTTCCAATGAGCAATATGTCATCTACATATAAAACCAAGAAGGTAATGTCGCTCCCACTAAACTTCCTATAGACACATGGTTCGAACTCACTTTTGATGAAACCAAACTCCTTTATCTTCTCATCAAAACATAAGTTCCAACTCCTAGATGCTTGCTTTAATCCATAAATGGATTTAAGCAATTTACAAACTCCTTTAGGTCTTTTAGGATCCACAAAACCATCCGGTTGTGACATATACACAACCTCAGTCAAGTTCCCATTAAGGAAGGCGGTTTTGACATCCATTTGCCATATCTCGTAATCATAGTACGCAGCTATGGCCATTAGAATCCTAATAGACTTAAGCATGGCTACAGGTGAAAAAGTTTCATCATAGTCAATACCATGAGTTTGAGTAAAACCTTTTTCAACCAACCTTGCTTTATAAGTTTGTACCTTACCATCCATGTCAGTTTTCTTCTTGAAAACCCACTTACACCCAACAGCTTTACCATCAGGCGGAAGTTCACTAAGTTCCCAAACTTTGTTGTCATACATGGATTGCATCTCAGCCTTCATGGCTTCTTGCCATTTATCAGACTCCGAACTAGACATTGCTTCATTGTAAGAAGTTGGTTCTTGCAAACCACCATCTTCAATGACATAGACATACCTACTAGGTACACTACGCATCCGGTCGGATCTTCGAAGACTAGGTGTCTCAATAGTATCAACATTGTCATGTTGATCATCAACATCTTCATGTTGATCATCAACATCTTCATGTTGATCATCAACATCATCATGTTGAATAGGTACCACCACCTTATGTGATATTTGTTCTTCCTCTACTTCTTCAAGGAGGTGATTATTTCCATCATTTTTCTTGTCAAGGAAATCCTCTTCAAGAAAATATCCATAACGAGCTACAAACACTTTGTTCTCACTTGGATTATAGAAATAATAGCCCCTAGTTTCCTTGGGGTATCCAACAAATATACATTTATCAGTTTTAGACTCAAGTTTGTCGACTACATGTCTTTTGACATGTACCCTACAACCCCAAATCTTCATGTATGATAAATTTGAAGATCTACCATACCACAACTCATACGGAGTTGTAACAACTGATTTGGATGGTACACGGTTTAGTGTATATGCTGCTGTTTCGAGTGCGTGTCCCCAAAAGGATAAAGGCAAATCCGTTTGATTCATCATAGATCGTACCATGTCCAACAAAGTACGATTCCGACGTTCGGATACTCCATTCCACTGTGGTGTATATGGAGGAGTTAATTGTGAGACAATTCCACAATCTCTCAAATGACTCTCAAACTCTTCGCTTAGATATTCTCCACCTCGGTCAGACCGAAGCTTTTTTATCTTCTTACTTAATTGATTCTCAACTTCATTTTGAAAGTCTTTGAATTTACCAAAACTTTCAGATTTACGTTTCATTAAGTAAACATATCCATATCTACTTAAATCATCAGTAAATGTAATGAAGTAACGGTATCCACCTCTAGCTTCATGACTAAAAGGTCCACACACATCAATATGTATGATTTCCAACAAGTCATTAGCCCTTTCATTAGTTCCTTTGAAAGGTGCCTTTGTCATTTTGCCAGAAATGCAAGATTCGCACTTATCAAATGATTTAAAATCAAAAGTATCCAAGAGTCCATTTTTATGGAGCTCTTCAATGCGCTTCTCATTTATATGGCCTAAACGACAATGCCAAAGGTATGCTTTGTTAACATCAACATTAGCATTAATATGAAGAATTGTACTAGAAGGGGAATGTAATTCTAAAGTATACAAACCACGTTGGGAGATAGCTTTAAAGTAAAAAACATTATTGCGATAAACCAAAAATGTCTTTCCTTTAGAAATAAAATCAAAACCATCATCCACCAACAAGTCATACGAAATTACATTCTTAATTATTCTAGAAACGTAGTAACAATTATTAAGCTCTAAAATTAACCCCGTAGGGAGGGCAAGTTTATAAGTTCCCACGGCTTCGGCACCAACATTTGTTCCATCACCGACGCGCAAACTTAACTCGCCTTGTCCCAATTTTCTACTTCTTTCAAAACCCTGCAAGTTATTGCAGATGTGATTACCACATGCAGTATCTAATACCCAAGAATCAAAAGAAGTCATAAGACAATCAATCATGAACATACCAGAATCAAAATTATCAACCATTTCAATATCCTCCAAATCAAGCACACAATCGCATAAATCTTCATTCCCAAATGTGGGGCAGGGAATGCTAGGCAAGTCATCAAAATCATCATCTTCAAAGTTCAAGTCTTTGAATACCATGTTGAACTCATTTTGCGTCTCATAAGCAAGCAAATCCTTGTAGAATTTTGATATGGTCGATTCGCCATCAATGTCATACATTAAACAAAAAAATTTAAAATCCTCATTTAATGAATCAAGCAACCTTATCAAAATGCAATCCGTTGGGATTTCATAATGAAGCTCATTCAAACGATCCAAGACAACTTTAACGTTCGTCCAATAATCGTTCACCGACTGCCCTTTCTCCATCCTAAGCGCCTTGAAATCACAACTTGCATTGTAACGTTCATGACGATTACCAGGGAGAAGTCTTTGTTTTGTGTTGTTAATTGCCATCTACAGAAAATAAAACAAATTCATAATTCAGTATTGATTATTTCTAATAAATCAAACAACCCTAAATTTGACTTATTAGCCTAGGACCCGACATTCCACTATTGTATGCCCTCAACGAAGGCTGCAATGACATAGCAATAGCTTTTAGGTAGATGACGCGCTCATCAATTGTATTTCTACAACTCCTAGACTTTATGAGGTTCCGGTTGAGCCGGGCATGTTTAACCTCATCACGCGTCTTGGGCGAAGTTCTCAACTCGAATCACCAATA
Source organism: Helichrysum umbraculigerum (assembly GCA_949592205.1). Lineage (NCBI taxonomy): Eukaryota > Viridiplantae > Streptophyta > Magnoliopsida > Asterales > Asteraceae > Helichrysum > Helichrysum umbraculigerum. The sequence goes on along the minus strand of CATIUR010000001.1, from coordinate 167,551,365 downwards.
AACCGTACCATATCGAAACTGTGGAGATCCGGCCATCTTCTCAAGTGGATATCGCGGCTCTCACACTTCACCCTAACCCAAGTGTAACCATACCCACCCGCGGAGGCAGCAAAGGATATGGAGTTGGGGTCGGTATGAATGTCTCTTTATGGAGGACGCTTTAGGTTTAATTTTATAGGGTTCTTTCACGTTTCAATTAAATCGTGTTCCCAATATTTTCTAGTTTTAAATAACTAATTTTAAAACATATCTTTTACCTTTTAAAAATATATATACGCTTTATATATAAATCATAATGATTTATAATACGTCTTTATTTAAAACACATTTTAAAACTTTATCAAATAACTATTTTAAAATTTATGCTTTTAAGCAATGGTTTTATGTTCGTGTCATTTGTTTAATATTTAAACATACCACAACCACGCATTTATATAATAATAAATAAAACATAAAAACCGGTAACATAGCCAACCAAATCTAATTGTTTAATTCGTGAGCCAACACGAATTAAACGGTCCTTTCCTATGGGACAAACATGACACAATTCTGGCGTTGATGAAGTCCAAAAGCTCTCACTTGATGTTTCCATCCAAATAAGCTCCGTGCTCCATATGCTTCAAAATTGCTCCGCTTGTTTGTCTTTTGATTACATTTAATTTAAAATAAACTAGTCTAACCTATCTATTTTAAAACAAAAGTTACATAATCAAAAGAGGTTGTAAATTGGCACGCGGGCCTCCTCATACCATAAAACGATAAATTACAATTAAAACAACCACAACATTACACACAACACACAATATGCAATATTTGGTCGTTGGTTTGGCCATGTACCACAAACATGTCATAAATGTAAGATCCTAACTTTTGGCTATTATAGGAATCGGTTTGCATATAACATGCAAATAAATGCAAACTCATTCCCATGTAATAAATTAAAACAAGTATGCCAAAAGGTTTGATCTTTATATAAACTTTAATCAACATTAACATTCAAATATACATGACTTAATTTTTGATCCATCTAATTAATTAAAAACTAACAGTTTTATTTAATTAATCTATTATAACTAATAATTATTGTAGTAATACGGTTTGAGACTATACTTCAAGATCCTTCTTAGCGAATCAACAACCGGAATCCCAATAGGGGTTGGGTTGGATTCGGCCAAGGTGAGTATCACCAAAACCATAAACCTAATCGACTTAACTAGGGTTCCAAAAACCCTATCAATCAAGATTAGGTTTTGTACAATACAAACAATTACAATAATATTATTTATTAACAAAAATCGAAATACACATATACATATATAAATCGATTTTTAACTAAACCACAAAATTCAATTCTCATAATTTTATACGGATCAAAATTAGATAAATCATGTATCTTTGATGATTTAAACAAGTATAAGCGGCTCTGATACCACTGTTGGGTTTTTAACCGATTAATTTTATTAAATATTAAAAACAATAATATGCAGAAAATAATAAAATCATTAAACCCATTACCGCGGATCCAAATACTTGAATTAAATCGATCAAACAAACAACAAGATGAAAGAAACAAACTTACAGCGATTTGCTCGGAATGATTAGTCTTTTGTTTCTTGCTCGGAGGTGCCAATGTGTTCGTACCAATACTAGTCATCTTGTGGATATAATCGCTAGATTTATTCATGCTTGTTTATACGTTTAATCTTTACTACAAACTAGTAACAAACGCGCAAACCGAATCGAGAACGTAACACACTTGTGTGTGTGTGGATCGACTAACCCAAAACCGAAAATCGGTTTTGGGGTTTGTGTGGTTCGGTCGACGAAAACAAGGAGGGAGGAGGAAGAGAGTTTTAGGGTTTTGGTTAATGTGTTGATTAGTAACTAATGAACCCCTAGACATTTATTTATAGTCTAGCTAAACTTGTTCACCAAGTTTGTCATTAGTTACATATTAAACCCTTTAACAATATTTAGTTTTAACATTTAAAACTAAACTTTATTTAACTCTACATAATTAATTCACAATTAATTATTCCGTACATATCCGTCGATGATGCATCGGTATGACCCATTGGTGTCTTAATCATCGGATTAAATAATTTAAATATAATTATTTATGCACATAATACTTTCAAATTATGCCTGATTTCGCAATTGCAATACTTTCCAAGGAACCCCCTAGTGCAGCCAAATGTTCTTCACTGATAGTGGTTATGACAGAAGCTGCAAGATCTGAAATGGAGATTATGTTAGTTATATCACGAGCACCACCTAATACCGCCTTCAATATGAAGACAAAGTATTAGTAGAGTGGTTATGTTGGTAAGTGAGCTAGTTCCTCAACAATCGGAGACAAACAACAATCATTAGAGAAGAAGTCAACTTCAATAACTGCTATCTCAACATTCTCTTCAGCAAATAGATTGAACGCCACAGCAGTGAGAACCTATACCATGACACAAGATGAGCTGAATAATCTATTGCCACAAGAACAAATTTGTATCCAAAGAGTAGTGGCTAAATGTGACATTAAGTAGTTACAGTTTTGTTTCCTACAACATCCATAAAAACGGAAACCTCAAAATGACTAAGGTACCCCATTTCGAATTCTACAGCTTGATCAAGAACAACTTTTATCTTCTGGAACAAGGAATTTATTGCCTTGGCTGATACCGGATCACCTAGGCTTCCTAGAATCCTAGTGTTATGCGTTCCCTAATGGTCTAGATATGTGGACTGCTCAGAGTAGATAAATTATATGGTTACTAACTTCACTTATGGTGTTAGTAGAAAAAAGATTAATCTTTGTCATTGACAAGTAATACCTTGTGTAGCAACCAACAGAATACCCCTCAGCACGCAAAATATTGGACACAAAGGCAGCGGTTGAACCTTTTCTTTTGGTCCCAGCAATGTGACTGGCCTATAAAAAGCTATTAGCAAGTTCATATAACGATAACATTCTATTTATCCTGATTAAGATCATGAGCCTTATATTTACATTGAGGGTTTCCAAGTGATCAAAACCATCATCAGTCGGTTCCAGCACCTTTCGGAATACCAGACTTCTCGTGGTTCTTCAATATAAAGTAATCACTTTTTTATGAATGTAGAGGGTGTTGGTGAACGAAGCGAAGCTGCATTTGGCACAAAAAGAGCTTCATAAGTTAAAGGGACCGGTTAAAGAGTACCGAAACTACGAAAACCGGAGCACTTACAGAGCTCGAACGAGCTAAAAGAACTGTTGAAGATCTAAACAACAAGCTCGAGATCATTAACGAGGCAAAGGAGACTGCAATCAAAGCAACAGAAACTGCAAAGAATGAGGCTAAGCAGCTTGAAACTGAAGATACAAACTCTAATGGTGTTTCGAATCATGATTTGGAAAACACTAAAGAACAGTACACAGTCGTGTTTACAGAACTCGATGCTGCTAAACAAGAATTGAGAAGAATCCGTCATGATCGTGAGGGTTTCCAAGTGATTGCATTAGTTGCAGGGACGGAGACAGTGCGGGGGCAGCGTAGGCAGTCGCCCCCACAAGAATTTTTAAATTACGTAAAAAAAAAAAAAAATTTAAGGTATTAATTAGATTTTAAAATTTTCGCCCCCACGAAACTATTAAAGAAATAAAAAATAATTTTTTTTCGCCCCCACTATCGGAAATTCCTGGCTCCGTCCCTGATTAGTTGCATCATCCTTCCAAGATCAAAACCATCATCAGAGTCGGTTCCAGCACCTTTCGGAACACCAGACTTGTCGTGGTTCTTCAAATTATCCAAAAATCGTTGAATTCCTTCAATTCCGACTCTCGGTTCTGATATCAATCTTGAGAAGTTACGGGTGAGTCCTAAACCGTTTAAAAATGTCCTGCCGCCAGCGGCAATTAAATACTTCCGGCGATGATTGAAGTTACTAACAATCCCCAAAAATTTCATCTTGTTTATCCAGTGTCCTGTAATCTCCCCTATAATAACTTTAGTAGCCAAGTCTTCAGTTGGCAGACATTACGTTTTCGTTTCTCGTAACCCAGATAGTTTGTGAATCCGATACTGAAAAGACGACAGATAGATATATTTAGCATTATTACTTGTGTTACCAGGAACATAAAACTGATAATATTAAGTAACTGAATGTTGTAGCTATGTTTTCACATATTTTATCAACAAAAATGAAAAGGTGGTCCAGAGATAGGATATGTTCGGTTAGGCATTTCATGGAACAGTTAGAGTACAGAATGTATAGATATAAGATTCCCCAAAAGTGCAACGGTGACACTATGGTAGATACAATTTGGAATACCTGAAGTAAACTGGCGTGGAGGTAGCGATCGATTACACCTGCTTTTGAAAACAAATAGCACTACTATACTTTCAGTGGGAAAGTTTTGTGGTTGATAATACTATATTAGGAGTTTAGTTAATAAATGCACGGAGTCGTCATGCTTATATCTACATGTCAAACTCTTGAATTCCATGTCATCAATGTGGCTTTTCATGGTCTATCTATTACTCCATTAATATCATAAGTTTTGAGATCTTAACATTTTACTTTCAATTTTAAATGAAGTAAATGAAGAAGGTTAGTTTCTCATAAATATAATTCGTGGATGTTTGTCATATACGAGTATAAAAAAAAGACATGGTTTCTCATAAATATATTCTAGTTTTTGTAACTTGAGTACGTACGTATACAACATGGAAGCTTGTCAAGTGGACCGTACAGTTATGATTACTGTAATAAGTTGTGGGAATTAATAAAAAGATGAATTCAACCCCTAATTCTCGTAATATATTCTAGGGTTAATAATGATTTAATACCCAAACTTTCAAATTATTTTCGTTTTAACACCTCAACTTTTTTTTTAACGTTTTAACACTCCAACTTACAGTTTGACCCGTACTTAACACCCAAACTTTCAACTTTTTTTCATTTTAACACCTAAACTTCTTTTTTAACATTTTAACACTCCAACTTATAATTTGACCATAGTTTAATCTCTTTAGTTTGTTTGGCCATTTAAAATTAAACTTCTGGATTTTTTTGATACGTACATATATATGATTTAAATGCTTATAAATTAATTGTAACGTGTCATCACAATTAATTGTATAATGTTTTATTTTGATAGCGATATATTTTTGTAATGTTTTCGTGTATAATATTTCTAGTTATATGAAAAGCTATTTATAATGAATGTATGTTGCTAAAAAAATGATAAATGGGTATCAAACGATAAATGGGTATTTCTAGTCAATTATTTCAACATTACCTATTTAGCAGGTTACCGGTTATAAATACTCTGATTAAAATCTGACCAGGTAATAAGTTAGAGTTATAACAATAATAAACTATAATTAACATGATAATAACATTCGAGATCACGAGGTTAGCTAAACATTCGAGATCCCGAGGTTAGCTAATCTTAGTATTCTTTGAAGGATTAATAGAATACATATTAAATAGACAACACATAAGAAGAATTTCTAGTGTATTCAAATCGAATCTTGATTATTTCAAACTAAAGAGTTAACAAAAAAAATCCAGAAGTGTAATTTTAAACGGACAAACAAACTAAAGGGATTAAATTGTGGTCAAACTATAAGTTGGAGTGTTAAAACGTTAAAAAAGAAGTTGAGGTGTTAAAACGAAAAAAATTTGAAAGTTTGGGTATTAAGTTTTGGTCAAACTATAAGTTGGAGTGTTAAAACGTTAAAAAAAAGTTGAGGTGTTAAAACGAAAAAAAGTTGAAAGTTTGGGTATTAAACCATTATTAACCATTTAACCCTATATTCTACCTCTCATTTCAACAATTGTTTATAACCTTGATTGATTGCGCTAATATGTTTATATGGAAGCTTTTCCTTTTCTCTTCTTCAAAACCACCCCCAACGGTACTCTACACTAAAAGGACACACACATAATAATGGCACCAACAAAACGTACGCCTCAATCTCCTCACATAGATGATCACACCAACAACGATGGTTCAATAATTCGTGTCTATCTCGCATAATATTAATCGTGTTTATATGTTTTGACTCTTGACATATGTGGTTATGTAATAACTTACATAATTTTCCATTGATCAGGGAACCGCTTGTTTTCTAATGTTGGTGGCTTTGGTTCTTACGTACCTCATTCACTGAGTTTGTGTATGGCTTCTTATTTACTGTCATCATCCTTTCACCCATTTGAAAGAACGGGTTCAAGAGTATCGTGATCAAAGAAGATGTTTGCTGGTATGTTTTGTCATCTGGACTGCTTTTAGATTTTATTGTTGAGGATTTATCGTCTTTAATTAGAGTTTGAAAGGTAGAAAGGATGAAATAGTAGACACTTTAGGTTTGCACTGTGTTGATTCTTGATGAAAGTTTCATGTAAATGTTCAAGAACTAAAACCTTTGATTTTCCAAGCTACGAAACTTATTCTTATGTATATGTTTTTCAACAAGACATCAACATTTTTATGACGCATAATGCGAGAGATTGTGTAATCATTTGAATCAAAAGCATAGCTAGAGAAACCTGCATGGTTGTTGAGACACTCTGCACAATGCAAAAGAATTATTGAATTTGCGTTCGACGTGTAGAAGAAAAATAGACAAAGTCCCAGATCATGCAGTTACCGGTAGTTCTAGCAAAGATATACAAAAAGTGTCTTCTTTTGAATCGATATGGCATATACTTGAAGGAATATACACCCTTGCGACGCAATAATGACTAGCGCTTTAATCATTTCGTATTTTCAAAACTGTTCAACACCAAATACAAACTTTCGACTATGATGAAGCCGGCTAAAACAGCTCGAGTTTGTTTGTGGAGAAAAATGAAAAAAACAAAATTAGTTAAATGTTGTCATGTGGCAATAAGAAGAGCATCTAACTCTAGCGACTACCAAAACTGCTAATCTACATGCCGTATGATGTATAATTATTCTCCTCCTCCATCATAATCTAACCAAAGATGTCGTCTAACGGAATGAACAATTGTGTCAGCTTATTCATGAAGTTGCATGTTGTTGTTGATGATGTAGAGCATACTTCACAACCTCATAAAACGATACAACAATTCCCACTGATGGCCCTGCACGCCCAACACGAGGCCCTGCCCCTGTAAATAGTCCCCTCATTCCACCATCCCTATATATAGAACACAATTTCAAGGTCACAAAATCATTGACTGATGTTTGGAACATTTTCTTTTTCAGGGAAACATACCTCCAAACCTCCATTAGAGTCTGCCTCGTTGTCATCCTTAATGCTCTAGCAGGATCCTTCTGCAATAACAGAAAAGCAAAGCGGAGATTTCAGTGATGACGTAATACCATGCTGCTCATAAAGTTTTGTTAACATAATTTCTATTGTAAGAACGAAATGTTCAAGATACAAGCTTCAAGAAAGTACCTCTATTTGTCTTCGGGTTTTTGCAACATCAAGTGGACATGTGGCTGCAGCAGCAAGGCTACCAGCAACAAAACCAGCAGAAAAATTGGCTCCAAGCACACTGGCAGCATTGGCTTCATCACCCACCAAACTCAGAAGCCTTCTTCTAACAGGCTCAAGAGTAGACCAACAGATGGCAGAAAAAGGCACGTCGCGAGCAAGCTGTGCCCCAAGACCTGTCCAGAGGGCACGGTAATTTTGCACTGCAGTCAAACAAACGAGGTCTATAAGAACCCGAATCTTGAACACAAATCCCTACTTTTGTGTAAAGAAGCACCAATCAAGCATGAATTTATTCTGTATATAAAAAAATAAGTTGCTTACCATTGATCTTTACATTCTCTGATGTCTTGACATTAGATAATACATCCACCAACGTCTTCCACACTCCAGGAGCTTTCTTACCAGTGTTGAAATCTTTAAAAGCCTATGTACACAATGGAAATGAAACAGGTGAGATGGCCAGTATAAATAAGTCAGTAAACCGAAAACAATACAAAAAGTACTGCAATTACGACAATGCTAAAAAGCTTCAACAATTTTTATAGCAAAAAATCGTGTTTAATAATGTGTTTACAAAGTTTCTGGTGGCGCTATAAAAGTAAACACAGGTGACGGGTATTGCTAACCACCTGCATGCGGGTTCTAGCAAGTTCTATAGGATAGCAGGTTGTGCAAGCCAATGAGCGTGATAGTGACCCAGCCAATAAAGGGGCGTATGGTGTCATGCTTGGAGCATTCTGAGCTGCAAGCTCTTCAAACCAAATACGAAATATGTCATAGCAAGGGAGATAGATTCCCACCTGTTCAAAAAAAAATTGAAAATTTATATAAGCTCGAAGCATAGTGCCATTGGCATCAACTAACAGCATAATGTTAGAAACATAAGATGATGATTCACTATTTCAAGAGACTTACAGTTGGTATAGCCAGCGCAAGACCAGCATTGGTGCCTCTCCATAATCTTGAAACTCCCTCCTGAAAGATTCCCGTTAGATCTCACAAAAGAAAACAACTTCAAATATTGCAATGCAAGAGAAGTTATCGTCCACATGATAAAAAGAAGAAAATAGAATAGAGAATACCAACCTGGCGAATAATTTTGTAAAAAACATCCAACGTTCCTTTGTACTCGAAACAATCTGGCGGACAGATCGACACTGTACCATGTACTCCAGCACGGGTGCATGATGGAGAACATCTTAGATCCGCAAACATCTAAACAAACATAGTAACATAGTTTATAAGAAATGACTAAGTTGAGTATCAAATATATATCTAAACTTGATTTAGATACCAATGAACATTAAAGATGTTATGCTACACCCTTTAAAGTTATATCATATATATACTACAATGTAAAAATCACAGAACCGCAAAAAAAATGTCTCAGCTTCATTTGGGTAACCAGGGATATCCCACCCCAGCCAACATTTTTTGACCACGTGCGTGTCGCAGAAATTTGTTAAAGAGTACTTAACTAAAATTCCAAATCATGGGAGAAAGCTAAACAGATCCCATTTTTTGGGCGTTTGCCTTAAAAAGTTCGATCCAACTGATGTTCATGTTATCCGTGACATTTAAAAGCAACATCAAATATTTGGATTCACGACATTCAATCGTAAACTAGAAACGATTACGATTCCAACCATTCATGGTTAGTTGAGATGCACCCTAATGGCAACTTCTAATGGTTAAAAGACTGATGTAGTTTCCTACTACTAATAAGTTGAAAACAACTGCAAAGTTAGGCATTGATCATATTAACTTATTACTAAGCAAATATACCATGTTTGGTCCGAAAACTGCCATTCGACTGGTATGATTTGTCATAGGATGTGAGTAAGCTACACCAGCAGCCTGTGCTTGCAGCCTTGTCTGTAAATTAACGAAAATAAAACAAGAAATGCAAAATCATTAAATGTATACGCACGGTTCTCCAAAAAAAAAAATGACATCAAAACTTGGCTTCAAACATCAACACAACTGATGTTCAACTTTACAAATTACAATAATTATATTTTTAAAATTTTCACAATAATGAATTAGTTAGTGTAAAGTTTGAAATTAAACATGCCTAATTAATAAAATAAAAAAACAAACCTTACTAAAAAACAAAAGCCCTAAAGACAAAATTGAGAGGTAGGATAAAGGCAAAAGGGGAAAAACAGAAGAGAAAAAGAGCATACTTTGGCGACATCAAGAGGATTGACGATAATGGCAGAGAGAAAAGCGGCGCCGGCGGCGGACAAGGCTCTTTCAGAAAGCCCTAATTTATCATTGGATTTCATGGTGGTAGATTGGTGATGTTGTTGTGGCGGTTGTTTAATCGGTTCAATCATGGTTAAAGAATCAGGGATCAACTCAAGTTGAAATTCATGTGTTGTTGATTGATCGGAATTTGTAAACAAAGTAACAGGGTCATACTCTTTTGATTCATTCTTCTTGTTTAACATTTCACTTCAATTCAATTTAGAACTTTGACCAACAGGAATTTAATCCTACAAACAAAAACAACATAATTCATTACAAATATATTTATCGTTAGTTGAATATTATGATGATTACAAGAAAAAAAGATGTTACCTTTTGATCGCAGCTTTTATTGAAATTGAAAAACAGAAAGAAAAAGATGGAAGCTTGGGATGCAAGGGTGGAGGGAATGGAATACAGAAAAACGCTCTGAGGCCACAAACAAAGAAAAAAGGAAACCGAATCAATTAATTGTTTGTGGAATTAGGGCTCTTTTCAGACGTGTCCAATTCTAGAACAAACCCAATTTGCTAGGTCTTCCATTTTTCCTTACTAAATAAATACTCCCTCTTTTTCTTATCTTTAATTAATCTTTTTTTTTTAGTTAACAACGTGTATGGTTTCTTACAAAAAAAAATAAAATGTTTTTACCTTAATTAATACACGACTAAGGGCAAGGTTGTTAATATCTGATTTTGATCTAAATTCGTAGGATCTATTTAAAATTTCGATCGTATGTCGATTTACGATTACGATTCGATCCGATCGAAACGTAAATTAATGAGTTAACAAAATATAAATAAGTTGGTTTTTGTCTAATAAAAGGCTAATAGGCTTATTATTGAATTAATTACTACACGTAAAACTAATCAATTCCTTAAATAAAATTGTTTAACGCATGAAAGTCTATATCTTTAATAACAACGGTGGTAATCTAAATCGGTACTATAAGTATTAAATTAATGATATAGTGTCTAAACTATAAAAAATTAATTAATTTATTATGCATATGGTTTTTAGATATATTATAACATACAAGTATGAGACTATAGTATATGAGTAGGATCTTACAATCCCGATTCGATCTTACGATCTCGATCTTGTAAAGGCAAAAAGGCTCATAGGTAAGAATGTAAGATTCCGATCTTAACAACCTTGACTTAGGGTGTGCTTTTTAACCACTTTTTACATGATTATTGGGGATAGGAGTTTGATATTCTAATTTTATTAAGAATCTCAATCTCACAATCCTAACTTGTTTGACAAAAAAAATGTAATATGGTTTCTTTAAAAAAAATCATTCATTTCGAAGCTCCTCAAATTAGCTTATTCATAGAATTAAGATCTCCCAATTATTAAATTATAATATTACCCTTCTTTCAATTATTAAAAATTTAGAGTTATATAATATAATGTACTTTTATGTCAATTTACATTAATAAGTTCCACCTCTAGCTAGTTTGTCAAACAATTATTAACAAATAAAATCTCTAGGTCCAGCCTCAAATAAAAGCTCCATCTTCTAACCTCCATCTCCAACTCCATCTCCATCTCCAGATAGTTTTGCCAAACACACCCTTAATTAAATATGTTATTTAGATGTTTAATTGTATTTGTTATTGACTTAAGTAAAAAAGGACTCTTGTTAATAAATTAAGTCTAAAAATAGGAATTCCCTATTAAGTTGCGACTCTATATAAGACATTTAATATAAGTGTCTTTCAACTACCTCGGATAAAAGGTTAAATTGGTTAGTTCTTATTATTCAATCGATTTTTATTCAAAACATAAATCGAACATTTATTATAAATAAACCCTTTATTCAAAACATACATTATATTCACAGATACACGTTATCAATTCATAATTTAACAAAGAAAAAAAATTAAACTAGCACTTAGTTGTAATGGCAAGGGTATTGGTAAAAATAGGGAGAATATCATATTTCCCCTCTCTAAACTTCAAAATTACATATATCCCCTACTAAACAACACAATATCAAATATACCCATTCCAAATCACAAAACTATCATTTATAGCCATTTCACTTTGAATAAAAATCTAATGCCTATTATACCCTTTCTCTTGATGACTAAATACACATGACCAATAGACAAAGCCAAACAAAACGTTTGAAGCAAACTCAACATCTTGGCCCGTGATTGAACCAAATACTAACATACATCACCACTTGCACTATATTCAACATATAAATTCAAAAGAACCAAAGTTATACAAGTATTTTATCATATAAATATGTATTCAAGTTAACTGAATAAATAAAAATGAGTTGTACAAATGGTCGCAAATGATAATCATTTCTAACAAAAAATAGCCCTTTAATGAAATGAAAATCACATTTGGGTTTTGTACATTTTGTGAAAACATAAATTTATCTTCTACTCTTGATTTCTTAGCTTTATACTAAATTGTTAATAAATGTTATCAACATCAGAATATTGTAATATGATAATGTTTGCTTTCTGATTTCCACCCCAAATTCCCAGTTAAAATGAAACAGTAATTTATTGTTTATCAGGCACGATGCTACAGTAGTAATGATTTTGAGATTTTAGTCAACACAAAGGGTATAATAGGCATTAGATTTTTATTTGAAGTGAAATGGGAATCGATGAGAGTTTTGTGATTTGGATTGGTATATTTGATATTAGGTACGTTGTTTAGTTGGGGATATATGTAATTTTAAAGTTTAGGGAGGGGATATATGATATTCTCCCGTAAAAATATGAGAATGTGAATTAAAATGTAAACTCAATATATTAAATGGATGTGAAGTATGTCCATTTTTATGAATAACGAGAGGCTATCACCAACAATACATGTATAATAGCGAGTAAGATAAAATAGAAGTTTTCCTAATAATTGTTACAACTAATAGTTTGATTAAGACCTAATAATATAGGAGTAACTTAGTTTTCTTGTTCACTTAAAATTGAGGGTTCAAATATGCGAACACCCCACAAATTGATAATTTTTTGCCGAAGATTAAAAACTACTACTAGTAACGAAGGCAATTTAGAGATCCACCCATACAATTTTTGGAGGCCATGTTGTAACACCCCAATTTTTGAAGTATTATTTTAGTGCGCGAGGGTATAATTATTTTAAAGTGTTAGTATTTTAAGTGATTTAAAATAATAGAATACGTGAATAGTTTCTAAGTTCCACACAATAAGAATTACGGGGAGTCAAACTAATTAAATTACATATATACGTACGCATACACAGATACATATCCATTCATTATTCAAAAACATTCCAGTGACATGGAGAAAAAAGAAGAGAAATCGCAGGAACCTTTCAAGAGTTCTATTTCAACTTTTAATCTTTGATTCAAGTTTTCTAGGGTTCAATTCATTACCCTCTCATCATCCTCAACCTCTTTGTAAGTGCTTTTTTTCATGCTTTTAACCTAGAATATGAGTAATTGATGGGTTATGAATAATTGATGGTTTTAATTCGAAAGTGAGGTTAGAAATTGATTGAATTGATGTTAGTTAGTGTTTTTATGATCATTGGTAATCATATTACATGTTGAAAATGATGATTAGTGTTCTTGAGGGATTTAAAGGGTTTTGTTAAATCTTTATGAATTCATGTAGTAAGTTTAAAAGTGTAATTAGAAGTGTTAATAGAGTATAAATATGATGGTGGAACAAGAATTGCAGTAGAAAGTTTGATAACTAGACTTTGAGTTAGTATGTTTATGAAAAAGGTTGTTTTGGTTTAGCTAGTTAAAGAATTAAAGCAAGATAAATCAAAGTGGGGAAGGGATTGAATGTGGTTATTAGTTAGTTTATGATGATTAGACTCTAATTGTATTGTTATGTGTTATGTATGTATTATTTAGGTGTTAAAAGATGTGGAAGCTTGTGTTGATCATTATGGTGAAATCGTCTAAAATATCGAGGTGAGTGATATGGGGGTTAAATGCGTAATGGTTGTGTATGTACCGGATTGCTTCCGAGCAAGAGGTTTGCATAATCAAGTGGGTTATATTTGTTTCTTATGTTTGTATCTATTGTGTGTTTCTGGATTGCTTCTGAGCAAGAGGATCATACAATCGTGTGGAGTATCACTTGTTTCTTAAGCTTGTTTCTTATACTTGTTTCATACGTGGGTATCTAGTGTTTGTATCTTTCGTTAAAGTTTGTTGTTGATTGTTGATTAGTTGTTGAATTATGTAGAATAAGCATATGTAGAGATTCAAGTGTTGACCAGAGTGCTAACTGCGGTTAGCATAGTGTTATTTATGAATACGTGCTTGCACGTTATGTTGATCTTGGTATGCATATCGACGTGATATGGTGCCAAGTGTACTTGTTTCAATGGCCGAGTATTCAGAATAATCTCTACAGTGCTCAGTAGTTTTGTGTGTAAGCAGATATGTGGTTGATATGTGATAAGTGTTGTTTCAGTGTTGATTAAGTGGATTATTCAATTAATTGCATGTATGCTCACTAAGCGATGTGCTTACCCCTTCCGTTGTTTTATGTTGTAGGTGAATGGTTCGATTGAACCAATTGGATAAATAGTGATTTCAAGAAGGTTATGTGGATATGGAGCTTGCTTTATGGTTAGATGAGCTCCATTTTTTTGAATTATCGTTGTGATTATTGCTTGAGTAATTCGCCCAAACAAAGAATTTTTGAAGTAATCATGTGGGTCAATATCTAATATATGAAGTTTTGGTTTTGTAGTATTTGACTTTGAAAGTCAAACCATGATGTAAAGTCTTATGTATGTGTTTTGGAGGAGTAAGAAGTATTATGGAAGTGGTTAGTCTTAGTTTGGTTAAAATTTATGAAATATGATAAAGTGTCAAGTTGAATTGGTTGTTTGAATATGAAGTGGACATTTAGTCAACTCCGTTGAATTGGTCAACATATGAGGAATTGGGTAGTGTTTTGGTTGATATGGTAAACGGGTCAAAAATGGGGCAAAATGAGCGTGAAATGAGTCGTTGTGGTAAAATGGGTTATGATGTATGTATATGGGTTTTGTCAATTGTGTTAGACTTGTTTGAAGTGTTAGGAATGGGTGCAAAAAGTCAGAGTCTACGTGTATGTAGTTTGTTGTGACACCAGTTAAATTAGGACTAGTTAGTAGTTCCTAATCATCTAGTAATACATGTAATTAATTCTGTGTTAAGCTAATTGTATGTGACATCCGTCAAATTAAGACTATTAATTAGGGCCTAATCAAGTGTAATACGTGTAATTAGTTTTGTGTTAGACTAATTAATGTATTAATAAATATATATTGTTGAATATATACGATTATGCGATTTGAATAAATCGTACAAGTTTCAAATCGAATGTAATTCGACTCAATTAATACAGACGTTGGCGGACAATTTTATTAGATAATATAATATTATTTAATAACGCTATTATATCCCCAAAATATTATTTTAATAATATTTCAATTCAAATTCGTATCGTACAAATAACGCCTACGCGATTAAAAGATCAAACGCGCAAACAAAACAATGTTAAGTTATAATTTATAACTCAAATATAAAGTATTTAACAAAATACTTCAACCAAAATACCGAGTAATTTTTCGTATTTTAAAAACGCATATTTAAACGTATTAAATAATTAATTAACGTTTAAACAATCGGGAGAACGAACACCGCACGGAGCGCGAACACGGGGGAACGAAATTGGTGAAGCCCACACTGTGGACCCCACCGAAATCAGCCAGAAAGGGTGAGGTCATCACCTCCCCACCCACATTTCATCATCACCTCACTTCTCATTCTCTTCTCTCTTTCTCTCTTTCTTTTTCTCCCAAAAAGTTCCACCACCACCACCACCTTCAAACCCAAAATAATACCATAAAACGACTTTGGATCATCAAGCTTATTTGGAAGAAAAGATTCACCTCATCATGATCTACGTTTCTACCTTTTCGGATTTCTCCGGCGTTAACTTGTAAGATTTCCGACAAATCCCGAAACCTCTTAGATTTCATTATTTTTACTTAGATGTTGTTTCTATAAGCTTTAAATGTCCAAATATGGGTTGGGTAAAAGATTTGGACCGAATGGTGGCCGGAAAACTCGTTTTCGACTCAAAATCCGGCGAACAGACGTAAGTGTCGCATAGACCAGTGCAGCGTAGCGTCACTTAATGCGTCACTTAAGTGACTCACTGAGTGTCGCTAAAAACCCTAATTTTACGTCACTTGTATTAGTGCCGCATAAAACCTTTTTTTCCCGACACTGCCTAAGTGTCGCAAATTCAGTATCCGTCACTTGAGATCGACACTTGCCTAAGTGTCGCCCCAAACTCGATTGCAATTCACCCGTCACTTATACCGACACTTCTAACGACACTTGCTTAAGTGTCGCCCATAATTGAATCCTGATTTTATCCGTCACTAACCTTAGTGACTCATGACCCTTAGACTGACACTTACAACCGACACTTCCTTAAGTGTCGCCCTCTATGCGTCACTTACACAAGTGACGCCATTAGATCAGAATCCGTCATTTTATGTGACACTTCCTGAGTGTCGCCTAAACCCTAAGTGTCGCTATAAGTGACGCTAAAAACAGAAAGTTTGCAAACTATTTTTGCACTAAGTGTCGAACTTGTACAACCTCAAACACTCACACGATACGACTTCTAAAACACTTTGGGAAGTACTTTTAAGTATAACACTTCAAAAACATAATGATAATGTTGAGATTATTATTACAAACAAATCACCAACGGGCCGTACACGTTTTCTAAACTCAAACCAATCAACCAAGTCGTAGTAACTTGGACAAGTTAATCAACCAAATCATAGTCATTTGGACATTATAGTTGGCTGAACAACTACAAAGTTCTTCTTTATAGATACCTACTCACGTTTATAACCATCGCGTGTCGTGGACACCCTTATGTTACAAGTCTTCGGACAACAATACTCAGCAAATCAAATCAAGTTTATTAAGTTAAACACTTCAAGACTCAGGTGAGTCTCATGGCCCCTATTTTACTGTTTTACTCAGGGGTGTGATATCAATGCTCGTTTTATTTACAATTGAACGCAAGTACAAATCAAAATCAAATTCTGCATGAGTTGTTTTCACTAATCAATTTAAAGTCCTCCACAACATAGTTTGGTAATACGTAGTAGCGTGAATGTTAGTGTATGGTACCATATAGGATTGACAATCCTCGTCCGGGTTAGCAAGCACTAACTGGTCAAACGGACGCATTAACATTTGTGTAGACGAGTGTGGATTAGGCACTCGTAGGAGGCACCTCGATCGGAATTCCTTCATTGGACCCGACCCCCAAGTTAAGCTCAGACTATGTGCTCATGACTGTATAGTTACTTTTATTTTGCTTTATTGCAACTTAAATTCAATTAAATCTTGCGGTTCATTCAATATGTTTTGACATACAAACCTGTGAGCTCACCAGCGTTTCGCTGACCCAATTTAGCTTGTATCACAGGTAATCAGTAGTAGTTTGGACTGCCCAACAGGATACTTAGTTCGTGTCAATCATGCAAACCATCAGAGATTTAGCTGCATTGTTATATTTTGTATAAATTAATTATGTACTTAAATCTCTCAATTTCAAAACGAGCTACTGTAAACTATATATTGATGCAAACTTTTGTTTAATCAATACAAATGTAAAACAACGCATATAGTGGTCATTAATTATATATCTTTGTGCTGTGATTACTGTAATTAGTCGCGCCCCGACCCGAATCGCTTCCGCATCAGAATTTGGGGGTGCGACAGATTGGTATCAGAGCCAAAGGTTATAGTGAACTAGGTTGCATTTAGTGGGCCTGGATTATGACCGTTAGGCAGTATTTCCTTATTAGGCATGACTAGTTTAGGAATTACAACATATGACTTTAATTTAACATAGCCTGATCAACTATGTACAATTAAGGTGTAACACCCCCAAATTTAACAGTTTACGGAAGCGAGTTTTGGGTGTTACTAATCAATAATCACAAGCACAAAGGATACAGTGAATGACTCTAAATGAGACGTTCGAAAAGTTATTACATTAATATATAAGTAGTTCAAAATACAAGCTCGAGTTTCGTATAAATTCCTAGAGATTCTAATACATAACAGTAAGTACAAAAGTAATGTATGTAAATCTCCAAGCTTGTAAATGCATGCGACTCGAGCTAGGTAAGCTTATCCTGCTGGGCATCCCTACTGATGTTGTGTACCTGAGAAGCATTACTAAAACGGTCAACCAAAAAGGTTGGTGAATCTCACAGGTTTGTAAGTAAATAAACAGTTTGAACACACAAGTAGTAATTGTAAATCGTAAGCCAGCCAGTAAGTAACGATCGCAGGTCATGCTAATCGTTCACTTAAGTATTGATTGCAGGTCATGCTAATCCTTTGTAAGTAGGTGGTTGCAGGTCTTGCTAACCGTAATGAGTAACGATCGCAGGTCATGCCAATCGTTCACTCCGTAATGATTGCAGGTCATGCTAATCATGCGTTTCCACGAACTACCATAATTGAAGCTTAACATACAGTAAATAATAGTACCCCCGTGAATGTAATCCAAATCATTCATAGTAAACCAGTAAGAAAATGCCATAAGCCACCATGATTGCAGGTCATGCTAATCATGCGATAACTCGGCCATTATCAGTTTTATGAAAACAAGTAATGCATCTCACCCCTGAGTATTAAACAGTAAAATAGGGGCTGTAAGACTCACCTGAGTTTAGCAGACAATACAGTAAGCAAGCAAAGTAGTATCCGAACTAGCAGCCCTTAGCGTCCTAATACGCATAAGGTTCAGTAAGTAAATGGAATACTTGTAAGGTATCCATGCTAGTTGTTCCCAAACTAGTTAATGTCCAAGTATTTGTTTGTACGTTTGTAATCTTTTGTAATTAAGTGTGGCCCGTTGGTGACGGAGGTGTAATAATAATTCAAATATTATTATTATGTAATTCATTGTGTTTGTATACTTGTAAAGCATATACATAAGTTGATTATTTGTAACGTGACATATAACTGTTGTTCGGATGTAAGTCCGTGCGAGTGTAAACTCGTGCGAGTGTTAGCTCGTCTTTATATAACAAGTGGTTCGAGTGTAAGCTCGTAGTAACGTGGGTGTAATCCCAAACCATGTGTAAGTATCCATAGATTTTCTATTATTTTATCTGAAAGTATACTTATATATATATATATATATATATATATATATATATATATATATATATATATGTATGTATCTATATATATATATGTGTCCGAAGGTGTCAAAATTTAACAATAAGGGTCAAAAATACAATTTTTCTGAAAGTCAACTCGCAGTCAAAAAGTCAACTAGCAAAGTCAACTCGCAAGTCAAAAGTCAACTCGCAAGTCTTCAGTTCGCAAGTCAAGAGTCAACTCGCAAGTCTTCAACTCGCAAGTCAAAGTCAACTCGCAAGTCTTCAACTCGCCAGTCAAAGTCAACTCGCAGAAGTCAACTGTTGGTGTTTTTGTTATCGTAACTTGGTCAAACGAGCTCGGTTTGACCCGAAACTTTTAGGGAAGTCTTAAAATAATTTATAGAGCCTAAGAAAATTATTGGTTCGTGTCGGGGTTCACCCGGAGTGTCGGTTTTGCAAATTTACCAAAACAGTCCCTATTTTTAGTTTTCGGTTTTGTCGGTTTGCTTCGCCATTTATTTAGACTTATTTCTAGTCCGATTTAAGTTCCGCAAAAATTACCGCATATTTTACTAGGCCTCTAGTACATTACCTAATTTTCCCAAGATCTATAGAAGTCTCTAAGTTAGTTAAATAAAATCGAGAAAGTGTCGGGTCTAAAAATCAGGCCAAAACAGTACCAGTCGCACAAATCGCATTTTCTGTAAAAATGGGTGTATTTCTGGAGAAAGTGTAAAACATGAAAGTTGTAGTTCTCTTTCATACGCAAATTTCGGTAGGTGTTTCGTTGTCTAATTCAAAGTACACGATTTTATATGATTTATTTCGTGAGACTGATTTCCAGAGACAGATTCTGTGACGTTTTTATATGTTTCCAAAAACGAGTTTTGACAAAAGATTTGGACATTTCTTTGTTAAGTAAGCAACATAACATGTAAATAAGCATTATGTAAGTAAAATACATGAGGTGTGAAGTTCTTACAATGCTTGTATTAAGAAACGGAGAAGATGAAAGTGTTGCTTGCGTTGTCGTGACCGTTTTCTTCCAAAAGCTCCTAGCAATCCAAGGTATTTTTGAGTGTGTTTTTGTGATGGTTTTGGGGGTTGATGTGGGTGGTTCTCGGCTGAGCAAGAGAGGGAGGGAGAGTGAGATGAGTGTTTGAGAGAGTGAGTAGTGTAGGTGGTGTGAAATGATGGAAAATGAAAGGGATATGGGTTTGTTTAGGTTTGTAAGTCAACAAACCAATATGGCACCCCATGCCTAGCATGTGGCTGATCAAAATGGGGTGGGGCCAAGGTGTGGTGTGTTTAAAACTTGCTCTCTATATTACGTAATGTACCATGCCCGTTTACCCGATCGTTTTACGTTTTAATTAATCGTATAACGTTTTATATAATACGTTTTGTTAACGATTTAAAACCCGATATTTTAAATAAAAGTTTTACTCAAATAACACATTTTAAGTTACTAAAATAATATTCGAGATTTCGTTTGGTCATCGGTCGCGAATCGTGCGTTTATTCGAATTGTGTAACGTTTCTAAACGTGTTAACCGTACGCGTGTAATCGCGATATTTTTAGCCGAAGTATTTTATCAAAATACTTATTATGAAGTTATAAAATATAACTTAAGTGTATTTCGTGTGTCGGGCGCGTCTCGCGCATTTTTGTACTGTAAAGTCACGTTTTAAACAAAACGTATAACGTGTAATATATTTTTGTAATATATTAAAGTAAATAATGTTTGTTTGGATAAATCCACATTATTTTTAAAAGTTGTCACCAACGTTCATATTTTGTATTTTTGTAATCTCATACGATTTGAACGAATCGTATATGTGTATATATATATATATATATATATATATATATATATATATATATATATATATATATATATATATATATCACCTATATACATATATAGTAAGTAATTATCGTACTTAGTCCTATTTCATACTAAATACAGTAGTAAACAAGTAATTAGGAAAATTTTAAATTTACCCAATTTTTGGGGTTGTTACATTCTCCCCTTGTTAGGAGAATTTCGTCCCGAAATTTGTTCGAAGTAGTAATCGCTTGTTTCTTAATCCTATTGGGTACTTAGGATCTAAGAAAGTATACACGGAATATGAGGAAATCAGACAAAAGTAATTTAGGCGAGAATTTTAAATAAGCATACCCGGGTTAAGCAAGTCAACAAGTCTCGGGTTTTCATCCTCCCTAGCGTTGAGTACATAAGCTCTTCCTCGAGCAGGGTTGTTTTTCAGCTTTGGGCAGTCCTTCCTGAAGTGCCCGATACCGTTGCACTCATAGCAGGTTTTGGGTGCAGGGGTATCAGTGCCAGTGGGGTTGGTTCGACAGTCTTGGGCCAGGTGCCCGAATATCTTGCAATTGGAACAGGGACAGGGGCCATCATGGTGTAAACCGCATTTGGAACAGTAAGGTTTGCTCCCCTTGTAAGCCTTTGAGTAATTGGCATTGACTGTTGTAGGCTTTTTATCAGAAGTCGGGTTGGACGAGTGGGGACTTACTTCCCAATTGCGTTTGTTATTTGCAGGTGGGGTTGAAGTCGAGCCACGGCGGACAGAATTGGCCGTTAACTCATGGGCCATGCGAATGGCGCTCTGGATAGTTCCTGGTTTAGATGAAGTCACCAGATCTTGAAGTCGCTCAGGAAGTCCATCGACGTATTTCTCGATCCTTTTGTACTCAGGATCAACCATAGTTGGGCAGAGAAGTGCCAGCTGGTGAAAACGGTTGGTGTAACCAGTGATGTCATTTCCCTGCATCTTGTGATTCCAGAATTCTATCTCCAGTTGTTTCAGTTCATCTCTTGGGCAGTACTCGCCCCTTAACATAATCTTCAGCTCATTCCATGGAAGTTTGTAGGCATTGGCAACACTCACAGTCTGAGCGTAGGTGTTCCACCAAGTAAGGGCAGTGTCAGAAAATGTGCTGGCTGCGAACTTGACCTTGTCGTCCTCAACGCAGTTGCAGATAAGGAATACTGATTCTATCTTCTCGATCCATCGTATTAGACCGATTGCTCCTTCAGTACCTGCAAAGCTCAAGGGTTTGTAGTTTTGGAAGTCCTTGTAGGTGCAGGTTTTGGGTGGTGGTGTGTTGTTAGCCGTATATTCGCTACCAGGAGTGGTTGCTCGGACAGCTAAGGCTTGAGCCACACTACGGGCAATAATACCCGCAACTTCGGCTTCAGTAAGTGTGATTTGTCGTCGAGGAGGCATGTTCCTTGAAACAACAAATAAAGAACATGTGAAGGTTCGAGCAAGAATTATGATCGTGATGATCGGTTTCGTACAAAGAAATTACGCCAAAAGTTGATACGTGGATAGTTTAACAAAAGTAGTAGGATTGTTATAATTGAAACATAAAAGTTAAGTAAGGATGGAACGACGAGAATCGAGTTGTCGTTTGTTTGGTGTAATTTGAAAAATGAATTTCGCAGTGGTCGAGAGAGAGTATCGTATCGGGGAAAAGAGGCCTATGCATTTATATATAACACATAACCGCCTAGTGTGTGTCTAGCACAATCAAGTAAAAGTCCCGGTTCTCTCGGGGTCAGAGTCAGCTAATGTATTCCGGTTCAACATAACCCCTTTCAGAACTCACATCATCTTCATTTAATTGTACATAGTTGATCAGGCTATGTTAAATTAAACTTGTATGCTGTAATTCCTGAACCAGTTATACCTAATGAGGAATACTGCCTAACGGTCATAGTCTAGGCCCACTAAATGCAACCTAGTTCACTATAACCTTAGGCTCTGATACCAATCTGTAACACCCCCAAATTTAACAGTTTACGGAAGCGAGTTTTGGGTGTTACTAATCAATAATCACAAGCACAAAGGATACAGTGAATGACTCTAAATGAGACGTTCGAAAAGTTATTACATTAATATATAAGTAGTTCAAAATACAAGCTCGAGTTTCGTATAAATTCCTAGAGATTCTAATACATAACAGTAAGTACAAAAGTAATGTATGTAAATCTCCAAGCTTGTAAATGCATGCGACTCGAGCTAGGTAAGCTTATCCTGCTGGGCATCCCTACTGATGTTGTGTACCTGAGAAGCATTACTAAAACGGTCAACCAAAAAGGTTGGTGAATCTCACAGGTTTGTAAGTAAGTATACAGTTTGAACACACAAGTAGTATTTGTAAATCATAGCCAGCCAGTAAGTAACGATCACAGGTTACGCTCATCGTTTACTTAAGTTTTAATAAGTGGGTGGTTGCAGGTTATGCTAACCGTTTGATACAATCGCCACGAGCAACGACTTCGCGATATGGATATCGAACTGCAGGAAACTAACGAAAACTGGAGACTCACATCACTTGAAAGTATCAACCAAGTCTCTGAGGATCACGACAATACTGTTAACAACATGGACATACTCCGCAACCAAATGGGAGAAACCATCGAAACCATGGAGGTCGTCCACAACCAAGTGATTGGTAATCGAAACGAAATCTCCATCCTACAATCAAGGTTGAATCAGTGCGAGACTCGCCTGAGGGAAACCGAAGAGGTACTCAGGATGGCTAACCGACTCGCAGAGTCCGTTGATCATCTCACTACTTTACTGCCACAACTCAATCTACGTCAGAATTAGCTTAGGCCGAATCTGTACTCTATTATGCTTTTGTAGGACCTATGTAATTCGACCGGATGTAACAATTCCCGGTGCTTTTGTAAAACACCTAAGTCTGTAACTTTTGGAACTCATAACTCGAAATTGTCTATCATCTTTAGATTCGTAATATCAATTGACAATTTTCCTCGATCATTCTACATTATTGATTTTTACATTGTGATGTTGTATATTATCGTTTTATATATATACATCTGTTGTAATTATCACTCTGGTACGATTTCTCATGTACCCTTTGTTTCTTTCTTGAAGAATCATGCCGCCCAAGAAGAAAAGTTACAGTGATGTTGAACTCAATGCCATAATCTCCCGAGCTGTGATACGGGTATTTTGTACCGTAAATGGGAGCCAACCGACCCCAATAATTGGAGTCGGTCGACTAATACCAGACGCACCCTTCTTTCTCTCATTTATTCATTATCATCTTCATCAAATTTCTCCATCTCTTCTCTATCTCTCGGTCTCTATCTCTAACAACAACAACAATAAGATCAACCTCATCATCATCGTTGGAATCATCATCATCAACATCATCTTCATCTTCTTAGTCCATCATCATCATTTTTGGTTACAATTTTATACGTAAGGAATCGCACACTTTTCTTTGATATTACATGTTTAAATTACATATACTATCATGCTTTGATGTTCTACGAACTAATTATGTCCCCAAATCGAACCCAAATCGTTGTATTTAAATTGTTGTTCGAACATACTCTGAAAACGTACCAGGATCCGGCGGATCATGCATTGGATCCGGCGGATCATTCATTGAGATATGTAAACCCGTTTAAAAACCTCACGATCCGGCGGATCAGATAACGGATCTGGCGGATCAGATAACGGATCCGGCGGATCCTTCAAAAACTAGCTCGATCCGGCTATCAGAACCAGGATCCGACGGATCACCCTTAAACCACACGAATCCGGCGGATTGTGTAACATCCTCATTACCGGCCTAGGAGAAATTTGGTAATTTACTTAATCCATTTGATTATTTAATTAAATTTAGAAATAATTAGTATTATTTGCCAAATTAAAATAAATATGTTTAACGGTCAAATGACTTATTGTGATACATGAATTACTACTTGTTTTAAATTATTATAGTTGACGGTATAATAATATATATTTTCACGTAAACGGTTTTTAGGTTCCAAACAATAGGTTTAGATCGGGTGTAATTTGGAACCAACTTATACCCACCCTTAGCAAATGGATCGGTTCATTTGTTTTTCCCCAATTCATTTCAACATCACACACACACCCTAAGAACTAAGAAATCAAAAGAAGAAAACTTTGATCAATCGATTAGAGCTTGGATTCGTGGTTACCACTGAACATCATCATCATCTCCCTTGCTATTACCTCGATTGTAAGTTTGAATTGCTTTGAATATATGTTTATGAATTAGGGTTTGAAGTAATTAGGTTAAAGGTGTGATCAAGCATGGATTTGAGTTTGATGATAGTTATTTGTTGTTATAACATGTTACATGATGATCTTTGAAGTTATTGTATGTCAATAATTGTGTATTACATCTCTTATTTGGTGAAATTAAGAATTTGGTCGAGCTGAAGTGTTCTTGAACCTGGGTTTTGTCGCTGGAAAGGTGACAAACGCGATCCAGGCATCAGGCCAGGATCGCGTTCCATAATGAAAATTTGTCTCAAACCTGAATCCTTCTTTGAAACGCGATCCCGCCCCTTAAGTTCGGATCGCGTTAGTTAGTGTAAATCCGAGTTGAGTTGAGTTTGTTATTTGGAACGCGATCCCGGCACCTTTTCAGGATCGCGTTTGGTAGTGTAAAACGGTTACAGAATTATTTAGAACTAGGGAACGCGATCCAGCACCATATCTCAGGATCGCGTTTGTATATTGAAAAATGACAAATTTGATAACTTGTGACTTGTGCATTCTTGTTAATTGCTTTGTATTAATAGTATAGTAGATGTTCTTAGTTGACACGATATATATGATTATATTGTAATGAACTTGAAGAAAAGACTAATTCGGGTTGGTCGTATTTTCAGATAAAGCGAAGACTCAGTGAGACTAGATCTCTGAGTGGTGACATTGTCAGTAAGGGTGAGTGGATCATTGACTCTCTTTCTGAATTAGTTGTAACAATCCGGTTACAACGGGTAAACGTGGTTTTACAGTTATATATATTGAATCAGTACATTTTGCCATGATGATTATGGAATGTGCTATCTTGTCAGGGGTCAATATGATATTGGGTTTGGATACTGTTACTTTGGACGACATGATGACTTTGTACATGTGTTGTTTATTGAAATCATGTCGTATGTAGTAATGGTACTAAACTATCGGTAAGACCACTGTTTGGCCTTCAGTGGTTATAAGTGTTACTTGGGGAACCACCGCGGCATGAGGGTACCTCAAGGACCACCGATCCTCGTTGATGTATTTGTTATGATGCTTTGTGGTGATCAATTGCTATGATAGTTTAGATTGATAGTTGTGATCTATTCACTTAGCTTCGTGCTAATCCCTCTCCTCACTTCTTGCAGATTACTTTTGATGTGGGTGGGCAAGAAGTTAGTTTGAAGAATGTTTGACTGCCTACTCTGACTATACGACATGTAGTCGTTTAATAAACTTATGTTTTGGAATTTAAATAACACTTAACTTAATGTTGTAGTTGATGTGATTATTGAACCAACTTATCATGCAGGCATAGATTGTGTTTTGGGAACTATGTTATACGCAATCTATAATGCATGATTTGTATTTAATCGCTTCCGATATATGTTAAAAAAAAAAAAAAAATTTCTCTTGAAATATTGTGGTGTCATAAATTGGTATCAGAGCCTATGTTTGGGTGAATTGAGCATGGGTTAATTGTTCAATCCCAAATCTATGTGTGTCAGTCAAACATTCCTTTGAGTGGGATTTTGTTAGCATGTGAAGATGGTTAGTATATAGGTACTAACAACTAACGTGTTATGAGATGTTGTTTTGGTACAGATATGGCAGAGAATGAACCTCCAGCTGACCCACCCAATGATGCCCCTCGAACTAATGTATCCCCTCCTGAAACCCAAAATGTTAGCCAGGGTCAAACTGGTACTACCTTTTCTGCAG
Organism: Helichrysum umbraculigerum; assembly: GCA_949592205.1. Taxonomy (NCBI): domain Eukaryota; kingdom Viridiplantae; phylum Streptophyta; class Magnoliopsida; order Asterales; family Asteraceae; genus Helichrysum; species Helichrysum umbraculigerum. The sequence continues at coordinate 167,524,702 of CATIUR010000001.1, read as the reverse complement.
GGGATTTTGATCATGAGGATTATATGATTCATCTAGAGACAGAAAATCTGAGACTTAAGACAATAGAACAACAGTTTTTGCAACAACAACAACAAAACCGGTCTTCTCAACAAATCTTGCAATCTTTGCCACCTACTGTTAGCACTGTACCACCACTTTTGGTGACTTCGCAGATTCCAGTATCTCAGTCTTATAATCATCATCCTCACTATGGTACCTATCCGATTTCGGCTCCGTTCTCTTCCGGACCTTCGGGTTATCAGACTCCGATATTTCAAGCCCAGAATCAACCTAAGCTATGCTCTTTTAAGACTTTCAAGTCTTGTGGACCATCGGATTATTCGGGTAGTACAAATCCCTCCGTTACCTTGGATTGGTTGAGGGATGTGGAAAGAAAGTTTGAGGTTTGCCGATGTGAAGAGGAAGTCAAGGTTCCTTTTGCGGTGCAACTTCTGAAGGGTCCCGCAATGGTTTGGTGGGATTCCATTACATCACATTTTACCCCACAACAGAGAGCATCAATTTGTTGGTCTGATTTCCACAATGAGGTTTGTAAGAAATATTGTTCGGGATTTGACATGACCCGGATTCGACGCGAGTTTTTGGATTTGCAATTAACGGATAAGATGACGATGGATGATCTCATTTCCCAATTCACTGACAAGTTGAGATTCGTGCAACAATGGGTACCGGAGGAACGTATGAAGATTGACAATTTTGTGGGAATGTTACCGCATACTTATCGGACGACCGTGAGGTTGGCGGGTACTCTTTCCCAAGCTTTTGATCTTGCCCGTTCTGTGGATGGGGATGTTAGGGCACAAGGTTTGGAGGTTAAGGAAAAATCTCCATTTAAACCCAAGGGTGAATCTTCGGGTAGTCCTGGAAAAAAGAAATGGCAGGGATCTCATCAACCTAAGAAGTCCAGTTCGGATAGTAAATCATTGGACAGAGCCAATTGGTGCCAAAATTGTAAATCGTGACACACGGGTCCTTGCACTCCACAAACTGCTAGGTGTATCAAATGTGGACAACTTGGTCATGACATCAAGGATTGTGCGTTTCCTAGACATGTGTGTTGGAATTGTCAAAAGGAAGGTCATAGGTCGGGTTTGTGTCCGGAGGCTAGGAAACAAAGGATGGGTGAGGTCGGAGGGTCTTCATCTTCTGGCCAGAAAAGAAAAAATCCCCCAACGGCAACCGGCAGAGCATTCCAAATGACAGCGGATGATGCTGTCAGGACTGAAGATGTTATAACTGGTACATTCCTAATCAACTCTGTACCAGCTACTGTTCTGTTTGATTCGGGAGCCAATTGCTCATTTATATCCATGCTTTTCTGCGATAAACTGAAATTGACTCCCACTTGTATTACAAATCCTATTAAGGTTGAGATAGCAAATGGCAAGATAGTTCCAGTTACCACATCGGTGACTGGAGCTAGCATCTTGATTGAGGATCATAGTTTCCCAATTTCTTTTCTATTGATGCCTATCCCCAGTTTTGATACGGTTTTAGGCATGGATTGGTTAAGTAAGAATAAGGAAAGTATAGAGTGCCATAAGAAACTAATTAGGATTCCAATCTCTAATGAGTCATATGTTGTGGCTCGAGGGGAACGGGAAAGAGGTAGTATCCCTTTGATTTCTATGATGAAAGCTAGTAAATCTCTAGCTAAGGGGTGTGTATCCTACCTGGCTTATATAGTTGATGCAAAATTAGAAAAGAAAACCGTTTCCAATGTTCGGGTGGTTTCTGATTACCCTGACGTCTTTCCTGATGAATTTCCTGGGTTACCTCCCATTAGAGAGGTGGAATATAAAATTGACCTAATTCCGGGTTCTACTCCCGTAGCTAAGGCTCCTTATAGACTAGCTCCCTCCGAAATTCGTGAAATGATGACCCAAATCCAGGAGCTATTAGATAAGAGTTTCGTCAGGCCTAGTTCGTCTCCTTGGGGTGCACCCGTGTTGTTTGTTAAAAAGAAGGATGGCACCCTTCGGATGTGTATTGATTATAGAGAGTTGAATAAGCGAACCATAAAGAATAAGTACCCTTTGCCTCGAATAGATGAATTATTTGATCAATTACAAGGGTCTTCCTATTTTTCTAAGATCGACTTGAGGTCGGGTTATCATCAAGTGCGGGTCTGTGAGGAGGATATTCCTAAGACGGCTTTTCGCACTAGATATGGTCATTATGAATTTCTTGTTATGCCTTTTGGGTTGACTAATGCTCCGGCGGTCTTTATGGATTTGATGAATAGAGTTTGTCGGCCCTATCTTGATAAATTCGTTATTGTATTTATTGATGATATATTGATTTATTCTAAGACTGAGGCTGATCATGAAGTACACTTGCGTTTAGTACTCGACACTTTGAAACAGGAGAAATTGTATGCTAAGTTCTCCAAATGTGAGTTTTGGTTGCGTGAGGTCCAGTTTTTGGGGCATATTATTTGTGGGGATGGAGTTAAGGTTGATCCCTCTAAAGTTGAGGCAGTTATGAATTGGCAAGCGCCTAAGTCTGCTTCGTAGATTAAGAGTTTTCTTGGTCTAGCGGGTTACTATCGAAAGTTCATCAAGGATTTCTCTAAGCTCGCGGGTCCTTTGACAAAATTGACTCGAAATGATATTAAGTTTCAGTGGAATGATCAACAAGAGTCGGCTTTCCAGACTTTGAAACAGTTATTGTGTCAGGCTCCAATTTTAGCCTTGCCTGAAGGGTCCGAGGATTTTATTGTGTATTGTGATGCTTCGCATGCGGGGTTGGGTGGTGTCTTGATGCAACGTGGTCGGGTCATTGCGTATGTTTCTCGTCAGCTTAAGCCTCATGAAAAGAATTATCCTACCCATGACTTGGAACTTGCAGCAGTAGTCTTTGCCTTGAAAATCTGGAGACACTATTTGTATGGTACTAAATGCGTTATTTGTACGGATCACAAGAGTCTTCAGTACATGTTTTCTCAGAAAGAACTGAATATGCGTCAGAGGCGATGGCTGGAATTGATAAAGGACTACGATTGTGAAATTCGTTACCATCCGGGTAAGGCGAATGTGGTCGCCGATGCGTTGAGTAGAAAAGGAAAAATTGAGAAAGTTTGCTTTATGCGATTGGAAGTTTCCTCTGATTTGATTGAAAAATTGAGAACGGCACAAATGGAAGCATCGTTGGATCAAAATTTGAAGGCCGAGATTCTATTGAAAAGAAAAGAACTTTTATGTGACGATTCTCGTGGATTAAAGACATTCCAATCGCGAGTTTGGGTTCCTTTGCTTGGTGGGCTTCGTGATGAAATATTGATGGAAGCTCATAAGTCCAGATTGTCGGTTCATCCCGGGAGCACAAAAATGTATAATGATATGAAACCTTTATATTGGTGGCCTACTTTGAAAATGTATGTTGCTCGATTTGTGGAATCATGCCATATATGCTCTCAAGTAAAGGCCGAGCACCAGAAACCGTATGGGTCGTTGAAACAACTTGAGATCCCCGAGTGGAAATGGGAAAACATTACGATGGACTTTGTAACAAAATATCCGCGAACCATTAGAGGAAACGACATGATTTGGGTGATTGTGGACCGATTGACTAAGAGTGCTCACTTTCTTGCTACTAGTGAGACGGCTTCTTTGAGTAAATTATCCCAATTGTACGTCAATGAGATCGTTTCGCGACATGGAATTCCTTTATCTATTGTGTCGGATAGAGATCCACGATTCGTGTCCGGGTTTTGGCAAGGTTTGCAGAAGGAATTGGGTACCCGAATTAATTTGAGTACGGCTTATCACCCTCAGACGGACGGTCAATCAGAACGCATCATTCAAACTTTGGAAGACATGTTGCGTGCTTGTGTGTTGGAATATGGTGGGTCTTGGGATTCACACCTGCCATTGATTGAGTTTGCGTATAATAATTCTTATCACTCGAGTATAGGTATGCCTCCGTATGAAATGCTATATGGGCGTCGTTGTAGAACACCCACGTGTTGGTTGGAAGCGGGTGAGAAGCAATTTGCGGGTCCAGATATTGTCCAGATTACTGCGGATAAAGTAGCTATAGCTCGTGAGAAGTTGAAAGCGGCTCGGGATAGACAGAAACAGTATGCCGATCCGCGGCGTCGTCCGGTTTCGTTTATGGTGGGTGAATTGGTTTACTTAAAGGTTTCCCCTTGGAAAGGTGTGATTCGGTTTGGTAAGCGCGGTAAACTTGCTCCTAGGTTTATTGGACCGTTTAGAATTCGCCAAGTAGTTAATGATCAAACGGTATCGTTAGATCTTCCTCCTGAATTAGCGGGTATTCATGATACCTTCAATGTTTGTTACTTAAGAAAATGTAAGGTGGAGGACCAATCCCAAGTCCTTCCGTTACAAGACTTGCGTGTCGACTTAAGTCAGAAACTTGTAGAAGAACCCATAGAGCTTGTAGATAGAAAAGTGACTAAACTTAGAAAGAAGGAGATACCCATGGTTTTGGTTAAGTGGCGACATAGTTTGGGTGCAAATCTTACGTGGGAAACGGAGGAAAGCATGAGGGTGCGTTACCCTAATCTCTTTGAGCGTGGCGAGATTTCGGGGACGAAATCTTCTTAAGGAGGGAAGATTTGTAACATCCTCATTACCGGCCTAGGAGAAATTTGGTAATTTACTTAATCCATTTGATTATTTAATTAAATTTAGAAATAATTAGTATTATTTGCCAAATTAAAATAAATATGTTTAACGGTCAAATGACTTATTGTGATACATGAATTACTACTTGTTTTAAATTGTTATAGTTGACGGTATAATAATATATATTTTCACGTAAACGGTTTTTAGGTTCCAAACAATAGGTTTAGATCGGGTGTAATTTGGAACCAACTTATACCCACCCTTAGCAAATGGATCGGTTCATTTGTTTTTCCCCAATTCATTTCAACATCACACACACACCCTAAGAACTAAGAAATCAAAAGAAGAAAACTTTGATCAATCGATTAGAGCTTGGATTCGTGGTTACCACTGAACATCATCATCATCTCCCTTGCTATTACCTCGATTGTAAGTTTGAATTGCTTTGAATATATGTTTATGAATTAGGGTTTGAAGTAATTAGGTTAAAGGTGTGATCAAGCATGGATTTGAGTTTGATGATAGTTATTTGTTGTTATAACATGTTACATGATGATCTTTGAAGTTATTGTATGTCAATAATTGTGTATTACATCTCTTATTTGGTGAAATTAAGAATTTGGTCGAGCTGAAGTGTTCTTGAACCTGGGTTTTGTCGCTGGAAAGGTGACAAACGCGATCCAGGCATCAGGCCAGGATCGCGTTCCATAATGAAAATTTGTCTCAAACCTGAATACTTCTTTGAAACGTGATCCCGCCCTTTAAGTTCGGATCGCGTTAGTTAGTGTAAATCCGAGTTGAGTTGAGTTTGTTATTTGGAACGCGATCCCGGCACCTCTTCAGGATCGCGTTTGGTAGTGTAAAACGGTTACAGAATTATTTAGAACTAGGGAACGCGATCCAGCACCATATCTCAGGATCGCGTTTGTATATTGAAAAATGACAAATTTGATAACTTGTGACTTGTGCATTCTTGTTAATTGCTTTGTATTAATAGTATAGTAGATGTTCTTAGTTGACACGATATATATGATTATATTGTAATGAACTTGAAGAAAAGACTAATTCGGGTTGGTCGTATTTTCAGATAAAGCGAAGACTCAGTGAGACTAGATCTCTGAGTGGTGACATTGTCAGTAAGGGTGAGTGGATCATTGACTCTCTTTCTGAATTAGTTGTAACAATCCGGTTACAACGGGTAAACGTGGTTTTACAGTTATATATATTGAATCAGTACATTTTGCCATGATGATTATGAAATGTGCTATCTTGTCAGGGGTCAATATGATATTGGGTTTGGATACTGTTACTTTGGACGACATGATGACTTTGTACATGTGTTGTTTATTGAAATCATGTCGTATGTAGTAATGGTACTAAACTATCGGTAAGACCACTGTTTGGCCTTCAGTGGTTATAAGTGTTACTTGGGGAACCACCGCGGCATGAGGGTACCTCAAGGACCACCGATCCTCGTTGATGTATTTGTTATGATGCTTTGTGGTGATCAATTGCTATGATAGTTTAGATTGATAGTTGTGATCTATTCACTTAGCTTCGTGCTAATCCCTCTCCTCACTTCTTGCAGATTACTTTTGATGTGGGTGGGCAAGAAGTTAGTTTGAAGAATGTTTGACTGCCTACTCTGACTATACGACATGTAGTCGTTTAATAAACTTATGTTTTGGAATTTAAATAACACTTAACTTAATGTTGTAGTTGATGTGATTATTGTACCAACTTATCATGCAGGCATAGATTGTGTTTTGGGAACTATGTTATACGCAATCTATAATGCATGATTTGTATTTAATCGCTTCCGATATATGTTAAAAAAAAAAAAAAAATGTCTCTTGAAATATTGTGGTGTCATAGATTGGACCTTAGATCCGGCGGATCAAGTTATGATCCGGCGGATCCATCTTTCAAACAGACATCAATTTTACTAAGTATTGGGACTGAGTTTTTGACACATGATTTTACTCCGAATTCAGATTTCGATGCATTTTTATTAAAGCAATATACATAGCCAGGGGCCAGCCCCTGGGACCCCCGCTAACCAGGGGCGCTGCCCCCGGACCCCCGTACGCAATTCCATACATTATGAACATACGATTGAACAAACACGATAATAATGTTTTCATAAATCATTATTTCAAACTATCACCAACGGGCCGTATACATTTTCACAACTTCAAACCTAAACACTAACCGATGTTTTTGGACATAACTAGTTTACGGAACAACTAGCATAGATGGTCTGTTGAGACCTCTAATCATTAAAACCTTGCGCGTTTAATACGCCCAGCAGGTTTCTACATCAAATCATTAAAACCTTGCGCGTTTAATACGCCCCACAGGTTTCAACGTCTAATCACTCAAAACCTTGCGCGTTTATCATGCCCTGTAGGTTTCAGTCGTTTGAACGACGTCATTTACTTGTACTTCATCATTAATTGCCCGACAGAAATTCATCAGACTCAGGTGAGTCTCATAGCCCCTATTTTACTGTTTTTACTCTAGGGGTTTGAATACATGCTTGTTTTGTTTTACATGTGAACGCAAGTATCAAAATATCATTATATACTGTATGTAACACCCTCAAATTTCGGGTTGCGGAAGCGGTCGGGTCGGGTGTTACCAAATCAAATATCACTAGCACAAAGGTAAATAATGAACGACTCTAAATGAGACGTTTGAAAATAGTTATACATTTCCAAAAATAAAAGTGTATACAAGTTGCGAGTTCGCAAAATAATTTCAATACATAATTTGTAATACAAAAGTTATGCAGAGAAATCCCGTTGTTTGAAAATATGCGACTCGAGCTAGCATAATCTTGTAGCAATCCTAATCCTGCTGGGCACCTGAGAACACATGCTAAAACGAGTCAGCTATAAAGCTGGTGAGTTCATAGGATTGTTAGTTGAAAACATAAAATGTAAATCCTGTATGTTTTGAAAAGTAGTTCGAAATCCCTGTATTTTGATTCGTATTGTATTAAAGATGTAACACCAATGTGTATACATTTCACTAGGTATTTCCTACCCTAAAAGTAGCGGTGTATACCTAAGTACGTAAGGAATGTGGCATACCATGCCTAGATACCTATCAGGTATAGTGAGTCTACAATTGTGAGGCAATAAATGCCTAAATACTATCAAGTGTATGACTGTGTCATATCAAGGGTGCGGCAATCCATGCCTAGATACCTATCTGGTATAAGTTAAACCAATGCGAGGCAAAACCTGCCTGAGTATAGTCCAAGTAAATGTATGACCACGTCATATGATGTTGAGTAATAATCGGCATGCCTACCTGGCATGTAGTGTTGCCTCCGGCAACGTAAATTGTAGTCCCGCAGAACTAATATAGAGCATTTATCCAAATGCTGAGCCAACGATCTCGAGTATGAGCTCACCGATCCGTTGCTGAGTATGAGTAACCGTGCAGTCCTACAGAACTACGATAGAGTATTTAATCAAATACTGAGCTAACAACCTCGCGTGAAATCTCACCGACCCGTTAACTGTTGTGGATCACGAGCATAAGCCCGCCCATCCGTGAGTGTATCGCTTTACCGCGAATACGTCCTTGTGCCCACTGCAATTCCGTGGCATCATTTTGTGCCCACTTTACCGTGGCATCGTTGTGTGTCCCTTCTGGAACATCGTCCGTATTGCTCGCAAGCAAAATATGAAATCGAGCCGGCTGTACTACGACAAGCCCGACTGGTGAAATGTAGAGCCAGCTGTACTACGACAGACTAGCTAAGTAAATGAGAGCCAGCCGTACTACGACGCGCCTGACTTGAGTAGTTATGTTTGTATGTATGTATGCCAATATGCATATGTAAATTGTAAGAAGCACCAAGCGCTTGATATAGTGTACGAGTATATTTATATATACATATATATAAGTCAAATCTACAAGCACAAGTAATAGTGTATCATGCCACGCATGAAGTAATATATTGTATCTAAATATGTATGTACAATACTTAGATATTAGTTGTATTGCAAATAGCCTAGGTATGACTAATCATCACCTAGTTGGTTTGTATTAGTATGAAGAGTCTATACTAATGTACGTTATTAATGTATACTCCTGGCCTAAAGCCTAACAAGTATATTGGAGCCTCGGGAAAATGTTCATTTAAGTACAATTTCCATTCTAATGAGTGTGTCGACAGTTTCAGCTCCTAAAAGGGAAACTAATCCTATAAAAGTATAGTCGTTGTCATGTGGGTAGAACTAACCAGTTCTAGTATATGTGATAATATTGTCCCGCGACAATATGGTCGTTGGATAGTGGTAACTAGTCAAATTATGTATTAGTAATTGTTTTCCAACAATCTAACAATGTACGATTTGTAACCTATCTAGGTTATGTATTGATATTGTTCCAAAACAATATGATGGGTGTAATTATATAAGTATTACGCATTTGTATTACATAACAGTAATATAAGTAAGTGTGAATTATAAAAGTTTATTGATATAATTCGAAAACAGTTGTTGTGCATGTGTTTCACCCCGAAAACAGTAAAACAGTTGAAAGAGTGGGGCTATGAAACTCACCTGTGAGTTGGCGATCCTACGATACGCGTGTCGTCCGATAAGTAACCTCCTAGTGTCCTAAACACGTGAGGTCATATAAGTATGAGACAAATCAGTTTGTCTAACCGAGTTGTGTAATTATGTATTTGTCATTCAGGTTTTGAAACCCGGGTACGGGGGTCCGGGGGCAGCGCCCCTGGTAGCGGGGTCCAAGGGGCAGAGCCCCTGGTTGGGGTCGAGCTGCCAAGTCAGCTTGGAAAATTTTTATTTCTACTATGTTGCTTTAATGAAAACGCACCCGAAATCCAAGTTCGTAGTAAAATCAAGTGGTAAAATTTGGTTCCGACACTTAGTGAAAATCATAGATTTTTAAGGTTCTGTGACCTGCGACGTTGGGGCTTCTGTCGCAGTGCGATTGCACTGCGACGTTGTAATCTACGTCGCTATATGCGACATCAGGGTCTAGTGCGACATAGGGGTCGACGTCGCTATGTGCGACGTTCGCAATTTCATGCGACATTGTGGCTGACGTCGCACTAGGCGGCATTGGAATGGTTTGCGACGTTGGCTGCGACGTTAGCTGTGACGTCGCAGCACTGTTTTTGGGCCAAATGCGACGTTGTCGTCTGTTCGACGATTTCAAGATCCAAATCGAGTTTTGGCTTGATTTTTGGGTGTGTTGATGTTATGGAAAGCTTCTAGCATGTATTTTGAAGTAATCTAAGTAATTTATAGAAAGAGAAACGATTTCTAGAGAGAGAGTGAGTAAATCCTTACTTTTTGATAAAAATGGAGATGAAGAGGATGGTGAGGAAGATGATGATGATGCGGATGTTGTTGTTGTTCCTGATGATGATGATGATTCCGAAATGATGATGATGTTGTTGTTGTTGATTATTGTTGTTGTTGTTGGTTGTTGGTGAAAGAAAGAAAAGAGAGAAAGAGATGGGAGAAAAAGAAGAAGAAAAAGATGGGAATGAGATGAAATGAGGAGGGGATTTGGGTTTTTGTTAAAACTCAGATCCCTAACTCGTGGACTGTGGTCTCCAACCACAGTACAAAATGCCCGTGTTTTTGTATCCGATCGTAAATTAAATTAAAATAATATTTTAAATTCTAAAATTTTTTTATATTATTTCGAAATGTTTTTGAACCAGAATATTTTATAAAAGTATTATTTTGGAACTTAAAGTTTAATACGTTGTTTTCGCGAGGTTTCAGACAGTTAGGATGCGTTTTAAATTAAAACGACTTACATTTTCGATTACTTGGTTATAATTGCATATAATAATACAATCATTTAAAGTTTAAATTTGGCGCGAAAATTGACTTTTTGACCGGGTGTTACACTATATGAGTTGTTTTCTCTAATCAATTTAAGTCCTCTAGCATAGTTTGGTAATACTTCTGTAGCGTGAATGTTAGTGTATGGTACCATATGGGACTGACAATCCCCGTCCGGGTCAGCAAGCACTGACTGGTCAAACGGACACATTATCATTTGTTCATACGAGTGTAGATTAGGCACTCGCAGAGAGGCACCCTCGCTCAGGCACTTTATTGTGATCCTGACACCTCAGTTAAGCTCAGACTATGTGCTCATGGCAGTTATATACATCATTTATCATTTACTTATTTGCTTAATTGCAAATCATCATACTTAGATCTTGCGGTTCATACATTATTCATTAGCATTAAACCTGTGAGCTCACCAGCTTTTAGCTGACCATTTTAGCGTGTATTCTCAGGTTCTCAGCAGCTGTAGGTCTGCTCATTCAGGATGCCCATTAGCTCGAGTCACATTCAGACATCAAGAGATTGTCATGCATTACTACATTTTGTATAATTTAGTTATGCCATAGAATCTCTTTCATTAATCACGAGCTTTTGTAAACTATTATAATTTTGTAAAACTTTTATAATATCAATGTATTGTAAATGACGCATGTAGAGTCGTTCATTGTATACCTTGTGTGCTTGATTATTGATTAGTCGCGCCTCGACCCGAATCGCTTCCGCATCATAATTTGGGGGTGCGACATTTGTGAATTCGGTTGACACCAAAAAGTGGTCAAAATGGTTATAAATTGGTCATACGTCCGATTTCTCGTTAAACGTGTATATTGAAAAAGTGTAAAAAGGGAAAGTTTCATTTTGGCATGATGGAGGTGCCTGCAAAATTTAGTGGTCTAACTCTTAACGAGTTAAAAGTTATGCGCATCGAAAATTCATATTTTGGTAATTAAAATGCAGGTTTGTTGTACTTATTAACTACCCGGAGGGTAGGACTAGTACCCGACGGGTACTAATGTGTATTCCTTAACATAAGTTGGGCCAAAACTGAGTACCCGGTGGGTACATGTAGTACGTGGCGGCTATGTTGTTTACCCGGCGGGTACTATGCAATTCCAGTGACTTTTGTTTCAGCTTATGTATTTGAGTTGTATACGTTTCGCTTTGGTTTAAACTATTTAGTAATAGTGTATGAGACATAATAAAGTATATTTTAGTGTTTTTTTTAAAAAAAAATTTTTTTTTTGGGCGTTTCACATGTGCAGCCACATCACTTACACACAATGTTTTGAAAACCGGTTAGACCGGTCCGGTCGGACCGGAATTTTAGGGATTTACAGCTGGTTGAAAATCGGTTTGGGCTAAGTTTGACCAGTCAACGCACCGGTGATTTTTCTAGTTTTGTCCGGTTGAACCGGGAACCGGACCAGTTTTGAACTGGTTTTTGAATATTTTTTTTAAATCGCTTTTTGACCGGTTTTGGGCCGGCGGTCCGACCGGTTGGACCGGAACCGGACCCTTCGCCGGTCCGAGTCAAAAAAGGGTTTTCAAAACATTGCTTACACACCCTCAAAGATATCTTTGCAGTTACAGTTATAGTGGCTTTAAAGATTAAACTCTCATCTTATTAATGTTATCTATTAAACGAATGTCTTATTACACATCTAATTAGTATGGTAGATAATTAGGATATTCTTTAGGTTACATAAGCATTTCATCATCAGTATCACTGTCAATAGAATAAAACTGATTGCATCATAGTATACTAGTAAGATATCCGCGCAATACGACGAAAATGATTAATAGTTTAATATTATTTAAACTCGGTATAACATTTTCGACAACACTACTTGTCATTCAATATATACAAATAAATTTTTAACATATAATAATAAATTACATATGATTAGTTTAAATACAACTCACAATACAATCATAATAAACATTTTTTAGTTCAACCATATGAACGATACCATTACGTACCGTTTGTGAAACCATTTACAATTAAAACTCTCTTCCAATAGCCCACAAATATGAATAAATTTACATAATACCAATACACGATCAATCGCTCAATTTCCCTACAGTTTCGACAAAAGCACCAAGTCCATTCCAAATACTTTTTATATAGCCAAAATAAAAATCACATTTTGTTCTCTAAGTAGTCTTCGTACGTAACATTTGAATTCAGCTGCTACGATGTCTTTGGTTAAAAAGTAGCATTTCACTTATTACTTTCATTTTTTTGATTTAATTGATTTAGTTTTCATATTTTCATTTGTTATACATATATAATATATAATATGTGCTACGGTGATTGCCTATTTGATTTAGATAGTGACAGCCATATACATATACATATTATATTAATTCTCATAGTTAATTAGCATGTAAGGGGTAAATTGGTAATTTCCGATCTCCCTTTTTTAAACTTTCAACCTAATACTCAAATGAATTATAATGGAGTACAGATAGATATAGATTATAGTGGCTAACATTGATTCATCATGACGGATTATAGTGTGTATCAGTGTATAATATACAATGCGTGGCATACAAAGAGATCCGTGGGTTGTCATATGCATGCATGTGTGGCTTCTAAGTGAATGACTCAAAAGGGTGACTGCACCATCTATCAAAGTTAGTACCATCATCAATTCATCATCATCATAGGATATATACGTACGAGGAGAAAATGAATTACAAAGGTTTTTTTTCTAATAGAAACAATTTACCTTGAAGTTTGAAAAGATACTAACAGACTAACTAAACTACAAGTTATATTATTCATCATGTACTACACGGGGATTGTTACAAATCAAATTTTACTTTGCGTTTGGTATGAAATATTGTAATTATAATTATAATTATAATATCTATCTATCTATCTATAATAATAACATATATTTAAAGCAGAATAGCTTGAGGCAATCCCGACCCTTAATTGGGTTTTCCCCTATTGATCCAACGATTAAGATTAATTTGATGATACTTACATTTAATCCCCTTTATATTTAATAATAATTATAATAATAATAATAATAATAACAATAATAATAATAATAATAATAATCTATAACATATACTTAAAGCATAATAGCTTGGGGCAATCCCGGTCCTTAATTGGGTTTTCCCCTATTGATCCAACGATTAAGATTAATTTGATGATACTTACATTTAACCCCCTTTATATTTTATAATAATAATAATAATAATAATAATAATAATAATAATATATTTTAATTTAATAAAACAGTTAATTATTAAATAAATTAAGAAGATATAAATTAAGTAAATAAATATGAAATAATTAAGTAAAGAATACATATTTTGGTCAAAAAAATCGACCTAATCCAAAAAAATGGGTCTACATTTACGAATCTCACGTCCGAATTTTCTTCCCATTCACCCATGTAACGTAAATCTCATTAAAAAAATATTATCTTCTAATTTATTCTAATATATAGTTCCTATTTGTTTACATCTTCCTCCACTATATATACCCATCTCCTACAAAATTTTACACCATCTTTGCATTCCTTATACACCCATTCAATGAATCCTTACGGTGGAAAAAATCACCATTTGAGAAACCCACTCCAACTCATGTGGACAATTGTAACAATGAAACTAAATGTATTTATTTTTTTGTAGAATTTTGTAGCCCCTCAAATTTGTTGTTCCTTTTTTTTAGGCATTCAAAGTGCTTCATTTGATCGACAACAGCGTCCAAATCTTCCGGAAGGTATATTAAAATTTTAAATTATTCTAATAATTGATATTGATATAAGTTTACCTAATATATATTTTAATCTAATAAAACTGTTAATTATTAAATAAAATAAGAAGGTATAATTAAGTTAATAAATATGAATAAATTAGTTAAAGAATACGTATTTAGGTCAAAAAAATTGGCCTATCTCAAAAAAATGGCTCCATGTAATACAGATCAATTCAAATATATTATCTTCTTATTTATTTTATAATTTATTTTAATATATAGTTTCCTATTTGTTTACATCTTTATCAACTATATATATTCATCTCCTCTCAAATTTTACACCATATTTGCATTCCTTCTACACCCATTTAATGAATCTCTACGATGGAAAAAATACACCATTTGAGAAACCCACTCCTACTCATGTGGACAATTGTAACAATGAACCTAAAGATTTGTTCACCATCAATCCTAATAGTTTCTCACGATCCTTTTGCTTCTTTATTTGTTGTATAATTTTTTAAACACTTTTTGTTTGTAGATCAATCTCATACTTTTAAAAAATATGAACATCCTACTCATTTACAAGGTATGTTTTACGTGTTTAAAATTTAAGATTCTTTCAATATTGTTACATATATTGATTGACATGTCTTTAATCCCTTTGAGATTTATATGTTTTCCTTGAATACTGTTTTGTTTATATATCGATTTATTTTTATTATATTAGTTGTCCTTTTCTGGTAGAACTTGGTTCTACCTCAAATTTGTTGTTCCTTTTTTTAGGCATTTCAAGTGCTTCATATATTTGATCAGCAACAACCTCCTAATCTTTCAGAAGGTACATTAAAATTTGTAATTATCATAAAAATTAATATTGATATAAGTTTACATTCATTCCTTATGTATATATTTCTTATTTTTATTAGAGTCCTCTAGTGTTGAAGACTTTTACGAATGGCTCAAGATGAACTTTGCGAAGGATTAATTAACTGAAGATTTGTTGCAAAGTATCATGAAAAAGATTGTTAAGGCCGATGAACAAATAAAAGCATTACATGCGTTAGGTCATGTAATCGACGATGAGTATATTGTTGATCTCAACTTCTTCACCAATCCGTAGATTTTTTCAAATGTATTTGTCTGTTTATGATTCACACTTTACAATCACCCGCGATGCCGCGGGTCTTGTATCTAGCAATAATTATGATAAATCATAATAAGAAAATCAGTTATCAAATAATTACCAAAAACGTATTTGAAACCTATTTACCATTTACTAATTATTAAATCATGTATTGTTTTCTCTTAATAAGTCTTCGCTATATTTTAGGGCTAATGTTACGATTGAGGTGTATAATAACTAACCACCCGAAAATTATGAATTGTGGTTCACTACCATACAACGGTTCACCCCGTGTCTCCGAGTCAACGGGGTTTGATCGTGGTTGGTTCCAAATATTTTAGGTAGAGCCGGCAATTGTTGCCCAAAACTCCAAGAACGGGTTGTACTGGACTGTTTTCATTACTCTTATGGGTAGATATGGACTCCCTACTTTTAAGGAATGGGTAAGAATGGGCCATGACTATATTTAAAATGGGTATGAAATTATGAATGGACGGGCTTTATTGGAGATCAAAATTGGAAATCAAAGGTGCCTTTTCTTTTTCTGCGAACTTACACCACCGATGCCGCTCACCATCGCCGCCACTAGTCATCGTTGCCGCCACCTCAACCACTACTCATCGCCCTTGCCGCCGCATACACTAACACCGCCGTCGTCGTCGCTACTCACTATCACCGTAGTTGCTACTTCCCGCCACCAATACCATACGAGAGAAACAAAAGGGGGGAGTGGGTTTTGATTTTTGAAGAAACAGGGAGAACGTGAATTTTGTTTGAGAAGAAAACAATAGGTTTTACCATTAATTACGGAGCATTTGTTATCGACTTTTTTTTTTGAAAAACAGTTGTGGAATCACTGACGGACCTTTGGCCCACCCGATCATCTCCACAAACGGTTACTCCCCTGGAATCAAGTAACCGCCCCTGAATTCGAAGCCAAGGCGACGCCCTATAAGGGTTGCTCTTGGATGGATATAGCGTCGCAGGAGTCCCCCTCACAACAAGGCTCGAATTCATCACCCCCAGGAAGAAACCATTATGGAAAACATGTGTTCTGATTTAATTTATTTCAATCTAAAAGTATAAAGAAATAACATGAATATCTATTCGATTTATATATATAACCATATATATATCAACTATATTTTATAATAATGATACTCTTTTTTTTACATAAATAACATTAAAAATATAGTTCAACTTGATCAGAACCCATTGACCCAGTTTTCAAGTTACCCGTTCTGACCCGAACCCGTTCTAGCCCTAACCCGTTCTAGCCCGAGTCCGTTTTGACCCGAGCCCGTTCTAGCCCGTAGCACATACCCGCCCTACCCGCCCGTTTTGCCACCGGCATCATCGCTGTTTAATGAAACCTATTTACCATTTACTAATTATTAAATCATGTATTGTTATTAAATCATGTATTGTTTTCTCTTAATAAGTTTTCGCTATATTTTAGGGCTAATGTTACGATTGAGGTGTATAATAACTAACCACCCGAAAATTATGAATTGTGGTTCAGTACCATACAACGGTTCACCCCGTGTCTCCGACTCAACGGGGTTTGATCGTGGTTGGTTCCAAATACTTTAGGCATCATCGCTGTTTAATGAGCTGTCATCAATTCACCACACCCACCCAAAAAACACAACAAACGGCCCCACCACAAACCCTAACGCAAACCTCCTCTTCCCGCTTCGTATCCTTCGCTTTCTTCCTTTACTCTTTTTTAGTTTTTTTTTTTGTATCTATCTGTCTATATCTATAATCATCATCATCATTTTATTACTCATGAAATGGGAGATGGATATGGAGATGGAAGAAGTAGAAGCTGTTCTGGAGAAGATTTGGGACTTGCACGACAAACTTAGCGATGCTATTCACTCTATTTCTAGATCTCATTTCCTTCATTCCGTCAAATCCTTACGAACCGCTAATTCAAACGATTTATTTGACCGTAAAAAAGTCTCCGATGGTGACGTCAAAGGAGGTTTCGTTTACGTCAAAGATTTCCCCATGGAACAAGACGATGACTCTGCAATTCATGAAGCCAAGAGTTTGAATTCCATCCGTACAGCTCTCGAAAACCTAGAAGACCAGCTCGAATTCTTCCATGTAAGTTTATACTTATTACATAGCATAATATATATACATTTCAATTTCACCATCTCTGTTGTCTTGTTTGAAAATGTGCTGAACCAAACCCTAATATCTGTGTAAAATTCAATTGCTGCTCGATAAGGGGGGGCGTTGTGACTCATGAGAATTTGACCTAATTTGTTTGATTTCGGCGATTTGGGGATTCTTAAGTTATATTTGATGGAACGGATAGGGTTAAAGTACATCTTAGGGCTTATCTAAGTGAATACTTTATGAATTCTAAATTTAGTAATGTGAATTTGAAGCTCGATATTGGTTTTTGAAGAGCGTTGTGTCATTTTATAGTATCTGCTTATGTTTATTACTATATTGTATAAGTGCTTATGCTTACTGAATGCAAATATTATGTGTGAGATCTTGTGCAATACTATTTCTAATAAGCTGCACATAGGATTCTTAGAATGTGTTGTCTATATTGGAGCTAGGATTGAGAAGCTGTCATTACATTCGGTTGCTCTTAACTGCAAGTTGAAGATGTACTATGATGCATTGTTAACAGTCTAGGGTGGGTGTTTAGGAAAAGTTAATGGAGAGCAATGCAAATTTCAGGGGATTTGTGCAAATAATAAGGCAATCATGCTGCAACTTGGTATTTCTATATTGTTGGGAGTAGAGCTTCTTAGTTTATTAATAGAATTCCTGATAATTTATGAAAGAGTAGAGGATATGCAGAAGCAAAGGTTGCTATATGAACGAATAAAGTGAACATGAGGCTAAGCTTGCAACATAAACAGTCTGGTTGGTTGTTGTTGATCACCATAATACTCTTGAAATCTGCTTGTAATGTTTCCCAGCATCTTTTGGAATTGTCCTCTATCATTAATCACTAGTTAACAATTTTTAATGCGATATTAATTACTAATAGTACTAAAGTTTTTTAGAAGATACCAAAGGGTCTTTGACCTAGCCATATGTTAGGAGCCCGTAGCAAAAGGTTGTTGGTTCATGCCTCATTGGAGGCGATGTGTATATATTTGTGGTAGGTTTGCCTTTCTTAAAAAAAAGAGATAGAGAACAAGATGGGTCAAGGACCAGCAAGAATAGAACAGGGCAAACTTGTTATAAGCCATAAAGCCAATGGAGATATTCACAGATTGAGTTGATCCAGATCCTGCACTATAATCTGCATGGTATCTATGTGTTTGGATGGACTTATTTTCAAAGCTTATTGCTTATAAGTAAATAAGCTACAAAATATGAGCTTATTTTAAGCCTAACGAATCTCCTTCTAAATAAGCATACAAGCTTAAGCAAATAAGCTTATCCAAAAACTAAAACTTGAGCTTGTTATGTTCTGATAAGCTAATAAGCAATCAAAATAAGCCCATCCAAACAACCACTAGTATCAATTGTCTAGTACTCAACGATATGATGAATATAATGGATAGACAGGGGATAATGTAATGTAGCCAGAACATGGTATTCAATAACATGCAATAAAAGTCCATATGTACATGGAATTAACTCAAATCGTATAACCAGAAAACTTTGAACACAGGAAGTGATAGGATATGTTGTATCCTATGAATTCTACATGTTATTTAGAGCAAGTATTCAAGAGTATTTTCTTTCGTGCTTACTGTTACAGTCGATAATGGCATGTGCATGTGCAGCGTACTATCTTCTTCATAGTTCATATTCTCTTAAAGTGTGGCATAATGTGTTGTTTTTTTTGTCTTACTTATTTAACAGACTGTACAAACACAGCAACGAGCAGAGAGAGATGCTGCAATTGCTAGGTTGGAGCAAAGCCGAATTGTGCTTGCATTGAGATTGGCTGATCACCATGGTAACAAGTACAAAGTCATTGAAGAAGCACGAGCCTTTGTTGGTGAAGTACAGAATCACAGTAAATATGTCCCACCTGAGAATGGTTACACGTCAGCAGAATCCTATAATGTCGGAAAGAGGTCAAATATTATATTCAAAGTTGTCATCTCTGGCTTTAACTTTGCTAAGAAGTCCCTCAAAGTTGAGCATCTGGGCGGTGTGTTAGGGAATGCTGCTTTATTTGCAGTGAGCATGCTGGCATTGTTGCATCTTCATCAGGTAGCTGATAGGGATCGTTACATATCAGATTTGCAGCAGATACATGAAGTTAATAATAGTCTTAACAAGAATGTGACCAAGGTTTATCTACCTGAGGGTGGTTCTTCTAATGGTCTAGACGTGTTATCGGCCAGGGGTTAGAAGACTGAAGAATGGGTCCAACTGAGTGTGATCATATATCATTAGGTTGTCTGTTGGCTCCTTGATAGGTTTGAAACGTGGATGGTTGGTTGGTTTTGAAAATGTTCCATTTGAGTGGTTTCTTTTTTGTTGGCAAATAGGAGAGTGTGTCATTGTTTTAGAAATTGTTAGGGTTTTATAGATGTTTGGTAGATTTGTATATTCTTAGGCTGCTTTATTTTAGGGTGCATACCAAAGATTGAACATTTGAAATTTGCTTGTCAAGTGAGTCTTTATGCTTTGGTCGTTATTGGCCTTTTGCTTCTGAAATGCAATCTTACCGGTTGGTCTTTTGTTGCTTTGGAGATGTGGAAATATGAATGATTGATCAAGAAAAAGCTTCAGTGACGGGTTAAGATAGGAAAAAATAGGTCAAACATAAACGGTAAACCAAACCAAACAGTATAACAAAAGTATATTTTGGTTATGTATTGGATATAAATTTTTTCATAGGTTTGTATAGTTTTGTGATCTGGCGTTCTCGTTTTGGATTGGTGGGTACTGGGTATATAAAAAAAATTAGTTGAACTAATCGCTGTTGTATTGCATACTAAGGATGAACCCCGAAAAGAGGTTATGTTTGGTGATGAGCCATAGTTGAGGTTAGGCTCGATGTTATGAGGATTAACCAAAACATAAGTAATAGAATATCAATGTCTGAAACTGAACGTATTGTGTCAATCATATTCCGGCTTGAATGTTAATTTGTGGTCTAAAACGAAATTGTCGGCTTGGGGTGCATTTGAAATAAGAAATCCTGACCGTCTCCCAAAAGAAAGTGTTAATTTGTGTTTGACTTTAGTAATAATAGTCAAAGATCGTTAGAGATTTATTGTCTATGTACGCAAAACACATGTAGGCCCTGGAAAAGATGTTTGAGGGATGTTAATTGGACACTAATGTCTCTAAAGTCTAAAGCATTCCAACTTTATTTAACAGGTAGGAGTACTACTTTTCATTGTGCAACTTGTAAAGTAATCTTCATACAATTTGCCTTCTTTTAGTCAAGTTTTGGTAGCAATAATTAGTCAGAAACATGAATGAAATATGTCAACACCAAAATAAAACGACGCGCCATTTTCTCATTTGAGGAAGCCTGATTTTCATACTCGTCTAGGTAGTACAGTAGTGTTTTATATTGGTTCTCAAACTGCAACATTTAACTGGCCGTCATATCAATGTCTATTTACATGATTTTTTATGTATTCTATTCTATTCTATTCTATTTACTACTACTAGTAGTGGAGTAATATAATTCTAACATGAATACTTTCTACAGTTACCTAATTTAATTATTACTATACCAGTAATCAGGTGTTTAAACTTGTCAATGATGATTAAGATGAAAGTCTGAAAAGGCAGGTAGCCTATATCTTACTGTATGATTAAGTCAAACAATGATCTTAAAAGCAATTGAGATTGAAATTGAAATAGGAGTGTATATATAGTACAGCAAGGGCATGTGGATGTGAGTACCTTTATACTTTTTAACATGTGAAGGAAGGACCTCTTTCTTTCGTTGAATTTCATTATTATCACCCATTCTACAAAATTAAAGTACAAATGAGTAACAGTACGTTTATCTACCTAAGCCCACTAACTATATGTTAAAAATGATTAGACGACTCCCGACGTACCTAGGACTGATACCTACTTGTTAGGTTGTGTTAACTCGGCATCTCATTACCACTTTCTCAAACTAACTAAACCGTGCCAACGTCACTTCAATTTCTGAACCTCAGATTTACCAATATACCGTTATTCTTATACACTAAACAAATAACAAAAACAAAAAAAATCAAGAATTTTTCAATGCATTTGGCCCCACCACTTCGTCACTTTGTTCGTCCCCAAACCAAAGCTCCAGCCCGTCATTTTTATTGTGACAATGGCGTCCCTTCAATCGACCCTCATCACTTTGTAAAGTGACGAGGCGTTAGGCAGTGACCTAAGTAGTTAATTTGAACAAAAAATATGTACGTTGATATGTCTATTATTATTATTATTACGTACGTAGTACTTCCGAGGTTTGCGTGCAATCATTATCATAATCTTTTATTGTGAGTCACAACAATTTGCCAAAAAGAACTCTCAGTTCAAACCTTATATATTGTACTAGCTTTTAAACTCATATATACACACCGATTATTTGTGTTATTATACAAAATTCGAATAGTTATATAAATTAAAAAGGGTAATATATTCTTATAATATTAAATAAAATGGAACAAATTGATACTCAGTATTTAGAGATATATAAAAATCAAATTACTTAAACAAAATTAGTCAAATTTAGTTATCTTTTAATTAAATTAATCTTATTAACTTACTATTTATTATTTATGACATCATATTATTCTAAATTTTAATTAATTGAACAATATCAAAATATTTTATCTAATTTTATAAATAAGATTAAGATTTTTTTTAAAGATTTTTTTTTAAGATCAAGATTTGATTTGGTCTAAAAGTCAATAGATAACAAGGTATTAATCCTTCCTTTCTACATTTGACCCAAATTAAACGGTTATCCATCATAATGGTTTTGTCGGCAGTGAGTGGGCCTCCAAACCCAATTTATCAAGGCATAAGTTTTCCATACCATTTAAATTTCTCACCATATCATTTTTTGATTAAAAAAGTACAGAAAAGTATGAAAAAATACAGAAAAAGTAGAGAATGTAAGAAAGAATGATGGAATAAAGTACGGATGAAGTACAGAAAAGTTAATTTAAAAATAAATAAATGATACGAAGAGTAGGTCCCTTTATCAAACTAAAACCCACGTGACACCAATGCCTATTCACAGTCCATCCTTCAGACACAATTATATCCTACACTACATTATAGATATTGTTTTTATTTTATTATTACGTTTATTTATTGTTTTGTTATGTACTAAACTTTACAACTTTTACTATTGTATAAGTCGAATTTTAAAAACTTTAATTATATGTACTGAACTTGTAAATATCGTCTGTACAAGTTCTATACATACAATAGAATAAATGAAAGTACATTTCATATAATAGTAAATAATGTAAAGTTTAATACAAACAATATACTTTTTTTTTAATCATACCAATACTTTTTGGTGGTCATAATTTTAAAACATAGTACTAATAAACGTCGAATGACATGTACAGATAAAATGATCGACTTACAAACAGTATCGTTGTTCGAAATCTTGTTCCCTAAGAACTGTTGGTGCAAGATTAGTGTGTCCTGTAACGTTTTGATTTGTTTTGTAATGAAAAAGTGTTTATATATATATGTTAGAATTGTCTAAGTATAGACCTGCGACACTTAGCAAGTGTCGCAATTGCGACATTAGGCTAGTGTCACAATAAGGCGGCTAGTCAAGTGTCACAGGGTCTGATGGTTTGAGTATAAATAGAGACGTTAGGGTTAATTGTAAAGGTTGACGAAACCCTAAACGTGTGATAGTCGACTGATATTTGTTTCTGTAAAAGCTTATACGTTTTGATCATCAATATAAACAAAATATTAGATATTCGCGTGTTTCGTATTCAAATAATCGTTCAATACTTGTTAGATTGGATTCCGCACAATCGTACGAGTTACCGATCTGATCTAGATCCGTGATAGTGGACCTACAAGAACTAAATTGTATTGAATACAGCTACAGCGTTCGTTTGCTACTGTTTATATAAACTTAACGATCTGTCCTAAAATCAGCTCGCCCGGTTATTACAATACAAAGAAGGTTGTCGTTATCTTTAACAAATTCACAGCAGCTGCCACTGCTCAAATGTTTTAATTAACACATTTATGATCTTAACTAAAACCTGGCACCATATATATGCATATGATATGATGTACGGCCCCGGCGGCCTCAGTTTCAGACTTGAAGTTAGCTACCTATTAACTATTGCTACTGCTTTTGCTATATTATGACCATTTAATTCATATTTATTACAATAGGTAGAATCACAGTAAAAGATACCAAATTTTAAGTGACTTGAATTACATATTTACTTTTTCATACGTAAATCAAAATAGATATAGATATTATTTATATTTATATTTAGAGTAAAAACAAACGTGCGTGTAACTTCACGTGGTAAAACTTTTGTCTTTTGATTTATACAAAAGTGATAATTTCATCTATATCCTTGGAAAACATCAATATAACATCAATCGAAAGAGACAAATATGATATACAATTACCAAAATCGTTTTAGTTTCTGAAAAGTTTGATAACATATATAGCTCTTAGGTAAGTTTTATATATGCAGTATAATTTGAATGATTAATTTGAAAATGTTTGATTATTATTGCTTGCTTCAACCGATTACAAGAACCACAAATAAATAGAGATAGGTACATGAAAACCCTAAAGCCCGTGAGCCCATTGGGCTTTACATTGGGCTATAATAATACACACTAATATGCCCCCGCAGTTTGAGCGGGAGTAGGCTGCCGAACGCTCAAACTGGATCGAAACTCAGCAAACAAAGAAGAAGGTAGTCCTTTGGTAAAAATGTTTGCATACTGATATCGAGATGGAACATGAAGAACTCTAACATGACCTGTAGCAACTTTCTCACGAACAAAATGAATGTCGATCTCAATATGCTTAGTCCGTTGATGCTGAACAGGATTAGCTGACATGTAAACTGTACTGACGTTGTCGCAATACACAATGGTTGCCTTGAAAAGGGGAGTATGAAGTTCACGAAGAAGGTTACGCAACCAGGAGGTTTCGGCAACTGCATTAGCAACTCCTCTGTATTCGGCTTCAGCACTGGATCGAGATACTGTGTGCTGACGTTTTGAAGACCAAGAGAGCAGATTATTACCAAGAAAAACACAATATCCGGATGTAGATCGCCGTGTAGTGGGGCATCCACGCCAATCTGCATCGGAGTAGGCAGTGAGCTGAGTAGTAGAGGAAGAATACAGCTGAAGGCCATGGTCAATGGTGCCCCGAACATATCGAAGAATACGTTTGAGAGCATGGAAGTGAGGCTCTCGAGGATCATGCATGAAAAGATTAATCTGTTGAACAGCATACGTAATATCTGGCCTGGTGAATGTGAGATACTGTAATGCCCCCGCAAGACTACGGTATAAAGTAGGATCAGCAACAGGAGTACCTGTGTCATTAAGCTTAGAATCTGTATCAACCGAAGTTTTGCACGGATTACATTTTACCATGTTCGCTCGTTCAAGAATGTCCATAGCATATTTCTTCTGAGAAAGAAACATGCCAGCTGAAGTTCGCATTGCTGCAATACCCAAAAAATAATTAAGAGGCCCTAAATCCGTCATAGCAAATTCTCCATGCAAAGAGGAGATTACTCGATGTAGAAACGCATCGGATGATGCAGTAAGGATAATGTCATCCACATATATCAATAAGTATGCAATGTCAGATCCTCTGCGAAATATGAACAAAGATGAGTCGGTTTTGCTGTGCTGAAACCCGACTCTAGTGGCATATGAAGCAAACCTCTGAAACCAAACACGAGGAGCTTGTTTTAGACCATATAGGGACTTCTTCAAGTGACAGACATAACCTGGGCGGTGAGGATCAACAAATCCTGGGGGCTGCTGCATATAAACGGTTTCCTGCAGAGAACCATGTAAAAAGGCATTCTGTACATCCAACTGATGAATCGGCCAGGAGCGAGAAAGAGCTAAACTGAGAACAGTACGTATGGTAGCCGGTTTGACAACCGGGCTAAAAGTCTCCTCACAATCAATACCAAGCTTCTGGCTTTTCCCATCAGCCACCAAACGGGCTTTGTATCTATCAAGGGACCCATCAGCACGCAATTTGCGTTTATACAACCACATAGAACGGACCACATTAACTCCAGGTGGTCGGGGAACCAGATCCCAAGTCTCATTTTTAATTAAAGCATTATATTCAGTCTGCATAGCTGCATGCCAGTGAGGATCCCTAAAGGCTTGGGTGTATGAACGGGGTGTGGAAGGAGTGACAGTAGTTGTGTGAAGGTTAAGTTTTTGGATTGGTTTGTGAATATTATGTTGGGAGCGAGTGGCCATTGGGTGAGTGCGTAAAGGAGGAGATTGTGTTGGAGAGGATGTAGATGAACTGTTGGAATTTGCAGAAGAGGTACTGCTAGAATTTTCAGATGAGGTGGGAGATGAGTTGTTTGAGGTATTTGTAGGGGGTGAAGGAGGAGGTGTTGGAGGAAGAGGAGAATTTTCAGGAATTGTGTGAGGTTGTGCAGTATTTTGGGGGGGTTGGTTTGAAGTTGGAGATGGGGAATTTGCAGAAACATGAGAGGATCGAGACATGAGAAGTTGACGAGCAATCGGAGAAGGGTCACATGACGTGTCTAAAAACTCATATGATGGAGCTGTGTTGGGAGAAAAAGACGCGAATGGAAAGGATGACTCGTCAAAGATGACATGTCGAGAAATAATGATTTTCTTGGTGTTGAGATCAAGGCACCGATATGCACGGTGATTGGTAGGATAACCAAGGAATATGCATGGAGTGGTACGAGGTGCGAGTTTATGTGGAGGGAAAGTATATAGGTAACAAAGGCATCCAAATGTGCGAAGGTGCGTGTAGGATGTTGGTTTGTTGAATAGTTTGGTATAGGGAATTTCATTTTGGATTGAGGTGGACGGAAGAATGTTCAGAAGGTATACAGCCATGCAGAGGGCTTCTACCCAATAGTCAGGAGGGAGATGAGCTTGAAATAGAAGGGTGCGAACGACATTATTGATTGTGCGAATCATGCGTTCCGATTTCCCATTTTGTTGGGAAGTATGAGGACAAGAGAAGTGAAACTGAATGCCATTAGTGGCAAAGAGGTCATGCATGGATCGGTTGTCAAATTCTCCACCATGATCGCATTGAAAAGCTTTAATTTCTCGATTAAACTGAGTACGAACAAAGGCGCGAAAGTGAACGAATTTGGAGAAAGCATCGGATTTTCGATGAAGAGGGTAGATCCAGAGAAAATGAGAGAAATGATCAAGAAACAACACATAGTATTTAAAACCACTGACACTAGGAATTGGTGAAGTCCAAATGTCGGAATGGACAATGTCAAAAGGTGACTCAACTACAGACTCAGAGCGATAGAATGGAAGTTTGATTTGTTTGCCCAACTGACATGCATGACACAAAATAGATGTTTTATGTTTGTGATATGAAATTAAACCTCTAGATGCAAGGAATTGTAAAATTGTATCCCCGGGATGTCCTAAACGCTGATGCCATACAGAATGATTTTGATTTTGAGAGACTACAGAAAAGGCAGAAGCATGTGGGGAAGAAATGGGATAGAGATCTCCGGTGCTGTCAGATCGGAGAAGGAGTTGTCGTGTGTTTAAATCTTTTATCGAGAAGCCATAAGGGTCAAACTCGATTGAGCACTTATTATCTTTTGTAAACTGACGAACAGAGATAAGATTTTTGATAATGTTTGGAGTAACAAGGACGTTTCTAAGGTATAGAGGACGATATGGGTTTGGTAATTGGCTATGTCCTATTTGTGTAACGGGAATATGAGATCCATCACCTACAACTACAGACTGAATAACACTTGAATTAAAAAGAGAATTGAGATTACCTGTATTCGAAGTGAGGTGTGAAGAAGCTCCGGTGTCCATGATCCAAGATTGCGAATTCGAAAACATTTTTTTTTTTTTTGATGACTTCACCTAGCCACGTCAGCAAAGGGGGTCCAGTCAGCAGATGCGTGTCATCCAGTCAGCAGCCCAGTCGGTTGCACAGTCAGCGGCTGACTCAGCGTCCACGCAAGCGAACACGTCAGCAAATTGCACAGTAAGCAGCCACGTCACCATGCCACGTCAGCAAACCAAATGGGGAAGAAGCCCGGCGAGTGGCCGGCGCGTGGGTGGCGCGTGGAGGCTGCGGTTCGTCCGACGGAGCTCAAAATTTCCAGTCTTGCTCGGATTTTAGCGATAAATTGTTCTGTGTGGGTGGTGTCGATTGTTTTCGAGTGTAAATGGTCGTAATTTTAAATCTCCGATTTTGAGATTCGAAACTTTCCGCGGCTCTACAGGGCGCGTTTTTTGGAATTGGAGGATGAAATTTTCAGGGGTTACTCGGTTTTCGTTTACGAGTATATTGGTTGTGGTGGTGTAGTGTAAATCCGCGTATAGACTTGCGATTTGAAGATGGTCAGAATGTTTAGAGAGGGATAAATTGAGAAGATAGGAAAGAAATTGAGAG
Organism: Helichrysum umbraculigerum; assembly: GCA_949592205.1. NCBI lineage: Eukaryota > Viridiplantae > Streptophyta > Magnoliopsida > Asterales > Asteraceae > Helichrysum > Helichrysum umbraculigerum. The sequence goes on along the minus strand of CATIUR010000001.1, from coordinate 167,496,795 downwards.
AGATTAAGGGAGATACGTGAGAGGCTCTGATACCATGAAAATGTTTGATTATTATTGCTTGCTTCAACCGATTACAAGAACCACAAATAAATAGAGATAGGTACATGAAAACCCTAAAGCCCGTGAGCCCATTGGGCTTTACATTGGGCTATAATAATACACACTAATATAATTATCAAATTACTAATAATTTTCGACCACCAGATATTTATGGTTATTTTCGTTACAATTATAATCTGATTAAGATCATTTGATGTTTCAAGATCATATCACATACCTGTAAATTAACCACAACACTGAAATTCGTGTTTATCAAAGCCTATATATTTAGTTGGGTAATTTACTGATGTAGGATTGAAAATCTCTGGTGGTGATCCAAGTTCAGTATTAACAGGTTGCATTTTTTTTAGTTTAGTTGAATTGAAAATTTAGCACTTTACAAGAAATGGTCACGCTTTTTTTTTTTTTTTTGGATAGAAGCTCTAGCCTGTATAACATGTCACCAAGTCAATCTAGACATTATCTTTTCACATATTAATTTCGCTAAAACAGGACATATGTATTGCTTACTTAGTGTTACCGATTATCAATATTTTATCAAAACATATTTTTGTTCCAATCCTTCTTTGTGACATGACTTAATCGAGTCAAACCCAAACGGTGACATTGTTTTTGTATTTTCTATCTATAAGATTTACTGTAATTTGGAATGTTATGATAAATTCTTCTTGATTGAATGGAATAGAAAACTAGCCACGAATAATGTTTTATATTATCAATTTTGTATTATGCTTTGGCCAACATCTTACCTTTTCATTTACGTTATGGCAATTAAAAATCCAATAATTAATTAATATTATAATTATAATATAACATATGCTACATGCATAACGAATAAACCAACTAAATTAACATTAACATACATATTTAAATTCACAAGTCACGTGACTTGAGGTCCCAACATCATGATGATGATCACCATGATAAAACACGCTCACTCTGTGTAAAAAGGTAATTACCGAAACCCCTTTCAGTAATCATTGTATCATCATTTTGGCATACATCCCAATTCCTCTGCCCGCTCTCCACGTACCTATATATATATATATATATATATATTTGGCTTTGTCTCTCCATACCCCCTAATATGCTCAACATACCACTTTTGATTTTTTATTTTAAAAAAAGTACAGAATGAAAGAAAAAGTGATGGAATAAAGTACAGAATGTAAGAAAAAGTAATGGAATAAAGTACAGAATGTAAAAATAGGTGATATGAAGAGTAGAAACCATATATTTTCCTACTCTCTAGCTACCTTTAAAATATAATTAATACGTTTTTTAAATGTTAAATGACATTTATTGTATTTAATGAAAGTACAACAATACATACCACTCCGGCCGTATTATTAAATTTAATCTCGTGTGCATGCAAATCTTTAGATTTCGTTTTTATGACATTATTATTAATTTAGTACGTGTGAATTAAAAGACCATGAATTTTGAGACAAATAATTCTAAATTGTTATATTTACCGAATTTATTCACAAGATAGAGCAATTATATTGTTTGATTCATGTATGTGTGGGGCTATAGTGCGATACAGAGTTTTATTGTCGACAAAAAGGACTTCGATAATATGTTTACTTATTAGAACTTCTAGTTAATACGTTTCATTTATTTGACAATACATATGCAGGCCAAGTGATGAGACATTAATGTTGCTTTTGACTGTATGATAAGATAATTTTTAATTTTTTTTTTTTTTTTTTTTTTAATGTGATGGATGATAAAAGCTTTCATTTGTCGAGACTAGGGATGCCAATGGATCGGATAAGGATCGGATGATGCCATATCCACATCCATATCCATTTAAGTATTTTCGTCCATATCCGTATCCATATCCATTTGATTTCAATTCATCCATCCATATCCATATCCGATGGATTAAGCGGGTTAATGGATGTCCGTTGGATATTCAAAAGATACTAAATTTTTCTTCCTAATATGAAATGAAACCAACAAATATTGAAATTAAAAAATAAATATAACGTAATATACGGAAATCTATTCACAAAAACGTGCAAACATTGTCAATCAACGAAGCATAATTGGTTACAATTACAAGTAAACATATATTTTGACGAACGTAAATGTGTTCTCCATATTTATCGGTTAATCGCAATGTTTTGATTGACACCTTAATAGTTTATGGTTTATATGTATGTGAATATGTAAATTTACATTTGTATATACATAATATATATATATATATATATATATATATATATATATATATATATATATATATATATATATATATGGGTGAAATGGATAAATCCATGGATGATAAATTTTCATCCATATTCGATCCACTATTCATCCAAATTCAAATCCATATCCGTTATTCATCCATTTAGATCGTCCATATCCACCACTAAGTGGATGGATCGGGTGGATACCCACCGGATCGGGTGATCATTGCCATCATTAGTCGAGACTACTATTGATTGAAGAGACTTGTTAGGTTCACATAAATTTCACAAACAAATTTTTACAAAATGAAGTGGAGAAATAGGTGGACCAATCAAATTTGTTTGTTTTTTTCTCTCTCATGTTTCTCTCATCCACTTATTGGTCCACATCATTGTATAAATATTGTTTTGTAAAATTTTGGTGAGCATAATATTTCTCTTGATCGAAACTCGGTTATTATATACCAAGATTATATACTGTAATTTTATAAAGGTATCACTTTTAATTAGATAAAACAATTGTATACCAAGGCATGGGTAAAGGCATGTTGAAGGTAGGAGTAGTAGTCATTACATACGGGTCCATTATATTCAATACACGCACGTAAATTTCTTTGTAAAAATTACATTTTTTGTAGCATTACATGTTTATGTTACGGGTTCACAAAAACTAATATACCCCTATTACGACTTATTTCAAATCCTAAATCCGTCATTATACTAACTTATGGGGGGTAAAGAATTGGTGGCGGGAGGATCGTAGAGGAGAAATTAAGACGATGAAAAAAGAAGGAAGGAAGGAACATGTGTCACATGATGGAATGCTGTTTATCCAATATATGTACATTTTAAGTTTAAGAGTGTTTACAATAACCCCACTTTATGATCGATTTAATACCTTTGTAAATACAATACATACAATGTGTATATATACATATATACATATAAAAATAATACGACCATGACTTTAGAAGAAGATAGAAAGAGCAGATGATGATTAAACATAGAATCACATTATGTTAATCTAGGATGAAATTAATATCTTAAATTATATATAGGAAACATCTTATGATGTCATCAAAGATTTAATTAACCAATCAAATTCTTTGATTTTATCCAATTAACTAAAATCGAGGAGATAACGATGTCATAAATATTATTAATAGTTAATTAAAAAAATACAACTTAATAATATCTACATATTAAAATCTCTCGACTTCATATCTCACTCGGTTTCCTTTTTTCATAGTTGTTTATCTTATTTCCTTTGATTTATTAAGTACTAATCCTTTCAATATCCACACATACTTTTTATGTATTTAATTTTATAACAAGCTTTTTTCGTAAACATTGAAAAATTTATTTAAATTAAAATCTCTCGACTTTAACTCACTAGGTTTCCTTTTTTCGTAGTTTTCTATTTTATTTACTTTGATTTATTCAGTACTAATCCTTACAATATCCACATATATTTTTTACGTACGTATATTTAATTTTATAACTATGATTTTTTTTCTTAAACAATGAAAAAATCTATTAAAAATAAAGTCTATCTCAACAACATGACTTTATTTCTTTTTATTTATAAAATTATGTAAGTAATTTATAAATTTATGAAATTAATTAAAAATTAAAAAATATGTACACATATTTAATTTTACTTATATAAATCTATTTACATTAAATAATAGTATCATGTGTCCAATTAAATGCATATAATATACATATTAACTTACAAACTTTATTATTAGAAACAAGATTCTAAATACAAAATTTAATTTTGAAAATCAACGGCCCGTGTGTATACACGGGTTTAAAGTCTAGTTGTGTATATATGATAATTTAGTTGCTAAAACACTTAAAGTCTTCTCTTAAATTATTTATTAATTGAAAGTTTTATAAAAGATTGGAAGTGACTTAAAATTACGAGGAATGGGTCATATAACACATGCATAACCATAATTTGTCCCGATTTTGTTTCTTGAATTATTATTATTATTATTATTATTATTACTAGATTATAACCCGCAAGTTTTGCAGGCTACATCATAATTTTTATACAAATATTTATATTATAATTTATTTTAGTGAGTAACGTTAAGTTAACATATTTTTACTGATGACAGTACACAATTTATTTTGAATTGAAATAGATATGTTTATCTATTGATATTAGCTTTCAAGATACATTATTAAAAATTATTTATAACATTGAAATATTAATTAAAAAACTAAACAACAAAGAAGCAACACATAAAGATAAATGTTTAACATGATCAACTTAATGTGCAACATTCAAACAATCAAAATATAGAAACTTACCGGGTAAAATTTTGCCCTTTACCCAAAATAAAATAAAATATAGAAACTATAAAGTTTGCAAGTCATTGTCATCTTCAATAATAATAAGTGTTTCATATTGACCGTCATACCATCTAACTATCGTACAAAACCAATGCGTACAATTACACATACATATGATATGACAATTCAAAAAACTTAGCAAGTAGAACATATTAAATTAATTGACCGACAATTATATGACGATCAAGAAATTTTGGTGCCATCAAAGTACTCAAATCTATTTGTTATTCTTTCAGTCCAACTATAATAGTGGAAACTTACATTGATCATCATAGTAGGTGGAACCAAATTCCTTGTTAAAAATATTACTCCCTCCGTCCCAATTTGATTGTCTCATTTTGACTTTTAGAGTCTTTCTTTGACAACTTTGACCTTGAATATTTTTGTTTGTGTTATATAATACTTGATGCAAAATATATGAATGGATTGAGTTTTGAATGTATTTGCATTGGTATAATTTGCATCAAATATTATATAACACAAACAAAAATATTCAAGGTCAAAGTTGTCAAAGAAAGACTCTAAAAGTCAAAATGGGACAATCAAATTGGGACGGAGGGAGTATTAGTTAATGATTAAGAAGAAAAAATAAATCTATGTTTTTAAATGATGCAATATACTAAAAATGTGTCCATCTTACATAATAATCATGTGAATGATCATCAACAACTCTTTTCCTTCAATACCATTAAGCATTAAACGTGTTGGATATTGTAATGCATATATCATGCTATTTTAGTGATATATTAACGGTTCCCCTATATTTACTTGACAGCTATCATGGACAATCATCTACAATTATATCATGTGAATAGTTTTAAAAATAAAAATATATATAATTACCTTCGAATAGAAATAAACAAAAAATAACATGTCCGCAGTTATAATAATTACGGTAAACTGTTCTAAAGCATCCTTCACCAATCTTATTAGTAGGATCAAAATATGAGCATCAATTTGATTTGTCGAAGACCAAATAAATCGTCTGAAGTTCAAGTGTGCACAATAATGAAAACATACAATTATGAGCTAATCAAGTAGGATTATATTTATACGAATTAAAAAAAAATTAGCTGAAAAGGCGATGCAAATTATAAAGAATTTTGATTTGTTGAAGACCAAATAACCCGTATGTAGTTCAAGTGTGCCCAATACCCTTGAAAATGAAAACATACAATAGATTGAGATGACACTTTCAACCCATTTAATTATGAACTAATCAAGTTGGATTATATTTATGCAAAAAATTCAGCTGAAAAGGCGATGCGTCCCCAAATTCTTTATAAACCCACAACATCTTAAATCGTTTTTTTTATAATTATATATAATTTTATTTTTTGTTATGCTAAATTATGTGTAGATTTATGCACATAAATGTAAATTACATATTTTGGTGGGTTTTACAAATTACTAACACATGTTAAAACCACAAACCCCAAACCCCTAAACCCTGCAAAAACCTAAACCCTACTAAACACTAAACCCTAAATCCTAACTGTAACCCTAAATTAAATATACAACCAAACAATAACAAATGTGTTAATAATTTGTAAAACCTACCAAAAAGTGATAAAAAAAAACTTGTCGAAAATATACCTTGTGAGATCTTAAATCGAAGAGGAAAAAACACTGAATTTTATGGTGCAATTTTCATAATTTTTCGATTTGCCGTTTGTGAGATAATTAATTTACAAAAAAAATATTCAATATTCAATATTGCCATTAATATATCATCAATCAATAAATAGCTTATCAAACATATAATATAAGGTTATTATAGTCTTTTTATCATATTCTCTTCACTATTTAGATAGTCATATATTTAAAGACTAAATCAATGGTTCACATTCAATTTAATAACTTATTTAAAGGTTGAGATTAACCTAGACTACCTAATTTACACTCTATTATAATATATAGTGTAGATTACTCCACTCAGCAGATTTCATCTTCTTTTAGCCCTACACGCTCTGCCTTTGATATTGTCCCAACAAAAAATATATATATATATATATATTATAAATTGATAAATCGTGACTTCAAATATCAAATCATTAATTATGTGACAAATTAATTATCAAACACCTGTCAAAGAATACTAGGCAAATACTTACTATGATTGCCAATGATGTCCAGCTCAACTGGTCAGAGGCTTGGGGTCAATGATAGGAGACCTGGGAAACCCAGGTTCGATCTTTGAGACCAGCGGGTTTTACCATTAATTTGTTGTCGTGCCTTCGGGTGGACGGATTAGTGGGTTTTTCCCGGATTTGGAGTAACTTGGGGCGCTTAAGGGTTCCGTACGGCTGGATTGGGCCAGTATATGGAGACTTAGCCATTGGGTCTCCCCGTACGGAGTACCTAGGTGATTTCTGTTAGCCTTTCAAAAAAAAAAAAACTTACTATGATTATATATGGAGGCGGCATTAATTATAATTAGAAAATAGAGTTAATTAATTATATGAAAGTAAAGTAAAATGGGATTATATTGAAGATCGACATAATAATGAGGGAAGGTTTGATTTGGTTTTGTCATTCATTACGTTGTGAGCGAGCGATGGACAAACACACCCTTATCATACCTTTGAGTGACAATTAAGGTTTGTCATAAACCCCACATGACATGCATCAAACCTACTCCGATCCAGCATTTATAATTTAAGTAATTTCAAGAAATGGTTTTTTTTAAAAAAAAAAAATAATTATAATTGAAACAGAGATTTGTTTCTTGTTTTGCATGGGAATATGGTTTCGTCCAAAGCGATTTAATAACACTATAGAGTAAGTTCAAATGAGTACACCAATTTTGAGTGAGAATGAGGGAACCAATAGATTTATGTCATGTGTCACTTTATTTCATCTCCTCCACATTTTTTAAAATTAAATATCTCACAAACGGTAAGTCGAAAAATCATGAAAATTGCACCATAAAATTCAGCGTTTTCTCCTCTTCGATTTGCCGTCCCTCAAGGCATACTTTCGACAATTTTTTTTTTCTTCCATTTTTTGGTGGGTTTTACAAATTAGTAACACATGTGTTAGTGATTGGTTATACATTTAATTTGTGGTTAAGGTTAGAGTTTAGGGTTAGGGTTTAGGGTTTAGTATTTAATTTGTGGTTAAGATAAGAGTTTAGGGTTAGGGTTTAGGGTTTAGTAGGGTTTAAGGTTTAGGGTTTAGTATGAATTAGGGTTTAGAGTTTTGTAAAGCGTTTAGGGTTTAAGTATAACACCCCTCGTATTATACAGCAATATTATTTTATTAACACGGAAGCGTATATTTTAAAACATATTTAAAGACTGTACATTAGGAATAATGTACATAAACTGATTACATGTTCAGCACACCATAAGTTAAAACTGTTAAAGTTACCACACATCAACTACACTAAAACGGGGTATTATATTGTTCCAAACTTAATTTATAACGAAACATGTCAGAGTAGCACGACCAGTCAAACATTCCCTGTTTCAGGAGCGTCAAAATCCTGAAACCCACATCCCAAAACATAACCTGCAGGATGTAAAATGAGGGATTAGCACGAAGCTAAGTGAATGAATTCAGCACACACCAATTAACTTAGCTTAACTACTTATTTACACCAAACAACCGTAAACACACAATCAACAATTCAACGAATGAGGATCGGTGGTTCTGGAGAATTCCATAATAGCCGGGTGGCTCCCCAAGAACACTTATCCAGACATATCCATATGGTCAAAACGGATGAGACCGATAGCTACCAGTTATTATAATCAACCACAGGTTCTACACACAACGAATGAATCAAGACCCTGTGAAATTCATATAATAACCAACCAGCTCAACCAACCATTTCAAATCGTTGACCTCATTAACAACTGATGCCCGAAGGCCACACATAGCACGTAGGTTTATAATCAACAATATCGACTAAATAATTCAACAATTATATCTACGTTTATTTGTTGTAACCAAACAGTTACAACTAAATCAAATGTGAGTTCTAAATCCACTCATCGATACCTCTGTAGTCAACACACTCAGCTTCTAATCACTGAGTCTTTGGGGTATCTGAAACACCACAAACATACAAGTCAGTAACTTGATTCAACCGATAATATTTATGTAAATAACAACATTACACAAGTAATCACCTTACAAAAGAAGCACAAGTACTAGTGGTAATAATACCACAAAGCTTTAAACCATTCAAGTACCAAAGCTAAATCACATTTATAAATAAGGCACATGATCCGCCGGATATACCTTAGGATCCGTCGGATCACCCATTGATCCACCGGATCCAACACCAATCCGCCGGAACCTTTTAGCAAAAACTAATATTTAAGGTGCTTATTAAAAATGTAGTACCGACCACGGAAGATCCGCCGGATCAACCACTTGATCCGCCGGATCAACATAATTTGCAGACTTCCTGTTCATGCGAACTACAGTGTATCAACTTCGAATTTAAACCATCTAATTCACTAATTCAAGCTATATGACCATTGTAACATCACCAATAGCAACAATAACAACTTATAACTTTCCTACATCATCATGTAACATCAATCTTTATAAATCACATGTATGATCTCAATCATAATCACAATCATTAAAACTACTTACTTGTTTAGGATGAAGAATAAGATGATTATGATAGTAAGCTAGTTAGAATCAAGATCACAAACTCAAGATCAAGATCACAGCTTCAGTTTGATTCGAATTGGATTATAGGTTTAGTTTTTTTTTTCTTGAATTTCAAAGGAAAGATAATAACTTTCCTTATTAGGAAAGTTCTAAATATAGGTCGGCCCAACTTTTCCACCAACCCCGTATCCACTTAAAACAATACCTTTAAAAACATATTGTCTGGAACCTAAAAACCATTTACGATTCCAATTACTTTATTTTACCGTCATCTATAGTAAATTAAAGCAAACAACAATTTACTATTCACAATAGGTTATTGATATCAAGTAATTTCTAAAACCATAAAATAACAATTAGAAATAAGAATTTATCAGACCACTGTAGATGATGTTTCATTAAGGTTTGGGGTTTAGGGGTTATGGTTTAGGGTTTGAGGTTTGGGGTTTCGGGGAGAAACCCCAAACCTCAAACCCTAAACCCTAACCCCCAATCCCCAAACCCTAAACCCTAAACGTAACACTGTAACATATGTGTTAGTAAATGTGAAACCCATCAAAAAATGAAAAAAAAAATTTTTTTATCGAAAGTATGCCTTGAGGGACGGCAAATAGAAGAGGAGAAAACGCTGAATTTAATGGTGCGATTTTCATAATTTTTGGATTTGTCGTTTGTGAGATAATTGATGTTGGGGGTAAATGAGTTTTGTACATGTGGAACATTCTCTTTGTACACATGGCTTGATATCATTAGTTCCCTCATTCTCACACAATTTCCTAGTCTCATTTGAACCCTACCCTAACACTATAACATATAGAGTAATTGATTCAAACAATATGAATGAAACCTAACTAAATAGGCAGGAGCGGCCAGGGGCGGAGCTAGAAGGGGGGGCAGTCGCCCCCCTTAGAAATAAAAAATTATCGAAAAAAATAATTTTTTGTAAGGTAATTAGTAACAGTTTAGGATTTTGACCCCCTAATATGATAGAAAAAAAATAATAAAAAAATTCCCCCCCCCCCCCCCCCCCCCCCCCCTTATAAAAATTTCTAGCTCCGCCCCTGGGAGCGGCTCAAGGTCTAATGAGGCCTAAAGCGAACTTCAAATATGAGGCCTTATCTATTCTATATAATTACTATTTTCTATATAAATTCGACAAAAAATGTTCGATATAGCACGCATATTCTATTTTCTAAAATTTTAATAAATCAAATGTTAACCATTCCGTTGTAATATAGTATGTCAACTTTAATAATTAGCTACTTATTGCATTTTGATAGAAAAAATTCTTAAAATCAATCAAAACAAGTGTACATTCAAAAGATCGTCTTCACTCTTTTACTTATATAATACTACGTTTAAAACTCTGAAATGAGACCAAGCTATTGACCAGTTATAGACTTGAAGATCTACATTCTATTGGTCTTAGTTTATAACTTTATATGAAGGTATTATCGAAGTATTTTTTAGCTAGAAATAGAAAATATAACAATATCTCAAATATTTCATCCTATAACATACCAATACCTTACTAATTTTTAATTATATTGATATCATGTATGTCATGTTTACTTCTAAAAAGCGTTACGTGATATAATCAATCCACAATTTTATGTAATATTTGTAGACCACGTAGATACTTAATAGATCAATGTATTAGTTATGTCTCACTATGTAATTCAAAATAATTCATCAATTGAAATAATTGAGCTGATTATTTGAGTAATAATACGACAAATGATAAAGCAAAAAAAATGCATAGAGAATTCAATCGCGCGTGAAAACATAATGACGAGTAGAAAATTAAAAAGACGATAGCGAATGAAAAACTAAGATTGAAGCTAAAAATAAGAAAAATAGAACTTCGAAACCTTCTATCAAAATCACTTGGAACTAAGTGATAAACAATGATCTAATCAGTTTCCCCCCACATAAAATCAACATTATAACACCCCTCATTTATTAAAACAATTATAACAATAATTGTGATTCGGAAGCGTATATTTCACACATGTAACCATGCTTTACATTACCCTTTAATGTAGATAAACTTTTTCCAAACTAAATACATGACATTTCAACAACTAGGTGTTATATAATTTAAAACATTTCTTCGGTTATTAAACCAACATCAGAGTAACAGCCTGTCAAACATTCCATCAATTCCAAACACTTCCTGCCCCGCCCAATATGTCCCATCACTTATAACCTGCAGGAAGAACTGTGGTGGGGTTAGCATAACGCTAAGTGAATGAAACTATAATCTACAGTCCAACTTAGCACAACAATCTGTTTACATCAAATAACAATAAACAATCAATCAATCATCATAAGGATCGGTGGTTCTTGAGATACCTTTATACCGGTTTGGTACTCAAAGAACACTTATCAATCATCTGTATTGGCCTATACAGAATTACCGATAACCTGTTGTTAATCACACACGACCTAAATCTTTGAACCAACATTTCAAGTTCCAAGATTTCCTGTCGTCTATAATAACAACCAAGTCCAACCATCATTTCAAGTTGACCTCAGAATCTTACATACTAGCTCAAATAGCTAAGTAAGCAAACAACCAAACTAACATGGCGAGTTATCTCAAACGAAAACATTATATCAAAGTAATACTATAATTACTTGTTGTAACCAAATCATTACAACTAAATCACACTGAGGTTACAGATCCACTCACCTACTACCTCAGTCGTCCACTCAGTAGTCTAATGTCACTGAGCCTTCTGTTTATCTGAAAACACATCAGAACCACACAAGTTAATAACTTGTCTCAATATTGATATAACATCACTCAAATAGATTTACACAAACCATTCCAAACTACTTGATTCATATGAATTTATACAATCATCACAATCATCTATATTCAATCCATACTTACGTGGATTCATGTCATGATTGTCAACAACATGTTTAGTCATTACAACATGATATTTAACTCCAATGTTAACTTTCTTGATTTATCACTTAATCATGATTAATTATCATGATAATCACTTTTCAACTTTAAATCAAATAAGTTATCATTTTCTTATAATCATTTAACATAATTCATTCTATGATTATAAATACTCACTTTTAATCACCACAATTCACAATCAATTATCAACTTATAATCATTTTATCACCTTCATTCATCTTAATCATTGTTAATTAATATAATGCAATCATTAACAAGATTATTAGTCTCTAACATCAACAATTCATCAATTCTAAGTTAGAGCTTAGCTTATAATCACCATTCAAGTATCAAATAACCATTCTAACATGATTACAAGCTTTGATTTATGAATACTTAACTAAACCCTTAACTATCTATATGATCATACATCATATTCTTCATTTTTAAACTAGGGTTTAGGTTATGATCCTCATTTAAGCATCAACTATCAATTATACAAGCATTATAACCTTCAATTTCAAGTAAATCAAACTAATTCAATCAAATACTCAAAAACCCATTTCTAGGTTTATATGAGAATCAAGAATTGAGACTTACAACATGATTAGGATGATCAAGAGATGCTTAATCCAAGTTTTTGAAGCTTAAATTCGAGTTCAGGAGCTTCAATTTGATGTTAAGAATTGATTTCATGAATCAATTTAGGGATATATGTGTGTATGTATGTTCATACGTACGTATGCATATAGATATATGAGGAAGTTAATAAACCGACTCAAACATATGAGTCTATCATATAATTGGTAAATTTTCATTCCCCGTACTTATCATTGCCTGGAACTTAAAAACCATTTGTGGAGAAACATTATTTTATTTTACCGTCAACTGAATTAATTTAAAACAATCAATAATTTATTAGTCACAATAAATTATTCGACTCTTTTCCTCATTTATTTTCAAATAACAAAGGAAACCATTTTCTGACACATTAATAACAGTTCACAGTCAGAAAATATTATAATACTACTAGGTCCGAAGACTGGGTGTTACAATTCTCCCCCCCTTAAAGAGATTTCATCCTCGAAATCTGATCACACTTATCCAATCAAGTGAAATAAAATCACACATTTCGTTTTACTAATACTGTATATCTTATACACCTCTAACCACATACTTATTCATTTCTATATGCACACAAGATGTGGTTATAATTTACTTCACTTATGCATATCATCATCATGCATATCTCCATTCACACAATACCAAAGGTACCTACATATATTTAACCACTCAAACACCAAATGTGCATATATCTTATCAACTTACACACCACCAGTGTGTACCTCAATTAAATTCACACAAACACATAAGTTATGCTTTGTACTCAATTTGATTTGCTAACACAAGATGCAATATTTATCATAATATGTAGCATCTTCAACTATTTAATCACAAATACACACATCAAATGTTACTCCCGTGAGCAACTTATAAATATAGATACATGTTTTCAATTCTTTCCACATTCACATATCTAAATGTACATGTTTCTATCCTTTCCCCCTGCACAAATATTGTGCATATATCCTGTCTCTAATAAGTTTAAATAACTACTTACATGACCATTCATACATAGCCATATCACTATTTAAACATATAATCTACTTTCATCTTTATCATAACAATAGCAACAACAACAACAACAAATGGTACTGAATACCACAACATGTACCTTAGTAATAAAGGTTTAAGTTAATTCACTATTAGCAATTTAACTAACAACTTGCTAGAATTTTCAACGTTGCAACTAGTTAATCATCACTTTACTTAGGTTATATGAAATTCTTTTCTCTAAGGAATCCAACATCATATAACCATCAACACATAAAATAACCATTAAGCTTTGTGTAGAGGTCAAATTCTAGGGTAATACCATTATCACATAATCAATTAACATCTTTTCACATCAACTCGGACGCTAAATCAACATCTGTTAATACCATGCGCCATCAGCATAGGTATTTCAACAACATAAGGTGCTATCACAAGTCATTTATTCAACAATATCAACACAATATTATTCGCAATCAATTGACCTCTACTTTGCTTAAATCATCTTTTAACTATCAGTAGTTGTAATTCATTACACATACACATCACTTGTACCATAGGTACCACATTAACAACAATTTATGGTGTACTACTCTTTCATTTCAGTCAATCATTCATTGACTATTTCTCAACTACAGGTTAACATATCTTACCTGTTGTTTTAAATTACATTAACTTTATCTGGTACTTAGTAACCTTAACAACTCCATGTGAAATGGCATAATATAAATACGTTGGCCAGACGTCGTCATATTATGTCAGTCACACTTCATTCTCAGGCCACTTCATACCATCCATCTTCAAAGTTATTACTCTTTTACTCTCACATGTCTCACAAATGTGATATTCAAATTTACACACATATACAACATCTTAACAACAGGCATACAACCAAGTATTAACTTGCTACTATTTTCAACTTATCACTTTAAATGAAACTACTCACATAATCAGGTAATTATAACTCTTTTCACTATTTCATTAGCACAGATGTAATGTCCAACACAATTACATCAATCAACACTTTTATTACCTGATTCAATATCAATTACTAGCTACATCTCTTTAACATGGATGTAATATCCAACAATTACATCTATCAACATCATTTAACACTTATAGTACATTTAGTACTAAATACTTCATCAAAACTATGTGTAACATTCAACACATAATCATCAATTTATTCACCTTTAGTTGATTTACAATTGAGCATTTCATGTTCAACTATCACATAATGTATACTCATATACTTATTCTTTAGCTCCTAAAATGCTCAATTCAGTCAAGTTTAATGTTCTACATGATTCAAATACTTCATCATGTTCAACTAATTCACATATATGATCCACATAATTCCATAATCAATGTTTACTAACTCTGGTTAACAACAGTTAATTATACCAGTTACTACCCGATTTTGCATTTAATTTAACCACCTGAGAACAACTCATACACAATAACATAGGTGGACCTCTTAAAACACATTTTAATATTGCACATATACACAGGAATAATCCCTGGGCAAAAAGAAACAAAAGCCCAATACAAAACGTAAGCTAAAAGTCCGAAATAAGGTTCGAAAAACAGTAAAATGCCATTTTCGGGCCCCAAACGACCCCGAATGGCCAAAAACCGTCTAGGCTAAGGTACTTAGCTTTGATCATTGGACCATTTTCGAGTGACCGTGTAAATTTCAGCCCAATCCGAGTTCAAAGAAAATTTGTCAAATTTTCCGTCGCTAAAAACACTACTAAGGTCTTATGCACTTTTGGAATTTGCAAATTTTTTTTTTCAAATTTAGTCTTGCAAACGCGATCCGGGTCAATATAGCTGGATCGCGTTCCCCAGCACAAAACGTTCTGTAACCAATTTCAACATGCTAACGCGATCCGGATCCAGAGCCTGGATCGCGTTCCTATACATTTTTCAGACCTGTAACTTTAATGCAATTTTCCGAAATTCAAACGCACATATCTCTTAAACCGTAAAGAATTAAGGTCTGAAATTTTGCAGGCACGTTCATATGATCAAAATGCAACTTTCTATTTTTCCACTTTT
Source organism: Helichrysum umbraculigerum (assembly GCA_949592205.1). Taxonomy (NCBI): domain Eukaryota; kingdom Viridiplantae; phylum Streptophyta; class Magnoliopsida; order Asterales; family Asteraceae; genus Helichrysum; species Helichrysum umbraculigerum. The sequence continues at coordinate 167,480,952 of CATIUR010000001.1, read as the reverse complement.
TCAAAATTCACGTTTAACGAGAAAACGGACGTACGACTCATTTTAGTCCATTTTTAACCATTTTCGTTGACACGCCATATTCCAAATGGCTAGGTTTCTGGTTTCAACCCTTTGCCAACATGCTTATACATATATTTGTGACGTGTGAGCACTTTCATTACCCTCATATACTTGTTCTATCATGTTTTAACTAGTCGACCCGTTTAAGGGTCCAAATGGGCACTTTTACCAATTTCAACCATTTTGACTACCACAACACTTTCAACACATTTTGCTACTATATTTATGACTTAAAGTCACTTTGACATTCGTTATACTCAATTCACTACTTGTTTTAACCATTTATCCAATAAGTGACCTATTTGGCACTTTAACAACCCATTTGAGCTTCAACCCATATAACTACCATTTCATCACCCATTTCACATTACGTTGACTATTATAAGTCAAACTAACCTACTATCACTATTGGTGTCCTATTATACGATCAAAACACCAATTTCACATAAAATTCATTATGTTTAGGCCAATTACAACAAATTTTCAACACTGACCTTTCACAAACTTGTCAACGCATATAAAGACTCGTTGACCACTTTGACTTTCAATTTTACCACTTTTAACACCTAGATCATAATTCAACCACAATCATGATCAAGGCACAACACATAAGCATTTAGCCACATTTTCAAGTATTCTCCCGAAGGAGCAACTATACTTCAGACAACTATCACATAATGCCTTGACAAGGATTTATAATCACCTTGCATTTATCAAATCATAATCACACAATGATTTATACTTTATTTTCCTATCGTAGACACACTTTAATCCAGATAATGCAACTATTACACTTCATTCAACAATGTGTCTACACAATCCATTTCTAGTTCATTTTGAACTACTCATGATGCTAAACATCTCAACTAATATTCCTAGCATCACATTAACAAGTAATAATCACCAATGACTCATAACTGGGGAATCATATCAGTCTGACTCAATCACTTTACTACTAATCATCATTGTAAAGCAAGCAATTCCAATTAAGGTAAATCCAAGTAAGCTTATCGAGGATTACCTGATATAGCCGAATTGCCGAGAGTACCAGTCAGTACTCATGTGTTACCGTCTCTGTATTCAAAACAACAATCTCACAAGTTGTTAAGCGTTAGTACATATCACACTAACTAATTCTCATACCATAACTAATCCCACACTCATTGGAATGTTTGACTTAACACAACGATAGATTTGGGATTGAACATTACCAATGTCCAATTCACCCAAACCTATGCTCTGATACCAACTTATAACACCCCTCATTTATTAAAACAATTATAACAATAATTGTGATTCGGAAGCGTATATTTCACACATGTAACCATGCTTTACATTACCCTTTAATGTAGATAAACTTTTTCCAAACTAAATACATGACATTTCAACAACTAGGTATTATATAATTTAAAACATTTCTTCGGTTATTAAACCAACATCAGAGTAACAGCCTGTCAAACATTCCATCAATTCCAAACACTTCCTGCCCCGCCCAATATGTCCCATCACTTATAACCTGCAGGAAGAACTGTGGAGGGGTTAGCATAACGCTAAGTGAATGAAACTATAATCTACAGTCCAACTTAGCACAACAATCTGTTTACATCAAATAACAATAAACAATCAATCAATCATCATAAGGATCGGTGGTTCTTGAGATACCTTTATACCGGTTTGGTACTCAAAGAACACTTATCAATCATCTGTATTGGCCTATACAGAATTACCGATAACCTGTTGTTAATCACACACGACCTAAATCTTTGAACCAACATTTCAAGTTCCAAGATTTCCTGTCGTCTATAATAACAACCAAGTCCAACCATCATTTCAAGTTGACCTCAGAATCTTACATACTAGCTCAAACAGCTAAGTAAGCAAACAACCAAACTAACATGGCGAGTTATCTCAAACGAAAACATTATATCAAAGTAATAGTATAATTACTTGTTGTAACCAAATCATTACAACTAAATCACACTGAGGTTACAGATCCACTCACCTACTACCTCAGTCGTCCACTCAGTAGTCTAATGTCACTGAGCCTTCTGTTTATCTGAAAACACATCAGAACCACACAAGTTAATAACTTGTCTCAATATTGATATAACATCACTCAAATAGATTTACACAAACCATTCCAAACTACTTGATTCATATGAATTTATACAATCATCACAATCATCTATATTCAATCCATACTTACGTGGATTCATGTCATGATTGTCAACAACATGTTTAGTCATTACAACATGATATTTAACTCCAATGTTAACTTTCTTGATTTATCACTTAATCATGATTAATTATCATGATAATCACTTTTCAACTTTAAATCAAATAAGTTATCATTTTCTTATAATCATTTAACATAATTCATTCTATGATTATAAATACTCACTTTTAATCACCACAATTCACAATCAATTATCAACTTATAATCATTTTATCACCTTCATTCATCTTAATCATTGTTAATTAATATAATGCAATCATTAACAAGATTATTAGTCTCTAACATCAACAATTCATCAATTCTAAGTTAGAGCTTAGCTTATAATCACCATTCAAGTATCAAATAACCATTCTAACATGATTACAAGCTTTGATTTATGAATACTTAACTAAACCCTTAACTATCTATATGATCATACATCATATTCTTCATTTTTAAACTAGGATTTAGGTTATGATCCTCATTTAAGCATCAACTATCAATTATACAAGCATTATAACCTTCAATTTCAAGTAAATCAAACTAATTCAATCAAATACTCAAAAACCCATTTCTAGGTTTATATGAGAATCAAGAATTGAGACTTACAACATGATTAGGATGATCAAGAGATGCTTAATCCAAGTTTTTGAAGCTTAAATTCGAGTTCAGGAGCTTCAATTTGATGTTAAGAATTGATTTCATGAATCAATTTAGGGATATATGTGTGTATGTATGTTCATACGTACGTATGCATATAGATATATGAGGAAGTTAATAAACCGACTCAAACATATGAGTCTATCATATAATTGGTAAATTTTCATTCCCCGTACTTATCATTGCCTGGAACTTAAAAACCATTTGTGGGGAAACATTATTTTATTTTACCGTCAACTGAATTAATTTAAAACAATCAATAATTTATTAGTCACAATAAATTATTCGACTCTTTTCCTCATTTATTTTCAAATAACAAAGGAAACCATTTTCTGACACATTAATAACAGTTCACAGTCAGAAAATATTATAATACTACTAGGTCCGAAGACTGGGTGTTACAAACATATTATGTTATGACTTAAACTATTGAGGCCTTATAATGTAGTTTTGTCAAATAAAGTGGCTTAATATATTAAAGACTTGTATATTCTTTGAGGCCTTATATGGTTAAAAAATTGTTGAAAATTATTGTCGTTATCCTATATCTAATAGACAATATCAAAAATTTAGGGCCTTGCAGAATTGGGGGCCTAAAGCGGTAGATTCACTGGCTTTATGTAACACCCCGAATTTCAGGAAATTAATATCGTACGTGAATATATTTTTATTATGAAATATTATTATGTAGATAATAAGATACGAATGAAAACGTGAGTATTTTTATCAGTTCCAGACTGTAAAGTTTAAAAAGGGGATAAAATTAATACATAAATAGATAGATATGTACGTATGGTGTGATGTTTATCTCAATTCCCTTCTAAAAACCTCTGGAACCATTTCCCACATATGAAGAAAATCACAGGAGCTTCATAACCACAACAAATCCTCAAACTAATTCATGAATCAAGATTTATAGGGTTTAATTCTTCATCCTTTTCATCATCCTTAAGCTTGGTAAGTAAATTCTTCCATGGTTTTAACCTAGCTTTTGAGTTTCATGGGGTTTTAAGAAATTGAAAGTTTTAATACGAAATTAGGGTTATAACTAGATGAAATTGATGGTAGCTAATGTTATTATGTTTGTTGATAATCATATGACAAGTTGAAAGTGGGTAATTTGAATTATGAAATTAGTCTTCAAAGTGGGTTTTATGAAATTTATAGAATTAGTGATTTGTATATGAAAGTGGGTATCTAATATGTTGAATTGAGGTTAATAAGTGTTGTTATGATTATATAAACTAAGTAGAAAGTGATGAAGTAATGATTTAGTGTTCATATGTAAATTATGAGTTTATGTTAAATCTTATGAAATGATGAAGTAAAGCTTAAAAGTGAAGTTAGTAGTATTTATAAAGTATAAATATGATTATGAAATAGTGTAGTCATGAAGTATGATTAAAGTTAATGATTAATTAGTGTCTAGTTGTATGATTATGTTATTGTGAATGATATGATAGGAATTAAAGACAAGGAAAGCGTACGTGGCTATTGTTGTGGATCATCAAGTGTCGAGGTGAGTATATGGGGGCTAATTGGGTGATGGTTGTACGTGTTTCCGGATAGCTTCCGAGCAAGAGGATCGTACAATCATGTGGATGTTAATTGTGATTATGAGTTTTATTTGGTTAAGTGTTAATGTGGAAGATTTCTTGTTTCTTGTATATGTTTTATTAGCCTTGTTTCGTATACTTGTTTCATGACTTGTTTCTAAATGTGGTTTATACGATGAGGATTATGATGAAGAGTATGAATGGTCGTATGTGTTTCCGGATTGCTTCCGAGCAAGAGGATCATACGATCAAGAGAAAGATGACTTGTATCTAGCCTTGTTTCTTATCATGGTATCCATTTCAACGTGATTTGGAATCATGAGCCTTGTTTCTTAAAGTGGTATTCATTTCGACGTGATTTGATACCACCAAGCCTTGTTTCTAAAGATGCCTTGTTTCTTAGGATTCGAATCCGTTATGTGCTTGTTTCTTATGTGGTAATATGAAGATGTGGAGTAAGATTAGTGATGTGTTGATTATTGTGTTCAATGTTGATGATATGTGGTTGAAGGCTTAATTAGTTTCTTATATGCTCACTAAGCGGTGGTTGCTTACCCCATTCATGTTTCATGTTTTAGGTGGATGGTTAGTGCTTTATGGAGATAGCGTGGATATGAAGCTAGCTTTGTGGTTAGAATGCTCCATCTCTTTGAATTGTTATTTTGATTATCAATTGTGTAATTCGCCCAAGTAAATAGTTTTTGAATTAAACATGTTGGTCAAAGTGTTGTATTTGACTTTGAAAGTCAAACAAAGAATATAGAGTCTTGCGTATGTGTATACAAAGGGTATGAAGTCATTGGATTATAATTGGTGTTGCTTCGGGTCAAACATAGTGAAATGTGGTCAAGTGTCAATTGTGATTGGTTGGTCAAATGTGAAGTTGGCAAATAGTCAACATCATTGAAATAGTCAAACATGTGTGGTTTGAGTGATGTTTTGGTTGAAAAGTGGTTGATTTATGAAACGGGTCAAAATGGGTCGTGAACGTGTCTACGTGTGAAAACGAGTTAGAGTTTGATTTGAAACAAGTGGAAGTTGTGATTAGTGTTAAAATGGTATTAGAAAAGTAGTGACAAAGTGCTCAGGTTTGAAATAATGTGGTTTGTGTTTTGAAGTGTTTACAAAAAGAGTCGAAATGGTCATTAACTAGTGACACGTCCAGATTTGTCGTTTTCATGAATTTTAGAAAAGTGTAAAAATGGAAAGTTTTATATTCTCATAGGGGAGGTGAATGCAAAATTTCAGGTCCTAAATCGTAACGAGTAGAAAGTTATGCGTGTTTGAATTTGGTCAAAAATGTGAGTATGTGTTACCACTAGAACATGCTTGTTTTAGCCTAAAACAAGCTTGTTCTAGCTAAAACAAGGTTGTTTTACATACCTGTTGTCTTGTTTTGGGTCAAAATGTAAAGATGAGAATACGGTATCAAATATACAAGATGTGGGACCGAGCTGTGGGAACCGAAAAAAAAAAAAATGGTTACGTTTTTGGGGCGTTTCACTTTACCCTTGAGCCACCCCTGTAAATAGGTGTGAATATGTACGTGACGAATATTAGATCATGTTTGCACCATTTATACCAAAGGTAACCAGAAGAACCATAATGGAGATCGAGTACATGATTTTATCGAAAGATATCTATCTTGTCATATGAAGGTAATTCATTAATCAATTAACAGATTATGAGTTCAAATATTTCTTTGAAGCACATTGTATATGTATGTAGAGCACGTGGAGTGAAGAAGCCACTGCACACAGGGGTGGATCTACTTAAGGGCAAGAGGGGGCAATGGCCCCCAATGCCCAAAATATTTCTAGTGATATTTAATAGCAATTACTGAGTGTTTTCTTGAATTTGTACGAGTTGCCCCCAGCTCAAGAACGAAATGGCCCTCGGTGGCTCTGTGAAAAATTAAAAAGCTTCCAATTTTGTAAAACTTTGGAGCTTTAATGGTGAAAATATGAATTTGGGGTTTCTATTTTCTGACTGATGAGGAAGATGATCTTTAAAATAATTTATTATTACATTTTTGCTTTATACTCTTATTTTTACTTAAATTTCCAGTTTAGTCCCTACATTTAATATTTCATACCAAACTTACATTTTAATGGTTCAAGTCAAAACAATACAAATCTTATAAAAACTACTACTAGATATATATTACAATCTACAATATACTATTTTCTAAAAAAACGTTTATGATATTGCCACGGACTTTTCATAGACATATAGAAAATTTATTGAATTTGAACAAGAAATAAAAATAAATTTCTATTTTATTAATAACCAAAATCAAATATTAGAATAAAAAAATAATTTAAAAACCTTTTGTAACGTATAATTAAAGTAATATGTTTCAGGGATCTATTTAGCATGTCAGTTGGTCTCCAAAATCCACTAAATGGTTTTTTCTTGTATAATTGGTGTTTTGATTATTTGTTTGGGTTTTTCAAGTAAAAAAATGTATTTATTTCTAATCGTGGAAGTTTAATAATAAGCAACTTCCTTTGGCGGGTACAATAACCTTCCTTGATCCCTTTGGAAATTAGTCAACGTAACTAGACCCGTTTTAGCATATAATATTGTACGGCTTAATATCTAACTTATCGGCGAAATTTTGCCTCCAGTACATATATTTCCTGGATCCGCCACTGACTGCACATTTTCAATGTTTTTCATCTTTCAACCGCGGGAATATAACTCCCTTTCAGTATTGAAGGCTGTGTTAAGGGAAATGGGTTGAAGGCTCAATGGTGTGTCGATAAACATACTTTTATTTATTTATTATGTCTTCGCAATCTTGAATCTAATTGGTTTAATATACATCAAATGATGGACTCATCTTCACATTGTTTCAACATTTACCACTCCCCATAAATATAACACACGATGTTATTCATGATGTTATTGTGAATAAGATTGAATGCCTTCTTGTGTTGTATATATGTAAAGGGGTGATGATTTGTATACCACCAAAAATTATCCATACACTAATAACTGTGATTTACTGCATTATACTGTATAATATCATAAAGCAAATTTAGTGTTGTACGGATGACTCCCATAAGTAAAATGTGACATAGTTGTGCTATATGTGTGAGTCTACTTATAAAAGTTAAATATATGAAAAGCAATCTTGATTTCCATTTGATTAAAGTTAGAGAAATTTTAACTTATAATCATCTTTTGATCCAATTTTGGAAAGTTTACGTGGTCAAGTATCGGTGATAGGGTTAAATTGACTTAAAAAGGACACTTTCGGAAATCATATAATATTATCTATTATTATTTTTTTTTTATTTTTTTTATACCGAGAGAATTCAGTGAAAGCGATATTATGATGGAAATAAACCCCTTTCATCACGTCACCACCACCGCACATTCGTATCACACCCAATCACTCAATAGTACATCATCGATCCATTACAACTTCAACGTAACATTCCATGCTATTAAAGTACGTCTGATTACCTTTATCGAATTTTAGTTTTAAAACACCATTTCAATACTACATTCTTTAAGCTAAAATAATTATACATGAATCCATAACATGACGATTATAATATACTACGTACTAACATAGTGCACATTAAACAAATAAATAATGTAAACTCTCTTTCTGTCCCACCACAAGTGTTTACACTAATTTTTAAGTGTTCACACTAATTTTTTGGGTTGTCTCAAATAAGTATCCACTTCCATGTTTCAACCAATCGAAAGAGAGACTTTAGTGAGTAGATATATTATTTGATTGGTGAAAATTGTGGTAAGTGAAAAATTGTAAAAATGCGTGCAAAGTTAAAGTGGAGATTTTGATTGGAACGGAGAAGGTATTTCAAGATAATTAATTACTTTATGTTCAATTTTTATTGCCAATAAACAATATATTTAGAGTAGTAATTAATTAGGTGCATGTTTTTGCTACGAACTTTTTTTCATTAACTAATAAAGATACACTACTAATACGTCGTAATTTAAAATGAAAATGAAGATTGAAAAGTAAGTCCACGTCCACTAGTTCAGTTTCTCATTACTTTCGGCGACTGGACTAACCACGTTACATTTTAGAACCCGGTCGGACCGGAAAATATGTGTTGTGAGGCCCTCCTCTCACTTACCACCACGCGTGCCTATTTTCTTTTTTAAATCGGCACACCAAATCGCCCACTCAACACTTTCTTTCCGACCGGTCAAATTAAGATTGCCCCGTACCGCAAATCACGCCTGCCCGTGTGACACATTTTTAATATTCACTTGATAAATAATTTAATTTTACACCTTTCCATCTTAGATTCTTAGTTATATATGAAGTTTCACACTCGTACTATACACGATATGAGATGGATAATCGATACATCAACAGTGAAATAAGCAAAGTTATTAATAATTACATTACATTACAGTAATTAATATACGAAAACAAATAATCGATATACCAACACTGAAATGAACCAACTGAACATATAACGGTTTGATAAAATGTATCACACGTATTATTCTTCTTCCAAACAAGAGCTCACTCAAATCTTCGTTTTTAGAAGACACATAAATCAATAGAATGAAAGATCCTAATTAGTATATAGCTAGTAATAATACTAATACTAATATAATATTACTATTACTATATCGATAACGACTAATGTCGTTTTACAAAACTGTCATCGGTGCAAAATTTGTTGGGTGATACAAGTCACCCAACGGAACGAATAACACAACTCTTTAAAAACAACCCGTCATTAGAACATCGGCCGGTAGAAAATCACCAGTAATGTCTTGAAAGTAATCATCAACTTTTAGTATCGATGATGAAGTAACGTCTAGCATCATATCGTTACAAATACCAAAATCGTCGCCCCACAATGCATTATTATTAGCATTGTTTCCCCATATTTGATCATCGTCAAATGGTATACTTGAGAAATTATCTTCTGTCACATATTCTGAAGACGGGGCTTCGTTTTCTATATGGATCGGGTCAGGCAAGTCGAAGTCATCGATAGGAGAATATCTTAAAAACGGCGAATCATCATCATCGAACTCAGCCGGGTCGGGGTTTGGGAAATCAAATAAATTATCCAAAAATGGTACATCCACATCCAATTGATCACTTACAAAATCACCAAAATGACCGGATTCGAAATCATGAACCATTTGGCGGTCCAATCTATCTTGACCCGACCCGTTATCCGACTGACACTCGTCGGCTTCTTTAACCGCTTCAAGCCCTTCTTTCGAGTTAGTCTCGCTTTCGAACCGCAACACTGAAGTGGGTGACGGAAGGTTATTTGACTCATCACCGGACTCGTAACCGGAGGTAGACGGAACATTAATCTCCGGCGTGGTTTCTTTAGCCGGTGGGGTGACAAAATTAGTCAAAGCGTCCGGCCCACGTAGTTTAATTGCAGCATTGTCGTACACCATGGCGGCTTCTTCTGCAGTGTCATATGTACCCAACCACAACCGTACACGTCTCGCGGGGTCCCTAATTTCAGCCGCCCATTTACCCCACGGCCGTTGTCGTACTCCCCGGAACTTCCTAACACTTCCGTTCGCCGGGACCGGAGCTCCGGCAGCTTTCATTGTTTTCTGTTTAACTTGAAGCCCAGCTTCACCGTTTTTCACATTCTTTCTCCGACCACCAACAGCAGCGACAGCCGCCGCAGCTGTTTGAATATTGACCTCGTTTACATACTTCTTCACCCGCCGCCGGCCAAACAACTGGTCTTCTTCATCACTTGATGAATCAGTAGCATCAGGATCAGTCATTGATATCCTTACAACTTTGGGGAACGACGTCGCTTTACGATTTGAAGACTTCTTTGACTTGGGTGGTATTAATGGATTAAGAGCTACCATTGTTGTAACGTTTTTGTGTTGGGTGTATTTGATCGGACGTAACATTTGGTAACTATCCATTTTGTTTACTTTTTTATATATGTATATAAATTTTGTTACATACAAATGATATTAACTCAGGAAGAACGCATCCAACAGAAAGAAGTGACTTAAAGTTTGGATCTTTAGTCAGAAAGAAGCTTCACCCAGAATCAAAACACGAATCAATATTCTTTATAAAAGGTGAGAGAGCCGTAAAGAAAAAGATGAAATTTTTTCGCTAAAAAAGACGACTTCTTTTACAAAAAAATAAAATTAAAACAGATACAAATCGGGGTTTGAATGAAGTTTGATGATGTTTGTCAAGTAGCTGAATCAATGGTTGACGATGATTTATGAGTTGGGGGTATGTTTTGTTTTGTTGAGCAATCAATAAGAGAGAGAGAGAGAGTATGATGAAAAGAAGACCAAAAGAATTTGGAAGTTTGAAGTGACGAGAGAAGGGGAAATTTGAGTTTTATAGGATCCGACTACACACACAAGACCCAGTTTAGAAACATAATGAGTATTTTAATAATTCATTCATTAATTTTAATTATATTATTATTTTAATAAGGAAATTTTTTAAATATTAAAGAAGTAAAGAAAGAAAATATCTATCTTCTTATGAAGTGCAGTGAGCACCGGTAGGTCGGAATTAAAGATTCCGACGACAGACGGGGATAAAACAGGTCGCGGCATATCGATGGATGGTGACACGTAAGTGAGACAATGGTCCAATGAGTGAACTAGAAGCAATGCTGAGTCAGCACATGGGTTACCTCGTATTACGTGACCACCGGTCACGTGACACCCTGGATGCTCGCCTCCGTTAAAATCATGTCGGTCAAATTAAAATCATAACCATTTGGTTTGACCAGTTTAATTCATTCATTTCCTGTTTTTACTATAGTTAATTACTCCGTAAATCATTTCATTTATTAGCTGTAACTTTTTTGGCCTCATTGTTGGCAACAAAATTCATACCCCAACCGTACATTCTCTTCGCCATTTAATACAATTAAAATGTTTAGTTACCAAATAAATACCTTCAAAAGTTTTTTTTTTTTTTTTTTTTTTTTTTTTTTTTTTTTACAGTTTACGAAAAGTAGATGTAAATAGTAAATAATGATGATGTGTACCTGTGTAATAGAGAATTATATGTATACGGAGTTTTAGCTTTTTGAATATTAATTAAAAAAGGGAATATTAAATAACAAAAAACCAATAAATATAACTTTTAGACCGTAAAAGTATCAAAAGAAACCTTCATATTGTAGCTGTAACATTATATCTACCTATATATAGTTGATTGAAGATATTGTTTTACAATGCTTTATATTTAATTTGTTTTTATTAATTAATGAAGGCTTAATCTCTCCATACCATTTACATATACTCAACATACCATTTTTGGATTAAAAAAATAGAAAAAAGTATAGAAAAAGTACATAATGATAAGAAAGAGTGATGAGAAAAGTACAGAAAAAGTTTAGTAATAATTATGTTTAAAATAAAATATTAAAGAAACGATGAAACAAACACTAGAGTAGTTTTGTTAATTACAAATTGAGGTAGTTAAATTTGGAATTTGATTGTACAACTTTTAACAGCAACGACTAACGTGGGTAACCTCGTATCTGCTGCCATATACTCCGTATATAATTCGACCATGTACATCTCTGGGTTTAACTCTGTTTCTTTGATTTACTGTTTTCGAGATGCCTTTGCTTACCCACCAACCGATTACGGAGTAAATATTCACTAGTGGTAGTACATTTTACCTACTGCTTTTAACATGATAATTTATTTATATATGGAGTATCATTTATTTATTTATCTCTATTACACACGCAAATTAAACTGTAAAAATTTTCATTCCCAATATTACTAATAAGTTAAATTATCTATAACATTCTTTTTCAGTACCAACAAATTTGTACGCTTCTTTCAAGTTTTAACTTCCCCGTTTGTATTACTTCATTTCTTGTTTCCGTTGTAAAATTTATGATAGCAAGTCAAGTATTTGGTTTGAAAGTTAATTGGTAGCTTATTACTGGTAGTAGTTACAGTATTGTTTAAGATATCAAAATATTGTTTAAGATATCAAAATGTGGTGTTCAATTCCTAGGTTATTATGAAGAAAACATTTTTTTTTTTTTTTGAACGGCCAAATTTAATTCCCCCAATATACACCACTGCCTGGGCTCGAACCCCAGACCTCCAGGGAGGCAAGCCTCCCACCTCACTTTTACCACTTGGGTAAGAGATCATTGGCAAGAAAAATGTATTTTCTTTAAATTATTTATGTGATTTATAATTTTTACCTGTGTTTGATTTTAAATTTAATAGGTAAATGAGCCTCAGGAAATATTGTGACTATTGAAATGTTAGCTGTTTTAGATAATTTTAGGTGACGGTAAAATAAAATAATTTTCGCGCATTTGAAATTGAGGTTCCAGACAATAGATTTAGGACGGGTATAAAATTTCACTGTATTTGAGTTAGGTTAAAAGTGTTGGTCGACCTTTATTTCCTTCATTTCCTGACTTTGGTTAAAAACCTTCAAGAACACACACACACTCATAAACAAATTGCAAAAATCTGAATTTGATCATAATTGGAGCTGTGAATTTGTTGAAGCCACTGAATTCATCATCTTCTTCTTCATCTTGTTCATCTAGTTTTCTCCATTTCCATTGTAAGTATTTGTTTTGTGTTCTTGAGCTTAATTGGTGAAATTAAGTAGAAAACTTATGCATGTATGATCAATTGTACTTGAATGGATTGTAGTTACTGAAATTGACATCATCATCTTCTTGTTCTTGACTTAAATGCAAATTTCTTAGGTTTCAAGTATAAAAGTGGGTTCTTGATTTAAATTAGGTTGAATACATGATGTATGTGTGAAATTGAGGTTAGATGATGTTCCTTGTTATTGTACTATGATTAGGAACGATATTTGAGGTCAATTACTTGCAAAAATCGTGTATTACAACTGAATTGAATGAAAAAGGGGTTTTGAGTTCGAGCTGAAAAGTTGCAGGTCTGAACCTCTGTTTTAAAACGTGTGAACGCGATCCAGCTCCATCACCCGGATCGCGTTCCATAGTGAAATTTGGTTACAGAACAATTTTGTTCATTCGAACGCGATCCAGACACAGTTACCCGGATCGCGTTAGTCAGTATTTAATTGAGTCGGATTGGTTTTGTTCTTAGGAACGCGATCCAGCACCTTAACCCGGATCGCGTTCGAAAGTGAAAAACGGTAACAGAATATTTTGTGCCTGTGAACGCGATCCAGCCACCCTCACCCGGATCGCGTTTGCTAGTTATATTTTGACGAATTTGATAACTTGTGACACGAACACTAATATCTAAAGTGTATTAGATGTACCTTATGTGCACTTATTTGAATTATAAAACAACTTATTAATTTGTATTTTGATTGTGTTTACAGAGGCACCGAAGACTCAATAAAATAAGATCTTTGAGTTTGGAGACTGAAACGAGACAGGTGAGTGGACTGGTTCTCACAGTTTAATTTTGGTGTTAACAGTTAGTTACATCAATTTTAAGTTGATAGTATTGAATGAATTATTGATAAGATAATAATAGAATTATTGATAGTACTAGTTGATTTATAGATTGATTGATTTCTAGTGAATGATTTCATGATAGGTTGGAATGATAGAGGTCAATTATGTTGGGTTTAGTCGCTATAGGTTAATCTTTATGGGTTGGATGAACATTTGTTGTGAATTAGTCCATATTGATTAAAGATAGCAATAAACTATCGGTAAAATCTCTGTATTGGCCTGCAGTCGATTATTAAGTGTTCTTGGAGTGCCACCGCGGACTGAGGGGATCTCAAGAACCACCAATCCTCTGTTTGATTGTTTATTTAGATGATTGTTGTGAATTGATTGTTATACTAAGTTAGATTGTTAGACTTAGTTTACTCACTTAGCTTCGTGCTAATTCCCCACAATACTTTTGCAGGTTAACTTTTGGGTTGTTTGGGACGTGTTGATGGTTTGAAGAAATGTTTGCCAAGTTGAACTCTGATCGTTTTGTTATTACTTTGTTTTGTTAAATAACACCCAGTCGATAATTATCGTTTGTAACTATATTTAAATTTTAGAACATATGTAATGTTTTGGTTGGTGATATCGTGACATCTATGTATATATTATATATGGGATTTGCGTTTCCGAATTATAAAAAAAAAAAAAAAAAAATTGTGTCTTAAATTGTGGGGTGTTATAATTTTCTACGTCCAAAAAAAATGTTCATCGTCTTATCTTTGTTTGTTCTAAAATAGGTATTCATTTTAAACCTTGAAATGTTTTTTTGATGGTCAATATAAAACTTTAGTGGTTCATAGTCCGATGATCTTCACACTTCTAAAATTCTGTGCAAACTGATAATGAACACTTAATTTGGTATATAAAAAGGCATATATAGCATCCATTTTTTGATAGCATAAATGATTTATGACGTTGGGCGATCAAGAAGCGGAAAAAAAAAATTATATATTTTATTTTTAACTCTCAACTTTTAAAATATACACAAATAACTCCTCATGTACATTAATAGTGGAAAAGTGTATTTGCATAGTTTATTGCATAAAATATTTTCCCATAAAAAAAATATTGTTTATATAAAAAATAAATTATTCAGATAAAAGGCAGGTGATAATGCCACGGGCATTATCACTGCATCCACAGGTACCACAGGTAAATTAATGAACAATACATAAAATTTCCCTGTGTACTAATCAACCCCCAATATAAAACTTTAGTGGTTCATAGTCTGATGATCTTCGCTTTTCTTAAACTCTGTGCAAACTAATAATGGACACTTAATTTGGGACGGTTGAAATATACAGGTAGTAACTATATACTACCCGTATATAACATAAAAATAAATAAATAAATATATATATATATATATATATATATATATATATATATATATATATATATATATATATATATATATATATATATATATATATATATATATATATATATATGGAATATAAAAAGGCATATATAGCATCCATTTTTTGATAGCATAAATGATTTATGACGTTGGGCGATCAGGAAGCGGAAAAAAAAAATTATATATTTTATTTTTAACTCTCAACTTTTAAAATATACACAAATAACTCATGTACATTAATAGTGGAAAAGTGTATTTGCATAGTTTATTGCATAAAATATTTTCCCATAAAAAAATACAGTATTATTTATATAAAAAATAAATTATTCAGATAAAAGGTTTTTGGGACGGTGACAAACATAAAAAATGAGTACTTCATCGGCATTTTAGACAACAAAGTAATAATACTAATATTCAAAATCTATCTTACCCTTTTCTTATATATAAAGTTGTAAAGTAAAATTTTCCATAAAGAATAATATGCTTTGTATGTATACCATACTTTCTTTAACAAATATTCCCTCAAAACTTCTACTTTCTATAAAATGTTTTCAAAAAAGAGATCCTTCTCTCAAAACTTAAAACTGTTAATTAGTTTAAACAACCATATAAATATAATTAAGGGGAAAACGAGATATTTTCTGGTCGAGGTTCCATATGCATGTTACCAAATCTAGCTAAAAAAGGGTTAGCATTAGCATTATTTACAATAATACGGAGTAATATACTAGAGTAATAAACTATAAGGTTCGAAGTATAACTACATTCACATCATGACATGGTATATTAAACAATATAAAAAATGTTTTGGTTTAGAGATTTATAGTATATATACCATTTTGGCATATATATTTATTTATATCATTATTGCTTAATAATCCTATTTAAAAAATGCCGACGTTCGATTGAGCATGTAGTTGATGTTGTTATAAAGTCATCAGGTTGCGGCTCTATTCTTTTAGACTCAAGCTTATCTACTGATCATGTTGTTTGTTAATTTGATGGAGAGATGGAAACTGCCGAAGTTTCTCATTATTGAGGGCCGCGTTTTTATATCTTGTTTTCCATGCGTTTGTATGACTTAAAGCTTGGTATTGTTAGATCAGCTTTGTTGATCTTGGAGTTGTCTGGTTGTTAGCTTGATTGTCATATATGCGTCTGTCGTGTATATGTCCTTAACCTTTCCTACTTATTTAGTCTTAGGTTAAGGCTGAGTGGTTTCTCCCAATCCATTGTGTTGTAATCATTATTACTCCATTTGTCTCAAAACAAATGTCCACATTACTATTTATATTTATCCAAAAAAATTGTCTACTTGCAAAAAAAAAAAAAAATAACTACTAAATATCATTGAACTCCCTATTTTATTCTCTTTTATTATTTTCAAAACTGATATTTCATCAATCTATTATAATTCAAAGAAAATTTGTTTGGGGACATTCTTTTGGGACGGAAGTAGTATTATTATTTATGAATTTTGTTGGGATACTCCCCTTACCCGTTCATTAATATATATATATATATATATATATATATATATATATATATATATATATATATATATATATATATATATATATATATATATATATATATATATACACATACACGCAAAATAAACTTACATGATATGAAATATGGCCTACTACATATAAGAAAATAATATATGTACGCAAAATATAGTAGGTTAAATTAATTAATTAGCTTGTGTTATAAACTTATAATGTAAGATGGTCAAAGCCATATATATGCATGGTTGTTGAAAGCAGAAATCAAAAAATGTAATTAAACATTCTTGGAAACAATATATGAAACAACATTTGCCGTCTAATGCATAAATTGTGTCCACAAATTCGTAATTTAATTCCTCGTACGACATCATATTTGTTCCATAAAGATGATATGATGCAGGCAATGGGCAAGTCCATCTTAGTCTACGTGGCATGTAATGACTGGACAGTTGGTGCCCACATTATTTTGAAGCTTGGAAAATGTCAACCAAAATTAGACTTTGCCGTTTGAGTTTTGGTTTGTGTATCATCTTTTTGTGAAATTAAAATTAATAAAAAACAGAGAATTGAATAATAAGTTTAATAATTTGCAGCCGAAGAGGGATTTGGACTTGGCCTGTTGAGTTGTACATTGTCTTTGCATGTTTTTTACGTAAAAATTATACGCATAGTTCTTCACTTACTATACGTACATTTTTGAAATTATTGAACAATTTACCATGCACATTTTTGAGTTTTTTTTTTTTTTATATGTAATTATACACACTTTTTAAATACTGCGTGCGTAGAATAAAGTGTGTACAAATTTAATATTTGTTGTAGTGAATTATATAAACTCATGCATTGAAACCTCTTTGCCGATAGATTCATCTAAAAACATTAGGTCAAAGAACATGTCTTTTATGACCGCTACTTCAACACGATAATCAGATTGCACGATGCATTAATCCCCGAACATAATAATTTACAATGGAAGTGAATTTTCAAAATTTCATTTATTTTATTTATTTAGGTAGAATGATATATGTACGTTGATCTGTTTGTGTGTGAATTGATTAATTATATTGTGGAAGTTAAATGCAAGTTGTATTATTAGTCATAATAAATCTTGGAATTTGGCCCCATTGCCATTGAGCCAAGTGAACTCCTTAACTAAAAAATTCAAATATATGAGACAAGTAATATCAAGTACATGGAGCTCGACAAAATTGTTAACTTAATATTAAACAAAACTTGTTAGTCATTGATTTGTATTTTGTAATATGCGTTTGATGCCTTGCGATATTTTGTTATAGTAAAAGTCAAAATTATTAGTCACAGCGTCCAAGATTACATTTTTTTTTTTTTAAAGTCAATTAAATTAAGTTTTCATCAAATCCTAGATGATGCTCCTCCCTTGATTCTAGCCTTCACCACTACTGCACCTATGATCTTATACTCCCCAGTTTACGACACACATGCATAATGCATTCAAAAGCGGTACGTTGTGCTTCTAAATCGGGACTTAATTGATTTGCTATCTTAATTTGTAATTATACATCAAGCCAACATTTTTAACTTTTTGTGTCAATATATTTCTCAAAACTATTTGTACGACTAATCTCTGTATGTGCCTAAACAGTGACCACAACTATTGATATTGATCTACTTGAGACCTGGCTCAGTTGGTTGAGCATCCTTGGCATTTGCCACAGGTTGGGGGTTCGACCCCCACTCGGTACATGGAAAATCCATTGGGCCTTTGGGCTCCGTGGTGAGGAGTTTTCCCAATTGGGCTTCTTCTCGAGGGTGCATTATGGAGATGATCGGGTGGACCACTACCTGCCTAGGTCCGTCAGTGATTCAAAACTGCCTTTCAAAAAAAAAAAACTATTGATATTGATTGCAAGAATTTATCGTATATATGTACATCGGTACGGATTCGGTATGATCAAATTTTGAATTGTCAATAGCGTGAAATGTGTATAATAATAATAATAATGTTATAAAGGTTAAGATTACGATTGATTAACTATCTATGTAGTTAATAACTACCGTAGTAATCTGTGCATTTAAATACTAGTAGTACTGTATTTCAAAGTCATTTATGGAAGAAGAAATAACATTTACAAATACGATGACTTTCACTTTGTTCAAGTAAAAAGTTTTTCTCATTCCAATAAAGATTTTGTTTTGCATGTATGTTTAATAGAGCACATAAGAAGCACCTTCTTAGACCACTTAAAAGTGACAAATCAGCACACTTAAAAGTGACACATAACTAACACAACTCTATTAATAGTCTTTTCGTTATTTGAATTTATGAGACCCACATTTAGCAATATACTTTCATTTACATACATCAAACAGAAAAAATTAACCGACACACATACACACTCGTCGGGATATGGACACAACCACAATTCACGAGGCAGGTGACACGATGGTGCCAACCGTGTCACTTCGATGACGCATTGAAACGCCCCAAAAACGTAACCATTTTTTTTATACATACTCTAAAAGCACTCTCTACTGGTCCCACATCTCGTATATTTGATACCGTATTCTCATCTTTACATTCTGACCCAAAACAAGACAACAGATATGTAAAACAACCTTGTTTTAGCTAGAACAAGCTTGTTTTAGGCTAGAACAAGCCTGTTCTAGTAGTAACACAGACTCACATTTTTGACCAAATTCAAACACGCATAACTTTTTACTCGTTACGATTTAGGACCTGAAATTTTGCATGCACCTCCCCTATGAGAATATAAAACTTTCCATTTTTACACTTTTCCAAAATTCATGAAAACGACAAATCTGGACGTGTCACTAGTTAATGACCATTTCGACTCTTTT
The DNA here is from genome assembly GCA_949592205.1 of Helichrysum umbraculigerum. Lineage (NCBI taxonomy): Eukaryota > Viridiplantae > Streptophyta > Magnoliopsida > Asterales > Asteraceae > Helichrysum > Helichrysum umbraculigerum. The sequence goes on along the minus strand of CATIUR010000001.1, from coordinate 167,461,288 downwards.
TGTGAACACTTCAAAACACAAACCATATTATTTCAAACCTGAGCACTTTGCCACTACTTTTCTAATACCATTTTGACACTAATCACAACTTCCACTTGTTTCAAATCAAACTCTAACTCGTTTTCACACGTAGACACGTTCACGACCCATTTTGACCCCTTTTTGACCCGTTTCATAAATCAACCACTTTTCAACCAAAACATCACTCAAACCACACATGTTTGACTATTTCGATGCTGTTGACTATTTGCCAACTTCACATTTGACCAACCAAACACATTCGACACTAAATCACTTTTCACCACTTTGACCCAAACCAAACCAATCATATGACTTCATACTCTTGACAACCATATACACTAGACATCATAACTTGGTTTGACCTTCAAACTCAACTACTATACATTGACCAACATATTTAATTCAAAAACTCTTTGTTTGGGCGATTTACACAATTGAGCATCAAAACAACAATTCAAAAGAAAGAAGCATATTCTAACCACAAGCATGCTCCATATCCATGTCACTAGTTTCTCATAACCCTTCTATCCACATGTCGCTAGTGTAACATCAACCTACAACATAAACACTGAAACGGGTAAGCACAACTGCTTAGTGAGTACACAGGCAATCAAACAAGTAATACACATAACACTTAACACATATCAAAACAATACTTAAACACGAAATCACTGGGCCCTGAACACTGAACACTGTACAATGTGTTAACCGCAGTTAACTCTCTGATCACCTCTAAACCTTTACACATAATCATTAACCAATAACAATCAATTTACTAATCAACACATCGATAACCCCCGTATCACTCACCACAATCTCTTAAACGACGATTTCTCCATCTTGATCATCATAAGCCTCCATGTCTCTAGTCACCTATTGCATAAACACATAATCATAACGACACTTTTAGACACTAATAATTATCGACTTCAATCATATTCAATCCCTCCCCCACTTTGATTACACTTACTTTGATTTTGTAATTAACTACACTAGACTTCATCATATGATCACTTATAAGCTTTCACTAATCAAACTCTTACCACATAATATTCATCATCATAATCATACTCTATAAGTATCACTAATTTCATAATTAAACTCATTAACATAATCTTAACATAATATACATGAATCACCATGAACACTCTTTTAATAATTCATCACTTATCAACTTTACTACTTTGAATTCATGTTCTATCTTCATAATTATACTCTATTAGCATTACTAATCATGTATTTAAACTTATTTCATCATTCCATACAATTTAGCATAAACCCTAGAATTTCTTATAAACACTAAATCATGATTTCATCACTTTCAACATGTTATATGATTACCTACAAGCTTAATAACACTAATAAACAACAATTCAATCAATTTCTAGCTTCAATTTCGGATTAAAACCCTCACTTTTACAAAACCCATCAAAACTCCATGAAAGCTTAAAACCCTAGGTTAAATCACATGAGAAATCACTTACAACAAGTTAGAGATGCTCAAAGAATGATGAATTCGAATTCTTAAGGCTTGAATCAAGAGTTAGAAACTGATTTTAGGGTTTGAGAAAGCTTCCTGCGATTGTATTTCTTTTGTGTCTGTAAACTTTTGAGAGGAAATAAGATAATCCCCAATTCATACGTGCATATCTCTTAAGTCGGCCTAATTATTTTATCCCCTTTATTTCCTACAGTTTGGAACTGATAAAACCGTTTACGTTTTTCACTATATCTTGTTATTTACATAATAATATTTCATAATAAAAATATATCCAGTACGATATTAATTTCCTGAAATTTGGGGTGTTACAACTCTCCCCCATTTATTTCATTCGTGTCCTCACGAATGGCACTCTTACTACTTAGTCTTAACACTATCTCTACTCTTACACAAACACTTAATCATACTTAGAACACTTCACTTAATTCACTGGTTATACATAAACGCATACATCACTTAATTCTACTCAAGCGCATTATTACTATTCTCTAACACCAAATACATTATCAACACTAACTCTACAAGCTCTTAATCATATACTCCCTACATATTGGTTTCACATAATGAGTGAAATACATATCACTATATACAAATCTATTACTCCTACTCCCTCTATTATCTCTTCTTATCATGATATCTAACATGTAATTCACATAGTTTAAACACCTCTTCCCTCACACTCTATTCTAACAATCACATTAAATCACTTTGATATTTGATAACTCCAACAATTCTATGTGAAATAGCATAATATAACTACGGTGATTAGGCGTAGACATATTATGTTATACACACTTCCTTCTCAAGCTATCTCATATCATCGTTTTCTAATGTGATTCCCACATAAGCACATAATACACAACTCATTTAACAATTAACACACAATAATAACAATTTATCAATTAAACACATAATCAAAAACTACTTCACTACTTATATACCTTATTTGCACATACAAACTACAACATTTAGTTATTTAGCATAATCATAATCATAGCAATTCAAACAACATACAATAGTTTAAGTTTAAGCAATCCTATAATGGATCACCTAATTCTCTTAAACCATTGCTCTGATACCAACTTGAAACGCCCCAAAAACGTAACTAGTTTTTTTTTTTTTTTTATACATACTCTAAAAGCACTCTCTACTGGTCCCACATCTCGTATATTTGATACCGTATTCTCATCTTTACATTCTGACCCAAAACAAGACAACAGATATGTAAAACAACCTTGTTTTAGCAAGAACAAGCTTATTTTAGACTAGAACAAGCTTGTTTTAGGCTAGAACAAGCCTGTTCTAGTAGTAACACAGACTCACATTTTTGACCAAATTCAAACACGCATAACTTTTTACTCGTTACGATTTAGGACCTGAAATTTTGCATGCACCTCCCCTATGAGAATATAAAACTTTCCATTTTTACACTTTTCCAAAATTCATGAAAACGACAAATCTGGACGTGTCACTAGTTAATGACCATTTCGACTCTTTTTGTGAACACTTCAAAACACAAACCACATTATTTCAAACCTGAGCACTTTGCCACTACTTTTCTAATACCATTTTGACACTAATCACAACTTCCACTTGTTTCAAATCAAACTCTAACTCGTTTTCACACGTAGACACGTTCACGACCCATTTTGACCCGTTTCATAAATCAACCACTTTTCAACCAAAACATCACTCAAACCACACATGTTTGACTATTTCGATGCTGTTGACTATTTGCCAACTTCACATTTGACCAACCAATCACATTCGACACTAAATCACTTTTCACCACTTTGACCCAAACCAAACCAATCATATGACTTTATACTCTTGACAACCATATACACTAGACATCATAACTTGGTTTGACCTTCAAACTCAACTACTATACATTGACCAACATATTTAATTCAAAAACTCTTTGTTTGGGCGATTTACACAATTGAGCATCAAAACAACAATTCAAAAGAAAGAAGCATATTCTAACCACAAGCATGCTCCATATCCATGTCACTAGTTTCTCATAACCCTTCTATCCACATGTCGCTAGTGTAACATCAACCTACAACATAAACACTGAAACGGGTAAGCACAACTGCTTAGTGAGTACACAGGCAATCAAACAAGTAATACACATTACACTTAACACATATCAAAACAATACTTAAACACGAAATCACTGGGCTCTGAACACTGTACACTGTGTTAACCGCAGTTAACTCTCTGATCACCTCTAAACCTTTACACATAATCATTAACCAATAACAATCAATTTACTAATCAACACATCTTTCAACATAGTATTAAACACACACATAATAAACAAACATATAATAAACAACCTTCACGTGATTGTATGATCCTCTAGCTCGGAAGCTATCCGGAAACACATACAACTAATTCATGCACTATTCACTACATCATCACTATTTAATCCACATATGTCAACAAGTCATCTTCCACCCGATTGTGTAGCCTCTTACTCAACAGCAATCCGGATCCAACACAATCGAATCATACACTATTCTTAACCAATTCTTTTCCTTTACCTTTAAACTAGTGACTTACTCATTACTTGGCTAACATCAAACTAATGAGGGAATCACTACTTTTCTTTCCAAGTAACATTTAATCACATAACAATTAAGAATAACAAGTAATTTATTCCTGATTGTGTAAACCTCTAGCCCGCAAGCTATCCGGTACTACACAATCACATCACCTGTTTAACCCCCGTATCACTCACCACAATCTCTTAAACGACGATTTCTCCATCTTGATCATCATAAGCCTCCATGTCTCTAGTCACCTATTGCATAAACACATAATCATAACGACACTTTTAGACACTAATAATTATCGACTTCAATCATATTCAATCCCTCCCCCACTTTGATTACACTTACTTTGATTTTGTAATTAACTACACTAGACTTCATCATATGATCACTTATAAGCTTTCACTAATCAAACTCTTACCACATAATATTCATCATCATAATCATACTCTATAAGTATCACTAATTTCATAATTAAACTCATTAACATAATCTTAACATAATATACATGAATCACCATGAACACTCTTTTAATAATTCATCACTTATCAACTTTACTACTTTGAATTCATGTTCTATCTTCATAATTATACTCTATTAGCATTACTAATCATGTATTTAAACTTATTTCATCATTCCAAACAATTTAGCATAAACCCTAGAATTTCTCATAAACACTAAATCATGATTTCATCACTTTCAACATGTTATATGATTACCTACAAGCTTAATAACACTAATAAACAACAATTCAATCAATTTCTAGCTTCAATTTCGGATTAAAACCCTCACTTTTACAAAACCCATCAAAACTCCATGAAAGCTTAAAACCCTAGGTTAAATCACATGAGAAATCACTTACAACATGTTAGAGATGCTCAAAGAATGATGAATTCGAATTCTTAAGGCTTGAATCAAGAGTTAGAAACTGATTTTAGGGTTTGAGAAAGCTTCCTGCGATTGTATTTCTTTTGTGTCTGTAAACTTTTGAGAGGAAATAAGATAATCCCTAATTCATACGTGCATATCTCTTAAGTCCGCCTAATTATTTTATCCCCTTTATTTCCTACAGTTTGGAACTGATAAAACCGTTTACGTTTTTCACTATATCTCGTTATTTACATAATAATATTTCATAATAAAAATATATCCATGTACGATATTAATTTCCTGAAATTTTGGGTGTTACACGCATGTTAGTTTTAAATCGACGAAAGCTTTGGTAGTCGCCCAAGTCCAATTAAATAGCTCCAATTTTATGTATTTCGGATGAAATAAAAGTGTTTTTTTCCCCTTTGATGCATTATTATTTTTTTAAGAACGGTAAAACTTCAAACTGACACACATATTATTAACAATAATCACGAATATTTAAAGCTTACTCCCTCAAATGAGTTTTGAACCCCAGACCTATTAGTTGAAGAGCTACTCTCATAATGCTGAATAAGGGCCTTTGGTTTTGATGCAATAATATGATATGCTATTTAAAATCAATATTTTAGTAAATAGGCAAATCTTTTTGTGACAAACAAAAATAATAAGATAGACAATATAATTGAGACGGAGTAATTAACAATTTTTTTTCTTCTAAAGTTCATAGGTGATAGTCGAAGGTTTATGGGGAGGGTTATTGTAGAATCAATTTTTATGGTACTTTTTTAACTTTTAATTTCAACATATTTACACTTTTTGCAAAAAAACTATGCCAAAATAATTAAAAATTTTATCCTCTTTAATATTAAATTGTTTTGAAAAAAAAATATATGATACACAAATTAAAGTTGTGTATCACAACTTTTATGTGTCACTAAATTTTTTATGATGTGTATCACATATTTTTAAAAATTTTTATTTCATATCAAAGAGCATAAAATTCTATTACTTTTCATATACATTTTTATCAAAAAAATTATTTAATCTTAATATTAAAAAAAAAAAATTTCGCTCTTACCGTAAGAAGTGTTTCTATTTGAACATTTTCCTAAGATTTTTATTTCTATATATCACACTTTTGCAAATAAAAAAAGGAAACGATGATGACGAAAATAATAACAACAACAACAACAATAATAATAATAATAATGATGGAGAGAATATTGGTTAGAGCAATGATAAGAGATGAGAAAATCGAAGAAAGAAAAACCAAGAATTAATCCCTATGTATGCAAATATGCAATATTGAAACCAAGAATTAATCCCCATGTATTTGTAATTAATCCCTAATTAAAAAACATATAAATAATTTACTATACCCAAATAAAACTAAAAGTAAAAATAAAATCAGAAAGGCTTCAAGATCCGTTGTGAAAAGGAGGGCCAAGTTGCAGAAGGGAGCACCAACACACACACTGACTGTGAGTGGGGTTTATTATGTTATCCTCCAAGAAGACTCACCAAAGGCTTTTAATTCAGCTCGAATTTTCATGATTTTTATATTCTTTTTTACTGACTCCAATGAGCAATTACATTTACACCGGTTATAAACAATTCATCCGGTTGTACTATTTTAGGTCAAAATATGTTGTTGGTAATCTTTTTAGCAAATGGAGCACAAGCTTCTCTTTGAAGCAAGAGATGTTTGTCTCTCTTGTGTATTTTACTACAGTAATTATTGCTTGTTACCCAAGTTACCATCGAGTTGATCCCACCTAATTACAACTCCAAGATTGTTTAATCTGGACACTTTATGTGTTTTATTGAGAGACGCATTAAGGGTGTATCTTTTGATGACTTTTATATATTATTATTATCGTCTTTTTTGGTTCTTTTATCTATAACTATATATAATGCATTTTAGGTTTCTATTTTTAAAAAATTTTAAGAACAAAAATTAAGACTCAACATTTAAATATTCATAATTTTAGAAATCTAATTATTATAAATTTGTTACTATTATGGTACAATTAATACACTTTCACATTCACTAAACATAATTATTACAACAATTTAAATGAATAAATTTTAATACCATAACTAATCTATCGAAAAAGAAGACAAACAACGTAACATAACATTACCACGGCCTACTATTATTAGAGGTGGCAATTTTAGACCCATTGGTTAATTTTGGGTCAATTTGGTTAATTTTTAGGAGGGGGTGGGTTTGTTGGGTCTCCTCCTCATTTTTTGGATGAGTCTAAATGGGTTTTTCAATATAACCTCTAATTATATAACAATTAACCAACGGGTTTAGACGGGTCTAGCGGGTAATTTTTTTTTTTTTCACCTCATTTCATTTTTTTCATTTTTCACTCAAATAAAAATTTTTTTTTGGTGAACCCGATGACCCGACCCGACCCGAGACCCATTTGACCCGGACCCGTTTAGACCCATCCTTCTAAATGACTCATCTAGACCCGGACCCATTTAGACCCAAACCCATCTAGACCCGTGACCCGACCCGACCCGACCCATTCATTTTGCCACCTCTAACTATTATAAACAAATTTGATATTCCGCTACATTGCGCGGGTTTTTTGCTAGTAGAAATTAAACTACAAAGGTAAAAATTTGAACTGAAAGAAAAACTCGAGTATAAGTTGGATTCTGTCGAGTATAAGTTGGATTCTGTTGAGCAAATTATTTCTAACATTAATAACTCCCCTTAAATTTGTAATTTATTATTTTTCACATTACAACATAAAACAATACACTGTAAATAATGTGCTTGCAACCACTCCACTAATGGAGATAGCGTGTAACCGATGTGGAGTTTCACATTGTTATCCAATGGAAACGGAATGTATTACACCCGGTATCACTTTAGAAAAAAAATAACCGAAAAATAAAATCTTTCATACAACGTTGGGAGGTCAATGATGGGTCTTTAACATTGGCAACGTTGATTCATAGTTGAAAACCGTTGTCGTAGAAGTAACCACTAAGTGAAAAGATTCACATTTCTCGTGGTTATAGTTTCAAATAAACACGACTCTCAAATAGTTTTATCTTTGAAATACATTCAATAAATATATATATTTTTTATCTTAAGTTTTAGTTGAGCATACATTAACTCTAACTAAAATTTCTTAAAAGCTAGACTTTTTACATGTCAGTTTTAGGTTGATCTTTTAGACTTATTATTTTAGCCCTTTTAATTTGTAGTATACTAGATAGAAGACCCGCGACAACGCGGGCGACTCTAATTTTTTTTTTTATATATATACCATATGAGGAAACGCGATAATGTGGGCTACTACATTTGAGTTTATAAATATAACGATTAAAAAATAAATAATTCGTGAGCTAACAAATTATCCTCATTCAAACTGACAACCCGAGTTTATTAAAAACTATTCATAAAATTTAGTTGATATATTTTTAATGTATAGTAAGTATACAATACAAATAATGCAAGTACCCAATAAATCAAATACCAAAACTTTAAAAGCTTGTTGTATCATTTTAATTTCAAATTCATCTCATCATAAGACATTTATAATCCTTGTTCTTGCCAGAACTAAATAAGTTTTAAGAAATGTTCCAGTTGACGATCCAATAGGTGTATAGGTGAGTCACCTTAAAAAGCAATACATAGTAACCATGAATCAATTTTAGTTTACACAAACTTCAGTTTAGGTAGATCATACCATGAATAGTCACCTTTAGTCACCTTTAGTCAATTGATTACCTATCATAACATAATCACATAACATACACTTAGCATTAATTGGTGATTAATTTTAACTAATCATCATTACATTCTCATTACTTTCACTAGTTGATCTTTAATCAACTAAACATGATCTTTACTTAAATTCACATATCATATGAGCTATTATCATTATTAGCTCACTTTCTAACCATTTCTCTTCAATTGAACTAATTAGACCCTTAAAGTTAATTAATCCAATTCATATTGCTTTCATCTTTTTAAGTTATGATCAACATGATCACAACTATACATTAATCACATTAACCATTACTAATTAACCATCTTTAATCATCATCAAGGTTAATTAACATCATTTATCCATAATCCACCAAAACCCCATATTAGGTTTAGTGAATTTTCATCCAATTTCATTATCTTTATATGAATTAGAGTTAATACTTTCATCATCAAGCTTTACCAACACTAATTTAACATTAACTTCACTTTACTATTCATTATCATCTTCATGATCACCATGATCATCATGTTCATCATAATCACCTCGAGAACACTTAATCAATTTCATAACTTCTAGCTTAATTAGGTTAATATACATTCTTTCAAGCTCATTTAACTTCAATTAAGCAAGAACTATCATTAATTTAACATACCCAAACCCTAAATTCGGATTTGAACTTCTTACTTTCTTAAAACTCATAAAACCCATTTCTAGGGTTAAGGAAATTTAAGAATAACACTTACTTGAGGTTAGGGATAATCAATAGAAGCTTAATCATAAGTTTCTAGCTTCAATTCCATTAATTCTTGATTTCTTCTTCATTCTTTTACTTCTTGTTCTTTCTGTTTTTATTTCTTTCTTTGGTTTCATACGTACATAAGAAAACATGGATATGTATGAATATAAAACATTTGAACCGTCTCTTTTAAGTGTATTAAAATACACTCCGTGCTTATCGTTGTCTGGAACTTAAAAACCATTCTCAGTTATTACTATTTTATTTTACCTAAAATAATAATAACTTAAAAGAATTACTTTTACTTTTATCATTATAATACTTTTAGATTTTGGGGTGTTACAATTACCACTTGATTATTGATAATAGTGACATCAAGTATTGAGGTAATGGTGTAATCATAAAAGGAGTTGTTATAACTTGTTAATTTATCCTAGCTTGCCATTATTAAGTTAAATGAGTTATATGATATGAATTAATTACTAACTCATTGTTTATAATGTTCATAGATATGGAGAAGACTCAGTGACATTAGACTACTGAGTGGACGACGGAGGTGTTGGTGAGTGGACCTGTAACCTTCAGCGTAACTTAGTTGTAACAGATTTGGTTACAACGGGTAAACGTGGTTTTACTGTTTATAGATTGTTGATTGACATGTTGCCTTGATAGATATAGATTTTGTGATATCTGGCCTTCGGGCATATGTGCTTACTTGGAGGTCAACATGGTTTGGGCTTAGGGATACTATTGAGTTGCCAACACAGGTCCTTGTAGACGGTTGGTTATAGGAATACTGTGTTGTGTGGGTAAATAGTACCTAAGCTATCGATTTACCACTGTATTGGCCTGCAGTTGGTGTGAGGTTTCTTGGAGGGCCACCCGGGCATGAGGGCGGCTCAAGGACCGCCGATCCTCTTGAATTATGTGTTTACGATGCTATATGATGTAAACAATGTGTTGTGTTTATGATGCTGTTGCTGTAAACTCGTTTATTATGCTATGCTTAGTTGTAACAGATTTGCTATGCTAGGTTGCACTGTAGGCTATTAGTTCATTCACTTAGCATTGAGCTAATCCCCCACATTACCACTCCTTGCAGGATATGATTAGATTATGGGATGAGCAAGGAGCTGTTGACTAGATGGAATGTTTGACGACTCGATGTTACTCTGATATTTGATTTTATAAATCATTGTTGTCTTTCAAATTATGTAACACCCAAATGATAAATTATGTATTGAAATAGATTGACTTTATATGAGTATTATACAATGTAAAACTATTAATGTTTTGTTGGACTTTCGCTTCTGGTTAAAAAAAAAATGGTTCTGAAATTGAAGGGTGTTATAGTTATTTTCTTTTCAAACCATTACTTTATCTCACAAGATATCAGAGTTGACGCAGTAGTAGTCAAACATCCCATCCAGCATTTTCCACCTCGATCCATAAACTAACCAAAATCTGCAAAATGTTAAATATGGTGGGATTAGCTCACAGCTAAGTGAATGAAAATGATTCTAACAGTTCAATCCAGAACAACAAACCAGCTTACAACAAATAAACATTTAAACCCATGATACAAATCAAAACTAATGGTTCTTGAGTAAGCCTTCACAAGAACCCCTAAATCACCGGTATGTCATCGCAGTGATTAATCTAAATCCATAGAGTCAGAGGACCGGCGGTTCTTGGTATGCCATCACAAGAACACCTCTACCACTGGTATGCCATCACAGTGATTTTACCGATAGTTTGAAGCTATCTTCACTTACTAGGGTTCATCCATCAACGATATGTATTTGGAAACCCGCCAGCCAAACAATAGCAACAAACCCAACCAGCGTTGACCTCTGAATAACCACATAGTCACATATGCCCAATGGCCAATAATCACATATTAATCAACTCAGAATAACTATAAACAACCCAGTTCAGCAATAATAATATCAATGTAAATCAATAATTCAATTATTAATAACCAATATGTTCACCCGTTGTAACCAAACTTGATACAACTGGGTTGAACCGAGAAATACAATTACCACTCACCAAGGTTTCCAGTCTCTAAACTCAGTAGTCTTATATCACTGAGTCTTTTCCTGATCTGAGAATACAAATGAATACTGAGTCAGTAACTCATTAATAACAATGAACTTATGTTATATTTATATAACATATTTCAGTACATAATTTCCACTACTCAATATACCATATCATTTTTATACTTTAATGATGTATCTAATGAATCCACGTACTCACATCACTATTGATTCATAATAAGAATAATTATACTAGCAATAACTAGATTACAAGTATTATTCTTATTAACTTTACATATTTACTTGATATTTAACAAGTATGAAATACATATACTTAGACTATAATAAATTTACTAATATCTCATATTAGTCCTTATATTAATCATATATATATTAACCTATATTAACTTGGTACCCTTATATTATATAATGTTTAAAATGAAAACACAAGAAAATGATCACCACGTGATCTACAAAACTCATGGATTGAAGTTTGATAACCCATACTTATATTAAAATAATCACAAACTAATCTATATAATCAAATCTATTTACAAGCATTAACCTCAATTTCATTATTCAATCATAATCATAATTTTAGGTTAATAAATAAATATTTAACACTTACATGATATAAAGGAAGGAGGTAGAGATAATGGTGATAATGATTTTAACTCTTAATATGCTTCATGATTGATTTAAGAGGGAGCCATATGGACGATTATGTTCTCCCTTTTTACTGTGTGTTATGTTTGTGTTTTAGTTTAGAAAGGAAATGAAAGAAAAGAACAATCATGAAGGTGTAAGAAATCAGTCGACCCTTCCCAAAATAACCCCCCAATGATTAAATCATATACCCGTCCTAAATCTATTGTCTAGAACCCGAAAACCATTTGTAAAAATAATAACTTTTATTTTACCATCAACTATATTAATCTAAAACCACTAATATTTTATCATTCACAATAATCATTTAAAAACTTTGTAAAATGGCTATATTAATTCTAGACCCAGAATCTGGGTGTTACAAATCTACCCCCCTTAAAAAGATTTCGTCCCCGAAATCTAATCATGCCCATTTAATCCATAATCCTTATCTTATCAATCTCTATTCAATAATTCATATATAAAACATGTATTAAAACAAAGTTAAATCAAAATATACCTGTTTCGACATCCTCAATCCCAAGAGCTTCACCCACAGTCATCTGAAAAGCTCTAGCAGTTGCCGATGGTATGTTCTTTTTTTTCTGACCCACAGAAGACGACGAACCCGTGCCCGAACTTCCAGCTAAACCTGAACCCTGCCTTGTCTTATCCGGACACTGCCCTGCTCGATGTCCCTCCTTTTGACAATTCCAACATACAAACCTCGGATAAGCACAATCTCTAATGTGATGTCCAAACAATCCACATTTCCCACATCTTGCAGTCTCAGATGTACAAGGCCCGGTATGCCTCGACTTACAATCAACACACCAAGCAACCCTATTTCCTGAACCCTCAGTAACATTTACTCTTCTGTTTTGTTGGTTTCCTCTATTCCCCGAAGAGCTACTTTTAGACTGTTCAGAAATCTTTTCCTTATTTAATTTATCCCCAACCCGAATGTCACTATCCACAGATCTAGCTAAAGTAAATGCCTGAGTAAGAGTACCTGCCAATCTCACACTAGTCCGATAGTTAGGGGGCAAAGTTCCAACAAAATGTTCAATTCTGGTTCGATCATTTGGGACCCACTGTTGAACAAATCTTAACTTTTCCGAGAATTGGGTAATAAGTTCATCCATAGTCATTTGGTCAGTCAATTTCAATTCCAGAAACTCCTGTCTAATCCTTGTCATATCAAACTCTGAACAGAACTGTTTACATACCTCATTATGAAAATCAGTCCATCGAATAGAGGCTCTCTGTTGAGGTGTCAAATGTGCAGTAACGGAGTCCCACCAAGTCATAGCTGGTCCTTTCAGTAATTGCACAGCATAAGGCACCTTTAATTCATCCTCACATTGGCATACCTCAAACGTTTTTCAACATCTCTCAACCAGTCCAAAGTCACCGTAGGATTTGTACTTCCCTGAAATACCGAAGGATTACTGGACATAAAGGTTTTAAAAGAACAAACCTTTCTCTGATTCTGTGGCGGAAACAAAGGTGGCTGATAACCAAAATCTCTCTACTGAGTTGATTTAGCCTGTTGATCCTGTAAGTACTGTAATAAGTATAACACCCCTCATTTAATACAACCATATTATATTAATTACCACGGAAGCGTATTCTTTAATACATATTTCATAAAACTTTGCCATGAAATTTTCGCAAACCTTTACACAACCTGTTTAACTACTAATTCAAACATAGTTAATTTGTTTACAAACCGGGGCATTATATATTACAAAACATTATTTATAACAAACAAAATCAGAGTTGTAAGTTTCAAACATTCCCAGCATCAAAACGTCCCTTTCTGGCTACCCACATAATTAAACATAACCTACAGGAAGTAAATTGAGGGATTAGCACGAAGCTAAGTGACTGAATAATCACTACAATTCAATTTAGCTATCAATTTGTTCACAATCAATAATGCAACAAATATCGTCAAGAGGAATGGTGGTTCCTAGAGACCCTGTTCCGGGTGGCCCCATCAGAACACTTAAACCAACTGTAGGCCAACACAGTGAGTAACCGCTAACTCATTGCTAATCTTCATCAACACATGTACACAACCCTGTGTTGATCAACAATAGCAAACAAGTCCAACCAACAATCTAGTTGACCTCTGCATTTAACTATCCATTCCCAATGTTTATCAATCAACCACTCAAATGGCTTATCAATACAATTAGACAATCTATCAGTAATAATCCTATAATTACTGATTGAAATCAAACTGTTATAACCAATCAAACTGTGAGTTCAAATCTACTCACCTGATTCGTCTCAGTTACTTACTCAGCAGTCTTATCTCGCTGAGCCCTTGGATTATCTGAGAACACAAAATCAATCATAAATTAGTAATTTGTTTCCTATTAATAGTCATTATGTAAATAAACACATTACATAAGTAATCACATTGTTAATCAATTCCAAACATAAGTAATCAGACTATTAATCCAATCTAAACATACACAACAATACTATTTATATATATATATATATATATATATATATATATATATATATATATATAGCTAGGTTCATAAACTTAACTAATCATCAATTTTATTCATACAAACGCGATCCAGGCATAGAGTGGTGGGATCGCGTTCCATAGAAGAAAAGGTTCTGTGACAGATTTTCACTTGGCAACGCGATCCGGATAACATGGTTGGATCGCGTTCACAAGAAGAAAACGTTATATGATCAATTTTTCACTAGGCAACGCGATCCGGGAAAGGGTTCAGGATCGCGCTCCTACGATTTTCAGCCCGTACAGGAACCTGCAAACACACAGCTCGAACCAATTTTCTTATATCACCATTTTAGCTCAACAAATGAAGTTTGTAAACTACCAAATCACTCAAATATAAGTATATACATACACTACAACTCCATTCAAGCTTCTAATTTACATATGCTTCAATAATTTACATAATACCATTCAAAAACCAATTCTATGTATCAAGAAAACTTACAATTTCTGCAACAAACAAAGATTTAGATGATGATGATGATAATAACTTGTAAGAATCACAGCTCAAGATCACAACTCCACACTTTTGTTTTAATTTGAGGGTTTCAAAGTTTTTAAAGAGTTGAGTTCTAGATTTGCAAGAAAGTGAAAACTTTCCTATTTGGGAAAGTTAATATAAGCCGGCTCAATATTTCCACCGACCCGTATCCACTTAAAACTAGTCCCCTTTCAATCTATAGCCTGGAACCTAAAAACCATTTGCGAGAAACTTATTTTATTCTACCGTCAACTATAGTAAATTACAACAATCAACAATTTACTAGTCACAATAAGTCCTGGGACTTATTAATCTAAGTTTCGTAATAAAACATTAATATCACATAATTTCTAATAAAATTAAATATATAAATTAAAATTAGAAATGACCGGACGCAAAGAGAGGATGTTACAATAAGTCTTAATACCTCATCCTCTAACTGAAATAAATAATCCCTTCGTTATTTTCCTCTTGATTTACATGTGAAGTACCAGCCTGCCCATGATTATCAGTATGTGCTTCTGGAGGCGGAACATCATTGTTGATCGGGTTCTCATTATCTGCCATTTCTGTACTCAAACAATAAAACTCACAACTCGTTAATCGTTAGTAACTAACATACTAACCAATCAACCCCCCTTTCAATAGCTAATCCCACACACTGGAATGTTTCACTAACACCAAGAGAGATATTGTAACACCCACCTTAGTGGCCTAGTGACATATTAATAATTTCTTGATTTTAAATTGGTTATTTAATGTGAGGAAATTGTTTGTTATTAATAATAAATTCATTAGACAATGTTAGTTAAAATGGTCAAATGAATTATTGTGACAAGTGAAATATTAATTGTTTTAGATTAATATAATGGTGAAAAAAAAATATTGTTGGAATCGTAAATGGTTTTTAGGTTCCAGATAATAAATTTAGAAAGGGATTAAAAAGAAATTGGACACTGTGTCGGTTGGGAAATAGCCGACCTATTCTTTCTAATCTTCTTAGCATTCCCCAATCTTCTTTATTTTGCCTTGTACCAACTAAAAACAAACACAGTGAGATAATTATAGAGAAATCAAGAAAGGAATAGTACTTGTGAGATTGTTTGACTCATCCTCTATATTATCTTATCATCTACTCATTTAATTTGTATGTATCATTTTAATTTATTATTCGTAAACCTTGCTTTTATTTTATAGAAATTATATGGGTTTAGAATAGATGTATGAAATTAAGGTGGTATTGATAATCGAGATATTTAACTGATTATGGAACATAAGTTGGGTTCCTGTGGTTTAATTGAATTGTTCAAACTATAAACTTGATATTATTGGATAATATGGATTAGTGGTTTAAGAAGTGGAATAGAAGTTTGAAAGCTTGTCATGTAATGTTGTTATTATTACTTGATGTTCTAAGATGTTAAAAGTTATTGTATTTAACCAAATTTGGACTTTGAGTTTAAGCTTGGTGTGTTGGAAATTTGGTTTCTGTTGAGGATGAACTGCAAATTGTTGGGACGAAAGAGGGAGTTGGCGGCTCAAGTGTATGAGCCGGCTGCTCATTTAGGCTTTAAAACGCATCTTGGTTCTATTAGCGTAAAGTTTAAACGAACCGACGGTTTTGCCCTTAGAGCCTGTGGCTCGTCTGCCTGACCCGGCGGCTCGATAGCCGGAACCGGCTGCTCCCTTTTCCATTTTATGTTTTAATTTTTATAGTTTAATAAACATTCAAATGTTAATATATTAGCAATAATCCATATGTTTATGCATGATAGAACATAATTAAGAACATATTATGGATATGTAAATAATATTTGTTCTTAAGTTATGTATTGCTATACGATAGATGCTTATGAAATATGTATGTATATTAACAAAGAGATATAATTATGAACCTATTATTGTGAGGTAAATAATAATGGTTCTTGAATTATGTTTGAAAATAAGTTAGATATTTATTGGTAATGAGACCTGACTGAGAACATGTTATTGTCGTGTAAATAATATTAACTTCCATGAGTTATGTGTTGATATAAGTTGTATGGTTATAGAACTCATGGTTAACTTGTGATCTGGCCAAGTTGTAATAACTGGTAGTTGTTTAGTACTTTGATGTAAAGTATTGAGATATGATGTGATTAACTAGTTATGAATAACGCTATAACTTGATGATTTATTTACAGTTTGAGATTATTGAATTAAAAGAGTTATTTGATAAGGGACAAGATACTAACTATTTATTTAATCGTTGTGATCTCAGATATGGAGAAGACTCGGTAATATTAGACCTCTGAGTTAGCGGCTGAGGTATCGGTGAGTGGATCTATAAACCTCAGTGTAATTTAGTTGTAACAGGTTTGGTTACAACGAGTAAACATATTATTATTGATTTAGTTGCCATGATTATTATGGTTTAATAATAATACTGTTGATAGACTGTTAGGCTGATATGATACATGATGAGTATATGAATATGTGTTCACGTGATATATTGCCTTTGTGCATTGATGTATTGCCGTTGGTGATGTATGCTAAGTATAGGCAATTATAATCACAAGTTTTAAATTAAGGAAATACTAAATAATACTATCACACAATTCAGGCAAGATTGACCCGTTCATGTAATATAGCTTAATAAGTAAGTCCAAATTCGAACACAAGGAACACAAGAAACGTGATTCTTATTTATAACTAATTATCTATTTATTTCTAATTACAAATATTTACAATTATAATACAAATGAATAAAGGATCCAATTTACAATAATCTACAAGATAAGGGGGACGTTTTAGTTCCGAACGAACATATTATATTTATATTTTGATACAGATTCTAATAGATAAGTTTCAGGAACAACTTAATAATACTCAGATGGATAGAAGATTATAATTATTCAAACTATTATTTATTAAATATATTATATGTACTTATGTCTATTTGCTTTGTTGGCTATTATTACTGGTGAATTATTAATGTAGAAAATTACTTAAGGTTAAGCTAATCTTCATCATAGCAATACAATCATAAGGTTATGCAAAGTATCACTAATTAATAAGATCTATCATCAGTTTATTAATACAATTTCTAAGGTTAGGCTTGAATCACAATATTACTTTATATTAAAAGAAAATTGCATAAGGTTAAGATCAATGCAATTTTCTCTTATATTAATGAATCATTCTTCGTCTATCGCATAAGGTTAAGATCAAGACATAAACACAATCGCTTAATTTATATAAACTTAATATGGTCATCCCCGTTTAATATAAATCAGTCTAACTATGTCAAAAACAATCATCAATATATCATAATAAAAACAATTCTTGTATAATAAACATTCAATAATATAGTTCCAACATAAACATATAATTCATATAATAAACTCAATAAACATTCATTCCAATAACTATAACGAAAACCTAATTAACAAGTAATTCAAATAAACAATATCCATAAATTAACTCAATAAGGTTATTAAAGTTACAAGGATAAAGAAACCGAACCAATTGTCGAACCAGCTTCTCCTAGGGTTAAAACCCTTCAAACCCTAGCTCCTTAACCTCCAAAATCGCACCTTAAGTCGACCTTAAACCCTAATAATCGGTTTTGGTATTCTTGAATCGTATATCAAAAACCTAAACTTAAGCCTCTATTTATACTTTTTCTGGCCGACCTCCCAACCGCCGGTTGGGACCTCCAACCGCCGGTTGGATCAATTTGAATCCTGGTCCAACTCCACGTGTTTCCACCGCCTTACAACCCTAATACACCAACCGCCGGTTGGGCTTTCCAATCGCCGGTTGTACTGAATTCCAGAATATTCTTAAAAACGGGTTGGGCTTCACTTTTGGACTCTCTTAACTTCATCTACGGCTTTAACTTATTTCTTGGCCCAATTCTTCATTTTAACACTTTTAGTCTTCAATTCTTCAAGGTTTAAACTCCTTTTTCTTCATTTCTTCATTTTCTTCAGTTTCTTACAGTTTTGGATTCGTTCTTGTTCCTTTTTCTTCAATCTTTAATCAAAATACATCTCTGGAAATATTAACAAAATAAGTATCTAAAATCATATAAATGCACTAAAATGTATATAAATATAGGGATAAATTACTATAAAATATACTATCTATTTGATGCTTATCAGTTGGGCATTGTTGATTCAGAGGCAAGCATGGGGCTGGACTTGGGTTTGCTATTGTTTGGATAACACAGGATCTTAGTACAAATATTATTGTTGTAGCCTGTGTTGTTTGGGTTAATAGCACCAAGTAGTCGGTTAAACCTCTGTATTGGCCTGCAGTTGGTTTTAAAGTGTTCTTTGAGAAGGTGTTCCCTCAAGAACCACCGGTCCTGTTTGACGCCATTGTATTTGGTCAGAAGATGTGTTGTGTACATATGGTTATTTGTTGTACACAAAGTTGTTACGCTAAGATTGGACTGTTGTTTATTGATTTACTCACTTAGCATTGTGCTAATCCCCCACATAAATACTCCTTGCAGATTATGATTCGATAATGGACTGGGTGAGGAAGTGACACTAGAGTGGAATGTTTGACTACCGAGCGTTACTCTGATATTTTATTATATAAATCATTGTTATCTTTTGTTTTCATATAACACCTTAGTGGTTAAACTATGGTTTAAAACAATTGGACTTTTATGTTTATTAAATGATGTAAACTATTAATGTTTATATGGACTTGCGCTTCCGATATATTATAATTAAAGCACTGCAAAATGATGGGTGTTATAAGTTGGTATCAGAGCAACGGTTTGGGCGAATTGAATATTGAATGGTGTTCAATCCCAAATCTGAATTTTGTCAAGTCAAACATTCCAAGGTGTGGGATTTAGTAGTGGTATGAGAATTTGTTAGTGTGATATGTACTAACACTTAACAAGTTGTGAGATTGCTATTTTGAATATAGAGACGGCAGAGTATGAGTAACCGATTGGTACTCTTGACAGTTTCTATATATATTCATTGGGTTAAGCGAATCAGGTAATCCACGATAATCTTTCCTGGATTAAATTAACTTGAATTGTTTACTTGCTATGATGAGTAAGCTTGGTAGTAAAGTTAATTGAGTCAGACTGATATGATTCCCCAGTTTTGAGTCAATTGATGATTGTTATATGTTATTATATGTGGCTAGTTGCTAAGTGATCAGAGATAAGTTGGGATACATACTTTATGATGTTGATGGTGTATATGGAATTACTTGTTGGTGTGAAACAAATGTTTAGGGAATAACATGAGAAAATAGAGCTTGTGACAAGTAAAATTTAAAATTTAATGGCAATTAAGATGTGAAGATAGTAATATGATTAATATTAAATATGTGCTTGACGTTGCACAAATTGTTGTTGTGTCATTGGTGTTTGACATAGTATCATATGTTGAAATTATGATAATAGAGTAAAAAGTGTTCAGAGTTTTGAATAAATAGGGACACTAATTGATGTCAGTTGTTGAATGGATATTATATATGAATAGATACATACTAAAAGATGGTATACGTGTATGTGAGGTGACTTGCATATGTAAAGTTGATTATGTAAGTAGTAAGTTGATTCTTGATTATGTATTTGTTGTCAGTAAGTTATTAAATGGGTTCTAATTATTTTGAAACCATGATGATAGGTGGTAAGTGTTGAGTGAACATAAATTACATTAATGAATATGATATGAAGTAGCTTGAGAAAGAAATGTGAAGAACATAATCTTGCAACGCCTGATCACCGTTGTTATATTATGCTGTGTCACATGAACTTGTTGAAGCTACCAAGTATCAGGAGATTTGATGTGATTGAGGAAATTGAGTTTGAAATTGTGCTAAATTGTTTAACCGTTGCTTGCTTAGGAAACAGTTAATTGGTAGAATTGTGATATGTTAAATAATAATAATAATAATAATAAAATAAAGTGTATATAATATTTGCCCTTATGGAAGATTATGAAGGTATGTGTATACAATAATCTAATTATGTTGAAATTGTGATTATCTAAATAAATGGGTTGGATTAACCATTAGTGGGTTAGATAGTGTCAAGACGGATCACTATTGTATATATGGCTTGTATTGAGCCAAGATTGATGTATGTTGATTTTGTCTTGGTAAAGGAGTTACTAGTGTTATTTAATGTAATGATTAGAAGTCTATGTTTGAGAGTAAACATGAAATATGAAATGGTTTGTTTTGACTCAAGTTTGATGATATGTTAACTTTGAAAGCCAATCACTGAATAAAGAATTTGTGTACAGGTACATAAAGAGTATGAAATCATTTAATTATGATTGGTTTGTTTTGGGTTAAATTTGAGAAAAATAGTTAGGAGATTTTATTAATTGGTTGGTTGAAAGTGAAGTTGACAAATAGTCAACGACATTGAAATAGTCAAACACAAGTGAAATCTAATAGTGCTTTGTGTGGAATGTGGTTGAATTCCCAAATTGATCAAATTGTGTTGAAATGGGTCATTCAAGATCCAAAAGAGTTAAATAAAGTTGTCAAAGGTTATGGAACCTTGGTTAACTAAGATTGAAAGGTCATTAAGTATAATTGAGTACTCAGTTACGTAATACTTGAAATTAGAATTGAATATATGTTAAGGAACTATACAAATGTGAAGTTATTATATTTTATGACTTCGATAATTTTGTTGAAAAGTGTTAAGAATAATTAAATCACGTTGATTATGGTCGTGATAAGACAATCTTACCAGTGTATGAGGCTAATGATAATTAGCTATGATTGGGTAAGAACGTGAGAAGATAATTAAATGAAAGTTGTTGTTGATACCTATAAGGGTTAATTGGTACCTCACGGTGAGTTACCAAGGTATTGAAAGAATTGAATGGATTCTTTTGTTGATTGTTGCTTGTATAGAACTTAGTATGCGATAAAGTGACAAATTGGGATATTGGTCCAAATAGTTGCTGACATGTAATTGCTACTTGAAATTTGGTTTGGAAACTTGATGTGTGTAAAGTTGTATGGGTCTGAGTGTCTGCTGGGGAGCAAGGGTAAACCTTGTAACCGGCGGATAGTGGCTGTTTTCAGCAAACTTTTATTGTAAGTTTAAATTGAATTATTTCAGTCATATACGACTTGATATCTATATAAATGAGATATAGAGCTGTTGATTTGTAATTGTTTCCATTACCTGTTGGTATGGATATGTGATTGTTAGTTGTGATGTAAAAGGCTTGTTAAAGGCTTTAACAGCGTGAATAGCCTATTATATATAAAATTTAAATGGAATTGATAAGTATGTGTCCATTTTAGAAAGTTGCGTGAAAGTATGTATGTTGTATACATGATAACAGACTGATATGATAAATTTTAACTAGGAAGAGTTAAAAGGTGAAGTAAGCCATGTGGAAGTCAGTTAAATATAATTAACTCGATGTTGATACTGTTGAGTATGTGCTTGAGAATAGCATATTATGATATTGTGATGCTTGTGTTGAAGTATCATAGTACTGATTGATGCAGACTTAGCAGCTATATCGATAGGATTTAGTGCTGACTGATTATGTGGTTAAGGTTGTAAAATTTCAAATTACTTGTGAGTAAGAAGTTGATATGACCAAGTAGTGGCTTGAAATTATAAAGTTGAATTGAGTTAACTGGTTACAGAAAAGATTGTTGATATTTTACCAATTTAAGTGAAAATTGAATACTAACGTGATTGCTAGTTATGAATTGAATCTAATTATTCGTCGTTGATATGTGCGCGGTCGTTTTATAACCATTGTTGTTGTTATAGTCGTTGTTTGTTGTTGGTAGTGTTGTTAAAAGAGATAAGCAGTTATAATAGTTGAAGATTTTGGCATGTCGCTAGTTTCTGATTGTAAGACTATTATAAGGGAATGTTTATGTGCGAGAATTAGGGTTTGTGCATAGTATATGTGCTTGGGTAAAGACACAAGCATGTAAATTGGGTTATGTGCACGTGAAACGAATTGAGATATATAATTGATATTATATGTTGTTCAAGAGAGTAAGGTATGGAACTTTTGGATTAAAATATATGAATATATTAACCTAGATTAGTTAAATGTGATTAGATTTCGAGGACGAAATCTCTTTAAGGGGGGAAGATTTGTAACACCCACCTTAGTGGCCTAGTGACATATTAATAATTTCTTGATTTTAAATTGGTTATTTAATGTGAGGAAATTGTTTGTTATTATTAATAAATTCATTAGACAATGTTAGTTAAAATGGTCAAATGAATTATTGTGACAAGTGAAATATTAATTGTTTTAGATTAATATAATGGTGAAAAAAAAATATTGTTGGAATCGTAAATGGTTTTTAGGTTCCAGACAATAAATTTAGAAAGGGATTAAAAAGAAATTGGACATTGTGTCGGTTGGGAAATAGCCGACCTATTCTTTCTAATCTTCTTAACATTCCCCAATCTTCTTTATTTTGCCTTGTACCAACTAAAAACAAACATAGTGAGATAATTAGAGAGATATCAAGAAAGGAATAGTACTTGTGAGATTGTTTGACTCATCCTCTATATTATCTTATCATCTCCTCATTTAATTTGTAAGTATCATTTTAATTTATTATTCGTAAACCTTGCTTTTATTTTATAGAAATTATATGGGTTTAGAATAGATGTATGAAATTAAGGTGGTATTGATAATCGAGATATTTAACTGATTATGGAACATAAGTTGGGTTCCTGTGGTTTAATTGAATTGTTCAAACTATAAACTTGATATTATTGGATAATATGGATTAGTGGTTTAAGAAGTGGAATAGAAGTTTAAAAGCTTGTCATGTAATGTTGTTATTATTACTTGATGTTCTTAGATGTTAAAAGTTATTGTATTTAACCGAATTTGGACTTTGAGTTTGAGCTTGGTGTATTGGAAATTTGGTTTCTGTTGAGGATGAACTGCAAATTGTTGGGACGAAAGAGGGAGTTGGCGGCTCAAGTGTATGATCCGGCTGCTCATTTAGGCTTTAAAACGCATCTTGGTTCTATTAGCGTAAAGTTTAAACGAACCGGCGGTTTTGCCCTTGGAGCCGGTGGCTCGTCTACCTGACCCGGCGGCTCGATAGCCGGAACCTGCTGCTCCCTTTTCTATTTTATGTTTTGATTTTTCTAGTTTAATAAACATTCAAATGTTAATATATTAGCAATAATACATATGTTTATGCATGATAGAACATAATTAAGAACATATTATGGATATGTAAATAATATTTGTTCTTAAGTTTTGTATTGCTATACGATAGATGCTTATGAAATATGTATGTATATTAACAAAGAGATATAATTATGAACCTATTATTGTGAGGTAAATAATAATGGTTCTTGAATTATGTTTGAAAATAAGTTAGATATTTATTGGTAATGAGACCTGACTGAGAACATGTTATTGTCATGTAAATAATATTAACTTCCATGAGTTATGTGTTGATATAAGTTGTATGGTTATAGAACTCATGGTTAACTTGTGATCTGGCCAAGTTGTAATAACTGGTAGTTGTTTAGTACTTTGATGTAAAGTATTGAGATATGATGTGATTAACTAGTTATGAATAACGCTATAACTTGATGATTTATTTACAGTTTGAGATTATTGAATTAAAAGAGTTATATGATAAGGGACAAGATACTAACTCTTTATTTAATTGTTGTGATCTCAGATATGGAGAAGACTCGGTAATATTAGACCTCTGAGTTAGCGGCTGAGGTATCGGTGAGTGGATCTATAAACCTCAGTGTAATTTAGTTGTAACAGGTTTGGTTACAACGAGTAAACATATTATTATTGATTTAGTTGCCATGCTTATTATGGTTTAATAATAATACCGTTGATAGACTGTTAGGCTGATATGATACATGATGAGTATATGAATATGTGGTCACGTGATATATTGCCTTTGTGCATTGATGTATTGCCGTTGGGCATTGTTGATTCAGAGGCCAGCATGGGGTTGGGCTTGGGTTTGCTATTGTTTGGATAACACAGGGTCTTAGTACAAATATTATTGTCGTAGCCTGTGTTGTTTGTGTTAATAGCACCAAGTAGTCGGTTAAACCTCTGTATTGGTCTGCAGTTGGTTTTAAAGTGTTCTTTGAGAAGGTGTTCCCTCAAGAACCACCGGTCCTCTTTGACGCCAGTGTATTTGATAAGAAGATGTGTTGTGTACATATGGTTATTTGTTATACACAAAGTTGTTACGCTAATATTGGACTGTTATTTATTGATTTACTCACTTAGCGTTGTGTTAATCCCCCACATAAATACTCCTTGCAGATTATGATTCGATAATGGACTGGGCGAGGAAGTGACACTGGAGTGTAATGTTTGACTACCGAGCGTTACTCTGATATTTTATTATATAAATCATTGTTATCTTTTATTTTCATATAACACCCTAGTGTTTAAAATATGGTTTAAAAGAATTGGACTTTTATGTTTATTAAATGATGTAAACTATTAATGTTTATATGGACTTGCGCTTCCGATATATTATAATTAAAGCACTGCAAAATGAGGGGTGTTATAGATATCTAAGACCACTCCTAGCGGGACTCGTCGGTGGCCGTCGGTTCAAACCGACGAGACCGACATAGATGGCACGGACTCGTCGGTTTGACCGTCGGTTCCGGCCCTTCGGTTTGGCGACGAGAGGTGACGGTGAGGAGTGGGCTCCACTTGTTTTTTTTTTTAAAAACTAGCCGTTTGAAAAATAAAAAAAATAATAATAAATTTTCCAACGGTTGGGAAGAAAGCCGTTGGTTTTTTTAATTTTTATTTTTTTTAAATTTTAAAAAATCCAACTTTTCAACTATAAATATACCTCCCATTTTCTAAACAATTCACACCAAAGTCAATACAAATTCCATCTACTCTCTAATTTTATACATTTTACCACTTTCACATATTTATAAAATGTTTTCCGATACCGATCACGAAGATTTGCAAGCGCTTAATGACATTTTTGATCCGGAGTACGCGATGAATGTTATTAACGCCATATCCTCCGAATCGTCCGACGACAACGAAGAAATAATTCCGATCCCGAGAGCTCCACGTCGATACTTTCCGAGAAATCGCGAAGCAATGGGGCAACGTTTGTTTCTGGACTACTTAGACGAGCCAACATTTCCGACGGATGTATTTCGACGCCGGTATCGGATGAGTAAGCCATTATTTATCAGTATATGTCAACGTATTATATCATACTCTCAAGAACCGGTCCCGGAATATTTTCGGTACTTTCATCAACGTTTAGATTGTACCGGTAGACCCGGTTTCAATGTTTTTCAAAAATGCACTTCCGCCGTACGTCAATTGGCATATGGTTGTGCGGCGGATGCGTTTGACGAATACTTGCATATGGGTGAAAAAACCTCATATTTGTGTTTGGATAATTTTTGCAAATGCATTTTCATTTATACTCTACGGAGTATTTAAGGAAACCCACTGAACAAGATGTTATTCGTTTGCATCAACGACATGCCGAGTTGCATGGTTTTCCTGGTATGCTCGGCAGCTTAGATTGTATGCATTGGCCGTGGAAAAATTGTCTAGTTGCATGGCAGGGTAAATACACCAGAGGTGATTAGGGACGTTCCACAATCATGCTCGAGGCGGTTGCCTCTTATGATTTGTGGATTTGGCATGCTTTTTTCGAACCGGCAGGGTCGTGCAACGACGTTAATGTACTTAATCAATCGGATTTGTTCTCCGATTTGATGCAAGATAGAGCTCCACAGGTTAACTTCACTATTGCCGGACAACAATTCACCAGAGGGTATTATCTAGCGGATGGGATATATACAGAGTGGGCGACTATCGTAAAGTCGTTTAGGCATCCACTAACTGCAACCGAAAATCGTTTCAAGAGATACCAAGAATCCGCAAGGAAAGATGTGGAACGAGCATTCGGAGTGCTTCAAGGTAGGTGGCAAATCATCAAGAACCCGGCTAGGCCATATAGCACGAACAAGATCAAAAGAATCATGTATGCTTGTATCATTCTGCATAACATGATAACTGAGGACAACGGGAGAAATATTTGTCAACTAGAAGAAGATTACCCCTCTGATCCGTCAAACAGGCCAAGAAAAACGTGGGAAGAAAGAGTTGAAACTTCATTGCGGATGGACAAGGAATTACGCGATCGGGACGTTCATCATTATAACACCCCTCATATTATAGTTATTTAATTACAATATATCGGAAGCGTCTGTCCAAATTAAACATTAATACTTCACTTGATTTAATGATCACAAAAATCCAACTTATTTAAAACATACTTTATCATATAAAACTAATTTATAAAATCAGATATCAGAGTGGAGCTCGGTAGTCAAACATTCTTCAGTCCATTCCCTGCTAAGTCCAAATCATTTCAAGACCTGTAAATGATAAATAGTGGGATTAGCACAAAGCTAAGTGAGTCAACCTGTCACTATCAGTACAACTTAGCATAACAATACTGATTATCACAAAGATCACATAGACACTGACACAACGTCACCAAGAGGATCGGTGGTCCTTGTGACGTCGCATAGACCCGGGAGACGCACCAAGCAACACTTATAACCAACTGCAGGCCAATACAGTGGTATTACCGATAACTGTTTGCTACCTTTAGTCAATATGTGTTCCATTCACAACACATGTTCACAAATCTCACATTGACTAACCTGTAGCAACCCAGTCCAACAATAGTTGACCTCCGAATCACCAAATGCTCAAAGGCAACACATCACTTATTACACGTGTATTTCAACAGTCAACAATCACAATCAACAATCACAATAACACTATGTTCACCTGTTGTAACCAATTATGTTACAACTAAATCACACTGAGAGTACGAGTCCACTCACCGATACCTCAGCCACAAGCTCAGGAGTTTAATATTACTGAGCCTTCTCCGTATCTGAGAATACAATTAAATAATGAGTTAGTAACTCGTCCCATAACATATAGCTCATTTCATAATTAAATAACATATCTCAAAAGTATGGCATCAACTCACACTAATAACCAAGTTATAACAAGTCAACTTATCATAATCATTTACTCAATTATCTAGCTCCAAATCATCATTATAACATATTTACCTAAACAAGTAATCCCTGAGGTCTAAGAAAACAAAAGTCCAATTCGGAATGAAATCAGAAAGTCCTGAAATGAAGTCCACAAACCGAAAAATGCCATTTTCGGCCCCTAAACGACCCCGAATGGCCTAAAACCGCCTAGGCTCAGAGCATTGATCGTTGGGCCGTTTCCGAGTGACCATGCGAATTTCAGCCCAATCCGAGTTTACTAAAATTCTATCAAATTTTTCGTCGCTAAAAACACACCTTAACAGTTATGCACTTTTGGAATTTGCAAAACTCAAAAACGGAAAACAGAATTCTGATCAGTTTGAAATCGCGTCGCCAACTACCCTTAATCGCGTTGCTACACCTAGAGAATCGCGTCGCGATTGACCACAAATCGCGTCGCGTTTAATACTCAAAATCACGTGTCGATATTAACTGGATCGCGTCGCGAAATTACTACAATCGCGTCGCGACCTGGACATTTCCAGCAACCCTACGAACTGATCAAAAACCCAGCTCCAACAATCCGATTCAAACTCAATTTTTAACATTAAACTTAGTTCTAATCGATTATATACAACGATATAACATCTTCTAACACTAGTAGCATCACATATCATCATCTGAATCATTAATTTCACTTAATCCTAATGATTTCAATCAATTTCATATAAACACTTACATCTTACTCAAGAACAATCTGATGAGGATGATAGAAATCTGTAATTGATGTTGTATTAAACACAGAAGCAAGCTTCAATCTTTCCTCTCAATTTCACTTTTCAATTTCTATGTATATGTGTGTGTTTATCAAGTTTCATCAGGAAGGAAATAAAAAAAGAACAGGGAAAATAAAGAAAACAAAGGTCGGCTCCTCAAACCGACTTCAATTATACGGGTCTAATTTAATACCCCTTCTCAACCTATTGTCTGAAACCCGAAAACCATTTGCGAGACCAAACATTTTATTGTTCCGTCAACTATATTAATTTAAAACAATTAATATTTCACTAACCACAATAAGTCCTGAAACTTATTTCCTAGTTATTTTCAAATAATCCAAACAATATTCTTTCCAAACACATTAAGTATTATTTTAAAATCAGGAAATAATATAAAACAACCAGGTCCGATTTACGGATGTTACAATCATCAACTCCGCAACGGGCTAATCGAACACATTGTGCAACTACCACCAAATTTCCGTATACGTTAAAATGTTGCACTTTTATTATGTAACGTTTAGTTTTTAATTATTGTACTTTTTTAATTTTTAGGATTTGTAGTTTTTTATTTAAAAATTAATGTATTTTTAATTTTTAGGAAATTTGTAATTTTTATATTTTTAATGAAGTGTGTTTTTATTTAAAATGTTGTGTTTATTTGAATTATTAAATTTAAATTGATTAATTAATTATGCAGCGGGTCCCAGAAAATGAAGTGACGGACCATTGATGGGAGTGGTCAGTCAGTTTCAGTCAGTTTGGAGAAAAAGCTGACGTGGCTCAGTCACTTTCAGTCAGTTTCTATCACTGATGGGAGAGGTCTAATTGGGCACTTTCTGGTTCCTGAGCCACCTCCAAGTCTCCAACCAATGTATGTGCATTTGTAAGTTTAGGTTAAAAATTGTAAGGTTTTTATTTATAAAATCTTTTAAATAACTAATGATTCCGGTGTTTGATCATTTGTTGGAGATAAATATCAATCAAACTATTTCATCACGAAATTAATGGTTGAACGTTTGTTTTTCTTATTGATTTATCATTATTATTATTATTATACCGATGCCTTAAAAAAAAGGAATGGTTAAACATTCTTGTCTCCGGCAACGACTACGTACTGACAATGCTAGTTTCATTGCCTTCTGAAAAAAGAAAAACGAAAAATTAACACTGTTGAATGCGTTTTTAGCCGAACTAGTAAACTTCAAATAATCAAATATAATTAAATTAAATTAAATTAAATGAATTATATACGAGTATATATGTTTCAGATAATAAACACATCCAATTAATTCAATATCACGTGAGAGCTTTTATTTATGGTAAAATGCTTCGCAAATATATAGTTTCACCAAAAAGTGTAAGAAAATGGTATGCTATATGTGGTTTAATTAGTAGACTAGAAGCAATAGTAATAGTTTGAGTAAATTCCATAAATGATCGTGTGGTTTACATTGATTTACGAAAATAGTCTCTGTATTATTTTTTCAACGTTTTCGATCCAATAAGTTTGGTTTTGCTTGCAAATGGTCCCTTAAGGGACCATTTGCGAGCAATTCCAAAGTTAGACGGAGGGACTATTTGCGAGCAAAAATCCAAAGTTAACGGACCATTTGTGAAAAAATCCAAAGTTATTGGACCGAAAATGTTGAAAAAAGAGTATAGGGACTGTTTTCGTAAATCAATATAAACCACAGGGACCATTTATGAAATTTACTCCAGTAGTTTACTAGTAGAGAAATGATATGTTCACATAAATTTTACAAATAGTTATTCACAAAATGATGTGGACCAATGAATTGAAGGAAGAGAACGATGAGTAGGAAGTTACAAATGAATTTGATTGTTGGATGATATGTGCCATGTCATTTTGTGAAACTTATTTTGTAAAAGTTACGTGGATGTAGCATATCTCCCAGTAGTAACAGGTTTCGTGGGGGTGACCGTAATCTTGAGAAAACGACTCTCGGGCAGCCGGGTAAAATAGCCGTGACGGAGTTTTGTCTGTTGACCTAACGACATTACATGACCTGGTCGTCCAGGGCTCATGTGGGGTCCCTATTTATTATTTTTTTTAAAGAAAAAAAAGAAAAAAAACTTTTCAGACGTTTAGCCGGTTACCGGCGCCGTTCACGGTCATCACGGCCATACAAGTCCACCTTGCACGTGTTCCCACTTCCACGTGGGTTTGACGTGTACACATATATTTCCCTCCCGGCCATTAAATGTTCATAAGATTTTGCCATTTTGGTCATATTAATTGTACGTACTAGTTATTAATTTTAATTTTTATAGAGATCGTTCAAAAATCATTAACTTACCATATAATTAGAAATCCAGATCAAATATTAGTTTAAGTCAACTCGCAAAATATGATTATTAAATGGAGTAAATGGGTTCCGGGCAAAGTTAATCTCTTCTTTTGACGAGCGGAAATGGAACGTATCCCTACCAAAGTTGCATTGGCTAGAAGACACATCCAGGTTACATTCATCCTTTGCCCTTTATGCAATAAATTTGAAGAAACTAATGAGCATCTTTTAATTTCTTATGAATTAGCTAACATGTTATGAGACTTCATAAGCTCTTGGTGCAAAATAATTCATATCTTTGCTTTTACTATATACGCGATTTTTACTGTTATTGGAATATCTGTTTTAGTAGCCTCGCTGTCAAGATCCGGAGTTATGGTGTTTGAGTAATAGGGGTGTGTTCTTGGTGTATGTAAGTTGTACTTTTGTGGCTATCTAGCAACTTGCTAGTAGTCTATCTATATATTGCTGCCTTCCAAAAAAATTGATTTCGGTGTTTTAATCACCATTATCTTTTTCTAAACGTTAACACGAATACCACTAACATTACAAGTGGATTTGTATAAATATATGAGTTTTTTTATTTATTTATTATCATTATATTCTAAACAATAAAATAAAATAATTGACTAATGCATTTACCTTCTTTGATAAGCATAAACATACGATATCAACTAAAATACAATTATATGTGCTTCACGTACCTTTTGTGTTTATATACTTCTATTCTAAGATGTTTGCACATTGATAATGTCTTATATGCAACAACGTACGACCGTTTTTCTAAAAGTGAATTCCACATATTCACAAAGGTCGGCCATTTTATTCCAACTAATTCATGTACTCGTATTATAGAAATATATTCGATTAATTAATATCTAGAGTAAGGTTCAAATGAGTACACCAATTTTGAGTGAGAATGAGGGAACCAACAGATTTCTGCCATGTGTCACTTTATTCTCTCTCATCCACATTTTTAAAAATTAAATATCTCACAAACGGTAAGTCGAAAAATCATGAAAATTGCACCATAAAATTCAGCGTTTTCTCCTCTTCGATTTGCCGTCCCTCAAGGCATACTTTTGACAACTTTTTTTTTCTCATTTTTTGGTGGGTTTCACAAATTAGTAACACATGTGTTAGTGATTAGTTGTACATTTAATTTGTGATTAAGGTTAGGGTTTAGGGTTGGGTATGGTTTATGGTTTAGGGTTTATAAGGGTTTAGGGTTTAGAAGGGGTTCAAGGTTTAGGGTTTAGAAAGATTTTGGGTTTAGCGTTTTGTAAAGCGTTTAGGGTTTAGGGTTTGGGGTTTAGGGGTTAGGGTTTAGGGTTTGAGGTTTGGGGTTTTGAGGGTTTAGGGTTTGGGGTTTAGGGGTTAGGGTTTAGGGTTTGAGGTTTGGGGTTTCGGGGAGAAACCCCAAACCTCAAACCCTAAACCCTAACCCCTAAACCCCAAACCCTAAACCCTAAACGCAACACTTTAACACATGTGTTAGTAAATGTGAAACCCACCAAAAAAATGAAAAAAAAAAAAACTTTTTGAAAGTAGTTCTTGATGGACGGCAAATCGAAGAGGAGAAAACGACGAATTTAATGGTGCAATTTTCATAATTTTTCGATTTGTCGTTTGTGAGATAATTGATGTTGGGGGTAAATGGGTTTTGTACATGTGAAACATTCTCTTTGTACACATGGCTTGATATCATTGGTTCCCTCATTCTCACACAAATTCCTATTCTCATTTGAACCCTACCCTTAATATCTAATATGTAATTTAATAAGAACGTGCTTTAATAAAAATAAAGCAGCTTTTTTTTTTTTTTTGGGACAACAGGAAACTTTCATTGGTTTTTAGCTAGGCATCCAACCATATTGTTACGTTGATGTACATATATGATACTAAGATCGTTGTATCTATCTAGTATTATAGTATTGAATACTTTGTGGTGCATTTAATTACAACTACAACAAAAGTGTCAATTTTTCACGTTTTTTTTTCCACGCTTTTATAAAGTGTTAACTTATTTGCTAAGTTATTCACACTTATAAGTGTGTACAAAATGTCCACGCTTTTAAGTATGAACAAATTGAACTAATAATAATATATATCACAATGTTAACGCTTACAAGCGTGAAAAATGTTAGATTTGCAACACTTTAAAGCGTGAAAATTATTTCTTAACACCCAAATTCTTCACGCTTAAGAAGCGTGAACAAATTGAGTGTTAGCAATAATCTTCACGCTTTTAGGTGTGGACTTTGTTCAATTTTTTCATACTTATAAGTGTGAACATTATAATTAGTTCAATTTCTTCACGTTTAAAAGCGTGAACATTTTGTACACACTTATAAGTGTGAATAACTTAGCAAATAAGTTAACACTTTATAAAAGTGTGAAGAAAAAAGCGTGGAGAATTGACACTTTTTTTGTAGTGTATTGAATAATGTTTTATTTTAGAAGAATCTACACTCTACACTATATATTATAATAGAGTGTAAATTAGGTAGTCTAAATTAATCTCAACCCTTAAATGAGTTATTAAATTAAATGTGAACCATTGATTTAGTCTTTAAAATATGACTACCTAAATAGTGAAGAGATTATAATAAAAAGACTATAATAACCTTATATTATATTTTTGGTAAGCTATTTATTGATTGGTGATATATTAATGGCAATATTGAATATTTAATATTTTTTTGTAAATTAATTATCTCACAAACGGGAAATAGAAAAATTATGAAAATTGCACCATAAAATTCAGTGTTTTTTCCTCTTCGATTTAAGATCTCACAAGGTATATTTTTGATGAGATTTTTTTCCTCACTTTTTGGTAGGTTTTACAAATTATTAACACATGTATTATTGTTTGGTTGTATATTCAATTTAGGGTTACAGTTAGGATTTAGGGTTTAATGTTTAGTAGGGTTTAGGTTTTTATAGGGTTTAGTATTATAGTTGGTTTAGGGGTTTGAGGTTTAGGGTTTGGGGTTTTTACATGTGTTAGTAATTTGTAAAACCCACCAAAATATGTAATTTATATTTATGTGCATAAATCTACACATAATTTAGCATAACAAAAAATAAAATTATACGTAATTATAAAAAAACTATTTAAGATGTTGTGGGTTTATAAAAAATTTGGGGATTCATCGCCTTTTCAGCTGAATTTTTTGCATAAATATAATCCAACTTGATTATTTCATAATTAAATGGGTTGCAAGTGTTATCTCAATCTATTGTATGTTTTCATTTTCAACGGTATTGTGCACACTTAAACTACATACGGGTTATTCGGTCTTCAACAAATCAAAATTCTTTATAATTTGCATCGCCTTTTCAGCTAATTTTTTTTAATTCGTATAAATATAATCCAACTTGATTAGCTCGTAATTGTATGTTTTCATTATTGTGCACACTTGAACTTCATACGATTTATTTGGTCTTCGACAAATCAAATTGATACTCATATTTTGATCCTACTAATAAGATTGGTGAAGGATGCTTTATAAGAGTTTACCGTAATTATTATAACTGCGAACATGTTATTTTTTGTTTATTTCTATTCGTGAGGTAATTATATATATTTTTATTTTTTAAACCTATTCACAGGGTGTAATTGTAGATGATTGTCCATGATAGCTGTCAAGCAAATATAGGGGAACCGTTAATATATCACTAAAATGGCATCATATATGCATTACAATATCCAAAATGTTTAATGCTTAATGGTATTGAAGGAAAAAAGTTGTTGATAATCATTCACATGATTATTATGTAAGATGGATACGATAGTTAGATGGTATGACTGTCAATATGAAACACTTATTATTATTGAAGATGACGATGACTTACAAACTTTATAGCTTCTATATTTTGATTGTTTGAACGTCGTACATTAAGTTGATCATGTTAAACATTTATCTTTATGTGTTGCTTCTTTGTTGTTTAGTTTTTTAATTAATATTTTCAATGTTATAAATCGTTTTTAATAATGTATCTTCAAAACTACTATCAATAGATAAATATATCTATTTCAATTCAAAAAAATTGTGTAGTGTCATCAGCAAAAATATGTCGACTTAAAGTTACTCACTAAAATAAATTATAATATAGACATTTGTATCAAAATTATGAAGTAGCCTGCAAAACTTACGGGTTATAATCTAGTTGGTTATTAAAAGACCGTTATATTAAACTATGTATTTAAGTTTGTATTTTTGGAAAAGTTTTCCTTAATATAAGGGAAATCTCTTTCTTTCACTTCTACAAATAAAAATGTGATTATTAAGCATATATTTGTGAAATCAATAAACCCATTTATTTAATACATACGTTGAACGCGTTTTTTAACATATTTTTTTCCCGTCATTAAGTATGTGTCGTAGACATTGTTACTAAACGATTTACTGATGGTGAGATTTGATCACAAGCAGTGAAGAAAATTAATTGTGGCATGGAACTGCAAGAACCAACATGATCAAAATCTATTAATTGATATAGATCGAAGTGAAAGTGGTAGACACGTACGTACTATTTGATAGATGTAGACAAAACTTTCTAAGTGTTGAGTGTTATCTTTTATATATGATTAAAATGTAAGAAAAACAGGGTTGTAAAGTAGACAAGATGTACCTAAACCTCTTAGTTTTGCATGGATACAAGGGACCAAGGGAAGTGAGATATGGAAAGTGTCAAACCCAGAAAATAGGGATGGGATTGAACTGGTTTAGATAGATATAATAATTAATAAAATGCATAAGAAATTAAGTTAATTTTGTGGAATATTATTGTACATGGGATTTGGTTTTTCTTTTTCAAAACCCACTAATTTAACATTTTGCTATGCCACCAATTACTTTTGTTTATTTACTCCAAGTTGGAATTGGAATATAAAAAAAAAACTAATTAGTTAGTAATGCTAAATAATTTAATTTAAAAATTATATATTAGAAAGAAAATAAGTTTACTCCATTCATCGTTTCATACATAATTAATTAGAGCTTGTATTTTTTTTTCTCACACAATCTGTACCTTTCATTTTGCGATATGTAGGTACTATTCTCAAATCTACCTATACGCATATAGATTATTAATCATGTCAAATATTTATATAAATAGATATTAAACACACTCACTTGTTTATACATTTCATATAAAGTAACAATCATGTTAACAACACTACACAAAAATGAGTACGTGCTTGATCATTAACTAATTTTTTTTTATCCTAATATGATAAGTTTACCTATATAATTGTGCTTAGGGAAATACTTAATTAACTTTATCGTATAAATAATTAATCAAATATATATACACATTATGAACAACTTTATTTGTTAATATATATATATATATATATATATATATATATATAAGTACGTGTGAACAAGATTGTAGTTGCAGATAATTATAAAAATTAGTTTGTGTTTATATTAATTGTTACACGATACACAATTGGTTTCAATGACCTTAAATCACAAAAAATATATATTTTTATAAGTTACATCTACTTTTTGTATTAAGTAATTCATGATTTGCACATTTAAAAGGTACTCGTTTATTAAAGCATATATACAATTTTGGTTGAAACTTCCTTCTTCTTTGCTTGCTTGCTTGTTTACGGGGTTGCTTTAACATGTTCTCATTTGTCGCTTTTCATATGTTCAATGTACTTACAAACCATTTCTTTTTGTCCTTTACCAAATAAAAAAGAAAAACATACGGAGTAGTACGTATATATCTTTGTCAATATAATCTCACTTGTTGAGCAAATCGTTGATAGTTAACTGATTCAAGACGCATAAGTATGTGTTTTAATTACTAGTTGTTTTTTTTAAAGGCAGAAGTATATATATAATCAACTACTAGCAACATACTAGTAGATTACCATTGTACAATTGTAGATACATCATCAATAAAACACCACTAAACTCAGACACCCTATATCTAGATCCGTACTGAGAGGGTACTTACATGGATGAAAAACACCACTAATTACTAGTTATCTTTCGGTGACATGCATCTCAAGATCGAATCCATAGAGTGGTGTGTTGTGGTGCGATGCTCTTACAATTAAATCAATCATTATTAACCAATTATGACACTTTACAGATCAAGATTAATGACACGAATCCATGATTAGGTAATTAATAAATGAATTGAAGAATGATTAGTAGACAAGATTATGTAAAGCTCGTTAAGCCCATACTTAAACGAATACAAAGTACAACCACTGCACTACGCTATGCAATTACACACACAATTAGCCACATAAACTTCCCACTAGACTAGATTAAAATAATAAGAATCTATCTGATTATAATGGAATTAGTGGGAGTCAACTGGTCTGTTCCCCAATAAATAAGGTGACCGTGATTAAAAAAGTAATTTGAGGCAGAATTAAATTATGGGCGAAAAGAAAAGAAGCTGATTTTGATGGACCATGTTTTCACCTCTTACTTCTCCACTTCTACGCACGATCCATCCATGGGTTTAATCAGCTTTTAAGATCTTCTGATCTTCCCATAACTGTACGACCGACACCTGTGCTAATTATTTATTTCATTATTATATTTTAGCGTCCTAATTGTCCCCGATTAACTATAATTATTAACTAATTTAAACTAACCTACTGTATCTTTTAGATATTTTGAGATTTGTTTATAAATGATTAGCATAGGTAATACTCCGTATTAGATACTAAAGAACATGAACATTGTTAATTATGAAGTTACAAATAAAAAATAAAAATAAGAGTTTATAATAATATGCATCTATCTATGTTAGTAATAGGTTTGTGTGCCCTGCTCTACCTGTTCAGGTGTTTCCAAGATGGCTTCGAGCCTTCGAATTAGAGACAAACAACCAATTTATCTATCATGTATTGCGATGCCATAGATTGTTAGCTTATATCATATATGCATAGTTGTTAGACTCGTACGATACGCGAGACGTATAGTACGAGATTTTCTCAGAAATGAAGAAAATGAGACGTATCGTTTTTTGACTCGTATATTATTATGACTCGTAATCTGTCTCGTAAAATTGTACCGTATCGTTCCGATACGTATCGACTCTTGTATCATACGATTCGTGATGTGTATATTTTTTTACTCGACTATCAATCAAATCACACCTAAACTACCAAAAATCAACTTAAACACATTAAATAATAATAAAGAAGTCCTCGAAAAGATATTTTGGAAAAGGAAGATTAATTTTGGAGTTTCAATTTATCTCAATGTCGAAGTTTTTTTATCTAAAAAACAAAAAACCCAAATAATAGTTTGTTTTTCATCTCAAATTCACCTTTTTACTACTCTGTGGTGCTTGAATTATGAGTTTATGACTCGAAACTAGCGTAATTGTAATATTATAGTAAAAATGTGCTTATATTATCAACTAATACTTTCTTTTCTTTTTTTTACGTAGATATCATACATAAAAATGCTTGATCGTGACTCTTACGAGTTGTAATATTATACTCCCTCCGTCCCTAATCTATTGTCCACTATTTCATTTTGGGATGTACCAAATTAATTATCCACTTCCATAAATAGATAAGAATAAGGAGATAAAGTTCTTTTTTACCCCTAGTGTATATATATAAAACAAAAAAGTAAGTAAAAAGTAGAGGGTAAAACTGTCATCTTACCAAAAAGTAAGAGAGATGATTATATTTTTTTAAACTGCGTGTTTTTTGTCTGGGGACAATAAAATTGGGACGGAAGGAGTAGTAATTATGCTTATATTATCAACTAATATTATGTTTTTACATACAAATAATAAATTTTATATATAAAAATTGCTTGATCATGACTCTTACGATACGAGACACGATACGATACGCGAGTCAAAAATCGGGAAAATGAGACACGATACGATACATGAGTCGACAACTATGCATATATGTCGCAGATTGGGTCTCTCATTCTTTAGTTCAAAGAGTAGGTCCCTCATGTACGTTTGGATGGTGACCCGGCCAGCAACTAATCCCTAATTTTTACTAAAACGTACAGTATATACTTGAGTTGCACCCGGTACATATCCATTATATTCCTAGTCATGTATAAATGACTTCGAATCTAAAGATCCACCAAGTTGTAACGACGACAATATGTTATTACATTACATTACATAATAAATAAAGTAAATACATGCAACTAAATACGAGCATATATATATGGAAATATTGATCGATTAAGGATGTAATAATTAATTTTGAATGATCAACATAGTTGTTTAAAGACAACATCTATATATAATTGTCGCAAAATATTTGGTTAGCTGTAGTAGTAAGTCTTGTAAATACGTACGTACGTACGTAGTATATAGGTGATATGTACTGTATGAATAATGAAGATTTTAGAGTAAGGAGGTGAGTACAAGTGGTCCGATCCGGCTGAAGAAAAAAGATCTTTCAACAATATTTTTCAACGACCATGCAACACGATTTATTATTTTACTTTATTAATAATTTATATTTATATTTATATATATATTATTCAATCGAGATTCTTGGATTTTAAAATATGCATATGCATATGTTTCTTGTCTTTTGGGAGGGTGATAGAGGTCTGCTACTACTACTACACACACGTATTTCCGTATATATGGTCTGCTTACTTATAATTCACCATTAATACCATATGCTTATAAAATTAATTATTAAATATCATACGAGTAGTATTATTTAATTATTTATTTATGGCCTTCAACTTGTGTATAAGTAGTCAAAGCCGGGGCG
This sequence comes from Helichrysum umbraculigerum, assembly GCA_949592205.1. Lineage (NCBI taxonomy): Eukaryota > Viridiplantae > Streptophyta > Magnoliopsida > Asterales > Asteraceae > Helichrysum > Helichrysum umbraculigerum. The sequence continues at coordinate 167,421,255 of CATIUR010000001.1, read as the reverse complement.
TAGGTTGTTGATGTATGTACCTGCTACTATATACGTATACATCTTAATTATCTTAGATATCTTATAAATTATATATATGAAACATGGTTATGAAATCATCAATTTAAATCAAACTTAATTTATCAATGAAGTCATTATATTTTAGTTAAATTAAAATTAAAACATTTAATTTAATTAATCAATCAACACCCGTGTATATACACGGGTTTGCGATCTAGTAATATATATAGGAAAGAGTTGCTATAGTAATTAAATATCTAATTAACCAATAAAATGCTTGTTTTAGTTATATTAGAACATCATTATTTTAAAAAACAATAAAATTTAAATAATATTTTACGTCAAAAATCAATTTTATATAACTTATAAGAGATATCCTTGTCTAAATTCTACAACAATATAATATCATCTATATTAATCCAATCCTTTTATTTTAACCCATAAAGCAAACTTTCAAGTTTGCGATTATTATAATCATCATCAAAATATATATAATTAAATCAAACATAATAATAAACAAAGAAAACAATATTTAAAATAAATATCATATAGGCTTTAATTCATGCAAATCGACAGTAGTACGTCTACTAATGTAACGAAACATTTTTTCATATCTTATACTAGGGTATCCACACATATATAAAATAATTCGAATTAAAAACTAAAGTACTACTGTATTTATTAATGCATATATATAAATAATAACAATCTTAAATAAGATATAGGAGGCGTAGTTATAATATTATCAATTAAACTCATATTAATTTCAAAATCATATTCATCAATTAGGTCCAATTTTTTACATTAAACTGGAAATTATAACCCTTATTTTTATTAAAGAATCAACACCCCGTGTGTATACACAGGTTTTAGATCTAGTAGATATATAAATTGTGGGCAATGCATGTTTTTTACAATTCTTTATTTATTACTCCTTACTATAAACAATATAAATAAATAAATAAATAAATATATATATATATATATATATATATATATATATACTAGCACAATACCCGCGCAATGCAGCGGTGAAAGTAATGACGGTGGATGAAGGTGCGAGTGAATGTTTTAAAATAAAAACATATTGTCTGTCCCATTTAAAATGTCCACATTACTATTTTGGGATTTCCAATTATAAGTGTCCATTTTGATATATAACCAATGAAAAAAAACTTTAGTGGGTAGATTTAAATATTTAATATTTGATGGATGAAAAGTGTAATTAGTGGAAAATAAGTAGTAATAGATAATAGATAATGGGATAGGGGTATTAATGGAAGTGTAGTTAGTGAAGAATAAGTAGTAATATATATTAGATAGTGGGATAGGGATATTAATGGAATGAAAGTGTTGAGTAAAAGGGGAGATGTAAGAGGGGCAAAATTGACATTATTTAATTTAAGAGTTTTAAGATTCAATAATTGGACATGCTTTATAAGTAGTTATAGATATATATATATATATATATATATATATATATATATATATATATATATATATATATATATAATAAAGTATTTATAAAATCTAAATTTACTATCACCTATCGAAATTTGATTGCTTTAGAGGCATATAAAAGAATGTAAGGGCATATTATTTTGTGGTGTGAAACAATCATCTTCTTTAAGTTTTAATTTGTATTATTGTATATATTTTGGTGTTCTCTTTATGTGGCATAATAAAATTATTTGCTTTTTACAAAAAATGTTTTGTTTATGATCATTTTCTCAATTTAGCCTGGTGTTAGTGTGTTAGATAAAAACTAAGTTATCACATTTATTTCATATTAATTTAAATGTTCATATTACTGTCTTGGGTTGGTTATTTTTATTATTTATTTGATCAAAAAGTGACAATTATAACATTTTATTAGATAACAACGCAAAATGAATACTTAAAAATGAGATTTCCTAATCAAATAATTGAACAATAGAACTTAATAAATTGAAGAAACCGAAAGATAAAAAGAAAAAAACCTTAGTAAGCTAAGAATAGAAACAAACTTATTCTTCTTCCATTATATACACGAAGATGTAAACCATTTCACCCAATGTTAGTTAGTTATCATTTGCATCCTTTTCGATTATACAATTTTGAGGGTGATTACTTAATATTCTATCCTAATAGCCTTTTGATTAGTTCGTAGTAAATTTTGAGTTATAATTAATTTGAGATTGGGATTATTCATATATAACGTACTCAGAATTCAGGGTCCGTGAACATGAACATTGTAACACCCCAGTTTTCAAGGTATTACTTTAGTAAATAAAAATAAGTTTTAATAGCTCAGTTTTACAGTATTATTTTAGTGTACAATAAAATATACATCTTTTTAATTTTAGATCTCTAAATAATGTTATATAATAGAAAACGCAAACTAGTTGTTCAGTTCCAGACTGTGTAGTATAGAAATTAAAAGAATTTAGATAATTCCTACGTGCCTTATTCCAGTAATTTCATAAACATTTCTAGAACCTTACGTGAAGAACCAAAAATCGCAAGAGGCTTGAATCCAACAAGAAATCAGTTTTTCAACCTTAAATTCAAGCTCAAATCATCAAAAGTATCATTCTCCATCATCTCTAGATCTTTGTAAGTTGTTCTTTCTCTTTAAGAACCCTAGAAATTGGGTTTTCATGGGTTTTAGTAAATTGGTATGATTTAATCCGAAATTAGGGTTTGTAATTGATTAGTTAGTGTTAGTATAACATATAAACAATGATTAGAATCCTAATTTCATATTAGAAGTGATAGGTTATGATTAGTGTTCATGAGGTTTATCAGATTTTTCATGAATCTTACACTTTAGTTTGAAATAATGATTAGAGATGGTGGTAGTAGTAGGATAATAGTAATTATGAATATGAAAGAGTAACTAGTTAAATTAGTGAAAGTAAAAGTTAGTTTGATCATAGTGGGGGAGAAGAGAATTAGATGATTTTAGTTTAAAGTGATGATTAGTTATTGATTATGTGTTATGCATATATGTATTAGGTGCTCAAGAAAAATTTCCTTTTTTGATCATCTTGTTACAAGTTGTGCTACAAATCAAGGTGAGTTATGAATTGAATAGATCATGATTATGTAATTAGCTTGTTGTTATGACATGATTGTGATGAAAGTTAATGATTAGAATGGTTAATGAGAATTAACCATGATTTGATTAGAATAGCTAACCAAGGTTAGCTTTGTTTTGATTAGTAGCTACCTTATGTTAGCTAATAATTGATTAGATATGTGCACATACGATTAGAATTGTGAAAGTGGAGTTGCAAGAAAAGGGAAGTAGTTCCTTACTTTGTTCATTTTTTTGCTTTATGTTAATAATGCATTGTATTGAGTAGTTTTCATATTCTCACTAAGCAAATTGCTTAATTAGTTTAGTTATGTTGTAGGTACAAGTGAAAGCAGAAGGGGTAAAGATATTGCGAAAGGGTAGAAGTGGAGTGCTAGCTTGTTGTAAGTCACACAAGCTCATCTCTTTAAATTATCGTTTTGAAGCCTTGAAAGCTTGCCCAAACAATGTTTTGACATGTTATAACTATGATAGCAAAGATTAGAAAGAGAAGGGTACAATAGTAGTATGTTGTGTATGTATAATAGTTTTAGTAGTAAATCATGTTAAAAGTTGCTAGTTATGGTGTCAAGGCCATTTCGGCATTGTACATATTTGAAAGGTTTAAGGGAAGTCAAATATGTTATTAGTCACTTTGGATTGGCGTTTAGTCATTGAATGGGTCAAAACGGGTCCTAATGATGCTTATGAACAAACTTGAGTTAGACAAAGATTTGAAGTATAGTGATAAGCTTCACAACTTTGTTTTGATAATAGAAATATGTGTTTAAAAGCCTAGTTCCTAAGTCTCGATGGATTGATATTTAGGATGATAGCAAAATTGATCATTTTAGCCGAAATTGACCCATACGTTCAAAACCCGGAATATTGAGAATTTTGAGAAAGTGCGAAAATAGAAAGTTTCATTTCGACTATAGTAAAGTGCCTGCAAAATTTCATGTTTAAATTCTTTGTCCTTTGAAAGATATGCGCGTTCAAAGTTCGGAAAATGGTATATAGTTTGAAAGCTGGCTGCAGGTACTGTAAACGCCAGAGTACCCGGCGGGCAGCCGGAGTACCCGGCGGGTAAACCAAAACCAAGAACAAGCCAGCGGCTTTCCAAGCCCAACCGACAGCTTCTGTAGCTTTTAAACGGAATTTAAGTTCTGTTACCGAAAATCTAATTTGCCCGGCGGTTTATGGGTGGAGCCCGGCGTCTAGACATGGGTACCCGGCGGGTAACCCTTCTACCCGGCGGGTATATGTTAATTTCAGCAGATTTTTATTTTGAAGTTTTAAAAGTAATACAGATCATAAGAATAGAATATAAATACGATAATACAGATAGTGGGACCAATAGAAATATGTTTCAGTATATAAAAAAAAAATGTTCAGATTTTCAGGGAGTTTCAAGTTGGTATCAGAGCGATGGTTTAAGAGATTTAAGCAATCCACTGTAGGATTGCCTAAACTTAAACCACTTATAAATATGCAGTAGTTAATTACAGTTATGTTTTCGCAATGTTTTGCATATGGTTAGTAGATTATGATTAGAGTAAGAATGATTGCTTGGATTTGGAATATATTTTAGAATTTTGAATAGAAACATGTATTTAGTTTAATATAACTACGTCTGGCCAACGAGGTTATATTTTGCTAAAGCATGTGGGAGATTCAAAGTTGTTAGATATGTGAAGATAAAGGCAATCATCATTTAATAGTTGAAGTAGAGATTTTCTATATTATTAATTGTGTCTTTATATTGTTTAGTAAATGGAATTCACACCAAATAAAGAAGCTGAGGGTTCAAATGTACGTTCTACCACTCAAGAGGAGAATGTTTCAGAAAGAAGTTTAGATCCTGAGGACTGGATGCTATTAAAAGATGTGATTGGGCAAGCCCTACAAGAATTTGCTCCTAAGGTATATACCCGAATGGAGCAAATTATTAATACACGATTAGTAGAATTTGAACAGAAGCATCCTGTCTTAGTTAACCCTCAGTTGAATAGTTAAATGTTAAGTGCTCAGCAACAAATAAACAAAGAAAAAGAACGTTTTGAACATAAAAACTTTGCCAATTGTAGTCCCCCAGAATTTCATGGTGAAAGAGATCCGATTAGTAGTCATAGGTGGATTAGTAAGATAGAAGAAACTTTCCTACTTTGTGACTGTCCAGAAAGGCTACGTGTGTTGTTTGCTGCCCATCAGTTGAAAGATAGTTGATGTGACGCAAAGATAGTTGATAGTTGATGTCCAGAAAGTAATAGTGAAATGCTACGTGTGTTTTTTTAAGTATGATATTCCACACTTTTTGGGCACATCTTTAGTGAAAACATTCCAAAACAATCATTATTTACTAAAATTCACTAAAGTGCTCCAAATATAGGCGTTGCTACAAAACCCACTAAAAACGTCCGAATAACGAGCAAAACAGAGCGAATAAACAACGACCAATTCTCACACCCTCATTTACCTTATGATAAACATATTCTAACCTTATTGTATGATGTAATAGGTAAAAACGAGACGGGAGAATCAAGAATCATGCAAATTGGATAAAGAACGAAGGAGATACGGCTTCTACAGATCGTTAAAAGTCTTTCCGGCTATGCCTGAGCTATACACATCCAATTTCTGTGAAATTGGTACCATTAGAAGCGTAACGGAATTACGAAAGCGTGAGCGTAAGAATCAGGTCAAACGGACGCATAACGAAGGAGATACGGGCGTTTTAAGCAACGAACGAAGACCGACGGACCCCGTATACGGCCCTGGACACCGTATACGGCCTCTACAGTACCGTATACGGCCTCTACAGTACCATATACGGCCCCACCTACCCCGTATACGGCCCCTGGTACCCCAATTGGTCTCCGTTCGTGCTTCGTTTGCTTGTACGCTGTGCTGTTTCGCTTGTACGTATGATTTGAAGCTTCACCTATAAATAGGGGTCACCTCCTTCAAGTTTTACACACCATTCTTCATTCCACTCATTTCCTCACTCTCACTTTCTCTCTCACACACTCTTTCTCTCTCTACTCTCTCTCTCTCTTCTTTTTCTCTCTCTAGAATTAGGGTTAGCATCAGTTAGTTCTCAGTTAATATTTAACTGGGACTAACGGAGGGACTACTTTTGTAATAGCGTAGGGAATAGTTCAGGGGCTTATTTGTAATATTGTCGAAGATATTGCGGAGATTCTGCTTGTACTCTCTCTCTAACGTTTATTCAATCTACGCTTTATTAACGGTTACTTCTTTCCTTATCTATTATAATGATGATTGCTATTGTTATTATGCTAGATTTAGGATCTGTTATTATGCGTAGTGAGTAGTTATATTGTGTGTTTGTTGTGATGTAGTTAGTCGTCAATTGGGATGATGTCATTATGAAACAACGGAAGTAACGTTATACGGCTTTCATTTGTATAGCGCCGGAAACATCACTAATGTGTGGAGTACGGAACGTGGAAGCTATGAAAGTCGTGGGCACAATCTGTTGTGGATTAATGTTCTAAACTATTATATATTATAAATGAAAACTCGGTGCTTTGATTACGCGTTCCATCTATGATTTTAAACCGCATATTCAACTAACGCCTTTCCACCAATAAACGTGGTTAAAACCTTTTGATAAGACGTCATATCGGGGGTAATTAATTATCTGTGTTTTGGTTTTGGATATGTGGAAATACTTTATACGTATTGTACACCGTGAATAAACTTCTGATTAAATAATCTGTGTTCAAATAACATGGTCTGGTTTTGAAGCCGTGGAAATGCTGTTTTTAACAATTATTGTACACTGTGAATAAACTAGGGATTTATTGGTTAAATATAAGTGAGGGCTGGTTTAAATCATAAATGGGGGATCTCTAATCTAAAATACAAACTCAGTTTATGAATCCAGAAAGGAAGACGAGGAATCATCTAGTATTCCAAATTTGTCTATCACCCCTGGATTCTACAAAACCATTGATGGAATGTAATCAAACACCAACCAAGTCTTAAACCTAAATGTTTTATTCAATTGAGTATCACTGTGGTGTTAAGAACGGTCGGACCGTTAGTGGGTCTGTTACTCTATGCATGCGCCCAGGAATCTTCGTATTCCAGAAAAGGGTCACTGTTCCGTAACAGGGCAGTGTTGAGAGTTGAGCAGCCTCCTCCGATCAGAATCACGATAGCCTAGTTACTTAGTGACATACTGATTGAGCAATCAATCAGTAGGGTGCTAGTGCTTACACCACAAATACTTAAGACAAATAAAATACAAATCTTTAGAAAAACGTTTTCATAACTAAAACTAAAACATCATCCCAATGCAAGGCTAACGAAGTCACAACAAATACCCCCTCTATCCTGACTGCTATCCCTTTATTTTATTTTATTGCGTAGTTTAATTAGTAGTATAATTTAGAAAACAAACAAAAACAAACCTTCAACTGCTTTCAAAACAACCTTCACTAGCTAGATTCGGACATCTTGATTTCTCTGTTTCACAATACCGTTGGTTTTAAAGAACGACCCTAGGTCATACTTGCTGCTATACACCTTTAGCACTAGTAAACTTAGGCCCCAGCATTTTACAAATTTAAAACTCCACTGACACGTCGCCAGTAGTTGGTGCAACGATAGGTTAATTCCTAACCGACCGCTGGTGGCGCGTCAAGTTTTTGGCGCCGCTGCCGGGGAATCAACTGTAAGACTCAGAGACGTCATGATGAACTTTCTTTCTAGTAAACCTTTAGGATGGTTCTCTCTTCTTAAACCACTAAAAATTCTTTCAACCCTTCCTTTCCCCTATCCTGAAGATGACATCTTACCCATCCGACAAGAAAAGCGCTCATCTTCCCACAATCCTACAACCACCGCACGCATCACTCTCGCTGATATAAACAAACCCTCGATAGAAGTTCGAGGTGGACCCATACGCTACCCGGAGACTAAAGGTGCATCATTCGAACTCAAGCACAATGTAGTGCAGCTGATCCTGAATCGCTGCCAATTCAACGGACTACTGAACGATGACCCCTACTCCCACCTCAACAAATTTTTCACCCTGTCCGACTCTTTCAAGCAAAAAGGGGTTGAGCAAGATACGATCCGCTTATATCTGTTCCCCTACTCTCTTTCTCATCACGCACAGACTTGGTTCGAGGAATTAGAGACCAACTCTATCTCCTCATGGGCGGAAATGGAAGATAAGTTCTTAACAAAGTACTTTCCCCCATCCAAACGAATTAAGTTAAAGAAAGACATCTTGAACTTCCAACAGTTTCATGATGAATCAATCTTTAGTGCATGGGAAAGATTTAAGAGGTTTCTTAGAAGATGTCCTAACCACCAAATCGAACGATCAACTCAGTTGTGCACGTTTTACAATGGTCTCGCACCGCACCACAAGCCAATGCTCGATGCCGCTGCTCGAGGAAACTTCACGCGTTGCACGGATGACGAAGCCTGGAATCTGATTGAGAGCATGACCATGAATCACAACGATTGGAACACTGATGAGCATTCCTCATCATCGGCACCGCTTGCCCTTCCCAATCCCGTGCAAACTGAGGCGATCAAATCTCTGACGAAACAAATCGGAACGCTAACCGAGGAAATAGGAAAGCTGAAGAAACCTCCTCAACAGGTCTACCATATTCAGTCCTGTCAGAACTGTACCAATCCACAAGCTACGAACCCTGTTGATGACACAACCTACTATGACCAGTTCTGAACTCACCCACGTCCACCTGATTATACTCAAACCTCTCCTCCTCGAGCCAACCAATACCCACCAATTCAACCACCCAACCAATTCCAATACCCAACCTACCACCAACCACCATTACTGCCCGGAACCACACCTGAGATGGCCCAATCTTCTGAACCCACTAGGCCAATTACTAGTCCAGACGACACCCTCATACAAATCATCCAAACGATTACGGATAGACAAGACCAGGTTGATCTCTTCTTAAGTGACCAACTAACTTTACTAAACACTCTTGTAACCCAAGTAGGTCGACTAGCAGAACGTATCGATACTAGACCACAAGGTAGTCTGCCTAGTAGCACCTTTCATAACCCACATACTATGGAAGCCAACCACGTAACCAACCAAGACTCCAAGGTGGCACCGAGCCAACCTTCAGTTCTTTCTCCGGTGAAAGAACAACCTCCTGTCATACAGACAGTTGAGAAAAAGTCTTCTCCAAAGCCTAAAAAGGAAAGCTTACCATTTCCAGGACGTCTCAAGCAACAACCTAATGAAATCAAAGCTTTCAAGTATGCTAAATATGTTAGGAGACTTATCTCAAACAAAGACAAGGTACCCGAAGTACCTAATGTCCCGCTAACTGCTGAATGTTCAGCTATCCTTCAAAATTGTCTGCAGGAAAAACTAGGAGATACCGGACGTTTTACCCTTCCCTGCGCTATCAACCAATCTGGTGATATTTCTCTCTTTGGCCGATCTAGGAGCAAGTATTAACCTAATGCCACATTCATTATTCAAAAGATTAGAATTAGGAGACCTTAAACCCACTAAAATGAGTGTCCAGCTAGCTGACCAATCTATTAGATATCCTAAGGGAATAGCTGCGAACATCATGGTTAAAGTCGACAAGTTCTTTTTCCCAACTGACTTTGTGGTAATGGATATTCAGGAAGATATAAACATTCCTATAATCCTAGGTAGACCTTTTATGAACACCACCAGAGCAGTCATCGATGTGCACTCTCAGACGATCAGCTTACGCGCTCACGGAGAAAGCATCACATTCAAAACCGATAAGAACGACTGTGTTCCGATGGAGAATACTGAGCTATATACGGTCTCTATTTGCCAAAACACATCAGATGACGAGATCTCTGAACCAGCATCCAAGCAGGAAGAAGAGATGAAAGAAGAAAATGAGTCTCTTGCCAATGAAGATATTTATCCTCTTGATTCTCCAAAACTTCCTGATCCACAAGCCTTATCTCAAGAAATCATCTGCATCCCAATTGTCTCTACTCATGAACAAATGATTTCTGTGATAGTCGAATACGATGATGACCCTCATATTATAATAGCAGCTCTTAGAAATTCTACCAATGATTACTCTATGCATCAAAGATGGCTAATAGCGGTTATTAAAGCAGCATCCACTATCTATCTCACTAGCAAGGGAACCCAAGATCCGCTCTACCTTAAGCATTGCATCAGAGTATTCGCAGATGCACTCAAATCTCAGCTCAAGAAAGAAAGGAACAACGCGAATGAACTACTCTTCTACATTGAACGGAGACAAATATACCGCAAGGTGTATGATGTTCTCATGGGCTCTGCGTTTCCTTATTCATCAAAACAAAGGGAGAAGTTGGGTGCTATCAGAAGAAATATTGAAGATGCTACTGACTTCATGGTGATGAGGAATCTACAGGGATTCCTTGACTTATTAGCTGAGAAAGATCACCTGAGTACCAAAGAAAGCAATCGATTTATCATCAAGTCTACTTTAGAACATCATATTAAATTGATAATCGAGGAGCTTAGGTACATCACTAGGGACGAAAGCAGGCGTAATCACCCCCTCATTGTTAAAAATATGTCTCTACTCGATGTTGTCACTTTTGTGATAACTCGATTACATGAGATATTAAATGCAGAAGACGCCGAGAAAGCAGAGTATATCCTCCAAGCTGGATATCGCGAGATATTCAACAAACTGATTCATATTTTCAAAAACTCTGGCTTTCCTTTCACCCTTCATCAGCACCAGCTAATCAAAAGCTTGTACAAATCTACAACTGTATTCGAAGGAGATCCTAATAGCGAAGAATTCGAAGATCTGAAGATGAAGCTACTGGAATTTATGGATTCCTTCAGACTTAAGCATCCGATTAGAGAATACATCACGACAAGCACAACCACTATGATTGACCCTAATGGGCCAGTCACTAAAGCGGTTGACTACATCACAAACGGATTGCTAGGTCTTTCTAGAGCAGCCTCAGAACAGCTTCGAAACTTCAAAGTGGATACCATGGGACTGCTAGATCTAATCTCAACCATGGCCTGCCACTTCCAAAGGATCTATCCTCCGCGATACTCTTTCCCACAACCTAGGGCACATAATGTCACCATCACTCGCCCTGGGAGCTCCTTCCCGTACACCTAATCTCAGAGGTGTAAAGTCGAGCTCTCGACTCTAACAGCAGCGCTTCTCGGGAGGCAACCCGTGTAATAAGACGTGTAGAGAGAAACGTGTCAATAAGTGAAGAAGATCTCTGACTATCCTTCACACTTGGTTGTACCTAAATGATTTATAAAACCTTCTGATATTACAACTCATATGCAAATAAACCACTCGTCTCAGAAAACAGGAAATCAATTTGAAACTGGTAATTCATATGTTTCGAGCATTTGAGGTACTTGCATACTACTTTTATGCATTATGCTCGAACTCGTTTAAAAACACATGTTTTATAAAACTGATATATAGTAGAAAATATCTTTTCAAACTCTGAGACAGTGATTTATCTCTTCATTTGCAAATACTTTGAGTTTATAAAAAGGGTACGACCAACGTGTTCACACTTACGAGATTGATTCACAAGAAGAATGATGGTTGAAGAAAACCAATAGCAAGACGCTTGAAGCCGAGACGCTCTTCATGGATGCAGAAAAGGATCCTGACAACATCTCTTTTCAACAAATTCAGACTCTCAGCTTCATTGCAGCTCGCTATCTGGGGAGTGTCTTAACCCTTTACCCTCTTTTGTTTATGATTCTGTATATTATTTGCTCTGTTAAGTTTGTTAAAGTAATCTATACTCTATCCTAAGCTTATCACTAAGTGTGGGATTCCAGCCCAAAACAAACACTTGAGAAACATTTTCTTACATGTTCAAACTCTAGGTGTGCGATTTTACTTTCAGTAAATCTCAACTCAAGAGAACATTAGGGACAATGTTCCTCTAAGTGTGGGATAGCAGGTATAGAATATCTTGGTTAGTTTTTAATGATCTTTAATGTCCGGAATAGCAAACTCAGAAAATGTTCCTCAAATTTTTCAAAATTTTTCAAGAAAATTAAAAAGTATGAGCCTAATCACCTGATTAACTCTGCTAATTTTGAGTCATAATATCTTTTGAGATGAGCTATTTTTAAATATGAGTAAGATATTTTGGAATCTAAGGAAAATAAGGTAGAAATTTCTTAAGCAAGAAATGATAATCTAATAGGAGCATGACGAAGCACATACAACCCTATTTGCAGTGAGGTATCTTGAGCCTAAAAGCATTCATCTTTAATGCTTCACTATTCATTTCTTGTGTGTGCTGATGCATGTATCTCTGAATTAGGACTTGCTCTTGACATACGTTTCGAGACCACATTGGTGTGTACCGTACGCGGTATAGGTGCAATTAGATGACCTTGACATTCCCTAGGATTTAACCCCTTTTTACATATCTTTTCAAGCCCAAAACCGTTCCGATACTCATTTTTAGTATCGATGATCCACCTAGTAAACCCTGTTGAACCTAAACCTTTCATTTCATAAAACCCTCATCTTTAAACGCTACTTCCCAAAAATATCCCCAAACTTATCTTAGAATTTCTGAGGTTGTGAAAAACATCTTTTAGGACATCCGCTTCGATTATGCTCCCAAGTCTTCCTCTTTCGTGTTCTCCAAAAGATATATATCTCTAAAAGGTGCGAAAAATTGGCACCGCAAAAGGACTCGAAGTTCAAGATCAAAGATCATAGTTCTGAAAAGGATTTCTGAAAGAATCAAAAGAAAATATCCTTGGAAATTCTCTGGCAAAGAAGTTCTGAAGAAGAAAAAGAAAATAGAAAATGCAGAAAAAGAAATAGAAAAAAGAAGAAAAAGAAAAAAAAAATAGTTCCGCAAGAATAAAGCTACAAAGTCCTTCGAAGTATCATCCTCATGAGAAAAATCCGATAGAAGACGAATAGCTATCTCCTTTCCGTTCTAAAATAAAGTTTTTCATGATCTCAGTTGTTTTAAGATAAGCAACCCTTACAACCTAAATATACCACTATCCATACCCTTTAAACCCTCACCAAACACTACAGCCCTCATGAATGTCTTGGGATAATTAGCACCGTCCTCACCTAAGTGGTGGAGATCCGATTATCGATCAAGCCTATGATGATGAGTGCTGCATGACAGGCTATTTGAGTGATTTCATTTGTTCTAGATTGATAGGTAACCCGATACACTTTGAGTGAATTGAGTGACCACCTTTAGTGAGATCGCCTAGTCATGTGTACTCCAAGATCATGAGATTTGGAAGTATGCCTAAGAGAATCTTTTCTTGTTTAAGGAAGGATCATCTTATCTTTCCCTACATTTCTGAAACTATCTTATTTGCATTTGGAAGTGGTAACTCTTAGAAATATTTTGACTCGCTCTAAAAATGTTTTAAAATGTTTTCAAAACTGAGTGTTGCTTAAGGACAAGCAACGTCTAAGTGTGGGATAACTTGATGTGACGCAAAAAGTCATGTTTTTAAGTATGATATTCCACACTTTTTGGGCACATCTTTAGTGAAAACATTCCAAAACAATCATTATTTACTAAAATTCACTAAAGTGCTCCAAATATAGGCGTTGCTACAAAAACCACTAAAAACGTCCGAATAACGAGCAAAACAGAGCGAATAAACAACGACCAATTCTCACACCCTCATTTACCTTATGATAAACATATTCTAACCTTATTTTATGATGTAATAGGTAAAAACGAGACGGGAGAATCAAGAATCATGCAAATTGGATAAAGAACGAAGGAGATACGGCTTCTACAGATCGTTAAAAGTCTTTCCGGCTATGCCTGAGCTATACACATCCAATTTCTGTGAAATTAGTACCATTAGAAGCGTAACGGAATTACGAAAGCGTGAGCGCAAGAATCAGGTCAAACGGACGCATAACGAAGGAGATACGGGCGTTTTAAGCAACGAACGAAGACCGACGGACCCCGTATACGGCCCTGGACACCGTATACGGCCTCTACAGTACCGTATACGGACTCTACAGTACCGTATACGGCCCCACCTACCCCATATACGGCCCCTGGTACCCCAATTGGTCTCCGTTCGTGCTTCGTTTGCTTGTACGCTGTGCTGTTTCGCTTGTACGTATGATTTGAAGCTTCACCTATAAATAGGGGTCACCTCCTTCAAGTTTTACACACCATTCTTCATTCCACTCATTTCCTCACTCTCACTTTCTCTCTCACACACTCTCTCTCTCTCTACTCTCTCTCTCTTCTTTTTCTCTCTCTAGAATTAGGGTTAGCATCAATTAGTTCTCAGTTAATATTTAACTGGGACTAACGGAGGGACTACTTTTGTAATAGCGTAGGGAATAGTTCAGGGGCTTATTTGTAATATTGTCGAAGATATTGCGGAGATTCTGCTTGTACTCTCTCTCTAACGTTTATTCAATCTACGCTTTATTAACGGTTACTTCTTTCCTTATCTATTATAATGATGATTGCTATTGTTATTATGCTAGATTTAGGATCTGTTATTATGCGTAGTGAGTAGTTATATTGTGTGTTTGTTGTGATGTAGTTAGTCGTCAATTGGGATGATGTCATTATGAAACAACGGAAGTAACGTTATACGGCTTTCATTTGTATAGCGCCGGAAACATCACTAATGTGTGGAGTACGGAACGTGGAAGCTATGAAAGTCGTGGGCACAATCTGTTGTGGATTAATGTTCCAAACTATTATATATTATAAATGAAAACTCGGTGCTTTGATTACGCGTTCCATCTATGATTTTAAACCGCATATTCAACTAACGCCTTTCCACCAATAAACGTGGTTAAAACCTTTTGATAAGACGTCATATCGGGGGTAATTAATTATCTGTGTTTTGGTTTTGGATATGTGGAAATACTTTATACGTATTGTACACCGTGAATAAACTTCTGATTGAATAATCTGTGTTCAAATAACATGGTCTGGTTTTGAAGCTGTGGAAATGCTGTTTTTAACAAGTATTGTACACTGTGAATAAACTAGGGATTTATTGGTTAAATATAAGTGAGGGCTGGTTTAAATCATAAATGGGGGATCTCTAATCTAAAATACAAACTCAGTTTATGAATCCAGAAAGGAAGACGAGGAATCATCTAGTATTCCAAATTTTTCTATCACCCCTGGATTCTACAAAACCATTGATGGAATGTAATCAAACACCAACCAAGTCTTAAACCTAAATGTTTTATTCAATTGAGTATCACTGTGGTGTTAAGAACGGTCGGACCGTTAGTGGGTCTGTTACTCTATGCATGCGCCCAGGAATCTTCGTATTCCAGAAAAGGGTCACTGTTCCGTAACAGGGCAGTGTTGAGAGTTGAGCAGCCTCCTCCGATCAGAATCACGATAGCCTAGTTACTTAGTGACATACTGATTGAGCAATCAATCAGTAGGGTGCTAGTGCTTACACCACAAATACTTAAGACAAATAAAATACAAATCTTTAGAAAGACGTTTTCATAACTAAAACTAAAACATCATCCCAAAGCAAGGCTAACGAAGTCACAACAAACACCCCCTCTATCCTGACTGCTATCCCTTTATTTTATTTTATTGTGTAGTTTAATTAGTAGTATAATTTAGAAAACAAACAAAAACAAACCTTCAACTGCTTTCAAAACAACCTTCACTAGCTAGATTCGGACATCTTGATTTCTCTGTTTCACAATACCGTTGGTTTTAAAGAACGACCCTAGGTCATACTTGCTGCTATACACCTTTAGCACTAGTAAACTTAGGCCCCAGCATTTTACAAATTTAAAACTCCACTGACACGTCGCCAGTAGTTGGTGCAACGATAGGTTAATTCCTAACCGACCGCTGTGGCGCGTCAATAGTGCTCAGGATTGGTGGGGTACTCAAGTTAAAACACATGGTGCTGCAGAAGCTGCAAAGTTTTCTTGGAGTATGTTTAAAGAAAAGTTTATAGCCGAATTCGCTCCAATGACGGAAGTAGAGAGATTGAAAGGAGCGTTTTTAGCCATCAATCAAGGGAAAATGTCGGTAACTGAGTACACTAACATGTTTTATGATAAATCTCAGTTTTGTCCCGAATATACCTCGAATCCAGGGTTAATGAAGGATCATTATTACCGACATTTGAACATTGATATCAAAGAAGCAGTTGACCCGACTATTTATGATTCCATTCCTAAGATGATGAATAAAGGGTTGACTCGAGAGAAGGAGTTGCAAGTGAAAGCTGAGGATCGCGCTAATAAGAGAAAATCAGAACAATCCTCTTCTCAATCACAGCAGTCTAAGAAATTTAAAAATTTTGGAAAGCAGCAGTCATCACAACCACAACAACAGAAGTCACAATCTCAACAATCAAACCGTCAATCTCAAGCTCCAGCTCGGGAATTTCCCAAGTGTAATAATTGTGGGAGAAAGCATCCAGGAGAATGTCAGTTAGGGAGTACAGCTTGTTACAAATGTCGTCAACAAGGGCATATCGCTGCTAATTGCCCTAATCCGTATAGAATGTGCTTTTATTGTTATAAGGATGACCACTTACAAGCTAACTGTCCTGCTAAACTAGAAGATATGAAAAGAAATGAACAAAAGAAAGAAGCTGAAAAGAAGAGGGAAGCGGGCGGGCGGGCAGAAAGCTAAAGGTCGTTCTTTTCAGATTACTGCAGAAGAGGCAAAAGAGTCACATGACGTGGTGACAGGTACCTTCATAATTAACACTATACCTGCCCATGTTTTATTTGACTCTGGAGCCACCAAGTCTTTTGTATCATTATCATTTTGTGAAAAGTTGAATACTCCTATTGTTAAATTAGAACGCCCTTTAGAAGTTGAAATTGCCGATAGCAAATTAGTTATTGTTAGTGATGTTTATAAAGGGTGTACTATTGAAATAGGAGGTGAAGTGTTTAAAATAGATTTGATTCCAATGCAAATGGGAGAATTTCATGTAGTTATAGGAATGGATTGGATGGGAAAGAATAAGGGTATGATTAATTGTCATGAAAAGATAGTTCTCCTGAAAGCACATAGCGGAAGGGAGATTGTTGTTTATGGTGAACGTTCTAGTAGATCCATTCATGTTTGTACTTTTGCTCGAGCTAAAAGATTCTTGTCACACGGGTGTCAAGCCTTTTTGGCGCACGTGGTTGATAATTCTAAAGTTGTATCAGAACTTTCCAGTATTTCAGTTGTGAAAGAATTTCCCAAGGTGTTTCCTGATGAACTTCCCGGTATTCCACCTGATAGACAAGTGGAATTCCGAATTGATCTTATTCCTGGAGCTATTCCAATTGCTAAAACTCCTTATCGGTTAGCTCCAACTGAAATGCAAGAAATGATGAAACAGTTGCAAGAGCTTCTGGATAAAGGTTTTATCCGTCCTAGTAGTTCGCCTTGGGGAGCTCCAGTGTTGTTTGTCAAGAAGAAAGATGGTTCCTTAAGAATGTGTATAGATTACCGGGAACTAAATAAAGTGACCATTAAGAATAGATATCCCTTGCCTCGAATAGATGACTTATTTGATCAGCTACAGGGTGCCAGTTTCTTTTCAAAGATTGATCTTCGTTCTGGCTACCATCAGTTAAAGGTAAGGGAAGAAGATATTTTAAAGACTGCTTTTCGTACTCGTTATGGTCACTTCGAGTTTACAGTTATGCCATTCGGCTTAACTAATGCTCCAGCTGCATTTATGGACTTGATGAACAGAGTTTGTCGGCCCATGCTTGATATCTTTGTTATAGTTTTCAAAAAATGAAACTGAGCATGTAGCACATATCATGCAAGTTCTAGAAACGCTTCGGCGTGAAAAGTTATTCGCCAAATTCTCGAAATGTGAATTTTGGTTACGAGAAGTCCAATTTCTTGGACACGTGATCAATCTTCACGGTATTCAAGTTGATCCTTCCAAGATAGCAGCAGTAATGAAGTGGGACCCTCCTACGAGTCCTACTGAAGTCAGGAGTTTTCTTGGCCTAGCTGGCTATTATCGTCGTTTTATTCAAGACTTTTCAAAGATTGCTACTCCTTTAACCCAGTTGACCAGAAAGAGCGTTCAGTGGAAGTGGGGAGATGAGCAATCCAAAGCATTTCAGATGTTGAAAGAAAGGCTTAGCCAAGCCCCTATTCTTGTTTTACCCGAGGACAACGAGGATATGGTGGTGTATTGTGATGCTTCAAAATTTGGATTAGGCTGTGTTCTTATGCAGCGTGGGAAGGTCATTGCTTATGCTTCACGTCAGTTAAAGTCAAATGAGCAAAACTATCTCACTCATGATCTTGAGTTAGCAGCAGTGGTCTTCGCTCTTAAAATTTGGCGCCATTACCTCTATGGTGTTAAATTCATTATTTATACAGACCACAAAAGTCTTAAATATTTCTTTGATCAGCGTGATTTGAACAATCGTCAGAGAAGATGGCTAGATTTAGTCAAAGATATGACTGTGACATACTTTACCACCCTGGTAAAGCGAATGTTGTAGCCGATGCTCTTAGCAGAAAAGTTAGCCATTCTGTTCTTTCAGTGAAATCTCTTCAAATGACTGTGCTTCCTCAGTTATTTGATTCTATTAAAGCTGCTCAGATTGAAGTTTTAATCTCTAATGACCCGAATAACCAACGTTTAGCTGGTCAACTTTCTGAATTAGTAGATGATTCCAGAGGTTTAAAGACTAGTTATGGTAGAATCTGGATACCAAGAACGAGTGAAGTAAAGAAAGTGTTACTAGATGAGGCGCACAAATCCAAGTATTCAATTCATCCTGGTGCTACCAAGATGTATCGTGACCTGAAACGTGACTATTGGTGGCCAGGTATGAAGCGTGATATAGTTAAACATGTTCAGAATTGTCTCACTTGTCTGCAAGTTAAAACAGAGCACTAGCAACCATACGGTAAACTTCAGCCTTTAGATATACCAGTATGGAAATGGGAACACATCACCATGGATTTTGTTACCAAGTTGCCAAAGACTCCTAGGCAACATGACACTATTTGGGTGATTGTGGACCGATTGACGAAAAGTGCTATCTTTCTTCCTATTCAAGAAGCTTCTTCTTCAGAAAAGTTAGCCGATCTTTATGTTAAAGAAGTTGTTGCTAGGCATGGAGTTCCACTTTCTATCGTATCAGATCGAGATACTCGTTTTACTTCTCGATTCTGGAATAAATTTCAAGAAGACTTGGGAACTCGATTGCATATTAGTACAGCTTTTCATCCTCAAACTGATGGTCAGAGTGAACGTACCATTCAAACTCTTGAGGATATGCTTAGAGCTTGCGCCATTGACTTTGGTGGCAGTAGGGATACTCACCTTCCATTGGTAGAGTTTTCCTATAATAATAGTTATCATTCTTCAATTAAAATGCCACCTTACGAAATGCTATATGGTAGAAAATGTTGAACTCCAATTTGTTGGGGTGAGATCGGTCAGAGAGAGCTTGGGAGTACAGATATAGTACAGTTGACTACCGAAAAGATCGATCAGGTTAGAGAAAGATTAAAGATGGCACAAGATCGACAAAAGTCATATGCAGACAAGCGGAGAAGGCCTATTGAATTTCAAGTAGGTGATAAGGTGATGCTTAAAGTTTCACCTTGGAAAGGGATTATACGTTTTAGAAAGCGGGGAAAGTTAAGTCCAAGGTATATTGGACCTTTTGAAATTATTGATAAAGTTGGAAAGGTTGCATATCGATTGCAATTACCAGAAGAACTTGGTAGTATTCATGATATATTTCATGTGTCTCAGCTCAGAAAGTGTTTAGTTAATGAGGCTTCTTATGTACCACTGACAGAAATAGAAATAAATGATAAGTTAAGTTACATAGAAGAGCCAGTTAAAATTCTTGATCAGAAAGTAAAACAGCTCAGAAATAAATCAGTTTCGATAGTTAAAGTTCAGTGGCGACATAGGAAGGGTTCAGAATTTACTTGGGAACCGGAGGAATGGATGATGATATACTACCCTGCGGTATACCAAGAATGGTTCGTGAGGACACGAACAGAATAAGTGGGGGAGAGTTGTAACACCCCAGTTTTCAAGGTATTACTTTAGTAAATAAAAATAAGTTTTAATAGCTCAGTTTTACAGTATTATTTTAGTATACAAAAAAATATACATCTTTTTAATTTTAGATCTCTAAATAATGAGATATAATAGAAAACGCAAACTAGTTGTTCAGTTCCAGACTGTGTAGTATAGAAATTAAAAGAATTTAGATAATTCCTACGTGCCTTATTCCAGTAATTTCGTAAACATTTCCAGAACCTTACGTGAAGAACCAAAAATCGCAAGAGGCTTGAATCCAACAAGAAATCAGTTTTTCAACCTTAAATTCAAGCTCAAATCATCAAAAGTATCATTCTCCATCATCTCTAGATCTTTGTAAGTTGTTCTTTCTCTTTAAGAACCCTAGAAATTGGGTTTTCATGGGTTTTAGTAAATTGGTATGATTTAATCCGAAATTAGGGTTTGTAATTGATTAGTTAGTGTTAGTATAACATATAAACAATGATTAGAATCCTAATTTCATATTAGAAGTGATAGGTTATGATTAGTGTTCATGAGGTTTATGAGATTTTTCATGAATCTTACACTTTAGTTTGAAATAATGATTAGAGATGGTGGTAGTAGTAGGATAATAGTAATTATGAATATGAAAGAGTAACTAGTTAAATTAGTGAAAGTAAAAGTTAGTTTTGTAACACCCCCAAATTTAATGATTTGCGGAAGCTTGATTTGGGTGTTACTAATCAATAACAAAGCACAAAGATAAATAGCAAACGACTCTATATGCGTCGTTTTAACAAAATATATTGATAACTGAAATGTTTACAACATTTAAAGCTTTACATAGCTCGAGTTAAATAAAATGAGATTTCAGTACATAAGTACTTGTACAAAATATACTAATGCAAGAAAATCTCAATCGTCTGTATGCTGACTCGAGCTAAATCCTGAAGCAGAAACATCCTACTGCTGGGTACCTGCGATATATGCTAAAAGGTCAGCTATAAAGCTGGTGAGCTCACAGGTTTGAAATCAAGTAATATCGTATGAACCGCAAGATTTAAATAATGAATTGCATCCAGCAATTAAATAATGAATTGCATCCAGCAATTAAATAATGAATTGCATCCAGCAATTAAATGATAATCATCGTGTATACAGCCATGAGCACATAGTTGAGCTTAACTCGAGGGCCGGGTCCCCTATAGAGAATTCCGGGCGAGGTGCCTCCACGAATGCCTAATCAACATTCGTCTTCCCAAATATTAGTACGTCCGTTTACCCGGTTAGTGCTTGCTAACCCGGACGAGGTGGGTCAATCCTATATGGTACCATATACTAATATTCACGCTACAACGTATTAACAACTATGCTGACGGAGGACTTTAAATGATTAGTTTCGAAAAACTCATGTAGTATATGAAATGTTTGTACTTGCGTTCACATGTTAAAATTGAGCAATATATCACACCCCTGAGTAAAACAGTAAAAAGAGGGGCTATGAGACTCACCTGAGTCTGAATGCGTTTACACAAACGTAAGTTGATTAGCCGAATATGAAGTCCAAAGACTTGTAACCTGAGGGTGTCCACGACACGCGATGGTTATAATCATGATTGGGTATCGCAAAAGATCACCCTTGTAGTTGTTACACAACTATATATATGTCCAAATTACTACGATTTGGTTGATTTGTTAAGTGTTTGAAAACATGTACGGCCCGTTGGTGATGGATTTGTAATAATAATCTCAACTATTATTATTGTGATTTCGTGGCGTTTTACTTTGAAAAATGTGTTTCGATTGTGTTTTAGAAGCCGTTACGGAATCTAAGTACGGGGGTCCGGGGGCAGCGCCCCTGGTAGCGGGGTCCAAGGGGCGGCAGCCCCTGGCGGGGTCCAAGGGGCAGAGCCCCTGGCTGGGGTCGAGCTGCCAGGTCAGCTTGGAAAAATTTTTATTTCTACTATATTGCTTTGACGAAAAACGCATCTGGGATCTGAATTCGGGTAAAATCGAGTGATAAATTTTAGGTCTCGACACTTAGTAAAAATCTGAGTTTTCTGTGTTTTGCGACACAATATGCGACACTAAAGATGTTATGCGACACAAGGGTTGTGTCGCATAGAAAATGCGACACAATGTCTATACGACACAAGGGTTGTGTCGCATAGATGCGAGATGCTGATTCAACAGCGACATAGTGATTGTGTCGTATGGGGTATGCGACATAGTGGTTGTGTCGCAAGACTTGCGTCACTAAATCTTTGGTACGACATAAGGTACGACACAAGGGATTTTATGCGACACTAAAGCCAAAATACGACACAACATGCGACACAAGGCTTGTGTCGCATGGATGAACACCAGCCCAGAAAGTCCGGCTGTTAACGTTTTTCCGGCCAAAATTCCGTTTTAAACTCGTTTTTAGGCCATAAATTCGTGTTCTATACATTGTAATGGACATTTAGTAGTTATAATAACAACCACAAGTGAAAAATACTAAGAATCGAGAGATTTCGGGATTTTGTCGGAAACTTACAATTTGCCGAAATGGAAATCCGGAAAGATAGTGTTGTAGATCGTCGCGAGGTGGTCGTGAATCTCTAAAAATATTGTTGATCCGGTTGTGTTTCGTGTTGTTATTTGCGATTTTTGTGGATTTTGGGGTGTTTTGGTGAAAGAGAGAAAAGGAAGGAGAGAGAGTGATAAAGAAATAAAATGAAGGAAATTAAAGATGGAGGTGGGGGTTTATCCCCACTTTTCAGCTTTCCCGCCCCGCGTTCCGCGTGGTGTTCGTTTGCTCCGTCGTTTAAACGTTAAATAATTATTTTACATTTTAATTATAAGTTTTAAAATACAATTTATTACGCGATATATTGTTTAAATATTCTACTAATCAATTTATATTTAGGTTATAAAATGTAAGTTAATTTGTTTGTGCGTTTTACATTTTTAAATCGTATAAGTTTTGTTTGTATGATTCCGAATGATTACGAAATATTATCATAATAATATTTTTGATATAACAATGTTATTTAATAAAATTGGTCACCAACGTCCGTATTAAATTGAATCGAATTACATTCGATTTAAATTGCGTACGATTTAACCAAATCGCATTTTCGTATATATTCAACAATATATATAATTCGATACATTAATTAGCTTAACACATAACTAATTACATGTATTAACATATGATTAGGCACTAATTACTAGTCCTAATTTGGCAGGTGTTACATTCTCCCCCTGTTAGAAGAATTTCGTCCCGAAATTTAGCTCGAAGTCGTGATTGATGTAGAATCAGTGAATAGTTGAGGATATTTGAGTCGTATTTGGTCTTCCCGTTCCCAGGTGAATTCCGGACCACGCCGCGAATTCCATCTGACCTTGACGATGGGAATACGACTTTGTTTCAGTTGTTTGACCTCACGGTCCATAATTTCAGCGGGTTCCTCAACAAAATGAAGTTTATCGTCAACACGAATTTCATCTAATGGAATGATAAGTGTCTCATCAGACAGACACTTCTTCAAATTCGAAACATGAAAAGTAGGGTGCACGCTGCTGAGTTCGGATGGCAGCTGCAATCGATAAGCTACGGGGCCAATCCGTTCGAGGATCTCAAAAGGCCCAATGTACCTGGGATTCAACTTCCCGCGTTTGCCAAAACGGATGACGCCTTTCCAAGGCGATACTTTTAAGAGTACTCGATCCCCAACTTGGAACTCGAGTGGTTTGCGTCTCACGTCAGCATAACTTTTCTGACGATCACGTGCGGCTTTGAGTCGATTTTGGATTTCCACAATTTTCTCGGTGGTGGCGTGTATGAGTTCAGGACCAGTGAGTTGACTATCTCCCACTTCAGTCCAACAGATCGGTGATCGGCACTTACGACCGTACAGTGCCTCAAAAGGTGCAGCCTTAATGCTGGCGTGATAACTGTTATTGTACGAAAATTCGCACAACGGTAGATGTTTTTCCCAGTTTGTACCGAAATCAACTACGCAGGCGCGTAGCATATCTTCCAAGGTTTGAATGGTTCGTTCACTTTGGCCATCGGTTTGAGGATGGTACGCGGTACTCATATCGAGGCGGGTACCCAATGATTTTTGAAGTGATTGCCAAAAGTGAGAGGTGAAACGGGCATCCCTGTCAGAGATGATCGAGATTGGAACACCGTGATGAGAAACGATTTCCTTGATGTAGATTTGTGTAAGGCGTTCCATTTTATCGTTTTCCTTGATTGCCAGAAAATGAGCAGATTTGGTGAGACGATCGACGATCACCCAAATGGTATCGCAACCGCTCGACGACTTGGGTAGTTTGGTTATGAAATCCATGGCAATTTGTTCCCATTTCCATTCGGGGATTTCAGGTTGTTGGAGTAAACCAGGAGGTTTCTGATGTTCGGTTTTGACTTTCGAGCAAGTAAGACACTTGCTGACATAAGTGGCGATTTCGGCTTTCATGTTTGGCCACCAATAAAATTCCTTAATACCGTGGTACATCTTATCGGATCCCGGATGAATAGAATATTTAGACTTGTGAGCCTCGTCCATCACCAAGTCTCTTAGGTTCCCAAAACTAGGCAACCAGATTCGGTTTGAGAAATACCTAATCCCGTTAGATTTGATTTCAAATTGTTTGTCAATGCCCCGCAAGGCTTCATGTTTGATGTTTTCCGGTTTCAGGGCTTCGATCTGAGCGGTATGAATTTGAATGGTAAGATCGTTATGAATGGTCATACTGAGGGCTCGGACTCGAAGGGGTTTTGATCGTTCCTTTCGACTGAGGGCATCGGCTACAACATTAGCCTTCCCTGGATGGTACTTGATCTCGCAATCGTAATCGGTAAGCAACTCGACCCATCGACGTTGCCTCATATTGAGATCCTTCAGATCGAAGATATGTTGGAGACTTTTATGATCGGTAAAAATGGTGCACTTAGTGCCGTAGAGATAATGTCTCCAGATTTTGAGAGCAAAAACGACAGCTCCAAGTTCTAGATCATGAGTGGTGTAGTTCTTTTCGTGAATTTTTAGCTGTCGTGAGGCATAAGCAATGACCTTGTCTCGTTGCATCAACACACAACCGAGACCTTGATGGGAAGCATCGCAGTATACCACGAAGTCATCGGTGCCTTCGGGTAAGGATAGAATCGGAGCACTGCAAAGCTTTTGTTTCAAAAGTTGGAACGCTGACTCTTGTTTTTCGGTCCAATCGAACATTTTGTCCTTCTGAGTCAGTACCGTAAGTGGTTGAGCTATTTTGGAGAAATTTTCGATAAATCGCCGATAGTACCCAGCAAGACCCAAGAATTGACGTACTTCAGTTGCAGAGGTGGGTGCTTGCCAGTCTTTGATTGCCTCGATCTTTGATGGGTCCACGTGAATTCCCTGACTGTCGATCACGTGACCAAGAAATTGAACGGTTTGAATCCAGAACTCACACTTAGAGAATTTAGCGTAAAGCTCCTCGTGTCTAAGTAGTTCAAGGATGGTCTTAAGGTGTTGCGCATGTTCTTGCTCGTTGCGCGAGTAAATGAGTATGTCATCGATAAAGACAATGACAAACTTATCGAGGTAAGGTTTGCACACCCGGTTCATGAGGTCCATGAATACAGCCGGTGCGTTGGTTAGACCAAAGGGCATCACTTGGAATTCGTAGTGCCCGTAACGAGTTCTGAAAGCAGTTTTTGGAATATCGGCGTCGCGAACTCGTAACTGATGATAACCTGATCGCAGGTCGATTTTTGAGTAGAAACTTGAACCCTGAAGTTGGTCGAATAGATCATCAATGCGAGGAAGTGGGTATCGGTTTTTGACGGTCAATTTGTTCAATTCTCGGTAGTCGATGCACATTCGGAAAGAACCGTCCTTCTTCTTAACAAATAAGACCGGAGCTCCCCAAGGTGAAGAACTCGGTCTAATGAATCCTCGATCCAGAAGTTCCTGTAACTGAGAGGACAACTCCTGAAGTTTGGATGGGGCTAAACGGTATGGTGCGCGGGCCACCGGTGCGGCACCCGGCACGAGATCAATTGAGAACTCGACCTGTCTAGATGGAGGTAAACCAGGCAGTTCTTCTGGAAAGACTTCGGGAAAGTCTCTAACAATCGGCACATCCTCAAGTCGCTTCTCCTCCGACTTCTTCTCCGTGATGTGTGCAAGTATTGCGGGGTAACCCTTTCTCAGAAATTTTTGGGTTTTTAAGCACGAGATGATATTGAGTCCAGTCCCACCGGTCTCCCCCTGTATGATCAAGGTTCCACCAACGGCGAGTGGGATACGGACGATTTTATCGTGACAAACGATTTCAGCTCGATGTTTGGACAACCAGTCCATTCCAATAATGACGTCGAAACTTCCGATTTCAATGGGTATAAGGTCGATCGAAAAGGTTTCGTCAGCTAGGTTTAAAGTGCAATTCGGTATCACACTGGTGGTTTCTACAAGTTTCCCATTTGCTAGCTCTACAGTGTACTTAACATCTAAGGCAACAGGAGTGATGTCAAGTAATGGGCAAAAATCATCGGAGATAAAGCTTCTATCAGCACCAGTATCAAATAGAACAGAAGCATTTAAGTTGTTGAGGAGGAACATACCCGAGACCACATTCGGGTCTTGGCGGGCGTCCCCAGATTTGATGACGAAAGCTCTGCTGCGAGTGTTGTTGTTGTTGTTGCTGTTGTTGCGGTTGTTGTTGTTGTTGCTCTTCAGTTTTGGGCACGAATCTCTGAAATGCCCAGGTTTCCCACACTCAAAGCATACTTTGGGTGGTCTGGTGTTGTTGTTGGAATTGTTGTTGGCGGGAGAGCGGCAATCTTTTGTGAGGTGGCCGTACCTCTTGCAATTGTTGCAAAAGGGACCACAGGAGCCTTCATGGTGGCGACTGCACTTGGAACAATAAGGTTTGCTCCCAGTGTAGCCCCGGACGATGTCAGTGGTGGTGTTGTAAGCTTTGATGGTGTCGGGTTTCTTGTTTTGTTGGTTGGAGGGGTTGTTGTGGTAGTCAGACCACTTGCGTTTGTTGTTATGGGAGGATGAAGTGGGTGGTTCATAATCTTGGCTCATTGACATCAAGTCTTGGGCCAATAGGATCGCACCGTCAATGGTGGTTGGTTTTGAAGAGATGACGTGTCCCCGAACAGGATCAGGGAGACCAAGAACGTACTTCCTGATTTTATCAGGTTCAGTGCTCACCATAGCTGGGCGGAGGGCAGCTAATTGTTGAAACCTGGTGGTATAACCATCGATATCACCACCCTGAACCTTTAAGTTCCAGAACTCCTCATCTAGCTTTTGGAGTTTGGCGATAGAGCAGTATTTGGCAGTGAGTTTTGCCTTCAATTCCTTCCAAGTGAGTTGGTAGGCAATGTCAGCACCCACTGATTGGGTATATGAATTCCACCAAGAGTGGGCATCATCTTCAAGAGAGCAGGTGGCGAAGTTTACTTTGTCGTTCTCCGCGCATTTACTAACACGGAAAACAGTTTCCATTTTCTCGAACCATCTGATCAGTCCGATGGCTCCTTCAGAACCCTTGAAGCTTGAGGGTTTACAGCTTTGGAAGTCCTTGTAAGAACAAGGTTTGACGGCAGAGGTTTCAGCGGCATCGCTGTTTCTTGTGGAGTTTGGTGGGGTATTCCGAGCCAAGGCTTCAGTAACAGCCTGGGTTATGAGTGACGTAATCTGAGCATCAGTGTAAGGTCGTGTCTTTGGCGGCATGATTCTTCAATAAAAGAAATGAATATACATGAGATTTCGTAGGAAAGTTGTATTTGTTATAGATGTACATGTAGAAAAGCAGTAATACATGACATCAACATGGAAAAATGACAATTAATATGAGTTGAACAACAAGGAATATTTGATAGCTAATACGAGTTCAAAGGTTACACCCTACGGATGTATTACAAGAGGTGTCGGGAATTGTTACATCCGACCGAATTATAGAGTAGCGCGTAGATATTTACTAGATTACAGGATAGATTACAAGACAAAGACTACACTAGTCTTAACGTAGATTAATTTGTTCCATCATCGTGACAAGACGGTCAACAGTGTTAGCAAGTCTGCTAGCTTGTCGGGCGTTATCTTCTGCTAGCGCTAGTCGTTGTGTTAGTCCACGGGCATACTCTTCTGCTTCATGTGAACGTTGTTCACATTCTTCCATCCTTTGTTGCAGAAGGGCATTTTCCACCCTTATTTCTATTATTTGGTTGCGAAGGACATCCATGTTGTTGTTCGTGGTTTCAAGATCGTCGGAGACTTGTTCTATGCGTTCGAGGGATGTAAGTCTCCAGTTTTCGTTGGTTTCCTGCAACACGACATCCATGGTGCGAAGTCGTTGCTCGTGTTGGTTTACCCTAGCGGCTAAAGCCGGTAAGGCGATGTGAGTGGGGTACGGGCCAGCTCGAGGCAACCTGTTGTTTCTCCTTGTTACCCTTGGGTTCTGCGACCCGGATTGAGAGCGAGATGAATTAGTTGGGATGTTTGCCATTTCTGAGACAAAGCGTTAGTAAGATTGAGACCTATATTCATATAGTTCCTATATAATATAGCCTATTGAGTGTCTAGCATAAACATGTTTGAGTCTCGGTTCTCTCGAGGTCAGAGTCTTCTATTGTACCCTGTTCAGCCATAACTACTTTCAGATCTTACATCATCTTTGCTTAATTGTACATAGTTAATCAGGCTATGTTAAATTAAACTCGTATGATGTAATCACTGAACCAGTTATACCTAATAAGGAATACCGCCTAATGGTCATAGTCTAGGTCCACTAAATGCAACCTAGTTCACTATAACCTTAGGCTCTGATACCAATCTGTAACACCCCCAAATTTAATGATTTGCGGAAGCTTGATTTGGGTGTTACTAATCAATAACAAATCACAAAGATAAATAGCAAACGACTCTATATGCGTCGTTTTAACAAAATATATTGATAACTGAAATGTTTACAACATTTAAAGCTTTACATAGCTCGAGTTAAATAAAATGAGATTTCAGTACATAAGTACTTGTACAAAATATACTAATGCAAGAAAATCTCAATCGTCTGTATGCTGACTCGAGCTAAATCCTGAAGCAGAAACATCCTACTGCTGGGTACCTGCGATATATGCTAAAAGGTCAGCTATAAAGCTGGTGAGCTCACAGGTTTGAAATCAAGTAATATCGTATGAACCGCAAGATTTAAATAATGAATTGCATCCAGCAATTAAATAATGAATTGCATCCAGCAATTAAATAATGAATTGCATCCAGCAATTAAATGATAATCATCGTGTATACAGCCATGAGCACATAGTTGAGCTTAACTCGAGGGCCGGGTCCCCTATAGAGAATTCCGGGCGAGGTGCCTCCACGAATGCCTAATCAACATTCGTCTTCCCAAATATTAGTACGTCCGTTTACCCGGTTAGTGCTTGCTAACCCGGACGAGGTGGGTCAATCCTATATGGTACCATATACTAATATTCACGCTACAACGTATTAACAACTATGCTGACGGAGGACTTTAAATGATTAGTTTCGAAAAACTCATGTAGTATATGAAATGTTTGTACTTGCGTTCACATGTTAAAATTGAGCAATATATCACACCCCTGAGTAAAACAGTAAAAAGATGGGCTATGAGACTCACCTGAGTCTGAATGCGTTTACACAAACGTAAGTTGATTAGCCGAATATGAAGTCCAAAGACTTGTAACCTGAGGGTGTCCACGACACGCGATGGTTATAATCATGATTGGGTATCGCAAAAGATCACCCTTGTAGTTGTTACACAACTATATATATGTCCAAATTACTACGATTTGGTTGATTTGTTAAGTATTTGAAAACATGTACGGCCCGTTGGTGATGGATTTGTAATAATAATCTCAACTATTATTATTGTGATTTCGTGGCGTTTTACTTTGAAAAATGTGTTTCGATTGTGTTTTAGAAGCCGTTACGGAATCTAAGTACGGGGGTCCGGGGGCAGCGCCCCTGGTAGCGGGGTCCAAGGGGCGGCAGCCCCTGGCGGGGTCCAAGGGGCAGAGCCCCTGGCTGGGGTCGAGCTGCCAGGTCAGCTTGGAAAATTTTTTATTTCTACTATATTGCTTTGACGAAAAACGCATCTGGGATCTGAATTCGGGTAAAATCGAGTGATAAATTTTAGGTCTCGACACTTAGTAAAAATCTGAGTTTTCTGTGTTTTGCGACACAATATGCGACACTAAAGATGTTATGCGACACAAGGGTTGTGTCGCATAGAAAATGCGACACAATGTCTATACGACACAAGGGTTGTGTCGCATAGATGCGAGATGCTGATTCAACAGCGACATAGTGATTGTGTCGTATGGGGTATGCGACATAGTGGTTGTGTCGCAAGACTTGCGTCACTAAATCTTTGGTACGACATAAGGTACGACACAAGGGATTTTATGCGACACTAAAGCCAAAATACGACACAACATGCGACACAAGGCTTGTGTCGCATGGATGAACACCAGCCCAGAAAGTCCGGCTGTTAACGTTTTTCCGGCCAAAATTCCGTTTTAAACTCGTTTTTAGGCCATAAATTCGTGTTCTATACATTGTAATGGACATTTAGTAGTTATAATAACAACCACAAGTGAAAAATACTAAGAATCGAGAGATTTCGGGATTTTGTCGGAAACTTACAATTTGCCGAAATGGAAATCCGGAAAGATAGTGTTGTAGATCGTCGCGAGGTGGTCGTGAATCTCTAAAAATATTGTTGATCCGGTTGTGTTTCGTGTTGTTATTTGCGATTTTTGTGGATTTTGGGGTGTTTTGGTGAAAGAGAGAAAAGGAAGGAGAGAGAGTGATAAAGAAATAAAATGAAGGAAATTAAAGATGGAGGTGGGGGTTTATCCCCACTTTTCAGCTTTCCCGCCCCGCGTTCCGCGTGGTGTTCGTTTGCTCCGTCGTTTAAACGTTAAATAATTATTTTACATTTTAATTATAAGTTTTAAAATACAATTTATTACGCGATATATTGTTTAAATATTCTACTAATCAATTTATATTTAGGTTATAAAATGTAAGTTAATTTGTTTGTGCGTTTTACATTTTTAAATCGTATAAGTTTTGTTTGTATGATTCCGAATGATTACGAAATATTATCATAATAATATTTTTGATATAACAATGTTATTTAATAAAATTGGTCACCAACGTCCGTATTAAATTGAATCGAATTACATTCGATTTAAATTGCGTACGATTTAACCAAATCGCATTTTCGTATATATTCAACAATATATATAATTCGATACATTAATTAGCTTAACACAGAACTAATTACATGTATTAACATATGATTATGCACTAATTACTAGTCCTAATTTGGCGGGTGTTACAAGT
Source organism: Helichrysum umbraculigerum (assembly GCA_949592205.1). Taxonomy (NCBI): domain Eukaryota; kingdom Viridiplantae; phylum Streptophyta; class Magnoliopsida; order Asterales; family Asteraceae; genus Helichrysum; species Helichrysum umbraculigerum. The sequence continues at coordinate 167,389,766 of CATIUR010000001.1, read as the reverse complement.
TTGATCATAGTGGGGGAAAAGAGAATTAGATGATTTTAGTTTAAAGTGATGATTAGTTATTGATTATGTGTTATGCATATATGTATTAGGTGCTCAAGAAGAATTTCCTTGTTTGATCATCTTGTTACAAGTTGTGCTACAAATCAAGGTGAGTTATGAAATGAATAGATCATGATTACGTAATTAGCTTGTTGTTATGACATGATTGTGATGAAAGTTAATGATTAGAATGGTTAATGAGAATTAACCATGATTTGATTAGAATAGCTAACCAAGGTTAGCTTTGTTTTGATTAGTAGCTAACTTATGTTAGCTAATTATTGATTAGATTAGCTAATTGATATTAGCTAAATAATTGATTAGATATGTGCACATACGATTAGAATTGTGAAAGTGGAGTTGCAAGAAAAGGGAAGTAGTTCCTTACTTTGTTCATTTTTTTGCTTTATGTTAATAATGCATTGTATTGAGTAGTTTTCATATTCTCACTAAGCAAATTGCTTAATTAGTTTAGTTATGTTGTAGGTACAAGTGAAAGCGGAAGGGGTAAAGATATTGCGAAAGGGTAGTGGAGTGCTAGCTTGTTGTAAGTCACACAAGCTCAACTCTTTAAATTATCGTTTTGAAGCCTTGAAAACTCGCCCAAACAATGTTTTGACATGTTATAACTATGATAGTAAAGATTAGAAAGAGAAGGGTACAATAGTAGTATGTTGTGTATGTATAATAGTTTTAGTAGTAAATCATGTTAAAAGTTGCTAGTTATGGTGTCAAGGCCATTTCGGCATTGTACATATTTGAAAGGTTTAAGGGAAGTCAAATATGTTATTAGTCACTTTGGATTGGCGTTTAGTCATTGAATGGGTCAAAACGGGTCCTAATGATGCTTATGAACAAACTTGAGTTAGACAAAGATTTGAAGTATAGTGATAAGCTTTACAACTTTGTTTTGATAATAGAAATATGTGTTTAAAAGCCCAGTTCCTAAGTCTCGATGGTTTGAGATTTAGGATGATAGCAAAATTGATCATTTTAGCCGAAATTGACCCATACGTTCAAAACCCGGAATATTGAGAATTTTGAGAAAGTGCGAAAATAGAAAGTTTCATTTCGACTATAGTAAAGTGCCTGCAAAATTTCATGTTTAAATTCTTTGTCGTTTGAAAGATATGCGCGTTCAAAGTTCGGAAAATGGTATATAGTTTGAAAGCTGGCTGCAGGTACTGTAAACGCCAGAGTACCCGGCGGGCAGCCGGAGTACCCGGCGGGTAAACCAAAACCAAGAACAAGCCGGCGGCTTTCCAAGCCCAACCGGCGGCTTCTGTAGCTTTTAAACGGAATTTAAGTTCTTTTACCGAAAATCTAATTTGCCCGGCGGTTTATGGGTGGAGCCCGGCGGCTAGACATGGGTACCCGGCGGGTAACCCTTCTACCCGGCAAATATATGTTAATTTCAGCAGATTTTTATTTTGAAGTTTTAAAAGTAATACAGATCATAAGAATAGAATATAAATACGATAATACAGATAGTGGGACCAATAGAAATATGTTTCAGTGTAAAAAAAAAAAATGTTCAGATTTTCAGGGCGTTTCAAACATACACGACGACGATTAACTAGAATAGAAGGGCACTAGCTACTCGTATATAAATGAGGAAATTGACATGAAGATTACGAACACAATTTGAGAGAACAAACTTTACATTCTCATTTCTTGATCTGCTAATTACAGAGTGATTACATATATATACACCAAGTTAGTTAAACCGTTCTAACCCCCTGCTAAACTAAGTTAACAAACTAATTACATACTATTTACATTTAGTCTCTGAAGTTCACCAAACTTGTCATTTGTCACCCAAACTCTTTATTTGCCCTTGTACACTCCCCCTCAAGTTGTGAGTTAGAAGAATGTTGAACTCCCAACTTGCCAAGAAGATAATTATGTTGATCAGCTGTAACAACCTTGGTAAACACATCAGCTAACTGAGATTTGGTATGAACATAAGATGGATTAATTAAACCAGATTGAACCTGATCTCTAACATAATGACAATCCACCTCAATATGTTTTGTTCTAGCATGAAATACTGGGTTTGCAGCTATATGAATAGCAGCCTGGTTATCACAAAATAAGTCAACTGCACCCAGATTTTGAACACCAAGATCCTTGAGTAGACTGACTAACCAAGTAACCTCACAACATGTCATGGCCATAGCTCTATATTCGGCCTCTGCTGATGATCTAGACACCACTCCTTGCTTTTTTGATTTCCAAGAAATAGGAGAAGAGCCAAGTAAAATACAGTAGCCAGTTGTAGACCTTCTAGACATAGGACAACTAGCCTAATCACTGTCACAATATGCAGTTAAATAGACATCAGAATTATTAGCCAACAAGACACCTTGACCAGGTGACTGAAGTAAATACCTCAACAAATGTTTTGCAGCTTGCATATGAACTGAGGTGGGACTCTGCATGAATTGACTTAACAACTGAACAGTATAACATATATCTGGGCGAGTAATTGTTAAGTAAATTAACTTTCCAATAAGCCGTCTGTACTCCTCTGGATCAGTAAGAGCAGTACCAACATCTGCCTTTAATTTCAATTGTGGATCCATTGGAAGTTTATAAGACTTGCAATTCAACATAGAATATTCTTTGAGCAGTTCCATTGTATATTTCTTCTGAGATATGAAAATGCCCTGTTCTGCTCTTGTTATTTCTAGGCCCAGAAAGTAGCTTAGTGATCCAAGATCTTTCATGTGAAAATGATTATTTAACTGTGCCTTTAGATGATTAATCTGAGATGAATCACTATCAGTAATCAAAAGATCATCCACATAGACAAGCACAGCAGTAAAGTGTTGACTATCATGCTTTGTAAATAATGAATAGTCAGCCTTTGACTGTGTGTATCCAAAAGAAATAAGAGCACTAGAAAGTTTGGAAAACCACTGTCTAGGAGCTTGCTTTAAACCATACAGAGATTTAGTCAACTTACAAATAGTAGTTGACTTTGGAAGCAGAGGATCATTAGGACAAATTTTCTCCCCCTTACCTTTATAACCTTGAGGTAAAGTCATGTACACTTCTTCAAACACATCACCATGAAGAAAAGCATTTGAGACGTCCATTTGACAAGTATCCTAGCCTTTTAGAGCTGCAACAGCCAACAATGCTCTAACTGTAACCATTGTGGCTACAGGAGCAAAAGTGTGTTCATAATCCACACCTTGCCTTTGTCTATTCCCTTGTACCACCAATCTGGCCTTCTTTCTATCAACAGACCCATCTGCTTTGAACTTTGTCTTAAAAATCCAATGACAACCAATTGCTCTCTTGCCAGGTAGCAATTCAGCTAATTCCCATGTACCATTATCGTCTAATGCCTGTAATTCAGCATTCATTGCATCACACCATCCTTTGTCTACAACTGCCTCCTTGAAAGTAGTAGGATCAACACTAGCCGACAATGCAATCAGGAATGACACAAATTGATTATCAAAATAGGGGTAAGAAACTTGACATGCCACTGGAGTATGATTAAGAGTAGGAGGAAGATTAGTAACATATTCTTGAAATTTAGCTGGTTGCTTTGGAACTCTTGATGATTTTTTCAACCCATGAACAGATTGAGAAGTAGACTGAGCAGGAACAGAATTAGATGATGGGGAACCATTATTAGACACAGAATCCATAGAAGGAATAGAATCAAATGAAATGGAAGAAGGAATTGAGGATGGCACAAAACTATCATCATAAGTAGATGATATAATTGGAACAGAAGCAGGCAAAGGTTTAAAAAAAGAATCAAGACATTTTGAAGAGTAAGGAAATAGATGTTCATAAAACTTAACATCTCTAGTGATAAAGGTGGTATGAGTTAAAAAATTATAGAATTTATAACCTTTTTGATGTTGAGGGTATCCCAAAAACAGACATGGAACACCTCTTGGTGCAAACTTATCGGAAATCCTAGATGGATTATAAGCAACTGCTAAACACCCAAACACTCTCAAATGATCATATGAAGGTTTCTTTTTGAGTAAAAATTCATAAGGAGTAAGATTATTCAAAACAGATTGATGAGATAAGTTGCAGTCAAGATACAATCTCCCCAAAACTTAAGAGGCAAATTTGCATGAAACTTTAGCGCTCTGGCAATTTCTAGAATGTTTCTATGCTTTCTCTCAACCCTTCCATTATGTTGAGGTCTGTCTACACAAGAAGTCTGGTGTACTATACCTTGTGCAGCTACAAATTGACCACATGGACCTTTAACAAGTTCTAAAGCATTGTCCGACCTTATGGTTTTGATTGAAACTTGAAACTGATTTTTTACAAACTTTAGAAAATACTTAAGGATTGTAAAGGAATCAGATTTGTTAACCATAAGATATGTCCATGTTGCTCTACTACAATCATCTACTATAGTAAGAAAGTATTTGAACTTGTCATTTGTAGGGACTTTATACGGACCCCATACATCAATATGTATCATACTAAAAACTGTATCACAATGAGAGTCACTCAATTGATAAGGGAGTTTAGTAAATTTTGCCATAGGACAAGACAAACATGAACCAGAATCTCTAACTATACTTTTAACAGGCAAAGCAGAAATATACTTCAATCTAGAATCAGAAATATGGCCAAGTCTATGATGCCATAGACTATGAGTTTTCAAAAACTCACTAGAAGCCTTATTTGCAAATGTTTTTGCAGAACAAAAAACAAACAAGTACTGTGAAAATCAGAAACAATCATATGCTCCAGTTTAGCATCCATATCCTTGAGAGCGAGGTTGAGCAGATAGTACATACCATGTCTTCTTTTACCCAGGCCTAGTACCTTCCTTGTTATCAAGTCATGAATCACACAAAACTTAGGAAAGAAGATTACAAAGCAATTTATGTCTTTGGTTATCTTAGGTACTGACATCAAGCTAAACTTGAATGATGGCACGTGTAAAGCTTGTTGCAAGATCATGCCATTTTTAAGATTTACTGTTCCAATATGAGAAATCACAGAAGAGTGTCCATTTGGAAGCTTGATTTTGGGTTGAAATTGTAACATTTTAGGAGCAACTATGTCACTATACACAGGTGTCATATGATCAGTGGCACCTGTGTCTAGTATCCATTCTGTTGGCAGAAACTTAGTACGACTCAGACATGCACTACCTGCCATACAGTTTTATAACACCCCTCATTTTACCATCATTTATTATAATATATCGGAAGCGTAAGTCCATATAAATCTTAATTGTTTACATTATATTAACAAACATAAAATATTCAAACTATTTCAAACCATAGTTTATCAACTCGGGGTTTATATAAAACAACATATTACACTGATTTACACAAATCATTTATCAGAGTATTGCTCAGTTGTCAAACATTCCATTCTACTGTCACTGCCTTGCCCAGCCCTTTATCAAATCATGCCCTGCAAGGAGTATTTAATGTGGGGGATTAGCATAACGCTAAGTGAGACAGAACTAACACCAACAGTCCAACTCAGTAATAACAAATCAGTTTACAGCAAATAATTATAAACATAGAATATCACTGAGTATCTATGGTTCTTGGGGAAACCTTCAGCCAAGAACACACAACATAATATAATATCAAATACAACTGGCGTCAAAGAGGACCGGTGGTTCTTGAGGTAACACCTTCTCATAGAACACTTTGAAACCAACTGCAGGCCAATACAGCGGTTTAACCGAATACTTGGTGCTATTAACACAAATAACACAGGCTACGACAATAATACTTGTACTAAGACCCTGTGTTATCTAACCAATAGCAAACCAAGCCCAACTCCAGGCTGGCCTCTGAATATCGTCAAAGCCCAAAGGCTGAATATCACGTGATCACATATTTATCATATCAGACTAACAGTCTATCAATAGTATTATTACTAACAACCATAATCATGATGGAATAATAAAACAGTAATAATACATTACCCGTTGTAACCAAACTTGTTACAACTAAATTACACTGAGGTTACAGATCCACTCACCGAATACCTCAGTTGTCCACTCAGTAGTCTAATATCACTGAGTCTTCTGTCTATCTGAAATTACAACAGAATAACACAAGTTAGTAACTTGTCTAAAATCTATACAACATCTTACAATTGTAATTACATTAAATAATTTATCACTTAGTCATGATCAATGATCATAATAATCACTTTCCAATTCAATCATATACATGATTATTAACTTACATTACTTTAACACCAATCACACCAAGGTTATGAATAACCATCTTAACATCATAAATTCATAATTATTTATCAAATTATGATCATCATGACCATCTTATCACATAAATCCACTTCAATTAATACTAATAAACATGGTTAAACCATTACTAAGGTTATTAACCTCTACAATCAACAATTCATCAAACTTCCAATATTAAGTCTAATGAATACTTAACAATTAAGTTCTAACTTTACTCTTTGATTATCAATCAAGTGTTCTAAATCATAACTCATACCGAATTTCTCATATAACTTATGAATATCGTCATAATCACTATAATTCTCAAGAACACTTTAATCAATTTCACAACTCTAAGTTAGGGCTTAGGTTATAATCATGAATTTAGCACTAACTATCAATAATATAATTACTACAAGCTTTATTTCATGAAAATCAACTAAACCCACAACTTTTATCTTGATCAAATTCAATTATACAATTTCTAGTATAGGATTTCACTTATAATCATGAAATTAACATTAACTAACAACTCTAACATGATTACAAGCCTCAATTTCATATAATTCATACTAATTATATCAATTACCCAAAAACCCATTTCTAGGTTTATATGAAAATCAAGATTTAACACTTACAACATGATTAGGATGATCAAGAGATGCTTACTTCATGTTATTGAAGCTTGAATCCAAGTTTTATGGACTCAATTTCACCTCAAGGCTTGTTTTGCAAAGTTGGAATTGTCACTGTGGTGGTTTTGATTCGGCCAGAACAAGATCAGGAGGAAGAAGGTTTTTATTTCTCAATTGATTTGATGATTTGAGCTTGAAACTAGGGTTTTGATATTTCTTTCGTACTCAATCGACTTTATGGAATGTTTGTGAATTTTTCATACGTATTACACACATATATTAGATAATATGTGTACTAGTTTTGTCCCCTTTAATATCTATTGTCAGGAACTGAAAAACCATTTGAGAAGAGAAACTATTTTATTTTACCGTCAACAATGTTAATTTAAACCAATTAACAATTTACTATTCACAATAAGTTATTTGACTATTTTCCCAATTATTTTCAAATAACTTAAACAATTTATTTCCTAACACATTAAATATTAATTTAAAGTCAGGAAAATATTATAAAACTACTAGACCCGAGAATAGGGTGTTACAAGTTTGGATCAAGCTCATCATCAGTGTTATCAGGACTGCCTTGGGCTCCAGTTGTACCAGCAAATTGAGGAAGACTTTTCATCAATTGTTCAAATTGTTCAGAAGTGAAAGTGTATCCAGTAGTAACACTGTTTGCAGCAGGTTTCTTATGAGAACTAGACTTTCCTTTAGGCTGAAATACAGTCCTTTGAGCTGGTTGCCTGTGCTTAGGATGCCATACTGGATAACCAACCTTTTCCCAACACCTTTCAGGTGGATGCCATTTGAAACCACAGATCTTACACTTGTCATTAGTAGTAACACCAACACCTTTACTATACAAAGTTGTAGTCTCAACAGATTGTAAACTTGACAGCACATCCTTTTGAGATTCCTCTTGTTGAATTAATGAACAAGCACTTTTAACACTAGGCAATGGAGTACTTAAAAGCAATTGACTTCTTTGAGAGCTATAACAATCATCTAGCCCATTGAGAAATTGAAACAATCTTTGTTCATCTTTTTGTTGATTTAAAGCAGCAAGAAACACAGCAAGTTCTTGAGTAATACTAGTCAACTTTGGCAATTCACACATAGAATCAATCTCTTCCCACACACATTTCATTCTAGTATAATACTCACTTATAGGACTACCTTGCTGTGCAATTTCATATGTATCTTTATGTAACTTGTACTTCCTAGATCCATTACTTAAAGCAAATCTTTTCTCCAATTGTTGCCAAATCTCATAAGCAGTGCCAACAAACATTATAGACTTCACAATTGATTCAGAAACCGAATTCATAATCCAACTAATCACCATATTATTACATGTATCCCACAGTTCAGCTTCAACAGGATTAGTAAGAGATTTAGGAACAATACCTTTAATAAAGCCTAATTTCCGTTTAGTTGACAAGGCAATTTCAACCGATCTCTTCCACGATCTGTAATTCTGAGCACCGGTTAACTTTTCTTGAATAGAAAGAGATCCAAGTCCTTCAAAAGGATGAAGATAAAGAGGACTCTGAAATACTGCAGGATCCATTGTTTGAACGAGATGAAAGTAATCAACAAACTGATAAACTTCATATTGAAATCAGAAATGAAATGCGAAAGCGAATCAACACTATTACGAAACCCTAGATTGAATCAATTGCAGAAAATACACACAATTTCACTCAATTGAATCAATCAGGTCAACTAAAGAACACATGATTCATGTCAATACTCTCTAATACCAAAATGAGGAAATTGACATGAAGATTACGAACACAATTTGAGAGAACAAACTTTACATTCTCATTTCTTGATCTGCTAATTACAGAGTGATTAAATATATACACCAAGTTAATTAAACCGTTCTAACTAGGGGTGTGCAAAACACGGTTCGAACCGTAAGAACCGGCAAACCGTACCGAAACCGTACCGTCCCATACCGGACCGCTTCTCAATGGTACGGTTCTCGGTTCTTATATTTGTAGTTTCACGGTTCGCGGTTCAGTTCGGTTCGGGCCGGTTCTAGCACTTTGCACAGGTAGAGTGTGTAAAACACGGTTTGAACCGTGAGAACCGGCAAACCGTACCGGAACCGTACCGTTCTATACCGGACCGCTTCTCAACGGTACGGTTCTCGGTTCTTATATTTGTAATTTCACGGTTCGCGGTTCGGTTCGGGCCGGTTCGGGACGGTTCTAGCACTTTGCACAGGTCTAGTTCTAACCCCCTACTAAACTAAGTTAACAAACTAATTACATACTATTTATATTTAGTCCCTGAAGTTCACCAAACTTGTCATTTGTCACCTAAACTCTTTATTTGCCCTTGTACATATATTTTTAATCGAAAGTCACAATTAAGGATTACATGATGGTGGCCAAAGGGGCATGTGATGGTTTTCATCTCTATATAATTTTGATGTTTTTATAATTACTATCTAAATAAATTAATAGTTTAAGTTAATTTACCATTTTTAGTTGCTAAATGGCATTTCATTAATAACAATTATTCAAATTTCAAACCTTTGGCCAATGAGTAAAATTTTTAACATGGAGAAATGTATTTTAAAACTATTATACGTTGTGGAAGAGAAAAAGTAAATTGTGAGTAAATTTACTTACTTTTTGCAGGTTCTTACTTTTTGCAGGTTCTTTATGAATCAGTTTCGTGAAAAAGTAAATTGTGAGTAAATTGGTAAAGTTAGTACAAAGTATATTGTGTTCGAAAGTAGACACTTATTTGATGACAAACTAAAATGAAAAGCTGACAATTTTTTAAGGATGGAGGAGTACTAGAAAGACTTACGGTATAAAATGTAGGGTAAAAGCCGCGGATCGCCCTTGTACTTTCCTTTTTGTTCCAAGGTCACCCATGTACCTATTATATTATCATGATCATCAACAAACTTTCAAATTTTGTTTTCATGTCACCAATGTACAATTTTATTACCACGATCATTAACAAACTTTCGAATTTTATGTTCATGCCACCCTTTTTAATATGACGTGGCTGCCATGTAATTGGTGATATGAACACAAAATTCGAAAGTTTGTTGATGATCGTGGTAATAAAATTGTACATTGGTGACATGAAAATAAAATTTGAAAGTTTGTTAATGATCGTGATAATATAATTGATACATTGGTGACCTCGGAACAAAAAGGAAAGTACAAGGGCGATCCGCGACTTTTACCCTAAAATGTATTAACTTTTTTTTATTTTTTTTGTTGTTGTTGTTGTTGTTTAAGATATATTTATCATTAAAAAAAAGATTACCTTCTCATTAATACTGATACATGAGACAGTAACATAAAAAAAAAAAAAAAAGATTGTATGAGCTTGAGTAAAGATTTCTTTTAATAGTGTAATTTGTAATGTATTAAGAAATAATTATAGAACACATAGTGATTAGTGGAGATCAGAAGTCTCGTTGATCAAAATATATTACTTGCATTATTTATCATTATATTATATTTTATACATTATTGTTTTGTGACGTCACTAATGATGGTTTTACCTCTGTTTTATCAATGCATCTGCCTAGTTATGTGTTTCTCTGTTGTTTTTACCATTTAACAAACGACGCAGCTAAAAAATAAATTCCCGTTACTCTCTTTAATGCGAATCAACATAATATAAAATATTAAGGCTTATGTGTTATTTAATGTAAAGTTAACTAGCATTATGTACGTAATGACAAAACAATGTTTTCTTATTCTTTTTTATTTGATTTTTTTTGAAGGAATGTTTACGTCCAAACAAATACGGAGTATATTGCTTTCTTGAAAAAATGTTTACTTGGGTAAAGTTTGAACCTAAAAAACAATAAGAAGGGATGGTGGTTTAGAGATGGTAGGAGTGACAGACAATCTCAACTCTTTAATTTTTTTGACATATGGCTCATATTCATTGCATTATAACGATAACGTATTTTAAAAACACTACATCTTGATATCACTGCATTTTACCCTTACAAATTTATCATGTGTTCTAAAGATACAACTATTTCACATACCCCTTTGTTCCTATATAAGGCACATCCCCTTGAGAAAGTATAATTTTCAACTTTTATGTTCCCTAAATTAATATAATAACTATCTTTTAAAAAAGACAAGTTGATTGAAATGACGAATCAATTAGAAACGGACTACTAAAGTATAACACAAAGAAAGAAGAAATGGGAGCAAAATGATAAATATAACACAAATAAATCTGTGTAGTTAACAAAATAATTTAGCCGACAGAACAGAACCAAAAGTTCCATTTAGTTTGCCCCTTCTGTAGTTTTGTATTAATGATGATAGGCCAGTGGCCAGTGGGTAAGAATCAATTATCAGCCCAATTAAATTATGGCAGAAATTGTAATTGGGCCTTAACCAAGCAGGAAAAGGGATAATTTCCTGAAATTGGCCCAACAAGTGTTCTAGTTCGGATACTATAATACTGCTATCAGCTTCAATTTAAATCTAGGCTTTTATAAAAGGATTTTGTTATTTATAGCCCTAAGGTCTATGTTTAAGAGTTAAATTTATGCTTAAAGAGGTTGTATATCAAGTTGGTTGAGAGATGTTATATTAAGGGGGTGGGTGGTTATTGTTAAGGTACAAACGTTTAATGCGTGTCTGAATTTCTTATTCACAGCCCTAAGGGCTACGTATAACATTTTATTTATAAAATCTATACCACCAAGCCAGCGGGCTAGAGTTTACGGCTTATGTGCCAATTGTGTGAAATTTTATCTTCTGGATTCATATAACTTTTATCATAATAAGTATGTTACATTTTTGTTTACTTTTCCAACACAAGACTAAATAATATTATACTTTTCCGCCGTTAGATGTTTTTATTATTATTATTATTTGAACATACATACAACATTATATCAAAGTAAAGTTTTATGTGTGATTAAAATCTATGTATAAATTATAAAAAGTGTGTCTAATGAGATTGGCATGCAATCTAAGAGCACTCGGAGTGGGAAGGTTTTTGTCACCGTTCCCGTTTGAGAACGCCGCTAGCCACCGTTCTGCCACCCTGCAACACCGTTTCGAACGCCGTTTTGGATGCCGTTCCACGTACAGCGTCGAATCACACACGCTGCTTCTTCCTTCTTCTTTTTCTTTTTCTTTTTTCTTTCTTCGATTTTCTTTTGTTTGAAGAATTTTTGTCCGTTTTTTGTTGTGTATTTGTGTGTTACTGTTACTTGCGTTTTTGCTGTGTGACAGGAAAGAAGAAGAAACCAATTGTAAATATATGATTAGAAAGAGATTGTATATTTATATTTATATTTCTTTGTTATTATTCTTAATAAAAAAAATGTCAGACTTTCTTTCACTTTCGATATAGATAGAGATGGGTGTAGGACTGTAGGTGTAAAGTAAAAGGAAAGTGTCAGGTAAAACAAATCCTATAGATATAGATACGTTGGTTTTTTAAATTTTTATTATTTGTTTTTAACCAATTAAATGTGTTTTATTTGATTTATATGTTTTTAAATATGAATATAATCATTTAATTATATTAAAAAACAAATAAAACAAATAATAAAAAATTCCAGAACACTGTTACCACTCCACAAAATCTTCACTCACAAGATTCTCCAGAACACTGTGTTTAAGCCGTCACCACTCCGAGTGCTCTAAGAGACACAACTTGCATAATTTGTAATTACCGATACCAAAACCACAATAAACTATAACGCAAATCGTGTGACGAACGTCTACATCTAAAATAATTCGCTTATATCAGGAAATAGAAGTTCGACAGCTATCAGCTACATTATGTAGACATTATGCTAAATTTTTATATAAAGGTATATGTATGTAAAAATGTATAGGTAACAAGAGATAAAAATAGGGTTAATAATGGTTTAATCCTCAAAGTTTCACTTTTTTTTTTTTTCATTTTAACCACTCAAGTTTTTTCTCATTATTTAACCCTTTAAGTTTGTATTGACTTATTGGTTTAACCCTTTGACCATTAAATTTTTGAAACTTAGATAATTAAACTAGAAAAATTTAAAAGGGAAAATCATTATAAAAAATAAACTTTAGGAATTAAAGCATCAATTTTTTGAAGTATAAGAATCTTGGATGATTAAACCATTAAAGTTTTGAAACTTGGAGGATTAAATCATGAGAAAAAATTTGAATGGTTAAAACGAAAAAAAAAAAGTGAAACTTTGAAGATTAAACCATTGTTAACTCAAAAGTATAATCAAAGATTCATGGAAAGAAAAAGAAAGCATATAACCTTGTGTCAAATGTTATTGACATAAATAGTATCGTATGGTTTTAGGCATACAAATTGAGTACGTGTATGAATGAATTATTACTCTATAATAATCCACTCAATCATGTGCATTCTGATAAATTGTGTGTTAGACCGGAATTATTAAGTTGCATAGTATCAAAAGTCATACATATGACTGCAGTCTTAACGAATCATTTCGAAATATAGAAAATGAAGCATCAAGAATTAACGAAGTCAAATAATTCGGTGTGTGTTTTGACTTTTGACCATAAATGTCAACATCCAATGGAGATTTTATTATCAAAGAATGAGGTTAAAGTTCAACAAACTCCCCCAATAAATCAATTACAATTCCACTTGTCAAACAATATTACAACCCCCATCTCACATTCAATTTTAATAATATCACAAGTATTTCCACAACTAACTCTTTTAACAAATAATAATATTACATTGCAACTACAGAAGATCCTATCTGTTGTGCTACCACCGGAGATGCAGCCATCTCTGTTGCCGGAGTTGACACTTCAGACGGGCCTGTATTCGTCGTCCTCCGAATATCCTCCACCAGTTTTACAACATCAGCCATTTTCGGCCTTTGTTCAGGCAACCTTGCTACACACTGCATTCCAATTTGTAACATTTCCACCAATTCCTCTTCTATGTTTGGATACCTTAACAATTCCACATCAAACACCTCCGCGGTCCATTCTTCTCGAACCACTGAATGAACCCATCGCACCAAATGCACCACTTCTTCGCTGCCTGTTGCATGAGTAGGCGATTTTCCTGTGAGAAGCTCAAGCAACACAACTCCGAATGAGTAAACATCTGATGCTTGGTAGACTTTTCGTGTGTCTGCTACTTCTGGTGCTCGGTAACCACCAATGCGCATTACTGGTGGCGTTAATGGGGTCATTACTGTTGCTAGGCCGAGATCACTTACACAACCGTATCGTTGTAAGTTTAGAAAGATGTTTGAGGCTTTGATGTTTCCATGAACAAGTTTCCCACTCGTTTGTGTGTGGATATATGCTATCCCTCTTGCTGCTCCTATGGCTATTCGTAACCGGCTATCCCAATCTAATGGAGTCCGGTTCTCACCTCTGTTTGCTGCAAGAAAATGACCAAAATATAACTACATGGGAAAAATTCAAACCTGTTTATGTAAGATAAGTCAATTTGGGTTATATTTTATCGCTAACAAGTAAATGCAGGAAATTGAGGACATTGCAGCGGGCTTACCGTTGACTTTGAAGTTTTTCTGAATACAGAATCTCCAAGTTTGGGAGGAAAAATACCATATTCTCCAAAAAAGAATAGTGAAAAGAATGCAGTATGTTCATTACTCCTTTTAACAAGACAAAAGTAGTGTCCACTAACCCATGACCAATTACCAAGTACCAACTCATTCAACCCGCTCATTTTGACACCCATAACAGAACTAACCCAAAGAAAGCACCAAACTTGAAAAAGAAAACATACCATGTAACAGTGAAGAAACACTTCCTTGATCAAAATAGTCATACACCATCAACTTTTCATCTTTTGAGTAGTAATATGCCCTCAAAGGAACCACATTCTCATGTCGAATGTTTCCAACAAGCTCCATTTGCAGCTCGAAATCTCGTTTGGCAGCAGCAACTTCTTTCAATCTCTTCACGACAACAGTGCTTGTATCCTCCAATGCTGCTTTATAAGTCGTACCAAATGTTCCCTTGCCGAGTACCTCAGCCGAAGCTCTAAATAGATCCTCCAAGTCAAATGCTAGGCTACTACCTTCAAAGAACACAAGGCTTCCATTCCCATTCACATTTTGGCTACCAGATCTCAGTTTTGTAACCTTTTCTTCTTTCTTTGGTCTCTCAGGAACCTCCTTTTCACTTTTTGAATACCTAAGTATCATTATCAATGCAAGTAGTACAAACGCGATAGCACAACCACCAATCGCGATACCAAGAATTGCTGGCTCACCGAGTTTTGAAGATCTCTTTAACGGTTGGCTAGTTGGAGAAGCAACAGGTGGCATTGAAGTCAAAGAAGAAAGATTATTTCCCACAAAAGCCGAGCTGGGAAACCTTTCAAGAGATTGAGGTACGGGCCCTATCAGAAGATTGTTTGACAAGTCAAGAGCTTGCAAACTCGGGATACTAAGATCTGGGATTGCACCAGATAACGAGTTGTTGGCAAGGTTCAAAGCCGTGAGATGGCTTAAATTTGATATGGATGTAGAAATACTTCCATTGAAACCATTGTTGGACAGATCAAGTATAGAAAGATTGTTCCAGCTAGAAAAATTAAAAGGCAACGGGCCATTGAATCCATTCGATTGAAGGTAAAGAGCTGTCAAGTTTCTGAGGTTTGAGAAATCAGATGGGAACGGGCCCGTTAGCCTGTTTGATCTCAAACTCAAGATCTGAAGATCTGTTAACTGGCTAAGAGTGTTTGGAGGAATAGAACCATGAAGACCAAAAGCGGGTAAACGAAGGGCTATGATTCTTGAACCATCATGATTACATGTTGTCCCAGTCCAGTTAACACAAGCTGATGAACCCATTTCCCAATTGATTCCACGACTATGCGAGATGCTTTGAATAAAATTCAACAACACCTGCTTATCTTCAACTGGTTCTGCCGCAACTAACGACACAATTGTGGTTCCAAACATGAACATTGCAAAAAATACAAACTTGTTCATGTTGTTGCTCATCATCTTCATCCTTGGTTTTGCAATCATAAACACGTACCAAAAGCGGGCTATAACATGGTCTTTATGCCCATCTAAATAACAAGAAGGTGAAAATGAAGGATTTAGTAGAATACAAGTAACGTTAATTCTTCATAAACAACTACCATAATGAGATGAACGTTGAACATAGATCTAATTAAATTGAGAACAGCTAATTAACTTAATATTAATTAATATTAGTATTTTTTTTTTTGAAAGGCAGTTTGGAATCACTGACGGGCCACTTAGGCACCACCCGATCATCTCACCATGATACACCCTCGAGAAGAAAGCCCAACAGCGTCCCGGGCGGTTACGGCCACTAGGCAAGCTAGTGGACTCGATGCGCTTGCGGGGCGAAGCGGGTAAAACTCCTCACCCCGGAGCCCAAAGGCCCAAGGGATTTTCCATATGTCCATTACGGGGTTTGAACCCCTGACCTGTGGTTTGAAAACCACTTGCTCAACCACTGAGCTAGATCTGCTGGACTAATTAATATTAGTATTAGTATTAGTATGTATATGACAGCGAATTAATTGAACATTAAAGTCAAAGAAGAAACGTAAATGAATTCCATCTTTTATTGGTGAGTTAATTTGATTTGTATTCATCTTCCTTCCTCCGTACTTTACTGACTTTCTGTGGCTCTGTTTGTATTATAATTCGAAATTGATAGAGGGTTTGATGGAGTAATAATACTTAGGACTTGAATTACTAGTTTACTATACTACTACTCATCAGTCATCAGACTAGAAGTGTTTAGTAATACTAATACCAAATTAGATGAAACATTTGAACCATGTATCATTAAGTTGCAAAATACTACCAGTACCTAGCTACTAGTAATAATGATAACAAATACTACTAATAAACTTAGAAGCTGAAACATATTGAAAGGTAATCAGAATCAGATCCTAGCTAGTGTCATTCATGAAGCAATATAAATATATATTCACAAAATTCAAAATTCTAATTCTAATTCTAATTCAAAATTCTAATAATAATAATAATAATAATGAAGTAGAAAGTGAAAGGTAAACTGACTGACCGTGGTTTGAGACGGGAGCAGCAATGAGTTAGTTGTGAAGATGCAGAAGCAATACTACCAATACATACACAGGTACATACATACATACAGTAGCATAAATAAAGTAAAATGAATCTAATATAAGTAATACGAGTAATAATAATAGCTGGATTGAGAGAGAGGAGGAGAGAATTGATATTATTATTATTAATGAAAGTAAGGTGGAGTGGACAATGATAATAATTAATAAATCATGAAAGAGAGAAATAATGAATTTATGAGATTGGAGAAATGCGCGGAGGTTGCACGTGCTCATTAATTCAACATCCTCCTAATGCTAGCTAGTGGGCTAATGGCAATGCTGCTACGTACGTAACTCAACCAACCAACCAACCAACCAAACCTACTCACCTATTATTAATTCATTCACTGTTAATCGTATGAAATTTAAGCCTCAGAAATGCAATCATCTGGAGTTTAGCGCAATTATTATTACCGTATTTATTACTTGCGTTTAGAGAAAAATAGAACAAACGAAGAAGAAAAAAGGAGTTCCGCCATTTCCGGTTGAGGAGCTCGTGAAAACACCACGCGCGCCGCTCATTCCTAGCTTACTCTCGTGAATCTGATTTATTTACGGAGTATTTGGGATAATAAATAAATAAATAAATGTGATATCATGCGGTAAATAGTTACGCTCAATTATTATTGATGAATGAGGAGGTGGGTATACTATAGCTACATCATTATTTGACTATAGACGTTTTATATGTAACGTAACGTAACGCAATAAATTTTTATACTATTAGAGATATAGAAACAAACAAGGAAGGCGCCTACCAAATCCCAGTAGCGTGGCGGTGGATATCTATACGTACGTAATACGACGTATATACGACATTTAATTTAAATATTCCACATTTGACTAATTGTAACATGTCGTTAAATTATTTATTTAAACATGATGGGAGCATGCTACGTCTCTCACCATTTATATTTTTTTAAATAATGTGTAGCAGTTGATGCTCTCGTTACCTCCATCCCCATCCCCATAAATTATCTATTTCTTTAATTCTACTTTATTTATTTCTTTTTCTTTTTTTGTCTTCTTGTTAATAGTCGTCGTAGCATAGTTTAAAAGGTATTGTGACATAATATACCTCTCAAAATTAACCCATTAACTAATGACTTTCACTGTCATAAACAGATTAGTTATCCATTAACTAATGACTTTCACTGTCATAAAATAAATAAAAACATCATTATGTTTCTATAAATTTTGTTTACTATATCAGTTTATCATATTAATAATAACTAGATTGTAAACCCGTGTATACACACGGGGTGTTGATTGATTAATTAAACTAAATGTTTTAATTTTAATTTAACCAAAATAGAGGGACTTAATTGATTAATTAAGTTTGATTTAAATTGATGATGTCATAACCATGTTTCCTATATATAATTTAAGATTGTTCGTCAAAATTTCGGTATCATATCTACAATCAAATGTCACATTTTTATCTTACTTATAACTTATTCGTAAGATCTACGTATGTTATCAAGGCTTGTTTATGGGTTATTAAACAGCCGTCAATGTCCACGAATGTAAATCACTAACTCACCGAATTTAACAATCTCTTTACATCAAAAAGTAACATTCATTCTTTTCATTTTTGTTGAAGGTAACACGGGGCTCTCAGGATTTAACATGAACTAATCAAGAAAGAACCTAAAAAAAAAAAAAAAAAGAGAGGCTATCCTTATGCCGCTAACGCACCCCTTTGTCAAATAGTAAATGTAACACCCCCAAATTTAACAGTTTGCGGAAGCGAGTTTTGGGTGTTACTAATCAATAATCACAAGCACAAAGGATACAGTGAACGACTCTAAATGAGACGTTCGAAAAGCTATTACATTAATATATAAGTAGTTCAAAATACAAGCTCGAGTTTCGTATAAATTCCTAGAGATTCTAATACATAACAGTAAGTACAAAAGTAATGTATGTAAATCTCCAAGCTTGTAAATGCATGCGACTCGAGCTAGGTAAGCTTATCCTGCTGGGCATCCCTACTGATGCTGTGTACCTGAGAAGCATTACTAAAACGGTCAACCAAAAGGTTGGTGAATCTCACAGGTTTGTAAGTAAGTAAACAGTTTGAACACACAAGTAGTATTTGTAAATCATAGCCAGCCAATAATTAATGATCACAGGATATGCTCATCATTAACTTAAGTTTTAATAAGTGGGTGGTTGCAGTTTATGCAAACCGTTTGATACAATCGCCATGAGCCACCATAGTTGAAGCTTAACGTACAGTAAATATCGGTACCCCCTCATGAATGTAATCCAAAACATTCATACGGAACGAGCAAGAAACGCCCGTTTCTACAGGAACGGTTCGTGGTAGTGCTTGCTACCCCGGGCGGGGATTGTCAGTCCCATATGGATCCATATACTAAAACTCGCGCTTATCGCATAACTAACAACTATGATTCAGGAGGATTTCATTGGATTAGTCGTAAACTCATGCAATTGGCGTATCGTTAATCTCGTACAGTAAGTAAATCATGGCAGCAAGTAAGTTTTGTGTGTTCATGTAAAACAGTAATGCATCTCACCCCTGAGTATAAAACAGTAAAGTAGGGGCTGTGAGACTCACCTGAGTCTGGCAGACGATGTACTAAGTAAGCAAGTAGTATTCCCGATCTAGCAACCCTTAGCGTCCTAATACGAATAAGGTTTAGTAAGTAAATGGAATACTTGTAAAGTATCCATGCTAGTTGTTCCCAACTAGTTAATGTCCATTAGTTTGTTTGTAAGTTTGTAATCGTTTGTAAATCGTAGTTTGTATAAAAGTTGTACGGTTCGTTTGTTATCGGTGTATAATAATAATTCCATCCATTATTATTATGTATTCATAGTAGTTGTACAGTTGTAAAGTATACTCGTATGATCGTTTGTTTGTATTACAACATGTATCGTTTGTGTACGTTCCAATGGGCTTAGTCCCCAAAGGGTACGAGTGAAACCTCGTAAGTATTCGTATGTAAGTTCGTATCAGTTAACGTGTAATCCAGCACGTAACTAGTGGGTAAACTTGTAAGTTCGTATCGGGTGAAATCCCGTGTAGTGTACAAGTGTATGTTTGTTGTAGTGCAAACTCCTAAGTGTTTCGAGTGTCAACTCGTGTGCGGGTGTGAGTGAAATCTCACGTTCAGTTTAGTATAAACTTGTACGTATTCGGGTATCGTTGTATCGTATTTAAATTGTTATAGTTAAAACTGCTAGTTATAGGTTTCTGCCGAAAGTTATGGTTTCTGCCGAATAGTTTCTACCGAAGGTTAAGGTTTCTGCCGAAGGTTATAGTTTCTGCCGAAGGTTATAGTTTCTGCCGAAGGTTATAGTTTCTGCCGAAGGTTATAGTTTCTGCCGAAGGTTATAGTTTCTGCCGAAGGTTATAGTTTCTGCCGAAGGTTATAGTTTCTGTCGAAGGTTATAGTTTCTAGATTTTTAACTCGATGAACACTCTATTTAACCAACTTCTAGACCGATTCAAGTCTAACCAAAAATCACACGTGTTCTACTATATGTAATGTTCATTTCTGCATTTTATGGTATTTTCATATGTCCGTTTAATATTTTAAACAAAAATAAAAGTGATGTGTAGTCAGATTTGGTTCCAAACAGAACTAAGTCCAAAGTTCTAGTATTAGCCGGAGATGGGTGTATTTCTGGGCAAAACGCCCTTCATGAAAGTCGTAGGCGACGAAGAGACGAAGATTTCTTATTTAGAAAGTTTTCGTTGATTTTGAACACACGATTTTATAAAAATTCCGGAAGTGGACTGTTTTCAGTGGTGGTTCTCGGTTTAAGTTTTCGAGTTCCAAAAACGAGTTTTAACGTATAATTTGGACATTATAAAGCTAGGGGAACAACATGCATGTAAAATAATGATAATCGGAAGAGTTTACGAGTCGCCGGAAAACTTACAAAGTCGACGAATCGAGAATCCGAAAAGATGGAAACGTGAAGCTCCTCCTCGTGATCGTTTTCTTCCAAATGAGCTTAGTGTTTTAAGGGGTTTTTGATGGTGGTTTTGGGTGGCTTGTGGCTGCCGAAAATTAGAGAGAGAGAGGGGTTAGAGAGAGAGTTGAGAGAGAATAGAGGTTGAGTGGAGTGTGGGAATGAATGAGTGAGGGGATGGGAGTGGTATGGTGGTGATTGAATGGAGTCAAACAAGCAACAAAGGGGAAGGCCATCCCCTAGCCATGTGGCCGCCCCCTAGTGGGTCCCACAAGGGTATTTTGGTCTTTTTCTAGTTGACGCAAATACGTGTTCGTTTCCTCGGTCGTTTAAACGTTAAAATAGTTTTTATACGCGATTAATATACGTTTTAAAATACGAGTCGTTCCCCGGTATTTTTGTTGGAGTATTTAAATAAAATACTTGATTCTAAGTTATAAAATATAACTTAGTTTCGTTTTGTCGGTTGGTCGAGTTTTCGGAGAGTTCGGTGACGTTTTAATCAAAACGTACGTTTTCCGTTATATTATAAACATAATATAAAGTAACAATCAAAGTAATTAAATAATTTCACATTATTTAATAATTGTTTTATCAGTGTACGCAAGTTTGTACGATTGAAATTTTATACGATATTTGTTCGAATCGTATACGCGTATATATATATATATTCCATCCATATATATATATAGTAAATAATGTATATAACCCTATTTCATATTATATACAAGTAATAAACACGTAATTAGGAAAATTTTAAATTGGTCCTAATTTCGGGGTTGTTACATTCTCCCCTTGTTAATAAAATTTCGTCCCGAAATTTGTTCGAAGTAGTAATCGGTAGTTCGATACTAGTCAGGTAGCTACAATGTGTACTAGTAGCCTAAGAAAGTAGGGTAGGTCCTACAGTGTTTGTAATCAAGAAATCGTTAGGTGGTAACGTACCCTAATGTTTGTTGTCTGAAGGTAGTGGGCATTGGGCCTTGAGATGGCCAGCACTCCCACAGTTGAAGCAGAGTTTCACCTTAGGAGGGTTCGTACTTTTAGTGTCGGCCTTGCATTGTCTGGTAGGTGT
The DNA here is from genome assembly GCA_949592205.1 of Helichrysum umbraculigerum. Classification (NCBI taxonomy): domain Eukaryota; kingdom Viridiplantae; phylum Streptophyta; class Magnoliopsida; order Asterales; family Asteraceae; genus Helichrysum; species Helichrysum umbraculigerum. The sequence goes on along the minus strand of CATIUR010000001.1, from coordinate 167,367,751 downwards.
GGTACACGGGTTGTCATGATGTCGAGTGCATCGAGCACAGTAGGGTTTCTTTCCCAAGTATTTTCCTGAAGGGTTGGAGGGAGTGATCTTCGCCCTTGTTGCTGGAGGCGGTGTGCAGTTAGTGCCGGTATCTTCCCTAGCGTTAATTACAGAAGCTCTTCCTTTTGCGAAATTGGTTCCCAGCTTTAGTTTTGGGAAATTCTTCCTGAAGTGCCCAGTACCATCACACTCGTAGCAAAGCTTGAGTGTGTTGGTGTTGGTACCAGTAGTGTTGATTTGGCAGTCTTGGGCCAGGTGCCCAAATTTCTTGCAGTTGGCGCAGGGACAGGGGCCCTCATGGTGTATACCGCACTTGGAACAGTAAGGCTTGCTCCCCTTGTAAACCTTTGGTTCTTTGGTATTGACAGTTGTAGGCTTTTTATCAGATGTCGGGTTTTCTAAGGCTATCAAACGTAGTTCGTACTCACGCATACGTATGTTATTCTGGAAAGAAATTCGTCGTAGATCATCTTTGTCTTCCTGTGCTTCAGTCAGTTGTTTTCGCAGCAATTCAATAGTTTGATTGAGGTGGCTGACTGATTCAGCAGTCAAGGTTACATCAACTAGTGCTTTTGCAGCAGTTGGAGCAGCAGGAACAACATGTGTCATTTCTGATTTAGCGGAGTGTTCTGTATCACGCTCGAGTTCAAGGAGGTAAGGAAACATCTTCGGTTCCTCACTGAGCAGTTCCTTTTGCAGTGTAGGGTTGTTGACGAAGTGAGTTGTCATTTCCTACGAAATAAGTGTTCTATTTAAGAATTGTTACCAGTAAGTGCAGTTCTATTGGATGATTTGTTAAAATAACGAATAATGGACGAGTTCCCGGTCTCAACCAGTGTGAGATAATTGGGAAGGAAATTTAGTTGTAAATTTTAAAGTACATTGTAAGTTACGCTGTCGGGATTTCAAGTAGTCGGTCGTTCTCTAGTCCTATTGAGTACTTAGGATCTAAGAGAGGATACATGAAATTTTAAGAAGTAAATCGAAGTAAACCAGATTGTCCAAGAATGAACATACTCTAGTTCGTATTCGGGTCTTGATAGGTTTTTGTTCTTATAAAGCAAGGAGGTCATTGTATACTGTGTAATTTTGTTGACTATCCAGAGTTTGAAATTTGTTTAAGGTTGTGTACTATAAGTAAGTTTATACGGTTTTGGGAATTCTAAGAATTTTATAAAACATTTTGTAAGAAAATTTGTAACATGTTTGATAGAAATATGTTTGTATAAAATTTTGACGGAAAAAGTCGGTTGAAAATCTTGTAGTCTGACAGAGACTTGAGTTGAAAATGGTTTTATCAAGTTACACCTAATAGTACGGTGGGGTACATCGTAAAATGTTGTAAACGTCAAATTGGGTAGAGTGAGCGAATAAAACAGAATTTCGATCTTCATATCAAAGGATATTCGAGTAGCTATGGTTATCGGTTATAATAGTGTGGAGATCTTCGGACGTATGTCGGTAGCGTGTGTGGTTTTCATGATTTCATAAAAAAAAAATTAATTAAGGACAGAACGGCGAGAAGCGAGTTGTCGTTTGTTTGACAAATTTAAAAACGGATTTCGTAGTAGTCGAGAGAGAGTATCGTATCGGGGAAAGAGGCCTATGTATATACATATATATATCACATAACCGCCTAGTTCGTGTCTAGCACATTCAAGTAGAAGTCCCGGTTCTCTCGAGGTCAGAGTCAGCTAATGCATTCCGGTTCAACATAACCCCTTTCAGAACTCACATCATCTTCATTTAATTGTACATAGTTGATCAGGCTATGTTAAATTAAACTCGTATGCTGTAATTCCTGAACCAGTTATACCTAATGAGGAATACTGCCTAACGGTCATAGTCTAGGCCCACTAAATGCAACCTAGTTCACTATAACCTTAGGCTCTGATACCAATCTGTAACACCCCCAAATTTAACAGTTTGCGGAAGCGAGTTTTGGGTGTTACTAATCAATAATCACAAGCACAAAGGATACAGTGAACGACTCTAAATGAGACGTTCGAAAAGCTATTACATTAATATATAAGTAGTTCAAAATACAAGCTCGAGTTTCGTATAAATTCCTAGAGATTCTAATACATAACAGTAAGTACAAAAGTAATGTATGTAAATCTCCAAGCTTGTAAATGCATGCGACTCGAGCTAGGTAAGCTTATCCTGCTGGGCATCCCTACTGATGCTGTGTACCTGAGAAGCATTACTAAAACGGTCAACCAAAAGGTTGGTGAATCTCACAGGTTTGTAAGTAAGTAAACAGTTTGAACACACAAGTAGTATTTGTAAATCATAGCCAGCCAATAATTAATGATCACAGGATATGCTCATCATTAACTTAAGTTTTAATAAGTGGGTGGTTGCAGTTTATGCAAACCGTTTGATACAATCGCCATGAGCCACCATAGTTGAAGCTTAACGTACAGTAAATATCGGTACCCCCTCATGAATGTAATCCAAAACATTCATACGGAACGAGCAAGAAACGCCCGTTTCTACAGGAACGGTTCGTGGTAGTGCTTGCTACCCCGGGCGGGGATTGTCAGTCCCATATGGATCCATATACTAAAACTCGCGCTTATCGCATAACTAACAACTATGATTCAGGAGGATTTCATTGGATTAGTCGTAAACTCATGCAATTGGCGTATCGTTAATCTCGTACAGTAAGTAAATCATGGCAGCAAGTAAGTTTTGTGTGTTCATGTAAAACAGTAATGCATCTCACCCCTGAGTATAAAACAGTAAAGTAGGGGCTGTGAGACTCACCTGAGTCTGGCAGACGATGTACTAAGTAAGCAAGTAGTATTCCCGATCTAGCAACCCTTAGCGTCCTAATACGCATAAGGTTTAGTAAGTAAATGGAATACTTGTAAAGTATCCATGCTAGTTGTTCCCAACTAGTTAATGTCCATTAGTTTGTTTGTAAGTTTGTAATCGTTTGTAAATCGTAGTTTGTATAAAAGTTGTACGGTTCGTTTGTTATCGGTGTATAATAATAATTCCATCCATTATTATTATGTATTCATAGTAGTTGTACAGTTGTAAAGTATACTCGTATGATCGTTTGTTTGTATTATAACATGTATCGTTTGTGTACGTTCCAATGGGCTTAGTCCCCAAAGGGTACGAGTGAAACCTCGTAAGTATTCGTATGTAAGTTCGTATCAGTTAACGTGTAATCCAGCACGTAACTAGTGGGTAAACTTGTAAGTTCGTATCGGGTGAAATCCCGTGTAGTGTACAAGTGTATGTTTGTTGTAGTGCAAACTCCTAAGTGTTTCGAGTGTCAACTCGTGTGCGGGTGTGAGTGAAATCTCACGTTCAGTTTAGTATAAACTTGTACGTATTCGGGTATCGTTGTATCGTATTTAAATTGTTATAGTTAAAACTGCTAGTTATAGGTTTCTGCCGAATAGTTTCTACCGAAGGTTAAGGTTTCTGCCGAAGGTTATAGTTTCTGCCGAAGGTTATAGTTTCTGCCGAAGGTTATAGTTTCTGCCGAAGGTTATAGTTTCTGCCGAAGGTTATAGTTTCTGCCGAAGGTTATAGTTTCTGTCGAAGGTTATAGTTTCTAGATTTTTAACTCGATGAACACTCTATTTAACCAACTTCTAGACCGATTCAAGTCTAACCAAAAATCACACGTGTTCTACTATATGTAATGTTCATTTCTGCATTTTATGGTATTTTCATATGTCCGTTTAATATTTTAAACAAAAATAAAAGTGATGTGTAGTCAGATTTGGTTCCAAACAGAACTAAGTCCAAAGTTCTAGTATTAGCCGGAGATGGGTGTATTTCTGGGCAAAACGCCCTTCATGAAAGTCGTAGGCGACGAAGAGACGAAGATTTCTTATTTAGAAAGTTTTCGTTGATTTTGAACACACGATTTTATAAAAATTCCGGAAGTGGACTGTTTTCAGTGGTGGTTCTCGGTTTAAGTTTTCGAGTTCCAAAAACGAGTTTTAACGTATAATTTGGACATTATAAAGCTAGGGGAACAACATGCATGTAAAATAATGATAATCGGAAGAGTTTACGAGTCGCCGGAAAACTTACAAAGTCGACGAATCGAGAATCCGAAAAGATGGAAACGTGAAGCTCCTCCTCGTGATCGTTTTCTTCCAAATGAGCTTAGTGTTTTAAGGGGTTTTTGATGGTGGTTTTGGGTGGCTTGTGGCTGCCGAAAATTAGAGAGAGAGAGGGGTTAGAGAGAGAGTTGAGAGAGAATAGAGGTTGAGTGGAGTGTGGGAATGAATGAGTGAGGGGATGGGAGTGGTATGGTGGTGATTGAATGGAGTCAAACAAGCAACAAAGGGGAAGGCCATCCCCTAGCCATGTGGCCGCCCCCTAGTGGGTCCCACAAGGGTATTTTGGTCTTTTCCTAGTTGACGCAAATACGTGTTCGTTTCCTCGGTCGTTTAAACGTTAAAATAGTTTTTATACGCGATTAATATACGTTTTAAAATACGAGTCGTTCCCCGGTATTTTTGTTGGAGTATTTAAATAAAATACTTGATTCTAAGTTATAAAATATAACTTAGTTTCGTTTTGTCGGTTGGTCGAGTTTTCGGAGAGTTCGGTGACGTTTTAATCAAAACGTACGTTTTCCGTTATATTATAAACATAATATAAAGTAACAATCAAAGTAATTAAATAATTTCACATTATTTAATAATTGTTTTATCAGTGTACGCAAGTTTGTACGATTGAAATTTTATACGATATTTGTTCGAATCGTATACGCGTATATATATATATATATTCCATCCATATATATATATAGTAAATAATGTATATAACCCTATTTCATATTATATACAAGTAATAAACACGTAATTAGGAAAATTTTAAATTGGTCCTAATTTCGGGGTTGTTACAGTAAACTTCCGATCGACTTCTGCCGACACCATGACAAAATACTACCCTCGTGATTAGACCATGTCCCCGAGATTTGATAAAAGAAAGGTGCATTTGCCTTTTAGCCAATTTGATAAAAGAAAGCTGCAACAGGATAAATGATATCCTCTCTTCTCGCTCTATCCGCTTAATGCCTTCTATTGAATCGATTGGTGCCATTTCTTCTCGGGATAGTACTTTGGAGATGATTCTCATTCCCATTCTGCATCGCTATCAATATCATACCTATAGTGATTCCATTAACCAAACCAAACGCATCTCAATTTTATTTGTTAAGATCCCACCGCCATGCACAAGTCTCTCTTACTTTTACCCCACGTCTAACACATAGTGAATTATATATTTAATATTTTAATTAGGAAACCAGTGTAAAGATGACCCTCGTAGAAAAAAATTGTGTTTCATAATATTAAACACTTATAAATAATGATGAATAAGACATGAATTTCATTCAATATCATAATTCTAAATATCTTAGATTCATTAGTTATTTTTCTAAAATGAGCATTGTCTTCATAATATTCATCTAGTATTAGTTTAGTGATGCAGACCCAAGTGTTATGGATCGGACCCTTGTGTTTCTGGAGGTCCATGATCGTGTAACAAAAGGGGCCTCATAAAAAAGGTCATAACTTGGGCTACAAGGCTTCGTTTTAGGCCCATGAGCTGGCGATTCGAAGCTTGGAACGAGGCCCACCAAGCCGCAAACAGCCGTAGGCGGTTTAGCCCAATTTCGAAGCCCAAAAACGGTTCCTAGAAGAAGTTATGGCCCATACTATGTTTTTCTGTTATATTTGGACTTTTGTTTTTGGCTTTCTGGCCGGCCCGTTATGTTTTTTCGGCCCATTTAAAATTCTAGTTCCCTTTTTAGGGTTTATGGATGTAAGAAACTATTCAGTTTTAGTTTTTGAAGAAATCGAATTTTCTCTCAATTTTTCTTGCAATTGAGTTGAAATATTTCCTGACATCGGTATTCTTTGTGAATCAACGCTTGTTAGAAGGGGTTTTTCCTGGGTATTCGTAGAATTAACAAGATTTAATCCATATTCCGTTTTATACACTACATCACAAGACGAGCATGATCATCATCATCATTTGGACCCTGCAATTGCTGAATTTGTTGAGCGCGTTTACAGTCTCAATTAAGTTTGAAGATGAGCCACAATATGCAACTTATAAATCTCTTTTTGAGAACATGGCTACTAACAAGGTATATATATATATATATATATATATATATTATATTTATATCTTGAAAAGAAACTATTATATAATTTAGATGTACATTCTCAAACAATCTAATTTTGCATGACTTGAACCCACAACTCGGGCATAGCTATCTCAATCCAAATGTCCGTTGGTTATTTGTTAATTTTACATTATACTTTGTATTTATTATTGAAATATATAGAACTCAACCTTGCATATATGTTTGTTTTTTTAGGAGGGGTGCAACATGAAGAGGAAGAGAAGAGGAACATAAGTGAGCTGCCCAAACAGAAGTATATGAAACACTTATATTATTGTTATCATTATTGGAGTATATCATGGTGCTCATGATTATTTGAACTCCCCATTATTAGAAATTTTTGCATTTTGTGCTTCTTCGTAAAGGTTGAATCATAAACTAAACCCTATTATTAGTATGTCGAAATTATACGCTTATTGATTTTTGGTTTGTATTCGTGTCACTTGTATTGCTAGCCATCCATCCTCATACTAGTTTTAGTTCATTTATTGTAACTACTCGGGTATTATTTTGAACTACTTTTCTAAATTTGGACTTAATGTGTAGGAAAAGTGGACAATTTATTAGATAGAACAATTTTCAGAACAAGACCAAATGTAACGATAGTACAAATTTTTTACATAAGTGCAAATAAAAAAAAAAGCAAGTATAAATGTGGCACTATAACAAAATGCATTGGCTTAAATACTTTTAATCAAGTATAACGGTTTATAAAAGAAATTTGAGATTATAAAATCACACGATTTTGAAAAATGGACCGTTTAAAATTTAAGTAGTTTCACATATATTATATCCAAGAAATGTTTTTTTTTTTAAAGTACACTATGAATGACATATTCACTAGTGGTACGTGTCACTCTCATCACCGTAGTTATTCCGCATCTAGATGTTAGTTGATCCCGAAGGAAACTGTCACTTAGTTCTTAATTATGGAGTGGTTAGATGGTCATTTGAGATTAATAAAAGAATTTACTATTTTTGAAAGAAAAGAGTATGCACGTAATTATTTTAATATTTACTTTGGAGGAGACCGGAGAGAAATAAAGATAAACCTTTATCACACAATATCATAATCATCGAAACCACGACAAATAATTATTAAAATCCGATTTCTTACTACTTTGCTTTGGTTTTCAGTTTTGGATACAAATTTTCCATGCAATATTCTTACATTTATTAAGTTTTTAACTAGTAAACTTAACATTTTTACTTATTTTGTTAATTCTCTATTGTCTGTTAGTGTGTCCATTACTAATTAGTTTTTGTTCCCAATTTATTTCTTTAGAGTATAATGAAGATGTTATTCGAGAAAATCTAAAATCTAAACTTGGTGATGAATACGGTGACAACCTCGTTATGACTAGAAGTACCCCTACCAACATTTATCTGGACTACAAAACCGGGGTCGTCGCTAAAACCAGTTCAAAGACTTTTAAGATCAAGTATGGTCTTACGCTATATGCATGTCACTCTTCCACCATACTGTGGCAATTAGAGTTTTCAAGATTCAAGGCATGATTCCCTTCTAGTAAGGAGTCTACTGAAGAGCCTATTTTATGTAACGTTTATCACAGTCGTAATGAATGTATGTTTAGTGACATATGTAAGAAGTTGAAGCTAGGTAAGTCTCCCAATGGTGTAAACCCAATTGATGTAATGTGTAAGAGTTCAAATACTAAGACTCTTATTAGTATATTGGCACCCAAAATTAGAATTGTTAACACATTCATACATACATACATACATACATACATACATACATACATACATACATATATATATATATATATATATATATATATATATATATATATATAAAATGGACATTTTGAGAAGGTGGAGGTTGCAATACAGTAGATTGCGGTTGAGAAGATGGTTAATGTTACTAAGATTGTTCGACATCTTAGGTCATTGGACACGCATGAAAACATATTACGATTTTATAGATCTGATTATAATGACAGGCATCACCTTTTGCTTTTAAAAGTGTCATTTCAGCAAAACCAGGATCAAATGTTAACATTTATTTGGACTACAAAACCGTCGGACGGCGTTCTGCCACACCGGGATGGCGTTCTCATCGCCGTTTCCATCGCCGTTCAACGACCAACGTCCAAAACCAGACGGCGAGACGAGCTGCGTTCAGTGTTTTCTTTTTCTTTTTTCCTTTTGGGTTAAAAAAATGGATGGTTTCCTTTTATTTTTTCTTTTATTTTTGTTGTTTTATAAATTAAATATGGAATATGAAACGAAGAAATGGAGAAGAAAGAATGCAGAAGAAGAAAGAAGATAAACAGGGAGTGCGGCTGGGTGTTTTTTTGTTTGTTTTCATTTTGTTTTATTATAAATAAAAAATAAATAAATGATTTTAGGTTTAAATTTATTGGATTGGGCTTTTTATTTATAAGTTTATTGGGTTGGGCTTGTATAAATGATAACCAAATGTATTAATTTTTGACATGCAAATTTTTTTATTTGTTTTAATGAATTAGATGTTTTATTTGATTTATTTGTTTTTAAATATTAATTATAAAAATTTCCAGAACACTATGAATACAGTGTCACCACACAACAACATCACACCCTGTGCTCTAACGAAGCTTATGATATTATCCATCTCCACCCTCCAAGTGGAAGTATACATAGTTTAAAGGTAGTCGGGCTGAAATACACAACAAATACTTTTCATTCATTAAGATTTTAGATATCCATCGACTTTCATTAAAATTATAATAAAATAAATATATCCATTAAGATTTTACCTTGAACCAATCAAGAATAAAAAAAGAAGTTTTGAAAGGCTACAATCCTTTTCAGAAAGCACAAAATCAAATAACCTTCGAGTCAACGACAAGTTCCGAGCCTCAAGCTCGGAACAACATATTATGAAAAAAAAAGCACGTACGGATTTTCATGAGTCACGACGTTTGCTGACACTTTGAATTCAATTTACACAACGTACAACCAGATAAACATTGGGAAACCATTATACAAGCAGTGACGAGCAAAATCTAATAATACAAGGTCAATCTAGATTTCTGTGTGGCAATATTATGATGAAACACTCAGAAAATGTGCTGCAGCCTCCTTATCGTTATCATGGGTGAATAATGCGTCAGCGATACTATTTACTTCAAACCCCATTTCTCGCAAAACGGTGTAGCCATTGACAAATTCTCTAACCTGTGAGATTAAAGCAAAAGTACCACATCAACATGCTGAATGCAACTGGATAACATTTTATATGAATAGTCACTACATGTAGAGGTGGCAAAAAAAAATTTTAGTTGAACATAATTGCGTTAAAACTGCCTAAAATTTATTCAGATCCTTACAATAAAAATTTAAGATACTATTATTATATTGATGGTGCAATCTTAGCAATCACATTTAATATATCAAGTATTCTTATTTACTAAACAACAAAGCGTAGGTGGATCGATCCAAACAACCCGGCCCATTTGACCAGTACGATAACGCATTATCAAACCCATGAGACCTGTCCAGGTTTCACCTTTACATACAGATGTCAGAAAGAACAATAACTTTACAATAGTTAAGACAAGTAGCTACCTTAGTTGGATTATCTCCATATTTGGCAACTGCAATAGGTACTGCATCTCTATTAAGACCTGCTGCTAAGTATTTACCCACCACTGGGTCTACACTAGAGTTCTGCATCCATAATAAGCATTGGTGAATGTTAACGAAGGCATAACAGAGTTACTGTAAGGTGCACTGAATAATCTGGTTCAACTGTAATCAGTTCATTACAACAAAGCAAACTCTAGTTTATATGTGAAAGTAAAAACTATCATTGGACACATATACCATCTTCTAGGCTTCTAGCACACAATTAGAATTTAAAAGTTCTATAATCTAGGCTTAAATGCTATCAAATTTCAAAAAAGATTTATCTGCACACAGTAGCAACTTACCTTAGGCCAAAATTTCCAATTCAAACAATGTACTACATTTTACAAAAAAAATAGCAACATACTTCATTTTTCGTCCATTTAAGGCAATGTACTTTTGACACTAAAATAGCGACCTTAGAATCATCCAGTTGTAATGCCTCTACTCTAAAGGCATGACAAAGTGGATAGATACACCTTACACAAGGATAGATACCATCTTATACATAATTACTACCCTCATTTGAGCAGCTACATCTAATCCTATATGCTGCTAGCAGCACCCATAACTTTTCCTTGAAATTATATTAAGAAAAATCTCATATAACATGGATAATCGCTGGTATTAAGAAACCTCAGTAGCAAAAAAGAACAAGCCTTTTCAGCATAATATGGGGTCATCAAGTACTTTGTCATGACTAATACTGACTAGGGTAAATGTAACAGTATACATCAATATGTAGATACAAGTTAAATCAGAGAAGGGAGTAGCCCAGAGATGTATGAGTCAGAAAAACAGCATACCATACGAGATATTGGTCTTGCAGTTTTATGGGGAAGGTTTTCCAGCCCAAGGTTGCTCCAATTTGGGGTTTCCTTAGCCGCCTCAGCAAGTATCTTCCTTTCTAGTTCGAAGTCAAACTGAAATGTGGTTCTAGGAATTTCTCCAATGTGTGGGGACATTTGAGGCTACAATATAAATGATTTAATCAAGATTGATAAGAACCAAAAGATGTTAGAATTCAATTAAATGCTTTACACAAAAATGTGAAGCCTTCAAAAGAGATACACAATAACCATTATTTGTTAAATGTTAATGACATATCTCAGCGCCAAACCGCCTAGTCATCCACTAGTGACTCACAAACCACTAGAAAACGAAGGCATGGATTTTGAGGAAAATAAGATGCACATGTTTACCTTTGTTCTCCATACAATCAGTTGTTACAAAAGCCATATATATGTGTACATTAACAGGAAGAATAAGCTTTTGATGGATTTTTTCAAAGAAGTTATCGGGGGTGGCCTAGATATTTACATTTATGTTTGCTTCTTGGATCGGGAAGTTTAGTGACTACAGCAGGAAATGCCTGAACCACGGTATTTCATTCTTAGCAATTATTACTATTCTAAAGCTATCATTTAACTGAAAGAAGCCAGCCATATGCAGAGGAATTCTATAACAGCATAACATCTAGCTACTTAAGCTAATTACCTTCTCTGACCTCTTCTGATAATCTGATTAGTAAGCCAGTAACTCTGTAGTCCGTATTAAAACGCCCAATTACAAGGATTTTACAAGTCATCACTGACTATGATCTGGCTCAAAAATTACTATGGTGATTCATATCCATATGCCTTATAGGCTTAAACATTAAGCAACAAACCCACCACTACAAACATTTTCTAGTCCACAAGTCACACATACAAAATCTCTTATCTGCTCACAAAAATCTGCATTTATAATTGCGAAGCTTGATAGGAGTGTTGCACTATTCCGATACATCATTGTTGCCAAATCCCCCATTAGCCTGAGAGTACCAAAGCGCCTAAAAAAGTTGGTCGTATGAATATTTTCATCTGATCGTCGTTCATAAATGCAACTCTTACATGGCTTAAAAACCCTAACCGGAGATTTGAATATAAAAAATATATTGACTCACTAGTGTGGGGATGTACATCTTCCACTATTCTCCATGATCGAAATACAGATATTCACTTTTTCTTTGTTTTTTGTGCTTCTTATAGTTTCACATAGCTATAGTTGCTGTTAACATTATTGATCGGTATCCATACATGATCATTGATCACTGAACTGTATACCGACATACCGTAGCTTGGAACCATCAAACAACTTAGCATACATACACGTGACGCACTTCAATAAACGATGACAACATAACATTATTTACTAATAATTGCTACCATATTATGCCTTTATTGACTAGATGTGGATGACTAGAACCAGAAAATAAAACTAACTGTAATAATTCACGAGAATAAAATTAAAAATAATATAGTATCGAAATAACAAGTTTAAAAAAAATTAAACGTACCGGTGGGGTGATCCGAAATTCTGGTTTTAAAGTAACCCTAATCCCCATTCCTGCTACAAAAATCATGGAAACAAATAAATCGGCAATAAGAACCAAACATCCGATAAACAGATATAGTGATGCATATATCATAATCAATCAGAATTAAAAGTAATTAATGAATTGTCCGATCTAAACGAATCATTTAAATGATCAAATCAATAAGATTAGTCCAGAACTTACAAGGGGAAGAAGAGGTGGTGGCGTTATTGCGGACGGGGGGTGGGACAACGGAGTGACCACCGGGTTGACCGATTTTAGGGTATAGGGAAGACGGTCCGTACATGGGATAACCGGATGAAGGTGAAGGAGGTGTTGGTCTAGTGTTATTGTTGTTGTTGTACAAGGAGGATGACTGTGAATTGTAAGGTGGATTCAACCTGTTTCTGAAATCATAATCCATCTTCTTCTTCTTCTTCTCCTTTTCTTTTTTTAATGGATGGATTTTATTATACGGGATGGAGAAGAAACTGGAATACAAGGAAAAGGGTTATATTATTATTATTATTATTATTATTATTATTATTATTATTATTATTATTATTTATACGGTGGAATAGAATGGCGAAACAATCGGAACAAACAAAACAACGCGTAGGGGTAAAGGAAACTGAACAAATGTGGGTGGGTATCCGTTTAACAATTCGACATTTTGACCCGTACGGTTCTTAATGGATCCCATATGCCCCCACAATCCATATATATGATTTAATTGAGATTGAGAAAATTACGTTGTCTAGTCGTCCATGTGGTAGTATGCACGTTATTTCACTCTTCGTTTTTTTTGCAGTCTCAATCCTTCGACTTGGGTTTATGTTTTACACCCGGTCCCTAACCCTAATATCGGTTAATTTATCTAGTCAAGTCATCCAACTTGCGATATAAAAATGGCAAAAAGAAATTTTCAAGGGCTTGAAAAAGGTAAGTGGATATTCAACGACAGAAAAAATGGTTCACAATAGACAGAAAAGTCATTTTCGCCCTTTTGTGCAACACACGTTGACTGACTTAACGGGTAATATTAACCGGCGTTAAAGGTCAGGGACCGGGAATGAAACATAAACCCGGGTCGAGGGATTGGAACTGCAAAAAAAATGACCTGGGGACCGAGAGTGAAATAACTTGCATATCACATGGACTGGCAACGTAATTTACTCGATTTAATTTGATAGACCCGTAGTCACTCGTCCCGGTCAAAGTGTATATAGTCGTTGAATGTAAATTCTCGCGTACTGTACTTTTCACCAATCATATTACATATCTATCATTAAAGTTTCTTTTAATTGGTTGTTACATGAAACCATGAAAGTGGATATTTATTTGAGACAACACAGAAAAGTAATCAAGATACTTGAAATGGAGTAGTACTTTCTTTTATATATACAAGGCAAATTGAAGTGTATTTATTTAAGATATATAGAATTTGGAGTAATAAATGAGGGTAAAATAGAAAGTTTAATAATTTTTTTATGCCATGTTGTAACATCCTCTCCAATAGCCTGGTATTTTCTATTTTTATTTGCGTATTTAATTGTTTCAAATAGTTTTGCGATATAATTGTTTAATTGTGAAACTTGGTGAAATAGGTGTTAGGACTTATTGTGGATAATGAAATGTTGCCTGTTTTAATTTATTAAAGTTGACGGTACAATAAAATGAATTTCTCGCATTTAGTAATTAAGTGCCAGACAATAGATTTAGAGCGGGTATTAAATACCCAATGTTGATAAGTCGGTTAAAAAGGGGCCGACCCTTATTTGGTAATCACTTTACCAATTCTTTCTTGCTCTTCTCCATTTCCTTACCAACTTAAACCCTAGATAGTAAATCAAAGTAAAAATTATCAAACTTGAGGTGTGGATTGAATTGATAATCTGTTAGCAAACATCATCACCATCTGTATCTTCTTCTTGATATCATCATCTTGTTCCTCAAGCATGTAAGTATGTGATTATGTATTCATAAATTTGATTGTATTGAAATTTGATTAGAAATTGATCTTGGTAGCCAATTGATGTTTGTAATGTTGTTATATGATGATGTGGGGTATTATTGGAGATGTTTGTAGCATTAGAATCGAGTTTGATGAGCTTGAATTATGAAAATGGTGTTAAGGTCGTTCAGGTCTGTTCTTGAGCTGAAGAACAGATGAACGCGATCCTGGCTACACTTCCGGATCGCGTTCCCTTGTTGTAAACGCCTTAGTCGAGTTTTTGGCCTTAGAAACGCGATCCAGGCCAAGTATCCGGATCGCGTTTGCTAGTGTTATTCGGTCACAGAATTTTTAATAAAGGACGAACGCGATCCAGCCTGCCTAGTCAGGATCGCGTTTGCATAGTAAATTTTGATGGATTCTGAAAATTTCAAAAATGCTTAAGTGTTTAGAAGGTGATGTTTATAGTGGCACTTATTGAATACTATAGTGGCATTTTATAAAAATGCTCATTTTGATATTTACAAATTATGAAGCAAAGTACTAACTTATGTTGATTATTGATTCTCAGATCCTCCGAAAGATAAGTGATCTCTGGAATCAGAGATTTTGAAGACGAAGGTATTGGTGAGTGGATTCAAAACTCACCGTTTGGCTTAGTTGTAATCATTTGATTACGACGGGTAAACGTAGACTTGATTAGTTGTTATTGTTGATCATATGCCTATATGTGCTTTGTGTGGCCTTCGGGCATTGTTGTTAATGAGGTCAACAAGTTGATGAACTGTTGGTTGGGCTAGTGGGTTGTCGTGTGAACGGTACAGGGATGTACTTCATTTGTTGTGTGTGCTGAACTGTACCTAAGTATGATAAACACTAGCTATCGGTCTCGTCCGTTATGGCCATACGGATATGTTTGGATAAGTGATCTTGGGGAGCCACCCGGGTGCTAAGGTTATCCCCGGATCCACCGATCCTCATTAAGTTGTTGTTGATTGTTGTAGTTGCGAATACTTGTTGTTGTTAATTGGTTTAGCTAAGTTAAATGTTGAGTGTTGGATTTACTCACTTAGCTATGTGCTAATCCCTCGTTGTTACTTCCTGCAGACTTTTGTTTTGAGCATGCGGGTGGGTAGCAGGAAGGTCAAATCTTGGAAGAATGGAATGTTTGATATTCAAGCTACTCTGATTATTTTGTTGTAACTCAGTTTAGTTTATATAATACCCCGACATGCTAATCTTTTGAACAGGTTTTAAGTGGTAGTAACTTAACTATCTAAACTGTTTGGTATTTTAGAAAATATGTAATGAAGTAATGTGTTTTATTTATCTTCGCTTCCGTATTTTATACAATAATAATGAGGGGTGTTATACATGTTGACATCTTTTTTAAAACCGGAGAGTATTACGAAAGAATATGTTAGCTACATTAATAAATGCCTTTTCTTCCTTTATTTATTGAATCACAAATATAGAAATGAAAATGCAAATGTATGTTTATTTCTGCTTGAACGTGAAGTCGGCCAAGTCGGACGGAGTTTCGATTGACTACTTTCCTATAATTGATGCAAACCCCAATTAGGCGTGAACATATAAACCGGTTTTAAAAACCGACCCGGCCCAAACCCGGAAAACCGACCCGGTAAGAACCGGGTATAACCCAACCCGGTTCGGGTTTTTTCACTACCCGGCGGGTAGGGAACCGGGTAGAGGTTTCGGATTTCAAAATCGGGTTGAGACCGGGTAGGGGTCGGGTCGGATTGGAAAACCCGGTAAAAAACCCGGTAAAAACCCGGTTGAAATAGGTCAAAAAACCCGGTTCGGGTCGGGTCGGGTAGGTCAACGAACCGGTTTTCATTTTGTTGACCAAAACCCGGTTCGGGTAATGGGTCGGGTCGGGTTGGGGAAAAAACCCGGTTTGTTCACCTTTAACCCCAATCACAAACGTTTGAGACGGGTTTTGATTGCGTAATGAATTAATTGAATCCGTGTTATGATAGCTTTACTTTTACCCGGAATCCATTATTTATTGATGAACCTTTTTTGGTGCACTTTTAACATTGCTTCAAGTATGATAGTAATAATTAATAAACTCAACATCCACTATTTATTTATCAAATTGATATATAATATTCTCGATATCCGCATTACCAAAATTATTTTAAACATCGACAAATAACAGTGTGCGATCTTCATCATGAGGCTAAAATTTGGGTACAGAAGACAAACTACAATGTAAGAACACGCTTTTAAGCACTATGGTATGATATCTATCTTTGTATATATAAATACGAAATATCAAGAGTTTCCAGTGAAAGAAAAAAAGAAAAGGAGCTCCCTCGACCCTCCATATTGGGGTGGCATCTCATAACCTTATGCTATGTTCCTTTAAACTGAATCCATGAAAAATTTGTTGCTATTCAACTTTCCTAAGCATCAAATACCTATCTCTGTTGTGTATACGTCAAAGCAATATTCGCGGCCACATCCCAACTCGTTACATTCTTTCAGATTCTTTAATTAAAAATTCTTATGCACCAGCACAGATACCCCCTGCAACACAACTATCACATTAACTCCAACACAACAAACAGACCATTATTTTTTTGGCACATATTCGTTACACCTAATGGAGGCAAATATAAGCTAGTTGGATTTGAGGGCAGAACAACTAACACAGGTCATTATGGGTTGGGTCAGGCAGGGCATACCCTCTCTTCGGGTAGATAAAAATGTACTGGTATTAATATACAGTTAAAACTACAGTAAAACAGTAGCATGACGATCCAAGTTTGGCATAAAACGATTTATGAGGTTTTATGAATTATTAATACACTATGGGCACCTTTCAACCTGCTACTGTTAACTGTTTTAAGTTTGCCCATTTGACCTTTGAAGACAAGTATAATCCGATATTCGGAATTGGCCCGCTTATCCATAAACAGGCCAAATTGCCACCTCTAGTGGCACCTTCATTTTCATACAGTTTTTTTTTTTTTTGCAGTCATGTGTATGTCAGCAAATGTGCATGTGGGCATGTTATGTAAGTGTGTGTGTGAGAGAGAGAGAGAGAGACCTGTTGACCAAGATGCACAGCAAAACTTTTTGTCATCAATATGTTTAACATCAAGACCAATGAACCAGGATCCAGTACTGACATCATCAAAAGCGTATGTACGAAGAATAGATCTGCCAGATCCCAAGGAATAAACCACGGTTAGTCTAATTGTTAGCAATGGTGTAAATTTTGAGACATTATAGGAAGGAGTGTAAACCTATTTATCGAGACAAATCTCGCCAAAGCATTAGAAATAACAAACATCTCACCAGATGCATGGCGAAAATACCTGTTAATCACAAAAAAGGCAAACTTCGATGATAAGCACAGTACAAAAGAAAATAAATTAGAAATTTAACTGGATGATTCCTTTAAACCATTCGTATAAGTAAAACCAACAAAATGGCTTTAAAGTTTGCATTGAGGTAGAAGAACTGAAGGTATGATTGTGAAAGAGAATGAATTGTGTTCAGATTTGTTCAAAAGTTTTAGATTAAATACAGCCTGAGCGATAAAGTAGTTTTTACTGAAGGTATATCATGATCAACAAACTTGTTATTAGCAAAAGAAAAGATTGGATATTAGCTTCTTACGTCTTCCCATCTCCGAATTTCCACCAATCAGGTTCATACCATTTCTGACCCCTGCCAATATCCACAAAAAAAGTAAAAATAAAATATAAAAAACATAACAAAAGAAATTCAGCATCATTTACATATGATGTCAACTAAATATGATTGGCAATCCTGGCAGATTTTTATATAACACATACTGTTCTGAGAACACTTCGCCTGATTTCATACACCCGATATATACACGCGGATTATCTACATGAGCTGCAAGTGTACTTCCCAAGGCATCTGAAAAATGAAGGCAAATGCATTTTCCTCGGTTATTTTTCTTAAATGATCGTTATGTTCAAGGTTAGAAGAATGCATTAGATAATCGAGTCAGTACACTGTTGTTTGCTTTCATAGTTTAGAATAAATATGTTTAAGTCAGCCTATTACTGTAAGAGCATGGTCTTACTTTAAATGAAGATATAAGCACCCTTGGTAAATAAATCTAACTGGGCAGCAAGTTATTAAACATCAAATGTGTATCCCCAGGGAGATGTGCTTACCAATATTTACATAAACATCATCGTTGACTTTGGCAAAGTATTCAGCATCCCATCTTTCTGCGGCATGGGCAAAGAATAATTTGGTCTTCTTTGGAAGTTCCTCAGGCGCCTCCACGTGGCTTTCCTGCCAATTGATGTACTTTGTGATTAAAAATAATTGTAAGTAGTAATAGGCTCGTATATGCTTATATGCATTATGCTTTATTCTTAATATCTCATATAAGGGGTGTGTGTGTGTGTGTGTGTGTGTGTATGTATTCTTGAACCCAAGCACACCTACACACATACATATTTGTACTCACACTCTTCTCGGAGGTCTTTCTAGAAGCAGTCTCTCTACCCTAGGGTAAAAAGGTATGACTGTCTACATCCTGTCTTCCCCATACTCCACCCCCGGCGGTATTGGGTTTTGTTGTTGTTGTATAAAAGCACAGTGCTTTTTCATGCAGTCAGAAACTAGGCAGCTTCTTATATCCATCAGATTGTCAAAGCTTTATTTTCTTTCAGTCATGGTCTTGCTCAAGTAATTAAGGTAGCGTTTGGTTTGAACACGGGTATGGCAATAGGTTTGGTAATGGATATAGGTTTGAAAGAAAAGGATGAATGGATGATAGGGAAAAGCTATATAATAACTGTATATAAAATATATTGGAATGAGAATAATACTATTGGAATCACTTTAGAAAGAATGAGAGAGATAAGAGGGACCCACTCAATTTTTGACAAAACCCCCATACTACATAGGTATTAGTAAACCCATATTTCATGGGTTTGGCCCCAAAACCGACCAAACAAACGCCCCCTACTTACAGTCATTACCAAAGTCACATCTCCCTTCCTCCTCTGTTTCAACAAAACTATAAACAGAAACAATCCCAACTTCCATAGAAAATGTGTGTAGATGGCAAAAAATAGAAGTTAAAAAAAGTTAAAGTTCGGCTCACAGTTCCGTTGATCCTTCACTGTAACATATGTTAGTGCTGGTGCTTTTGTGGGATCTTGTATGTCAACTTTTTGTTACAATAGTTTAGTATAAATTTTTAGTACCAAGCTAACAATAAATAATGCAAAAGGGAGAACATGTACACATGACAACATGAAGACAGCCATTGTAATGTATACTAAAGCCATAAATTGTATAGCAAATGTCTTAATAGGAATATACGTAAAGTAGAAACAAATTTATCAATGATGGTTATACCCAGCCAAAAGAAACAAGAAATTTAAAACCCACAAATGAAGAAGGAAGAGCATCATACTAATTAACTAGTCTTTATACTTACTATGATAAAGAAGTCATTGTAGTCCTTATTTTCAATATCTATGCCTCTATCCAGACTGTCTCCACGATTAGCACTGCAATTACACACGCACATTCAGAAAGTAACACAATATATATCATGGGAATAACTAAGAGCTGTCAGAGACAAGAAGATGGAAAGAGCACCATACCTTCTACCAATAACAAATCGAGCAACAACACCTTTTTGATCCTCCATCTTTTTCAAAGCATCACCTGCAGCAATAGTACTTATAAATCATTGATACCGAATTACCAAGCATGTGACAGTAACAAACAAAAAGCTATGACCAACCACCTAAAAGTTTGAGTCTAGTATTAGGCAGTGCTCTCAAATTTCAACATTAAGTTGAGCGAATAGCATCCTCCATCCAATGAAATGGTAAATACTTTTCTTTTTGGGATGTTCGTGTATGTGCAACATGTTTATCATACAGATCTCACCCATACAAAACTTGTTCCGGACTATATGCAACTACATGTATGAACTTATTTTAAAAACAAAATAGTACTCCCTTATGTATTCAACCACAAATATTCACAAAACTTAAAATGTCCATCCAAAACAAAGTAACATAAGACGATAACAGCTAATAGTATGTTTACCAGTTGCCATCCATGCTTTGCGTATCACTTCCCTGTTATTCTTGCGGCCAAATCCTGTAAGGACTCCAATCACCACCAATGGTCTCTTCCTGGGAGAGGTTTTGGCCGTTGACAAGTGCTTTGATACAAAACCTTCTTGACGAGCTGCAGCCAGTTCCATTTCAAGAGCTGTCAGTTTCTTCTGTTGTTCCCTAACAAGCACATAACCATCAATAAAACTTACAAACCAAATATGTACTAGGATACATAGTAATATAAACAATTGAATGTTGGCAACCACATTACCTGCATCCTATTATTTTCAATGTATCATCCACCGATATAGCTGATTTCCCCTGATATATAGTAATCAGTAATTATTATGCCCTAACCTCTTGCCATCAATAATAATTACGAACTTAACTAATAGAAATCCAAAAGATGTACTGTATAATTCTTACCTGACCTGTTATTCTGTCAAGCTCTTTACCTAAATAAACCCTGTTCTCTGCATCCTGCCATAAACTTCACAGAAATACAACAACAAAACATATACATAAGATGATTTAACTAAAAAATCAGGTACAAATATCTCATTAGAAAACAGCAAAACAATGCCCTAATCTAATTCCAGCATCTGATTATACTACAACAGCTATAAATCAGTTGAACGTAATAAGTTTATACACGAAATGAATATAATTTATTAATTGCACTTCAAAGGATGAGAGAAATCAATTATGTACAGAATTTACTCAGTTGACTAACTATGATCACTTCCTCCAATTAATAAGATTTAAATAAAGTGAAAAATGATGAATGAATAAACTAACCGGCCGGCGACATAAAAGGAGGCCATGGCGGCGACGGTGCAGAGCATTAGGGCTGAAATAGGGGATCGAAAAACCAAGGCATTCCGGTGGTGGTAATTCGATCCCTTGTTTTGCATTTTCCGTATGTAACAGCAAACTTATTATTATACTTGTAACTGCAAAATCGAATTCGGAAGTGATACAATTGAAACGAAGGTATATATTTATATTATTATATCGATCTGAGTAATACAATTTGTAACGTATTAGTTCCGTTACAAGATCCGACGGCCAGACAGACTGTGTATGTGTATCTATATCTGGTGGAACCACCCCAACGATCGATCACTTGCCAGCGTTACTCCGAAGCTGAATGTTATTTAAGTTATTGGGCTTTTAAGGCCGGTTGAAATTTTGTTGTTGGGCTGCAAATGTAGACTTTTCTTTCTCGTAAGACTTTTTAGTTTTAATCAAGAACAAGAATTTATAGAGTTATTATTTTAGTTTTAGGTTATACAATCAATCAAAGAGTTCCTTAGGTGTTATGTATGTGTTATAATCACGAGTTGTGACAGCTATATAAATCATGTTATTTTTATCGAGTGATTGAATCCCGAATCTCACTCTCCTACACTAAAGACAATCAAAATAAGATGCGTTGTATTTTGAATTAATTTCAGTAGCATAATCTATCTATATTTGTTATATTTGTAATTGTTAGCATTTTATGTGAAGAAATGGTTATATGAGTTTTGTTAATATGATCATAAACAAACTTATATCGTATTAAGGATATGTTTTTAGTATTTTCAATCAATCGGAAAGAATTTTTTTTACACACATCTATTTTATACTTACATTATTTTAAAATAATTCATTTAACATCTATAAATGTTAATATATAAAATATACATATTTATTATTATTTTTATTTGGATATTCGGATAACCCGGTATCCGTATTCAAAATTTTGAGTACCCGAAAGTCATATGTATGAAATTTCAATTATGAGTTTCTAGTAGTGAAATATACCATGCAAAATTTAAGATATTCGAATTTTAGTATTTGACATTTCGAAAATTCGAAAATGAATACTTCTACCTAATGATATTAGAATACATATAATTTGGCGTTACCGAAATAATGTCATCTTTAACTCTCGTTCTATGAGGAAAGATGGCATTTTCGTTTGTTTTCTTTTTCTTGGCTTAGACATAGAGGTGGTAAGATTAGTAGTCAGACTAATTGGTTAATATCTCCTATGTACTCTAGCTTCTCGCTAGTGTTTTATATTTAATTTGATTTGCTTGCTGTTCAAAAATAAACAAAGAATACATATAATTTGAGCCTTTGAGGTGTGTTCATTTTGAAACCTAATTTCTTAACGACTAATAATTGCAAAAAGCTAAAGCTAAAAGGATAAAAAAGGAGACATGTGAAAGAAACATATTCTGTTTTGGCACTTGGCAAGTCTTTTCAAGAACCATATTACGTCACTTATTAATCGGTAAAGTATTTATTTTGGTTGAAAAAGTCAAGATAATCTTTGCATTGTATTGAGAAAGGTTTTCATCCACACATAACATTTAGTACATATTATTTCAAACGTCATAAAGCTATCTATAAAGCATTGTGTTCTAACTTTAAAGAGTCGTGAAATATAAAAACTGCAACATTATTTTGGACGGTGATAAAAAAAAAAAAAATTATTCGAATTTAGGTTATAAGTATATATGACAAGTAAAACTTTTACTACTACATTATGATAGAATACTAGTAATTGTTTAATAAAAGTTTGCTAGAGTTTTATTGTTTTATATTTTTTTATTTATTTGAAAAAGATTGAGAAGTCATAATACATCACATGCATGTTACATTGTTACTTGTTCACGAGACATAATTAATGATATACGCTATCAACAATATCTGGATTCGGGCTATCAACAATATCCGGATTCGGGCCACGGACACCGGTCCGAAACCAGAAGATGCTATCCGAAGCGATAGCATGCTATGCCGTCCTCCCCTCACGGGGTCGGAGTCCGGACGACGGTCCGGAGACACAACATGCAATCCGAAGTGGCTACACCCTAAGCCCGGTTGACCATCTCCGGCCCCGCGCCCCGGCGTAGTAACGATGAAGACGGGCACGCCTCATAATTTAGGGAATCGGGAGCGGTCACCCGGCACTCAATCCTTAAACTCTTTATATGGCCCGACAAGCATCTGACAAATGGTAATCAGCGCCAGATGGACCATGCGAAGTGGTTGGCCGAATTATCTGACAAAAGCAATGACGACTGTCACAATTACAATTCCCAATGAGTACATGCGCTATTAAGGTCAAGACTACGGTTACACGCGCAAGCCCACACTTGTAGCAGATTACCAAATGGCATGGCTCATCCATCCCACGTGCAAATCCAAGTGGGGAGCAGCTGACCGGATCTTCAGGAAGGCGCCGGATCACGCCACATGACAAACTTTAACCTGATCGCGCCACGTGGCGAGCCTGAATCATCACAATAGTTCAGCCTCCACTATAAATACACACCCTAGTGCTTCATTTCAGCATATATAACAAGCACCCCATAAATTCAACAAAAGGATTTAGCTCTCTACCACCCTCGATTGACTTTGTCTCGAACTGGCTTTGCACGTTAATCGGAGTGTAGAAGCTTAATCCCCCATAAACCTAACTAATCACATCCTCATTGCACTTGGGCGAAACTACGCATGATCAATTGGCGCCATCCGAGTTTCTTTCCAAGAAGGTGACCACTCTACCACTTACTTCCGACAATGGTTCTACCACCTACTGATGGTAGCGGCGACGGCCCACCACCACCGGTAGCATCTTCAGGACCATCTCCCTCGCCCTAAGCTTCGGTAGTATAGAGGGTTGGGCCACAGCAATTGGACTTCAACCAAGACGATGGGCTGGTCTCCAACTAAACGGAGGGTACCACTACTACCGGCCCCACTCCGCAAAATGCCTCTGGGGCCCCCAAGATAATTTTCGATGCCGAAGCCCAACGACTGTTGGCATAGATGGGTTACATAATGGCTCCTCCGCAGCCTAATCAAAATATTCTGCCTCCGCAGCAGAATCAAAATGTTCTGCCTCCATCGCAGAATCAAGCTACTCTGCCTTCGTCGCAGAATCAAATTGTTCTGCCCCCGTCGCAGAATAAAACTACTCCGCCCCCATCGCAGAGCCAAACTATTCTGCCTCCGCCGCAGAAGGCTCTCGGGCAGCAAAGCCAAACACTTACACAATCAGAAAGTGTCCCAAGGCCACCAGCACAGGTAGTCGTCACACCAGATAGGGCAGCCAGCCGCAGAATGCTCGCCGATTTAATCATCTGCGCGGCCCCGCCAGGGTCTGTCCCGGCGTCTACAAATGAAGCTATGGTGGACACCATGATTGCCAACTTTTACTCCTCTATCCAAGGGAAAAAGTACAAAGACTAGTTCCGGTCTCAACTACCACAGCCCATTTCGCGCCAGAAATTGCGAACCACACGCTACTAGCAAAGTTAAACATCCCTCTCACTGTCGGCACCTATTCCAGTGACACGACCCAAAAGGATTTCTTGCAGCGATTCGAGGGCGCAATTAAAACTGAACTCTAGGACGATGCCACTGCCTGCCACATGCTCCCACAAGTCTTGCAGGCAACAGCCCGGAATTGGTTTGAGAAGTTACCGACGGCAAGCGTCACTGGCTTCGCCGACCTCCGGTTCAAGTTATAACACCCCTCAATCTTCATAATATTATTATATTGAAAACACGGAAGCGAAGAGATTTAAAACTTATTTAATTACTATACGTTAGAACAAAATCATAAACCGATCATAAGTTAAGTCATGTCAAATTAAACATGGTTAACAAACACATAATACGGGGTATTATATAAAACTTAGCATTAATTATTACAAAACATAATCAGAGTAGCAAGCTGTCAAAACATTCCCCAGCTCCTAGAGCATCTACTTTCTGCTACTCACCTATTCAAAATATAATCTGCAGAAAGTAAATACGAGGGATTAGCACAAAGCTAAGTGAGTGAGTTCATAACACAACATCTAACTTAGCATAATCATATAATTGCTTCAAACAACCGCAATACGATGTTCAATAAATCAACAACAACTTAACGAGGATCGGTGGCTCTGGGGATAACCGTAATGCCCGGGTGGCTCCCCAAGAACACTTACCCAACCATATCCGTATGGCCATACGGACGAGACCGATAACTAGTGGTAGTTGAACTCAAATACAGAATCAAACACACAACAAATGAAGTACGACTCTGTATCATTCATTCAACCCCTGCCTAGTTCAACCAACCATTTAACAACCTGTTGACCTCGTTAACAACTGATGCCCGAAGGCCAAACACATAGCACATAGGTTCACAGTCAACAAGGTATATCAACTAATCAACAAAACATATTCACGTTTATTCGTTGCAATCAAATGATCACAACTAGATTAAATGGTGAGCTCTGAATCCACTCACCGATACCTCTGTCTTCAAAATCTCCGATTCCAGAGATTACTTATCTTTCGGAGGATCTGAGAATCAATAATTCAACATAAGTTAGTACTTTACCTCATAACTCGTAGATATCAAATTGAACATTATTATAAAATGCCACAATAGCATCCAATAAATGTCACTATTAACACAACCTCTAAACACCTATGCATATATGAAATTTATAAAAAAATCCATCAAAATTTAACATGCAAACGCGATCCTGACTATGCAGGCTGGATCGCGTTCGTCCTTAAGCAAAAATTCTGTGACCGAATAACACTAGCAAACGCGATCCGGATACTTGGCCTGGATCGCGTTTCTAAGGCCAAAACTTAAATAGGTCGTTTTCAACAAGGGAACGCGATCCGGAACTATAGCCGGGATCGCGTTCATCTGTTCTTCAGCTCAAGAACAGACCTGAACGAACACAAATTCCATTTTCATAATTCAAGCTCATCAAACTCGATTCTAATGCAACAAACATCTCTAATAACATCACATATCACCATATATCACAAATAAACATCACATAAACTCAAGAATCAATTCAATCCCTCAATTATTCATCAACCTAACATATGAACTTATAAACTTCCTTACCTTAAAATGTAGATGATGAAGAATAGAAGAAGAAGAAGATGATAATGATGATAGCTAGTAAAAGATCACACTTCGATTCTCACTTCAAATTAATGATTTGATCATATAATTAGTTAGGGTTTATGGTGTTATTTGAAAGAGAGAATTGGGAAAGTGATCCCAATAAAAGGATCGGCCCTTAATTTAACCGGCCCCAGACAATGGGTATTTTATACCCGCTCTAAATCTATTGTCTGGCACTTAATCACTAAATGCGAGAAATTCATTTTATTGTTCCGTCAACTTTAATATATTAAAACAAGCAACATTTCCTTATCCACAATAAGTCCTAAGACTTATTTAGGCAACTTTCACAATTTAATCAATTATATAGCAAAATTATTTAAAACTATTAAATACTCAATTATAATTAGAAAAATACCAGGCCACTGGAGAGGATGTTACAAATCTCCCCTCCTTAAGGAGATTTCGTCCCCGAAATCTCAACACCATCAAACAATCCAGGATATCTGGACTTCATCGACTCCTCGGACTCCCAAGTCAAGTTGGACCCTAAACTATGTTTCCACTTTACAAGCACCATAGGAATTTGTTTCTTCCTAAGTTTGGTAACCTTCCTATCTAGGATTTCTACCGGTTCTTCAACTAACTTTTGCGTTCTATCAACTTTTAAATCCTTCAAAGGAAGTATTTGTGACTGGTCCTCAATGTTACACCTCCTCAAATTACACACGTTAAACGTACTATGAATACCCGAAAGCTCCGGAGGAAGATCCAACGTCACTGACTGTTCGTTAACCACTTGTCGAATCTTAAACGGACCAATGTATCTAGGTGCCAACTTTCCCCGTTTTCCAAAACGAATTACACCTTTCCACGGGGAAACTTTAAGGTAGACTAGTTCACCTTCAGAAAATACAACCGGTCGCCTTTTCGGATCCGCATACTTTTTCTGTCTATCGCGTGCGGCTTTCAACTTCTCACGTGCAATTGCTACCTTATCCGCGGTCATTTGCACAATGTCGGGTCCAGCAAACTGTTTCTCACCGGCTTCCAACCAACATGTCGGTGTTCTACAACGACGACCATACAACATTTCATACGGTGGCATACCGATACTCGAGTGATACGAATTGTTATAAGCAAATTCGACCAACGGAAGATGTGAATCCCATGAACCTCCATATTCCAACACACAAGCACGAAGCATGTCCTCCAATGTTTGAATCGTTCGTTCTGATTGACCGTCTGTTTGAGGATGATACGCTGTACTTAGATTTACACGGGTACCCAATTCTTGTTGAAGACTCTGCCAAAAATGCGAAACAAAACGGGAATCTCGGTCTGACACAATTGACACTGGAATACCATGTCTTGATACAATTTCATTAAGATACAACTGGGCGAGCTTAGTCAAAGAGGTGGTCTCACTCGGAGCAAGAAAATGCGCACTTTTTGTCAACCGATCAACAATAACCCAAACCATATCATTACCTCGAATGGTACGCGGCAGTTTAGTTACAAAATCCATGGTTATATGTTCCCATTTCCACTCGGGAATTTCCAACTGTTTCAGTGATCCGTACGGCTTTTGATGTTCAGCTTTAACTTGCGCGCAGATATGACAATTACCAACAAACCGTGCAATGTCAGTTTTCATCGTGGGCCACCAATACAAAGGTTTTAAGTCGTTATACATTCGAGTACTACCGGGATGAACAGTTAATTTAGACTTATGAGCTTCATTTAAAATCGTATCCCGAATTCCGCCAATTAATGGAATCCACACCCGAGACTTAAAAGTTTTCAATCCTCTAGAATCATCCACTAATTCATCTTTTCTCTTCAACATAATCTCGGACTTTAAGTTGTGATCCAACAAAGCTTCTAATTGTACAATTTTGATTCGATCAATCAAGTCAGAGGAAACATTTACCTTGAGATAAAAGATTCGATCCGAAGCACCCTTTCGGCTTAGAGCATCCGCAACCACATTAGCTTTGCCTGGGTGATATCTAATTTCACAATCATAGTCTTTGATTAATTCAAGCCATCGTCTCTGGCGCATGTTCAACTCTTTTTGGGAAAACACATACTGCAGACTTTTATGGTCAGTACAAACAACACATCGAGTCCCGTACAAGTAATGTCTCCAAAGTTTTAAGGCAAATACAACCGCTGCAAATTCTAAATCGTGAGTGGGATAATTCTTTTCATGCGGTTTCAACTGACGAGAAGCATAGGCAATAACTTTATCCCTTTGCATAAGAACACAGCCCAAGCCCGAAAAAGAAGCATCACAATAAACAATGAAATCATCTGAACCCTCCGGTAATGCTAACACCGGTGCCTGACACAACATTTGTCTTAACGTTTGGAATGCATGCTCCTGACGATCAGTCCATACGAATTTCTCATCCTTACGGGTTAATTTGGTTAAAGGACCCGCAATCTTAGAAAAATCTTTTATGAACTTCCGGTAATAACCCGCTAATCCAAGAAAGCTCTTTATTTCCGAAGCAGACTTTGGGGCGTTCCATTTCATCACAGCCTCGACTTTAGTTGGATCCACTTTCACACCATCCTTACAAATTACGTGACCCAAAAACTGAACCTCTCGAATCCAAAATTCGCATTTAGAAAACTTAGCATACAACTGTTCTCGCTTCAACGTATCCAGAACTAATCTTAAATGCATGGCATGCTCCTCTTCAGATTTCGAATATACGAGGATGTCGTCAATGAAAACAATAACAAATTTATCCAAGAAAGGTCGACAAACCCGATTCATTAAATCCATAAATACAGCTGGAGCATTCGTCAAACCAAAAGGCATAACCAAAAATTCATAATGCCCATACCTAGTACGAAAAGCAGTTTTCGGAATATCTTCTTCACGAACCCGGACTTGATGATAACCCGATCTCAAATCAATTTTAGAATACACTGAAGAACCCTGCAACTGATCAAATAAGTCATCTATTCTAGGAAGAGGGTACTTATTCTTTACCGTTCTCTTGTTCAACTCCCTATAATCAATACACATGCGCATAGACCCGTCTTTCTTTTTCACAAATAATACTGGTGCACCCCACGGCGAAGAACTAGGTCTAATAAAATCCTTATCTAACAGTTCCTGTATCTGATTCATCATTTCACGAATCTCAGAAGGTGCTAACCTATAAGGAGCTTTAGCTACAGGCGATGAACCCGGCACAAGATCAATACGGTACTCAACTTCCCTAACTGGTGGCAACCCAGGTAACTCATCAGGAAATACCTCAGAGTATTCACACACAACCGGTACATCGGAAATAACTTTTCTTTCAAGTTTAGCATCAACTACATAAGCTAAGTAGGACTCGCAACCTTTGGATAATGACTTCCTAGCCTTCATCATCGAAATCAGAGGAATAGACATACCATCCCGTTCTCCTCGAGCCACAACGTATGACCCGTCGGAGATTGGGATCCTAATCAACTTTTGGTGGCAATCAATGCTAGCCCTATTCTGACTTAACCAATCCATACCAACTATTACGTCAAAACTAGGGATTGGCATCAACAAGAATGAAATAGGGAAAGTTCGGTCATCAATCACAATATTAGCTCCAGTCACCGAGGTGGTAACAGGAACTAATTTACCACTAACAATTTCTACTTCTACGGGTTTGGTTATCACAGTAGGCACTAATTTCAACTTGTCGCAGAAGCATACAGATATAAAAGTACTAGTAGCACCAGAGTCAAATAAAACACGAGCCGGTACAGAGTTTATAAAGAATGTACCAGTTATAACATCTTCTGTATGCACAGCCTCATTGACTGTCATTTGAAAAGCCCGACTGGTTGCTGGTGGAGGATTCTTCCTTTTCTGACCGGAAGATGCCGAACTCCCGACCGAACCAAGCCCCGATTTCCCCGCCTCTGGACATTGCCCCACTCGATGTCCCTCCTTCTTACAAGTCCAACACACAAAGTTCGGATAACGACAATTTCTTATCTCATGACCAAGATCACCACATTTCAGACACTTATTTGTTTGCGGAGTACACGGCCCTGAATGCCTAGATTTGCATGTACTACACCAGTTCGAACTTCCCGACGAACTACTCTTACTAACATACTTCTTTGTCTGACGATTACCTTGCCAATTTGATTTCCCTTTACTAGAGGAATCCGCTCTAGACTTTGAAGAATTATCTCTAGATCGTGTTTCACGAGACCCTCTAATGTCACTATCCACGGATCGAGCAAGATTAAAAGCCTGAGATAAACTAGTGGCTAGTCTCACGGTAGTACGATAGTTAGGGGGTAAAGTATCCACAAACTGCTCTATCTTTGTCTTCTCCTCCGGAACCCATTGTTGTACAAATCGAAGTTTTTCCGTAAATTGAGCTATCAACTCCTCCATGGTCATATTATCCGTTAATTGAAGATTCACAAAATCCCTCCTAATTTGTGCCATATGGAAATCAGAACAATATTGATTACGCACTACTTGATGAAATTCATTCCATCGTAAAGATTCCTTTTGTTGTGGAGTAAAATGCCCAGTAATTGAATCCCACCAAACCATGGCATCGTCCTTCAGGCACTGCACAGCAAACTTGACTTTGGATTCTTCCTCACAGCTAATCACATCAAACTTGCGTTCCATATCTCTTAACCAATTTAAAGCCACAGTTGGATTGGTACTTCCATGGAATTCCGGTGGTTTGCAAGACATAAAAGTTTTAAAAGTACACATCTTATTAATCTGAGAAGATGGACTAGCACCAAACACCGAAGATTGTTGTTGCAAAAGTTGTCTAGCTGCAGCTTCCTCAGCTTTCCTTTTAAACTCTCTCAGAAATATCAATTCATCTTCTATCTCATGTATATACTCATCCCTATTGGTTTCTTCACCGCCTTGATGAGACGTACCTTCCCGAACATTTGTCACAACAGAAGGAACAACATACCGAGAGGCATTATTGGGGTTGGGGATCGGTTGTTCGTCATCTGCCATTTCTGAAATCAACACAACACTTGAAACTTGTTAATCGTTAGTACCTATCTACTAACAATTTCACAACCAATGCTAAATCCCTTACCCAGGAATGTTTGACATACCACGCTACAGTTTTGGGATTGAACATTCTACAATGCACAATTACCCCAAAACTATGCTCTGATACCAACTTATAACACCCCTCAATCTTCATAATATTATTATATTGAAAACACGGAAGCGAAGAGATTTAAAACTTATTTAATTACTATACGTTAGAACAAAATCATAAACCGATCATAAGTTAAGTCATGTCAAATTAAACATGGTTAACAAACACATAATACGGGGTATTATATAAAACTTAGCATTAATTATTACAAAACATAATCAGAGTAGCAAGCTGTCAAAACATTCCCCAGCTCCTAGAGCATCTACTTTCTGCTACTCACCTATTCAAAATATAATCTGCAGAAAGTAAATACGAGGGATTAGCACAAAGCTAAGTGAGTGAGTTCATAACACAACATCTAACTTAGCATAATCATATAATTGCTTCAAACAACCGCAATACGATGTTCAATAAATCAACAACAACTTAACGAGGATCGGTGGCTCTGGGGATAACCGTAATGCCCGGGTGGCTCCCCAAGAACACTTACCCAACCATATCCGTATGGCCATACGGACGAGACCGATAACTAGTGGTAGTTGAACTCAAATACAGAATCAAACACACAACAAATGAAGTACGACTCTGTATCATTCATTCAACCCCTGCCTAGTTCAACCAACCATTTAACAACCTGTTGACCTCGTTAACAACTGATGCCCGAAGGCCAAACACATAGCACATAGGTTCACAGTCAACAAGGTATATCAACTAATCAACAAAACATATTCACGTTTATTCGTTGCAATCAAATGATCACAACTAGATTAAATGGTGAGCTCTGAATCCACTCACCGATACCTCTGTCTTCAAAATCTCCGATTCCAGAGATTACTTATCTTTCGGAGGATCTGAGAATCAATAATTCAACATAAGTTAGTACTTTACCTCATAACTCGTAGATATCAAATTGAACATTATTATAAAATGCCACAATAGCATCCAATAAATGTCACTATTAACACAACCTCTAAACACCTATGCATATATGAAATTTATAAAAAAATCCATCAAAATTTAACATGCAAACGCGATCCTGACTATGCAGGCTGGATCGCGTTCGTCCTTAAGCAAAAATTCTGTGACCGAATAACACTAGCAAACGCGATCCGGATACTTGGCCTGGATCGCGTTTCTAAGGCCAAAACTCGAATAGGTCGTTTTCAACAAGGGAACGCGATCCGGAACTATAGCCGGGATCGCGTTCATCTGTTCTTCAGCTCAAGAACAGACCTGAACGAACACAAATTCCATTTTCATAATTCAAGCTCATCAAACTCGATTCTAATGCAACAAACATCTCTAATAACATCACATATCACCATATATCACAAATAAACATCACATAAACTCAAGAATCAATTCAATCCCTCAATTATTCATCAACCTAACATATGAACTTATAAACTTCCTTACCTTAAAATGTAGATGATGAAGAATAGAAGAAGAAGAAGATGATGATGATGATGATAGCTAGTAAAAGATCACACTTCGATTCTCACTTCAAATTAATGATTTGATCATATAATTAGTTAGGGTTTATGGTGTTATTTGAAAGAGAGAATTGGGAAAGTGATCCCAATAAAGGGATCGGCCCTTAATTTAACCGGCCCCAGACAATGGGTATTTTATACCCGCTCTAAATCTATTGTCTGGCACTTAATCACTAAATGCGAGAAATTCATTTTATTGTTCCGTCAACTTTAATATATTAAAACAAGCAACATTTCCTTATCCACAATAAGTCCTAAGACTTATTTAGGCAACTTTCACAATTTAATCAATTATATAGCAAAATTATTTAAAACTATTAAATACTCAATTATAATTAGAAAAATACCAGGCCACTGGAGAGGATGTTACACAAGTTCCTACAACAGTACCATAATCTTAAGCAGCATACTCTTACTCATCTCGATTGTCATGAAATCAAGCAGACGACTAAGGAATCCTTGAATGAGTTCATTACTCGGTTTACAAGCGAGTGCCAAAAAAACTCAAGACCTCCCCCCAAGTCAGCAAATTGCCGGTTTCATACACGGCATTGACAAAGATCGATATCCAACACTGTATTATCGGTTAAAACGCAAACTGCCAAAGGCATTCTTCGAGGCCATCGCCATGGCCAGAGACTACCTATGGCCGGGAGAAGATTCGGACCTACAGAAGAAGCCTGCCTGTGACCACTCTCACGACGACCGGGACCGACACCAAAGCCGTCCGTACAATAGCGGCTCAGGTCCCGGCAGGCGTGATCACAATGGAAGGGATTTCCGTCGAGACGCACGACATGACAACCGTCGTCACGAACAACGACGTCAACCATATGACAAGAATACTTTATTGTCATCATTGACGAAGACCCCAAAAGAAATCCTCCCCACCGAGGTGGCAGCGCGGACTGCATTCAATCCGCCACCCCCAATGGACCCTCGTGATGGTCCCAAGAATGGAAAATACTGTGATTTCCACGAGGAATATGGCCATGACACCGACGATTGTAGGCAACTAAAAAAGGAGGTCAAAGCCGCCATCCAAGCCGAAAAATTAGACCATCTGTTACCAGGAAAAAAGTTCAAAAAAGTAGATGGTAAGAAGAATTTTGCCTGGCAAAAGAAAGATGACCCCAGAGACCCTCCGGATGCCGTCATTCATATGATCCATTCGGACGGAGCCACCAAGGAAAAACTTACTGCACTTGCCGGATGGCGGACAGCGCC
The DNA here is from genome assembly GCA_949592205.1 of Helichrysum umbraculigerum. Lineage (NCBI taxonomy): Eukaryota > Viridiplantae > Streptophyta > Magnoliopsida > Asterales > Asteraceae > Helichrysum > Helichrysum umbraculigerum. The sequence continues at coordinate 167,333,688 of CATIUR010000001.1, read as the reverse complement.
GATCTCCTTCCCATCACCAAAGTATGATGTGATCCCAAAGCCCATGATCATCACGGCTCAAGTCGCCGGTTGCCAAATGTCCAAAGTATACACTGACACCGGCAGCGCGGTCAATGTCATGTATTAGAATTGCAACCTGCAGTTACCAGCGTATGCCCGGGCATACATGCAGGAGCCGATCGCACCGTTAATCGGTTACGTAAATATAACACCCTACAATTAGAACCATTTTTTTTTAATTTACCTCGGAAGCGTAGGTTAAACATACATTAATAATTTACATTACATATTAGGTAATTAACTTATACTATTTCAAATCATAGCAAATTAAAGCGGGTGTTATATAATTCAAAACACAACTTGGATTCATTCCAAAACAAATATCAGAGTAACCGTCTGGTTAAACATTCCGTCCCAAACAAAGCTTCTTGCCAACCCGTTATATCAAATCATAACCTGCAAGAAGTAGGGTGGTGGGATTAGCATAAAGCTAAGTGAGTGAATAATAACCAACAACCCAACTTAGCATAACAACCCTGTTTACAGCAAAGCATCATAGACACATAACAACCCTGTTTACAACAAAAGCATCGTAAACAGTCAGCTTCAAAGAGGATCGGTGGTTCTTGAGGTACCCTCATGCCGCGGTGGCCCTCCAAGAACGCTTATCAACCATCTGTATTGGCCTATACAGAAGATACCGATAGCTTAATGCTATTCCCACACGACTAAGGTTCCTATTAACGATATGTACAAGGAACCATCCATCGGCCAACAATAGCAATCAAGCCCAACCAGTGTTGACCCCTGAATAAATCACGTAATGCCCAATGGCCACGAATCACATAATCATATAATCCATAATTGTCGTGGAATCATGTCAGACTAAATAGTCTATAAACAGTAAAACTACGTTTACCCGTTGTATCCAAACCTGTTACAACTAAATCACACTGCGGATTACAGATCCACTCACCGTTACCTCAGCCGCAAGCTCATAAGTCTAATATTACTGAGCCTTCTCCGTATCTGAGAATACAATTAAATAATGAGTTAGTAACTCGTCCCATAATATATAACTCATTTCATAATTACATAACCTATTTCGATACATAGTATCAAAATAATAAACAATAACCTGTTATAACAACTTAGTCAAATCATTAGTTAATAATGATAAACAACTCATCATTCCAAATTTAGTTTATAACATCAACCCTTACAATCGCCAAGTTATAATATCAATTATAACTACTCAATTATATTGAAACCAAATGTCTCAATATACATCATTAACATACAACAATAATCAAATTGTAAGTATTAATCATACTAGTTTACAATTTTCATAAACCAAGTTATATAACCAATGTCCCATAACTTAGTTCCAAGTTAATATCATAACATATCTACCCAAGTAAGTAATCTCTAAGATCATGGAAAACAAAAGTCCAATCCTAAATGAAATCAGAATGTCCCGAAACAAGGTCCAAGAACTGAAAAAATGCCATTTTTGACCCCTAAACGACCCCGAAAGGCCTAAAACTGCCAAGGCTCATCTTTAAGAGCCTTGATCATTGGGCCGTTTCCGAGTGGCCATTAGAATTTCAGCCCAATCCGTGTATAATGAAAATTAGTAAAATTTTTAGTCACTAAAGGTATCAATAACACTTATGCACTTTTAAATTTTGCAAAAACATAAAATTTGCCTAGTACCCGCCGTGTAGGGTGATTACCCGCCGGGTAACCCACAAAACCAACTACCCGCCGGGTAGAATGGTATTAGCCAGGTAAACCATTTAGGTCACTTACCCGCCGAGTAAGGGTTGTACCCGCCGGGTACGACCCTTCTTCCAGTGATTTTCAACAGACCAAACCCCAAAATCCGATTTTCATAACCAAACTTACAAAACTCAGTTTCTAATGCATTAATACTACAATAAGTAACAACAACAACAACAACAACAACTTATAGCATCAAATATCATTTCAATTTCATACATATCACTATCTCATACAAATTCAACTAAAATCATAATTTTAGTAATTGAAATCAAAGAATTCATACTTACAATTAAGGAGGGATTAAGATGATGATGATGATGATGATGAAGCTTAAACCAAAATCACAACTCCAAAATTTGTTTCAAGTTTGTTTGTAGTTTCTTAGGTTTAGATTTGAAGATTTTGAGTTCATGGAAACAAACTTTCCAAATTTGGAAAGTAAGTAATATAGGTCGGCCTATTTTCAAACAGAATCCGTATCCACTTAAAATTAGTCCCCTCTAAACCTATTGTCTGGAACCTAAAAACCATTTACGATTCCAAGCAATTTTATTTTATCATCAACTGTATAATTTTAAAACAAACAATAATTTACTAATCACAATAAGTCCTTTGACTTTTTACCTAATATTCACAGTCCCTCTTAATTATAATAGGAGGATGTGATTAGGCAAATCAATTCTAACTAGCCTTTTATGATTATAGCTACACCCATTCTTGATTAGCAAATAAATAGAGAGTCTAATTAGAAAAGTACCATTGTACCCCTCCAAACCACGCCCCCAACAAGCCAAATTAGGGCGCCCATCTTATGTGTCTTTTGAATTTCAAAATCAAAGCATCCGATCTATTTTGGGGGATATTCAACATTCATGGTACCAATTAAACCGCATGAATGCTTTCCTTTCTCGTCGATCTTTCCTTGTCTCCATCACACCTGTTCCGTATACATCAATGAGATCGGCTGCTCCCTTTCATTGGGTTCCGATTTTGTAAGTTCGGTGTTTGTGTATGTAGCGTAGAGTTCCGATTTTCTAAAGGTTAGTCTCATGTATTTGGCACCATTTGTTTCACTAATTATCAAGTTTATGTTTTTGTTGATTATTTGGTTTAGAGGTTCGATATTATTTTCTTGGTGCTAATTTTGTTTCGATTTTTCAGATTGAAATCAACCTATCAGATTTCATGCTAAAATTAACATACTTGAATGGTGAAACCATTGCAAGTAAGCAACCATGCACATCAATTGTTTGATGATATGCATGACTAAGAAATGTTTTTCTTTTTTTGATGAAATGCCTCAAGGAAAAAGTATCCTTTTTCTTTTTTAATGGCATTTAATATCATGTTTATAGTTGTGTTTGATTACTTGTGCTTGATTATTTACCTATGTGATTTCTATAGAGACTAGGAAACAAGTTTATCTAGGTGAGTAATTATGAACACTATTTGAAAACTTGTTTTTTGTAGTTCAATTTGGATCTGAATTCCGCTAGAATTTTCTGTTCATTTTTTGTTAGGTGAATTCGACACTGCACATGTTGCTGCAAGGTAAATAAATATTTTTTGTTGGTTTCTTTGTTTGATATTGGTTAATATTGCCTATTGAAGCATTTTTATTGGTATATAAAATTGTTTTTAGTTAGAGAGCATATGATCAGACTGCGATTAGATTTCGTGGACTCGATCCTGATATTAATTTCAATGTGAATGCTTATCAGGAAGATCTTAATCAGGTTTAGTTTAGCTAAAATGATTAAACATAATATAAGATATTTAAGCTAGGGTGGTGTTTTATAGAAGAAACTTAATAAGTTTTAATACATTTTGTAGATAAAGAATCTGACCAAGGAAGAGTTTGTGCATATTCTTCGTCGTCAAAGCACTGGATTCTCTAGAGGAAGCTCAAAGTATAGAGGGGTTACCCTACACAAATGTAGTCAATGGGAAGCTCGAATGGGGCAATTTCTTGGAAAGAAGTGAGATTAGTGAACTAATCTTAAACCTTAGGATATACGGAGTATTGTTTTTCATGATAAATTTTTGCTTATAGGTGTTCATGCATTTGTTTTTTTTGTGCCTGCAAGTACATCTACCTTGGATTGTTTGTAACTGAAATTGAAGCTGCAAGATTACTAAACAACCTAAATGTTCTTTCTTCATAATTCAGTTAGCGTAGTACGTGATGGGCCAACTGGTATTTCCATTAAATGACTTATACAGTGAGTAGGTAGTATGTGATGGGCCAACTGGAAGTGTGATCCACGACAGGTCACGGAGAAGGTTTAGTCCCAAGCTAGGTAAATTTTGTATCTGGTAGTAGGTTGCTAGCTTTTGTTATTATTTGAATTGTTTGCCTGTCGTGATAAACTTTTCATTATGGTTGAAATTCCTTAGGCTTTGTTGCAGGTGATTGTATTTATACCGTGAGTAGGTAGTACGTGATGAGCCAACTGGAAGTGTGATCCACGACAGGTCACGGATAAGGTTTAGTCCCATGCTAGGTAAATTTTGTATCTGGTAGTAGTGTAACACCCGCATAATTAGGATAATTAGTTATGCCTAATTGTTTGTAACTAGTTGTAATTAGTATGTAATAGGACTAATTACAGACTCTATTTGTATATATATATATATAAGGTGATTTATATATATATGTGTGTACTTACGCGATTTGGATGACTCGTACGCATTAACCGGACGGAGTCCGACACAGTTATTTGGACGTTGGTGACAGAAATTTACTTAAGTAATGAGAAAGTATTTTGTTGTATAAACTACGCAACTGAACGGACATTATTTACATATTATCGCGACGACATTTTAAATAATGCAACAAAACGTAATAAACGCGAATTAATAATTTAAATACTTCGACAAATGTTTTTATCATTAATTTCAAGGTATTTTATTTAAATACTCCAATTATATTTTAAAAATATATAAACGTTTGGTCAAATACTAAAAACTAGTGATTTATCGATTAGGACGCGGAGTAAATACCGGGTTTTGAGGGATGTTTTCCCCCTCCCTTGCCTTTGGATCAGCCACCACCATCCCCCACCCAACTCTTTCATTTCAAAAACACACACTCTCATCCCAAAACTCTCTCAACCTCAATTCACACCAAAATTTCGGAATCAAATCTCGACCACAAAAATTACATATTCGGAATCACCATCACGAGTGGAGCAAGAATATCAAGACCGTTTTCATCATTTCATCCTCCATTTAGCTCGATTTGCCAAAGTAAGAAATTTCTAAAATCTTAGATCTATTCAATTTGGTGTAATGTTTTGATGTGTACACAACATAGTTATAACCTAATACATGAAGAAAACACGTTTTTATAGCTCAAAAATGGGTTAGATTTGCGTTTTTGATCGGAAATTCTCGAAACCCGAAGGTTTCTGGGTTGGTGTTCATCATTGCGACGTCGTGGGCGACGTTCGCACAAATACTCAACGTCGCATATAGCGACGCCAGCCTTTACGTCGCATTAATTCGTGAGGTCGCATATAGCGACGCAGACTCTAACGTCGCAGACTTAAACAACGTCGCACTTAGCGACGACCCATATTACGTCGCATTAATTTGCGAATGTCACACTTAGCGACGTCGTACTCAACGTCGCAATTCTTGCCTGCGACGTCCCACCAAACGTCGCAGAAATCAGAATTTTTAAAGAGGTTTTCACTAAAACTATGTAGAAAATGTGCATTTTTCCCTCCGAGCTGACTCGGCAGCTCGACCCCGACCAGGGGCTCTGCCCCTTGGACCCCGCCAAGGGGTTGCCACCCCTTGGAACCCCGCAACCAGGGGCGCTGCCCCCGGACCCCCGTCGTTTCAGTACAAAATGTTTCAAACGCAATGATAATACTTTGACTATTACTAATACAAACCGTCACCAATGGGCCAAACATGTTTTCTAACAAACGAACAATTACAAATATACGGATAAACACTGGATATACTAGTTGTGTACAACTAAACGAAACGTCTCGTGAGACGCATACTTACATAACTTCATATGATTAGGCATTTGAAGGTTACGGGTTCGGAGAACCTACTTGCTATAATTACTACTTGCTATTTTCTACAGCTTATTTCAAGACTCAGGTGAGTCTTACGGCCCCACTTTTACTGTTTTATCGTATTGGGGGAGAAACATGCTACTACTTTTCCTTGAACACAAGTACTAAAACTGCTTACTATACCAAACGGAATTGCATGAGTTATTTACTATTTACAGAAGTCTCTCCATCATATATCGTTAGTTATGGACTTAAGCGCGAACACTAGTTAATGGATCCATTAGGGAAATGACCCTCCCCACCCGCTGCCACGTACTGATTTACACGTAGAAACGGGTGACTACTTATTCGTTACTGATGCTTGCTCATTTACGAGCATGTCACGGGAACAAACTTATTACTTACGGGTTAAGCTTCGATTATGAGCCTCATGGCAACGGTATAAACTTACTTATTTACATTTGTTGGATTGAAAATACTGGTTTTACGATTGCTGGATTGCAATTGCTGATTTTACGCCTGCGGGCATTACTAATGAAATCTCGTGTTCAAAGCTGATATTACTTACAAACCTGTGAGATTCACCAACCTTTTGGTTGACACTTTTTAGCATGTTTTCTCAGGTACCCGGATGGAGTAGGATTACTCCAGGATTTAGCTAGAGTCGCATGATTTCAACACAACTGCATTAACGGAGATTCTTAGCATTATCTTTTGTATATTACGATTATGTAATAGAATCTCCCGCTATACGCGTGGACTCTAGGGGAAACTACATTTTTGTATACGAAAACACTAAGTTTTCAAACATTATATCTATGGAATGTAACTAATTTACAAACGTTGCATATAGATGTCGTTTGCTTTATCTTTGTGCTGTGATATTTGATTAGTAACACCCCAAACTATGCTTCCGCAAAATAGTGAATTTCGGGGGTGTTACAGATTGGTATCAGAGCCTAAGGTTATAGTGAACTAGGTTGCATTTAGTGGGCCTAGACTATGACCATTAGGCAGTATTCCCTTACTAGGCATGATTGGTTCAGGAATTACAGCATACGACTTTAATTTAACATAGCCTGATCAACTATGTACAATTAAGGAAAGATGATGTGAGGTCTGAAATGGTTATGTTGAATAGGAATATGTTAGTTAACTCTGACCACGAGAGAACCGGACCATCAGGTGAGTCTCACAGCCCCATTTTACTATTTTACTGTTTTAAACTCGGGGTGAGATACAATGCTTCCTTGTTTTAGTGTTCACAGTTATTCAGTTAGTTAAATTGATTTTAACTCGGTTATTATATTCGGTTATCATTGTCGGTATTGATTTTGATCGGTTATTGCATGAGTGTTTTAATTCGGTAAAGCCCTCATCAGTGTATGGTTCATTAACTTAATAAGGCGCGATTACTAAAAGATAGATCTATCATGGGAGTGACGTCCCCGTCTGGGTTGCTAGCTACAACCACGTACAAACGGGCATTTTAGTAATTGTTATGGGTGTTGACACCGTTCAGGAGGCAGAAAATCGGGTTAGGCCTTGAACCATAGCTTAGTGCAATATCAGCGTCGGTATATTAAATTCGAAAACCTTAGTTGGTTTAATCATTGTTCGGTAACCTTAATTGGTTAAATCATTGTCCGGTTATAATGCTTAATTACTGTTCGGTATATTTAAATTCGGAAACCTTAGTTGGTTTAATCATTGCTCGGTTAAAATATTTTAATCATTGTTCGGTTATAAATTGTCGGATAATCATGTTGATCACATCAATGTTTTATGATAAACATGTGAGATTCACCAGCTTTATAGCTGACCTTTTAGTCTTGTATTCTCAGGTGATCAGCTACATTAGGGTGGCCCGCAGGATATGCTAGCTAGTACGAGTCGCATGCGTCTATATACTCATGAAGATTTTCTTGCATTATATTTTGTATAATGGTTATGTATTAAAATCTTCGGGATCATTATGCGAACTCGTTAATGATATAGCTTATGACTTAAAACGATGTACTACTTTTGTAATATATTTATAAACGTCTCATATAGAGTCGTTTGCTTGTACCTCTGCGCTTTGATTATTGATTAGTCACACCCAAAATCGTCGCTTCCGCAAACCATGAAATCGGGGGTGTGACATCATCTAACTCTACACTCAATGGAGCATTATTTTGGGGGTTATGGGCTGGGTAAACGTTATTGCAGTTGAAGCTCTCAAAGGTTCCATGCGCATAATATGTGTTTGTATTTAACTCCAAAATATGCTCGGTGTTGAGCAGATTCAGTAAAGCGTTAGGCAACACCAAGTCTGTGTCATCCTATATATATAGAAGTGAGGATATGAGTATTTTTCAATAGGAAATTAAAAGGAAATCATAAGGTAACCTGTGTCTAGTCTTCCAGTAGAGATAATGCTGTTGCATTGGTTAATTTCTCCGCGGTTTCATCAAACATTACAATCACAGTCTCCCCAGACGCATCTTTCACATCAATGCTAAGTCTAAACCTAGAGGAAGGACAATGTTAGGTGTAAAAGTGAAACAGAATCTTATCATAATTTGTTTATAAGGGAAGCATTAGAGTGGATTAAAATTCGTTTTGGGTTACCTTGTTTGTGGAAAATTTACTGGCTTCTGGCACGATTCACAAAAGAAGCTCCGAGAATGTTGTGAAACACCCTTTTTAGACTTGCAGATGCTATATGTCAGGTAATACCAACCATTTTTGGTAATAATATTTGTTATTTGCACTTTACATCGGAACGTTAGATCCTAAAAGGAGCAAAGGGTAAGAAACACTGTGCAGTTATTTAAGTTATACACCTTAGGACTTTCGACAACTTCTACTTCCTTTTCTTTCTCAGGTAAAGGTTGGGAAACAGTTTTCTTCTTGACACCTGAATCCTCATGAATTCGTCCACTTCTGGTGATCACAGCCTTAGCTTGATCATGTGGTTTGGTTTCCGTGTATCTAGGAAGAGTTCCAGGGATATCTCTTGAAGAACTTTAGCGATGTTAGAAATATTCCCTTCAATTTGCTTGATTGCAGCCCCTTGGTTTCTCAATGCTGCATCAGTGGCATCCATCCTTTGTCCAGAACTGGTAATGAATTTCTCATTTGAGGTAAGAAACTTTCCCATCATCTCTTCTAAGTTGGTTTGTTTATCTGTTGATGGTGCAGCTTGTTGATCCTTGGTATAAAAACCTGGTTGAGTTTGACGAAACTGACAACCTCCATCTTGGTATGGTCTCCTGAAGAAATTTCCACCGCCCTGACGGTATGGTGCTTGAGCTTCCCCATACTTAACTTCCTCAGTTGCATCTCCCATTTTTATCTCGGGGCAATCCTTCACTAAATGGCTTCCTCCATAGTGGTCGCATCCCACTTGGATAGCATGAACAGTCTCAGTAACCTTTTTAATATCTCTGCCCATGTTGTCCAGCTTAGCGGTGATAGCTGCAAAGCCATCTTCATCATTCACAGACCTCTTCCGTCTAGAGGTACCATCATCCCATAACTGAGAGTGTTTCGCTTGGTTGCGAATGGCAGTTAAAGCATCACGAGGAATCTTCTTGGGAATAGGCCCTTGGGCATCCAGTTGCTGTCTCGTGGCACGATCCACTCCATTATAGAAAATACTCACGATTTGTTGATCGTTCAGGTCGTGCTGCGGGCACTTATACATCAAGTCCTTATATCTCTCCCAAGCTTGGTGTAGTGACTCATCCATTTCTTGCTTGAAATTTCTGATCTCGTCAATCATCTTTGAAGTTTTGGAAGGAGGACAATACATCTTAAGAAACTTCGTGCGAAGGTCTTCCCATGTGGTGATGGACCCAGCTGGTTCGTTTTGAATCCATCTTTTAGCAGCTCCCTTGAGTGTGATAGGGAAAACTCTAAGCATGACTTGATCGCGCGTGATGTTCGGAACGTTGAACATATCGGCTATCTCCACGATTCTCTCCACATGATCGTTAGCAACTTAGCTTTCTTCTCCACGGAACGGATTCTCCCTAAGCTCCTTGAGGAACTGTCCTTTGATTTCAAACTCCACATCTTGCGCAATTGCCGGCCTTACCACTCCAGTGCCACGGTCATTACGCATCCGACTCGAATACTCCTCGAGAGTTATGTTGGCGATATCGTCTGCCATTATGTTATCTGGTTGATCGTTAAAAAGGAATCGTAGGCACTCTCCGAAATCGCTTTCTAGGTACGAACGGTAGTTTCTGGTTCGCGGGGTAAAAAGGTTATTGGTAAAGACCTCGAAGTCGTCGCTAAGAAAGGTGTTGATTAACGGTGAGTTTGGTGGTGCGGAAGAAGCGCGTCTTCTTTGATGAAATATGCGTTCGGGTTCTTCAAAAGGGTCGGTTGGGTCTGGAACAGTTGATCGGGTCATAAACTCCTGTAATGTACTTGACGCGTCAGCAGAATAGGCTACCTAACTACCTAATTATAAACTAAAGTGAAAAGGAAATTAACTAAACAAAATGCCGAACAAATAATAAACTAACTAAAAGCAATAAACAAAAGACAACTTCCAATTTATTTAATTGAAACAAACTGTCCCCCGGCAGCGGCGCCAAAAACTTGATGCTGTGTAAACGGGGCTTTAGTTTTTAAAATGGAAATACCTAACTTACTACACACAACACAGACAAGAATACCTGGTCAGAATATAGTATCGCTCAGTAAGTCCGAGTCGAACACAGGGAACGGATGTCAACTTCTAACAAATTGGAAATTGCTACAATTAATTAAAGCAGTAAAAATAATGGGGACGTTTTAGTTCCGATCGAACAATTGATAAACAATTATAAGAAATGATTTATTAAATAAACTTAATTATAAAATAGAGAAATGATAAAATGACTTAATTAAATAAAGATTTAATTCAAACGATAAAAGAGATACAATTGTTTAGACTATTTTCCTCAGATTCTGATTATCACTTTATTGAATTGCAAATATATGGTTCTTATTATGACATGCCAAATATACCAGTTATCCTTACAAGATTAACTGATTAAACACAATCAAGAAAGATATAAAGTTGTTTTCAACCCGCTAACAGTTCAATTTAACGTTATCCACCGAATTGTGTTATAGATTAAAACTACACCGTCTGTATGATTTACTTTTGCAACTTGAATAAACAAAGTTTATAACTAATAATTAGTTATCATGTTCATTACCAATCATCAATCATAAGTAACCCTAGCCTATCAAACTCAATCTATTTAGTGATAATTATCAATTAAAATCAACAATCATCAATAATTCTATAATCAAAAGGAACTCAATATCAATTAATCATAAAATCACGCTAGGTTATCACCAACAATCAATAATTAAACATGGATCATCAAGTAAACATACAAACATTCATAAAAACCGATATAAATCCGCAATTCAATAATCAAATCATCATCTGAGTATTATCATCTAAACAATTGTATTAAAAACTTAGCCACTCATTATGTTACTGAAAATCAGAATTGAAATCAACATCATAATCATATTAAAATGAAAATAAGTAATGAATTCGAACCGAAAAACCGAAACAATGATTGAACGAATGAAAGCCTTCAATTCTTTTTGATCATTTGCCTTCAAAAGTCACTGGAATTAGGGTTTTTGATCAGAGAAATCGACTGGAAGAAAAGTGGGGTGAGATAGTTGCAAAAATGAAAGCAAAATGAGGTTTTTAGGGTTTCTGTCGACGCAATCCATACGCCGTATGGACATCCATACGCCGTATGGATTGAAAAGCCCACGGATCCAACCCGCGTAAACTGGCGGCCCGGCTCACAACATCCATACGCCGTATGGATTCCATACGCCGTATGGATTGATTTCTCCAACTTTTTAACCATCGACCACTATTCTTCATACTTCCTTTCTTTTACTTCTTTTCTTCAATTCTCGCTCGATTTCTACTTCTTTTTACGATTCAAGCTCCAGATAATTCCTAAATACAAAATATAAATGAAATGAGTATCGAATTCAAATAAAATGCATAAGAAATTAATCAAACAAGGGGGTAATTAGCACTATAAAATAGCCCATTTTGGCGTTCATCAAGCAGCAAGATCCGATGAGAGGTCGTCAAACCTACTCTGCAGCCTGGCATCCTTGTCTAAAATGGCCGCACTCTCTACCTCCAAAATTGTTACACGCTCCTGCAACGGAACAAAGCAGCTTCAGCTTGCTCCCTTTGGAGCTGCGATGCATTCAGACTGGCCTCAGCTTTCATCCTTGCTTCATTGGCCAACCTGAGCTCGTCCTCCTGAGCCCAGACCCTCTATCTGAGGTCCACCATTTCGGCATCTTGCCGGCAGTCAGCCTAAGCTGTCCCTCTATACTCTCAGTGCACGATTGCTCATCGCACTGAAAAGCGTAATTCCAGAAGGAGAACATCAGACAAGCACGCTTAGCATCACCGGTCGACATCCTCTGAATTTTCTCGGTGACAGCAGAAGAAATGTCACACCCCACCAACCGGTAATTACAATTAGTACTAATTAAGTGTGCGGAAGCTTTGGTGACATGGTGGGGCTGCGAACAGTAATACAACCAAGAAGTACATACATACTCAGAGCATATGGCTATTGCACAACATAATGTATTAAGATGCCAAGTTTAATAGTTATTACAAAATATTATTACTGGATAAGTTGTAACAGTAGTAATAGTGTTTAAAACATTAAGTTTTAAAGTACATAAGGTTAATATAAGATTTCATGGGTATGACTGCAAGGTCTTGCAGTTATACAGAGGAAATCTCCAAAAAGTGTCCCAAAATAAGTGGCATCCTAAATAAGTCCAGGGTTGTCCATCCTGAATGCATGCAATCTTACGTACGCTGCTAATTTCCTGAAAAACATAGAAAAGAGTTTGTCAACAAAATGTGTTGAGTGAATTTACAGGTTTCATATAAGTATGTGGTTTGTTAAACCGAGTTGTTTGTATTAATGAAATGTTATTCATTTACAAAGTATAAGTTTTGTAGGGTTGTTACCTTAAAACATCAAGATTTATGTGGGATGTCATCCCAAAGTTTGTTACTGGTTGTTTGCCAGTATAAAATAAGTAACCGGTATGTTTTCCGGTATGAAACAGTTGTAGGATTCGTTCTTCCTATAATATGTGGGAATTACTTAGACTATGATCCCCTGCAAGGTGAGCTAAACCTTACAAGTTAAAGTAACGCAACCTAACCCTATAACCAAACCACGACCATCACTTATGTTGTTTGCCTGAAGGACATGTAAGTATACGCTCCTATCCATAGGAGGGTCGTCACGGCGATAGTACTATCCGTATACTAAGTGGCTAGAGTCACCTAGCTAATGGTTACAGTCCGCATGACATAAGGTCTTTTCATGCATACATTTCAAGTCTAGGTCCATACTAGGATACGTTGTCTAATTCCCAAAATAGTTACGAAACTGTAATTTCATCAATCAATCATTTGTATAAAAGCAATAAAGCAATTATAATTTGATTGCATGTGTTGGCATGCAATTTCTATGTTTAACACCCATGTGTTTAAAAGCAGAAAACATTTAAAAGTAGAGGCTGTGAACTCACTGTAGTAGATGCGATGTGAATGCTAGCAGATGTGTGTAGCGTCGCCCAAGGTATATTGACCTATACGCAATAATTGTATTAACATAAGTATTTTGATTTGTTCATCAAATTATGTTAATGGTAGAAATTGTTGATTTCTTAACCGTATAAGTTGTTGGTGAAGATATGTTGAAATATAATTAATATTTCTTGAGTCGTGTTCCTCGCTAAGCATATACATACACATATGTAGTTGTATATATATAAGTGAAGCTCGTTTTATTCCAATTGTACATATATATACTTGTTCTATATATATATATATATATATATATATATATATATATATATATATATATATATATATATATATATATATATATGTATATAAGTATACTTGTTGTATATCACAAAATCGTACGTTTGTTAAACGTGTATTCCATTTGTATATAAAGATATGAAATTCGCAGTTGTCGTATGTATATATATATATATATATACACACATATAGTTTATTCAATATTTATATATATACATAAGTGTCGTTTTAGTTTCTCAAACATACTTCCATTCATTTCCAAATAGTCTCGTTTGGTCCCATTATATATATCATACACTAGTCATAAGTACGTATACATATATAATTTGTTGTGTCCGAATGGTTTCGTATCATTTAAGAAAAATACTCGTATACACTAATGTTTCGTGGTCGGGTACATTTTTAGAACCCAAACTTAGTGTCGTATTTTTATATCAAATATAATTAGTCAATGAGTTCATAGTTGTGTAGTCGTGAAACGTTTGTATCGTTTAAACTTGAAAGTTCAGATTCCGAGTTTTTGGTTGGGATCCGCCGGATCCATGGCGGATCCGCCGGATCCATGGCGGATCCGCTGGATCTGAATCAAATTACTAGAATCCTCCGGATCAAGTTACGATATGTCGGATCACGTTAAAATAGAGTGGATCCACCGGATTCAAAATAGATCCGCCGGATCTAGTTGGTTTTCACGTTTTCTGGGTTTAGTCTTGTGATCCTACGGATCATTCAAATGATCCGTCCAAAAATGCATGCGATCCGCCGGATCATTGACTGATCCGCCGGATCAGGGTTGTCTTTTACTCATTCACGCTCGTTTAATCGGTTAAAATGTGCGGGCTTTTGCGTGCGATCCGCCGGATCAATGAAGTTTATACGTGGATTTTTCATCGTTCTCGACCTTGATCCGACGGATTACTTTGGTGATCCGCCGGATCCTGCGTGTTCACAAGGTCTGGTTCGAGCAATTTATATACAACACACAATGTTTTGATCCCAATCAATTCCCACAAGTTTCCTTCTATCAATAACGACATAACTTAACATATTAACATATTTATATGTACAAAATTCGTATTTGTAGTTTTTGGTTTATTAAAATTCCTTTCTATGGTTTAAACCATTTAATCATCAATCATCAAGTTATATATGTAGATTATGATATATATATAAACGTGATACATAGCATAACTTGAGTATAGAATTTGAAAAGAAAGAAGCTTCCTTACAATGAAGAAAATGGTGGTGATGATGATTTCACGAGCTGATGATGATGATTATTGTTATAGATTTTATGTTTAAATTGCTTCTGCTACTGCTTGAGATTCCTCACAGAGAAGAAGAAAATAGGTAGATGAAAATAATTGAGGTGATGTGTCTGTGTGTGTATGAGAGGGAGGGAAACGAGAGATATAAAAATATGAAACGGTATGGCTTATTAACAGCAACCGGTCTCACCAATAATTGAGGTTTGGTGGCAATATTTAGCATGTTAATTTCGAGCACGGGTATAATTTGTGCAATATAAAATCTAATATTTTATATTTTTATTTTGTAGATGTTCTCCAGACATGTTATTTAGAATCAGAGAAATGATATTTTCATTTTTTTTGCTGTTGTACATTTTGTACATTATTAATATAGCGAGTGTTAAATATGTATTTATAACGCAATATTATTTCAGTTTGAAATTTTCCCGCATATTATTTTAGTTACATAATATTTTGAAATGATTCTGAGAACATTTTGGAGACGTTTTTCGGACTCGTATTTCGCTAATCTTTTAAGTAATTAATGTGTAATTATATAAACTACAAACTTTGTAATACTTTTCGTATTATTATTTTGGGCTTGCTAGACTTGTTTCACATCAAAACTCTTGTTTAAATTTTTGTCAGGAAATTAGCGTAAGAATGCACATGCTTAAGGTTAATTGTTACCTAAATTGGAGAGTTGTCACAAGAAAGGACATGATCCGCGAAGTCCCGCAGCGATTGCACGTCCTGCGTCGGGTTATCAACCTTAAAGTCCCACCCGGGCACGAAAGTAGCAGCCCCGGTGTCGGTATAGCCTAAGGTCGGAACCTTGAAAAACCGGTTCAGATCGAAAGCCTCGGTGAAAAGCTGGCTGACCTCGGCAGTAACATTCCGCGGACTCGCTGGTGGTGTCGACAATGGAGGGGCAGAAGATGATAACTCTGGCTCTCGGGGCTGTGATCCCTCCGTCGCCGACGAAGCTTTCTTTGTGCTCTCGGCAGCGCTGCGGGCATGACGACGGGTATTTAATGTTTCACCCACCTCGTCCTCTTCCTCCTCTTCATCCAGAAGCACCAACCGCGATTTCACAATCCGCGGCTCCGCATCATCTGCAAACAAAAGGAAAGAGGTCGTTCGATAATCTCACAAAGATTAAACGATACGATAACATTGAACATCAATGTCCCATAAATATGGTAATCCTTACCCGCAATTTGAGTGGCAGACAACGCCTTTTTCTTTGGCAGGGAGGTGTACTTCTTGAGCCCGGAAGGGGTCTTACGCTTCGTCGGGGCCACCTTGGCCGCACTGGCCTCGATATCAGAGCCAGTCACCACAGATACGCCGGTAGAACTAACGTGGAGCAGGGGCATACCGGTTGCAACGGCATGCCCAGAAGATACACCGGTGGAAGTAACACCGTCCCCAGATATACCAACAGCAATATCACCGCGCTCGGCTACCGTTACGGTGGCATAGGGTTTTGCAACCCTAGATTCCGCAACATCAGTGGCAACCAGGCGACGGCAATACCTAAAGCCCGCCGTGCTAGACGCCCGTAATATGGCGTTCAACTCCATATCTGCAATGCAAAATTTGTATCACTTGCAAAGAAAATACATGTACAAAGAGCATATAAAAGTGCTTCCCAACTCGTACCGTCGCCATCTTGGTGCACAATCGGGACTTGATCCGGATAAGGCCAGAACGAGCTCACGCAGCCTATCACCAGCACATATTGGTGGTACTCCCTCATCTCAAGCTTTGCGTCCTTGCAGATGTCAAGCAATTCCTGCTCGTGGGCCATCAACTTTGGCGTAAGACCAACCTTGTTTGAACGCTCATACTGCCATACGAGCGTCTCTGCGTAATCACCCGGCACCACCGACTGGTCGATAAAGATGAAGGAGTCCCGCCATTCGTGCAACACGGACTCCTCCTACCCGCCAACAAAGCTATTCTTCTTGGCAAACGTGTACCACCCGGTACCGCTTGCCGACATCCGGAAGCAGGCACGAAAAACCTTGACGAGCGGCGTCAAGTTGAGAGAACGAAAAAACATCTCAAAGATGGTAACCTTCTGCACCGCAAACGGGTGTAGTTGGCTAAAACCAACCTTGTAATGCTTCAGGATCTCGAAGATAAACGGGGTAGGCGGCAAGCGGAGATTCCCTTTCTGCATGGTCCGCCAATACACAACCACTTTTCCCTTCGGAGGCTCATGGGCCCTCTGCTCTGGGGTCGGCTCCACGGGCTTGTATTTGGCCAAACAGCCATACTGCTTACGCAGAATGGCAAGAGTCTCCTCTGTCACCGCACTGGCCTCGTTGGCCACGTTCGATCCTTTGCTCGCCCCAGCGGCCTGGGTAGCGGGCTCGTCGTGCACCTCCACGACCTCAATATGCTCGGCCATATATTATTTGGAAGAATGAAGGATGGGATCAATGTATGAATCCCTGATTTGTTTGAAGATTAGCCGGAAAATGGAAAAAGTTTGAAGATTTGGTCCGAAATTGCTTTGATCACCGGAATACCCAAAGGATTCTGAATTGATCGAAGAATGCAAAGTGTGAAAAGTGGATAAAATGAGTAAAAGATACTATTTATAACGTGCATGCATGGGCCGGGCCGGTATGGGCTTCATCCTGGACCGTCCACGTGTCGTCATCCCTCACCATCTCGCCCGATTCGACACGTGTCGCCAGATCTCACGAAGTAATGTGAAGTGTTGGGTCCAGTTGTAAATACTGACATTGGCGCATTTAATGCATGCCTCATACGTCCCGTCATATGGCAGACGCAGTACTCGAAGCGGCGAGCATTTAATGCTTCACCAATGCGCATTTAATGCAAAGGCTGAACATTTAATGACGTTATCGATAGGGCACAGTTTAAAGTCCGCCATCACTCTTCCATGAACAAATGTAATAACGGACTGGGGGACTTAATGATATACGCTATCAACAATATCCGGATTCGGACCACGGACACCGGTCCGAAACCAGAAGATGCTATCCGAAGCGATAACATGCTATGTCGTCCTCCCCTCACGGGGTCAGAGTCTGGACGACGGTCCGGAGACACAACATGCAATCCAAAGTGGCTACACCCTAAGTCGGGTTGACCATCTCCGGCCCCGGTGTAGTAATGATGAAGACGGGCGCGCGTGCCTCATAACTTAGAGAATCGGGAGCGGTCACCCGGCACTCAATCCTTATACTCTTTATATGGCCCGACAAGCATCTGACGCATGGTTGGCCGAATTATAGACAAAAGCAATGACAGCTGTCACAATTACAATTCCAATGAGCACACACGCTATTAAGGTCAAGACTACTGTTACACGCGCAAGCCCACACCTGTGGCAGATTACCAAATGGCATGGCTCATCAATCCCACGTGCAAATCCACGTAGGGAGCAGCTGAACGGATCTTCAGGAAGGCGTCGGATCACGCCACGTGGCAAACTTGAACCTGATCGTGCAACGTGGCGAGCCTGAATCATCACAATGGTTCAGCCTCCACTATAAATACACACCCTAGTGCTTCATTTCAGCATATATAACAAGCACCTCATAAATTCAACAAAATGATTTAGCTCTCTACCACCCTCGATTGACTTTGTTTCGAACTGGGTTTGCACGTTAATCGGAGTGTAGAAGCTTAATCCCCCATAAATCTCACTAATCACATCCTCATTGCACTCAGGCGAAACTACGCTTGATCAATAAACCTCACTAATCACATCCTCATTGCACTCAGGCGAAACTACGCTTGATCAATCATAAATATATATATGAGATACTTAAGTTAATACCGTGGACACTTCAATTTTCAGCGTTGGCATATATAGTTTATTATCTTAATTAGTACCCTTGTTACCTTTGTAATAATTTAATAGTGCTTTTGAAATATGTGTAGTCCAATCGGTTGTTGCAAGATAACAGTTTTCAAGTCTGTGATAAATGAGATTATATGGTAGAGAAGAACAAGATGATGGGTATGTAGCTAGGATCAAAATATATGAGATTCGTGTGGTGTTAATACGCACATGAAGACTTGCATGGTACACTGTACGGATGTGCACAAATTTAATTTTATTCTAGATGAGTAGGTTGTGACTTGTGAGGAGGATGTTATGATTGTCACGTTTAACTAAAATACCGAGGTTACGTGGGTACGATTCCAGTGGAACAAGAATGATCTCGGTAAGATCCTTTTCACGGAAATATGACCCAATGCAATCATATCTAATCCCAGTGCGATTGACTACGTCACTCATATATGAAGTTTCTTGTTCTCCTTCGTGTCCTCTAAATTTGTGATTTCCCTATAAATATAAACCTTATGTAATTTATACGAAAAATAATAAATAAGACTAACTAGATATACCTTATTAGGTATAAAAATGTGATACCAACATGTATTAAGTTCAACTAATAAGATGTGAAGAGAGAAACTATATCAATCAATGAATGTATTAGACATACTTTTAGTTTTAGGTGTATATAAGACCACTCCAATCATTTCTTCCTTTGTGCTAGTGATGAACGCCAAAATGTGCTATTTTATAGTACTAATTACCCCTTAGTTTGATTAATTTCTTATGCATTTGATTTGAATTCGATACTCATTTCGTTCATATTTGCATTTAGGAATTATCTGGAGCTTGAATTATAAAAGAAACGGAAAACGAGTGAATATCGAAGAAAAGATGCTAAAAATTGTGGAGCTTGAAGAATGGAATTCGATTGGCTGAAGATTTGAGATTTTTAATCCATATGGCGTATGGAAATCCATACGGCGTATGGATCAGTTGAGCCGGGCTGCCAGTTTACGCGGGTTAAACCCATGGGCTTTGCAATCCATACGGCGTATGGAATTCCATACAGCGTATGGATCGCTTCGACAGAAAACCTAAAAAACTCATTTTGCCCTCATTTTTTACATAGACTTCACCACATTAGTTCCAGACATTTTTCTCTGAGCCAAACCCTAATTCCAGAGGTTTTTGAAGGTTGAAGATCAAGGAAAATCAAGGGCTTTCACTCGTTCATTCGTTATTTCATTATTTCGGTTCGAATACGTTTCTTCTTATCATTTGATTATGATTATGGTTTCATTTTCTGAACTGATTTTCTGTGATAATATGAGTGGCTAAGTTTTATATACAATTGCTTAGATGATATTACTCGGATGATGATTTGATTGTTGAATTGCTAGTTAATATTGAATTTCATGAATGTTTATATGTTTATTCGAAGATCCATGTTTAATTGTTGAATCTTGATGATAACCTAGCGTGATGATCCATTGATTTATGATTGAGTTCTCTATTGATTGGTCATTATTGATTATTGTTGGTTTTAATTGATGATTATCACTAAATAGATTGAGTTTGATAGGCTAGGATCAATTATTGTTAAGAATTGGCAATGAATGTGATAACTAGTAATAGTTATAGACTTTGTTGATTCAAGTTATAATGATAAATCATACAAACGGTGTAGTTATAATTCATAATGCAATTTGGTGGATAACGTTAAATTGAACTGTTAGCGGGTTGAAAACAACTTTATATCTTTCTGAATTGTGTTTAATCAATTAATCCTGCAAAGATGGTTGATACATTTGTCATGTCACAATGAAGTTCATACATTAGTAATTCAATAAAGTGATAATCGGATTTTGAGGAAACTAGTCTAAGCAATTGTACTTCTTTTATCATTTGAATTAAATCTTTTATTTAAGTAATTATTTTGGTATTTCTTTATATTATAATTAAGTTTTATTTAATAAATCATTTCTTTTATAATTGTTACTCAATTGTTCGATCGGAACTAAAACGTCCCCACTTTTTACTGCTTTAATTAATTGTAGCAATTTCCAACTTGTTATATTGACATCCGTTCCCTGTGTTCGACTCGGACTTACTAAACTATACTATATATGATCAGGTATTCTTGCCTGTGTTGTGTGTAGTAAGTTAGCTATTTTCCATTTTAAAACTAAAACCCCGTTTACACGACATCAGCCAGCTCAGCGCCGCGTCAGCACATCCAAAACTAATGAAAGACTGACAAAGCACTGCCAATAATCCTTTCTTCCTTTTCATATCTTGGACCCACTAAATATTAATTTAATTAATTAAACACAAACTAAATAAAAACAATTTCATTAAAATTAAAAACATTACATTAATAAATAAAAACATTACAATACTAAAAATAAAAATTATAATAACAAAAATAAAACATTACGACAATAAAAATAAAAAGTTACGTTTATTGAAAACAATAAAATAAACTAAGAACGGTGTAGGCGACGAAAGCCACACGAGAGAAGCCAAATGTGTTCGATAAGAGCATTGCGAAGTTGATGATGAACCCTTTGGTCGCGTAGTTCCTTATCCATGCGCAATTGTGTTGCAACCCTCTCATCCCCGAACGTCTTGGTAGGTTTCTCGGGTCCGACAGATAGTCTTCCTCAAGTTCACATATATTACGTCCGTTGTCCTCAGTGATCATGTTGTGTAAGGCAACACAAGTGTACATGATTCGTTTAATTTTGTTGACGCAATATGGTCTCGCAGGGTTTTTGATTATTCCCCAACGTCCTTGAAACACTCTGAATGAGCATTCTATATCTTTTCGTGCCGCTTCTTGGTAGGTCTTGAACTTCTTATTCTTTTCCTCGATCGGACATTTAAACGACTTAACAAGAGTCGCCCATTCCGGCTTAAATTCCGTCGGAGTTAATTTCCTTTCGTAAAGGTTTGGCCCACAATAGTAAACAGTTATACGGGCGCTCTATCTTGTAGTAGATCATCAAACAAATCCGCTTCATTAAAGACATTGATGTCGTTGTTTGAACCGGCCAAACCAAAATAAGCTTGCCAAATCCACATATCATAGTAGGCAACTGCTTCCAGCATAATGGTTGGATGCCCATGATCATCTCGTGTGTATTGTCCCTTCCATGCTACCGGATAATTTTTTCACGGACAATGCTTACAATCGATGCTTTCGAGCATACACGAAAAACCATGCAACTCTTGATGTTTGGCTTGTATACATTGAACATCTTAGAGTGTTGATTTTCTAAGGTATTCGGTCAAGAATAGATGAAGTATACATTTGCAAAAGTTATCTAAACAATTGTATGATGTTTGTTGACCCATGTGCAAATATTCATCAAAAGCATCGGTCATGATACGGTAAGCCATTTGGCGTATGGCGGACGTTACCTTTTGGTAAACGTTGAAACCAAGTTTACCTGTACAATCGTAGCCTTGATGGAAATAAGTAAAATAAGGAGGTAAGGGTTGTTGAGCGTAAGATGTTATACCTTCACATAAACGAAGAAACAATGGACGACTCATCTGAAATCGTCTTCGAAAGTAATCTGCCGGGAATGTGAGGTTTGGGGCAAAGTAATCTTGATACAACCGTTCACCGGTAGCTTGACGATTTCTAGGTAAGTATCTTCTTGTTGCTCTTGGCGGCCGACTAGAAGTTTCAGAAACATCTTCTTCATTTTCTTGATCCAACGTATCAACGATATCGAGCATCGCAACTGGATCGAAACATTGCATCACCGCTAAATATTGTTGCATAAGATCATCTTTGGAAGAACTCGAAGAGGAGCTTGAATCCATTTTTAGGAATTAATAAAGAAAAATGTTGTGTTGAATTGTATAGAATAATTGTTAGAATGAAAGAGAAAAGTGTGTGGATTATTGTTTAGTTGTGTATTTGTTTATAGTGTGTTTGGGGGTGGATAAAAAGGTTAATATATATATATATATATATATATATATATATATATATATATATATATATACATATATATATATATATATATATATACATATATATATATACATATATATATATATATATATATATATACATATATATATATATATATATATACATATATATATATATATATTTAACGGATATATTACCGTTATTTTATTATTATTATTATTATTATTATTATTATGGGAAATTAATCAAAATGCCACTTTTTCCGAACGTATTTTTCGTTTTGCCACTTTTTAAAAAAAATTGCCGATTTGCCTCACCCAGTCGCAGGTCGCATCATGCGGCCTGCGACCCGCCCAATGCGACTAGCGACCAAAATCGTTACCGAGTAAAAGACAAGCCCAAACCCTGCTACGACCCGTTCACTGATCGCAGGTCGCATGATGCGACCTGCGACCCGGCAATGAACGAGAACGATGAGCGAGTTACTAGTCGCAACTAATTCTTTGTTCACTGGTCGTAAGTCTTGTTCACTGGTCGTAAGTCTTGGTCACTAGTCGTAATTCTTTGTCACTAGTCGTAAGTCTTGGTCACTAGTCGTAAATTACCATTTTCAGATTTTTCAAAATAAGATTTTTTAGATTTTCCAGAAAAGATTACTTTTCTGACATTTTTAAGATTTTCTGGTTTTCTTATCTTTTTGGATAAGATTTTCCTTGATTTTCTTATCTGTTTTTGGATAAGATTTTCCTTGATTTTCTTGATTTACTTATCTGTTTATTTATAAATAGTGTAGCTGTAAGATATAATTATCATCACTTCACATTCTCACCACATTCTCAACTTTTTCATATATCTTCGTCATTAGTTTTCTGAAAATGGTTTTGGATGAACATTTTTGGTATTTTCGGTCTCCAAATGAAGAACCATTAACTGAGAAAATATACGCAGAAGTACCCTGGATGTTTAGTTTTGCTTTCCGTCACGCCGGGCATTTTCAGGGCGCTCTCCGAACGTACACTCAAGGTTTGTTGACGTTTATTGACTGCGTTGAGGCCGATGAATTTTCAACTAAACTTTTAGAAACGGCTCTGAAAGAGCTCGGTTACTAGCCACCACCGAAGTGGTATTTTTACTTTAAAGAGCATGAAAAAGACCTAGATAATGGTTTACAATTGATAACGGATGATGTCGAGCAACTCAAGAAGATTACTGACTATGCCAAAATACATAGAGAAATTGAGGTGTATGTTACCCGCAACGATCTGTCACATTTCTCGAATTCGTGTCAAACAATGCCGTATGCAATTTCTAAGGTTATTACCGGCTCTTCAAGTGCTAGACGTTTATTCGATTAGTTATTAGTTAAATCTTGTAATTCGTGTCTTTCTTTCAATAAATTGGATAGTTGGCCAATTATGTACGTTGTGTTGTTAATGTAATTTTATGATTTTTAATCCTTATGTAATGATAGGTTTAGTAATGTTCAAACAAAGTAAGTTAATCAAATACACCACAATAATGCAAACATAGATAACATTGCTAACAAGTACATAACATAGTTTTTTTCATCACAACAAATCCAAATGTGACTCAAGGCTGACTCAAATGTACACTCGGATAAGTTTGAGTCGCCTGGGATGGCTCTCCTTCATCTTCCTCGAACTGGCTTTTCGTTGATTTTGTGGACGTCTGCTGCAAGTCAAATAATGATGATTGTATTAATAATACAATGTAAATTTTCTGTGTTAATATGAATAAATTTAATAACTTACTTTCTTCGATCTTGATTTGGATCTTGATTTGGACCTTGACTTTGATCTTGCGGTGGTTCTTGATCGGGTTGGCTCATCGGTTCTATCGTAAGGAGCCGTACAATTAACTCGACTATGACCGCGTTCCTTGCACCTGCTACATACATTTTTGTATTCCCGCTTCTCCTCTCCTTTCGAAGGAATACGAGCACGGCTAGGTGGGCGGCCAGATTGCCTCTTCACAAGTACCGGCGGTAAGCAAGTCTGCAGATTACCTGGATCTTCCCATTCTGAAGGATGAGGTGTTGGATTTATAGCCTCAATGTAGGCTGCCCGATATGTTTCCGTGGTGAAATACCTCCCCGCAAAGCAGCTCACATTGTCCATTTTAAAGTGACGGGTCACTGCTGCTACGTGTCCGCAAGGTAAACAAGACAGTTGCCATTGCTTACAAGTGTATGTTCTTGCTTCCAAGTTGACTGTTCCATTCTTCTGCCGATCCACCACCTCACATATCATGTTTGTGGATGGGTTGACCTTCCATCTGAGTGATTTGCCAACCCTCTTACCAATTTTGTGTTCGGCATATGGCGTGACAGGTGTTTTAATGGCCGCGGCAGTGTTTCGATGTTTGAAATACCATTGTTGTACTGAAGATCTAAAAAACTCCAATAACATTGTCACCGGGAGTTTTCTTGCATGCTTGGTCATGGCGTTAATGGACTCTGCACTATTAGTCGTGAGGTAAGCATATCGTGTCTTTGTTGAATGATGCCTTGACCATCTTTCTTTCCCCACCTCTTTAAGAACATTAGCTGAAGTTGGTAAATGTCTAGAAATGACATCAAAATGTTCATCGAAATCTGACTTTCGGTAAGCCTTACACATTTTCCAGTAATGCCATTCAAAGTGCTTGACTTTTGCAGATTTGCTTTTCAGGTTCATCAACAAATGACGGCTACAGAGGGCATGAAATGCCTCCGAGAATACATCTGAAATACCGGCCGCAATTGCTGCAGCCCTATCAGAGATGAATGTGAGGTTGTGAACCCCACCAGCAGATTCAAGTGCGTCACGTAAGTTTCCCAAGAACCAGGTCCACACGTCGGTTGTCTCTCCCGCACCAATGCCATAAGCCAGTGGCAAGATGCCATTATTACCGTCCATCGCCACTGCAATTAAGTTAGTACCCAAGTACCCACCCTTCAAATGTGCCCCATCTACGATTATTATTGGCCGTGTATGGTTGACAAATGAACGTATCTGCAAATTCAGAAAAAAATAAATGTAAATTATATAATAATGTACGTATGTCATTGACTAATAATAATTACTTACAGCTGCTCCGATGGACATGTAACACATTACAAATTTATCCTCATCGTCTGTACGGAGATTCATAGTGCTCCCCGGGTTATGTAGTTTTAGGTTGTGCAGGTAAATGGGAAGTTTCTTAAACGATTCAGCGGGACTACCTCTCAACAGCTCTATAGCATAACACTTTGCTTTCCATGCTTGGTTGTATGTAAGGCTGATTTTAAAGCGTTCAGTCATATCAAGTTTGATCTCTTTGCCTCTGTATACACGACCTTCCAAAGTCATCGCCTCCTTCAATAGGTTACCAAGCACTTTCTTGGTTGCATGACGACTATTTGCCAAGATTTTAATGCGAGAACATGTGTGCGCGTCACGTAACTTCCTTACTTGGAAGTTGTCACAATATCGGATACACGCTGCGCTTATCTTCCAATCACAATCAGGCAAAATACATTTTGCTGTGTACCTTTTTTTGTCTGACTTTATTGGTTTAATCTGAAAACCCTCTTCTAGACACTTGGTCTGCAATTGAAGTAGAAATTCCTCTTTACTTACGAATGTTTGGCCCTCTCGAATCCGAGGATTTCTCATACATTGTAACTGGCTGTTTAAGAACTTCTTTTTCTTCCTCTCCTGACGGCGTTGGTATATTCCAGAATATATCAGGTTCGGCTGATTTTACTGGTATTGGTTTGTCGTACATATCTCTTGGATCAGGCTCATCCTCCTCATCATCCTCATCATCCTCATCATCTTCAACAATGTGATTACAAAATGGATGGTCATGATCATTTGGTGGATTGACATTTTCCTCATCATAATGATCATAATCATGAGGATGTGGGTCTGGATCTGGGTCCTCCACATAGTAATTTGAATGAGATTGATCATATTGAACATCCAAATCAAATTTAGAATTATCTTGGGTCTCTTCAACTACCCTAAATGAATGGTTCATCGGGTGTTTTGTTGGATGAAAAACTGTATTTTGTGGAGGGGCATGATAATAAAATTGATATTGTGGTTGATAAGGAAACGGAAATTGTTGAACGGACTGTTGAAATGAATGATATTGAGGTTGTTGAAAGGGCTGTTGAAATGAATGATATTGTGGTTGTTGAAAGGGTTGTTGAAATGACTGATATGAAGCTTGTTGGTAATATTCAGTACTCTGTTGTTGGTGAAACTGTGGTTGAAAACCAGAACTACTACTACTAGGTTGATTGCTACCCTTGCCAGAAACATTTCGTGCAATATCAACAATGTAAATTTCTATCGGAGCATTGTTAATTGCATGGCACAGAAAATCACCAAAATCATCAATATCATCATTTATATCAACAACATATTGACCGAGCTTATATTTTAGACAAACCGGTGAATCAAGTGGTAGACCTACCTTTTTTAAAACATTTTTCAACAAAACTTTGCACGTCATGGGCTTTTCTGGTGCCACTGGAAGTTTTAACGACACTCTACTACATTCTATTGGCAAATACATTGGCATGTTGTTAACATATTCAAAACGACCCCCATAACAGATAAAAAGTTTAAACTTATCCATCACAAAACGCAATACTAACTGAGTGTGTGAAAATTTGTACCTGAAGAATGATATGTTAAACGGATGATGAGAGGAGTGCTAGAATTTGAGAGTGATTGCAGAGATGGATGTTAAAATGGAAAGTATTGAAACTACAAAAATATGATATTGTTAAAATGGAAGTTATCCAGATCATTATCCAAAAAGTACAAAAAATCTTAAAAATGTCAGAAAATCTTATCTGAAAAATCTGAAAAACCTTATCTTGAAAAATCTGAAAAATGTCAGAAAATCTTATTTGAAAAATCTTATCTTGAAAAATCTGAAAATGGTAACTTACGACTAGTGACCAAGACTTACGACCAGTGAACAAGAGTTACGACTAGTGAACATTAGTTGCGACTAGTAACTCGCTAATCGTTAATCGCTCATCGCTCATCGTTCTCGTTCATCGCCGGGTCGCAGGTCGCCGTGATCGGGTCGCATCATGCGACCTGCGATCGGTGAACGGGTCGTAGCAGGGTTTAGGCTTGTCTTTTACTCGGTAACGATTTTGGTCGCGGGTCGCAGGTCGCATGATGCGACCTGCGACTGGGTGGGGCAAATCGGCAATTTTTTAAAAAAAGTGGCAAAACGAAAAATACGTTCGGAAAAAGTGGCATTTTGATTAATTTCCCTATTATCATTATTATTATTATTATTATTATTATTATTATTATTAATAATAATAATAATAATAATAATAATAATAATAATAATAATAATAATAATAATAATAATACAACGGCTATAATTAAAAAAAACAAGTGGGCCCCACCGACCCCTCTTTTCCTTTCATTGCCCAGCCGAAGAAGCTTCACAGACGAAGGCGTGCCAACGACATCGGTTCACCGGGGCTCGTCGGTTCCCCACCGATGAAGGCCGATGGCAGCGGTCTAATTAGATATTTACTCTACTACATTTACCAAAGTAAATGTAGACTATTCATAACCTATTCATTGTCAATATATTAGTTGAGTGGTCAAGTACACAGGCTTTGGTGTATGAGACTCAAGTTCAATTCCCTTTACAAACTTTTTTATCCTTTCAATTTTGGTTAAACTATTAAATATTAAATAACTTGAAGTACTACATGTGTAAAATAGTGAAGAGTTATTTAAGAAATCAATTCTTCTATATCATATTTTCATACCACTTATTTCACATCATCCTCCTCCTTTAAGTTTGACAACTAAAATTTTGACATGAACTAGCATTCTATAAATTGATGTTTTAATAGTTTATAATAAACATTCTTTTAAGTTTGATATATCTCTAAAAAATCTATTTAAACAATGTACCATTTGTATACGCATTAAGTTATGTATTTTTAATCGTACATCTTTTTTTTTTTTTCTATTTAAAGCTTTGTTTATTGTTTAGATTATTACTTTCGTTCAGTAATTACAACATAATCATATATTGTAAGAGACGAATGATAATAATTATATTTCATAAGTTAAATGTATTTTACAAAAATGTTACTTCCATTTATATAATAACAACTATTTAAGATAAATCTTCATTTTAAAGTTTAAGAAGTGTTTTGCGAAACAAAACAAAAAAGAAAGTGTCAATAGTTAGTAAGATGTATATGAAATTGTAGACGCATGACCAACTTTGAATTATGAAGTATATTTAATCATTCCTCCAAATTAATAGTGTTATTATGATGTATATACGTTTTGCAATATTCGATACAAAATATGTGTGACAGTGTAATAAAGACAAGAAGGATACTAGGAATTGAGGAATAATTGGTGTCCGAGTCTTCATCTTCTAATTCTTTTATATGTATGGACAAAGAAAATGATGAATGGTGAATTCGTTTTAGATATTTTTTTTGAATTGTTACTTCGCTAAATACACAACACATGACCTTCTCATAGAACTTAAAAGAATTAAAATTCATTTATATTGATAGTTTATTATATTATTGTTATGTACTCTAACAAAATCAAATTTGAGTTTTACTTATGATTCAAGAAAATAATCTAGCACAGAGTTTAAGCACAATAACTAAGATCGAGTGACCAACAAAAGTATTACTTTAGATTATCTTAAAATGTATTTCTCAGAACCTCGTTGCAACGCGTGGGTGGAAAAAACTCGTATATAACATTATTAAGCTATATCCTTGAATTATGATAATTAATACGGAGTAAGAAACTTTGTGAGTTGGGTCCGTAGACTAAATCAATATGCACAACGAAGATCGGCCGATCGGGTGTAACCATGTAATATTTGTGTGTCAGTGTTAATGGTTTGTTTATTTATTTAAGTTAGTAATTATTAATATGTGTATTGCTGTAGGTGTGTTTGTGATTACATAATAAGTTGTTTGAGTGCCTCTAAATGGGAACACGTCGACATATGATATCATGCCGAACGTGGTGACCTAGTGAGATTGATTATTACTTGAATTTATACGCGCGGTCGAAACAAATGAGATTTATGTAGGGTCGTGCAGTTTTAATCTGCAGGGCCTATGAAACAACAAATTAAAATGGGAGTAGAGTTTGTGTGGTAATAATAATACTATAAAATACTTTTGAATCATGAAATAAAAAATGAAAATGTGGACTCCAAAATGATAAAAGTTAAGATGAATGATAGATAGGCGGGGAAATGTACAATAAAAGGTACTATACTTATCATCTATTTTTATTTAAGGTACAAAACTTTAAAAATTTTAATTTAAGGTATCGAACTTTCAATTTGTAATCAAATTAGGAACGTGAATTTCACAAATAACGAGTTATCACCGAATTTCTTTTTTATAAGTAACATATCTATTTAATCGATCAATATTCCTCGATTAATTTTAAAAAATATTGAGTGAGATGAAAAAAATTAACGAAAACTCATGACCACTTTCAGTTTTAATATCTCCCATTATACTCAATATTTTGTAAAAATGATCGAGGAATATTAATCGATTAAATAGATATGTTACTTATAAAAAAGAAATTCGATGACAACTCGTCATTTGTGAAATTCTTGTCCCTAACTTGATTACAAATTGAAAGTTCGATATCTTAAATTAAAAATTTTAAAATTATGTACCTTAAATAGTAATATGTGATAAGTATAATATTTTTTATTGTACTTTTCCCTGCATAAGCCATGTATTGTTTTAAATAATACTCGGTAACGTAATGTATAGCTAGCAGTTATATATTTGGAAAAAACATGGCCTAATATTTTTGAATCATGAAATTGGGCAAATCTATCAAATACCATGACCCACAACAAATATCTGTACCATTAATGGAACTCAACTACTCCGTATGTGATGTGTCGTGTTTTTAATGTATATATATAAATATATAATATAAAGATAAAGATAAAGAATATCACCATATTGTTTTGACCTTTTATGGTAATGGGGATCGAAAAGGAGAGGGTAGGAAGACAAGTTGAGTTATTTAACCGGTGATTGGTTTTGTATCACTACTGCATTTGCATTGCATCCATTTTAATGTTTGATGTTTGACATATAAATACACTTTTTCATAAAATTAGATATTTATATGTTTGACATATAAATATATTTTTTCATAAAATTAGCTATTTATTTTTCTAAATTAATATCAATGATAAGTTGATTTTTAAAATGATAGCCAAAAGATGTTTTGAGTTAAAAAAAAGAGTTGGTCGTTTATTGTGAGTCATCTTTCTCATAATATTCACAGTGGCGGATCTAGGAAGTGAACTCACCTGGTTCCTTGATACCTTGATTTTGATGACTTCGTAAGGCGATAAACTAACCGTGGCAAAATTAACGGGACGGGTCGTTAATACGAACCATTAAATATAAATATATTAATATCGTGTGACTTGTTGCAAACTTTTTTACAATTGTCCTTGTGGTATCGTATCTAGAAATTGATGTGTACATGATTATTACTAAGAGCATCGACACTCTCTTGAGGTTTTCTAAAGATTTATTAGTGCCACATCATTATGCACATGTTTTATGTGTTTGAAAGCCTTACATTCCAATTGAAAAAACTTTTTAGAAGGTCTTTTCTTCTAAATTTACATGCACTTAGCTAGCCAAAAAAAGTCATTGGGTAAAAACTCAATTCTTGCAAATCATGTGTCAAAAAAAAAAAAAAAAATTTAGCTCCAACAGAAAAAACCTTTACAAAGTTTATTTTATTTTTGTCAAAAAAATCCACCATTTGAGATGCTCTAATATCATATACTCCGTACTCCATAATACATTTGTTATTTGAGCATCGATTGGAGTTGAAATAGGCTCTCTTTTGTAAAACCTCGACATTTTAACTACTACATAGTGAGATTTGAAGAATTAACAATTTAGGGATACATAATTAGAGTTACTACGTAAAACATAGAACATGATCAACAATTTATGGCTATAGGAAAATTGTTGGGGTTTTGAGCCTTTAGTAGTATTTGTTGGTTTCTACTTATTTTATTTGGTAACTTATTAGAATATTGGGCTAAGATAAATGGGTTAAAATAAGATGGCCGGTTCTCTACTAAATAGTGTTTGAATTGATAATCTTATAAAACAAAAATAAGGTAGGTCCTCTAATATTTTTAACATAGTTCCTACGTATTAATATCAATGTTTTCAAAATAATTTAATATTTCAAGGTAGGTCAAAGGACCCATGTGCCAACACACTAGATCCACCCTTGCATATTCACCATGAGCTTCCGTAGGAAAAATCAATTTTTATAACATAATATCTTTACTTTAGCATTCTCTCCGTCCCATAAAAATTGTTATTTTTGAGGAAATTATTATATGTTGAATAAATGTCAGTTTTGCCTCTATATTCAATACAAGTTTGACTGAATTTATTTAAGAAATAAATGATTTGTTCAATGATTTTTAGTAGCTATTTTTTTGATAGTGAACAATTATTTTGTGATAGATATAAATAATAATGTGTACATTTATTTTTATACGGCTATTAGAATCATAATAACATTTGGACAAATTTTGAAAAATGTAAATGAAGAGAAAAGTATCATTGGTAGATTAAAAAAGGGTAAATCACAAAAATGATCCGTTGACCGTACCCTATTTAACAAAATAATCCGTTGACCAAAGCTTTTAACAAACTAATCCACCGATTGGCGCCAAAAGTGGCGCCCCTGACACAAGCAACCAATCAAAAAATGCCACGTGTTTTCTTGGCATCTTTTGGTTGCTTGCTTGTGTCAGGGGCGCCACTTTTGGCGCCAATCGGTGGATTAGTTTGTTAAAAGCTTTGGTCAACGGATTATTTTGTTAAATAGGGTACGGTCAACGGATCATTTTTGTGATTTACCCATTAAAAAATGTTATTACGGTAAACTTTCAATATACGTGAAAATTTTACCATAAGCTGACAACAGCTTACCGCTTTGTCGACACTTTAAGTAGACGTGTGCCATGACGAACTTCGCCTCCCATACGAAACGAAACAAATCAAAACACCATCCCCGTCCCTTTAATCATTTTGTTTTTAGTTTCCATAATTATTCATCTTTTTCTTCTTTTATAACCCCTCTATAACTTAAATCTCCATTTTACCCCCTTACTATCCCTCCAAGTCTATTAGTCACCATTAGTTTTTGACGCCCTTTATATTGGGGGAATATGTATAATCTTAATCTAATCATATGGTTAGTTGTGATAACTATATGTCATAACTAATAAAAACCAATTGATAATAAGTATATTAATTATCCTTTCTTCACAAACATAAAAACATTATATCATTATAAATATCCTATGTACTATAATTTTTAACATAAACACAAGTTATTATGCGACTCAATGTTTAAACCAACCTTCCAATTTGCTATGGCAAATATTTATATTACATGTTCTGATGACACATAATATTATTTAGTGTGAGGCTTAAATGAGAAGTACGTCAAATACCCTTTAATTAACAAATGAGAAAATATTGGAGCATGACTATCAAGACTTAAAGTTATCAAGTCTTGAGTGTTACATATGCATTCCTTTTTCACTCTCTATTAAGACATGAAGGATACAAATTTGTTAAGTCCTTACGATTACACACATTAAAAAACAAAAAAAATGCACGTAGATCCACTTTCACTACAAAACGAAACGTTCATAAATGGATGCATACAAGGAAGGAC
This sequence comes from Helichrysum umbraculigerum, assembly GCA_949592205.1. Classification (NCBI taxonomy): domain Eukaryota; kingdom Viridiplantae; phylum Streptophyta; class Magnoliopsida; order Asterales; family Asteraceae; genus Helichrysum; species Helichrysum umbraculigerum. The sequence continues at coordinate 167,300,157 of CATIUR010000001.1, read as the reverse complement.
GGGCAAAGACAATATCGTGATTCGTGCCTATGGAGAATAGCTATAAGACTATGAGGACAAAGCACAAAACGAATCGATGGTAACACCTCTTAGGTGTTGTCAACAACAAAAATAAAGATTAAATACGTAAATATAATATATCGAGAAACCACAAATGTTACTTTTATATTTGATATTTAACTTTGGACGGGTGTTTTGTTTGGCTCGTTTTTAAATTTCTTGGTGAATTGTAGATGTTATATGTTGATAATATGTAATTCTCTTTCTTAGAAATTGTTTATAATTTCCTGAATGTTGAGTTTTAGAGATGTTCTTTGCTATAAATAAATGTTACTTTGATTGATATTTTTGTTCCCAATGGTAACCTATTATCTGTGCAGTTTACGTATTATCCGGTTAACAGTAACCTATAAACCTATTATCCTTGCAGTTAACATCCGTGATGTTATGCCCTTAAATATTTGGTTAAATTGTAAATAAAATAAGTCTATGTTGCTATAAACAACTAATTTTTTGCTAATGTATCCACATATAGGTAGTGAGAGCATGTTATTTTTGCTAATGTATCCACATATAGGTAGTGAGAGCATATTTCTTAATTGTAGATGGCAATACTCATAAAACAATCAATAGTATAGGGACATGTTGTGTAACATAACAAATTAAACACACAATAATAATTAATAATATTAATTCTATGGGTTATATATGTGCAGAAAGAATTACATACACACACTGATACATACATACATACTAGGGGTGGCAATTTGGGTTGGGTCGGGTTGGCGGGTTCGGGTTGGCGGGTTGGCGGGTCAGAAATGGTCAACCCGAACCCAACCTGATTTTAAAATCGGGTTGTGTATTTCAACCCAACCCAAAACCCGACAACCCGAACCCAACCCGACCCAACCCGAATTGCTAATAATTCAACAAATTTTCACGTTATTTTCGAGTTTTCAGGTCAGTTTGGACTTTTGGGCCAGTTAAGTCACATTGATCAATCTTTTGAAAAAAATAGCTAATCATTTATAAGCATAGATAATTATAAAATTTCAAATTTTCTAAAAATAAATATTATATCAATTTGAATTGATCATCAAAACATCGTTAATTCACTAACTTATATCAAAACGTAAAGATACCAAAGAAAAAATTATAAATCAGTAACTGGAAAGGTCTAAATTATGTGTCATATTTAAATTAAAATAAATTTATAATGATATTAACTGAATTTCGGGTTGTCGGGTTCAACCCAAAAATGCATTTGCTGACCCAGACCCGACCCAAAAAAAATATCGAGTTGGCGGGTTTCGGGTTGACGGGTTGGCGCCTCAAAAATCCCGACCCTAACCTTATAATATCCGGGTTGGGTTCGTGTCGGGTTTCGGGTTCACGGGTTGTTTGCCAGCCCTAATACATACATACATACATATATATCATCCGTCTTCTGGCATAAACATATTCGCAATCTGCCGTCTGCGTTCTGCGTACGTACTGCAAATATTCTCTTTACATTTTCACAAAATACAATTTTATCCATCTATTAAAACCTAAATCATACGAGCGAGCTCCAACATTATTCCTTCCACGACTGACGACCGTACATCAAATCTGTAAGCATGCAGTTCTGACTGGTTTCATCACTACTTTCGTTATTTTTGGATGTTTATTTTTATTTTCAATGGTATCTTTATTGGAGGAGTTTCAACATTTTATAATCACAAGTTTGACAACTGTTGGATCTCGCATCGCATCTTCTGTCAATCTTACTGTATATTCATGAATTAATATTTTTATTCTCAATGGTTTGGTATTTGTTATTCTTATTGTGGTGGTTTTTACATTTTACGCACCTTATACGAATCTTATTATATATAGTATTATTTGAATTAATTAATTAAGATTGATGTGAGATTTGCTTATTATATATATATATTCTCTTTTGGCGTCGTTTATGATTATGTCTTTTATTCATCTGGTCACAACACGTGTGTCTTTAGCACCGATAGAAACAAAGTTCCATTTGATTAAAAATAGGAGCTTGATTTACAGTTGGGTTTTGTTTTCAGGGAATATATATATTTCTGTAGCTAATTTGTGGTTTTGCTACCCCTTTGCCAGTATTATAAGGTATGTAATGTAATTACTTGCTGTTTATTGCAGTCATAATTAATCTCATTGTACGTTGTTCCAAAACAAGCTTTTTACAGTTCACTCAGCAAATAATGGAATCACATAATCAAGTAGCTAAAGAGTGTTAATTATTGAAAATTTTAAAGATCGATAAATTCCTTTGTACGGCTTATGAGCTTACTTACATGATCTTATCAACTTCAAGAAGCCATAAGCAGGAGTTGATAAAGCTTATAATTCGTCATGTCTTGTTGAAAATTCAGTAAGATTAGTTCATAATTAAGTCAATCTAGACACCACTTTAAATGGCATTCACCGGTTGGAAAATTTCGAAACAGTTTGATGTGAGGGTATATAAATTATTTTACTCAATCATTTGAAAGAATCAATGGAACAGTTTGATGATTAATTTATGATAAATATATTTTGTTGTCAATACTTGATAGTATGAAATTAATTATTCAGAGCTAGTTATAATAGCTTAGCTTAGATTAAAGTCCCAATAATCAAACGATCGCTTTCAAGACTCGCCTCCAAACAAAGCTTTTTATCTTTTTCCATTTATGACCAAGAAACTCTCTCAGTTTCTTTGAATCTAATGGTGAAGCTTATTATAATTCTGACAACTATGCTATGATGAGACCTTATGAGTCTTTTATGTTTACTAGTCATACTTGTTGATTTATGTGCATCTTTATTCATTTGGCATTTTCAGTGTGGCAAGGGCAAAGAGGGTAGTAAAAAGGAGAAATGGCTGATCTATGGAGTTCATTCTGCGGGTGTTCAGACACTGGTGACAAACTTTGTGGTTCAGATTTGGTCTTCATCACGAATCCATCTTCATGTATGAATCATTTTTCAGTTATTTGTTTCGATTTATTGCTCCTCGCAATGTTACTCCTCAACATGTTTTACAAGTCTCCATTGAAATCTACTGGAAGATCGTCTTGGTTTCAAACGAAATCGGTTCTGCAGTTAGTTTCTGCAATCTTTAATGGGTTACTTGGTACTATGTACTCATGTTTGGGCTTTTGGACATTGAAGGCCACCATAAGCACAAATCACACCCTTCTTCCTTTTCATCAGTGGCTAGTGTCATTAGTTCACGGATTAACATGGTTAGCAGTCTCACTAACAGTGAGTCTATGGGGATATCGCTTTCCAAAAACACCCTTTCGACTTCTGTCAATAGTTGCCTTTCTGTTTACTGGAATCATTGGCATCTTGTCTCTAGTATCTTCGATTAATAACAAAAAGGTGTCATTTAAGATAGCTTTGGATGTAGCATCTTTCCTAGGAGCAGGATTGTTATTGTCATGCACATACAAGGGTTACAACTATGAAGAAACTGACGAGAAAGGCCTTTATACCCCCCTAAATGGAGAAACTAACGACATCAAAGTAGCTTATAATGACAATCTTACCCCTCTTGCTAAAGCGGGATTTTTCAATGTAATGTCTTTTTGGTGGTTGAATCCGTTGATGAAAAAGGGTAGTGAGAAAACCCTTGAGGAAAAAGATATGCCCAAGTTATGCATTGAAGATAGAGCAGAATCGTGTTATCTGGCTTTCCTGCACCAGTTGAATAGCCAGAAAAATTCACATCCATCGATTTTAAGGACGATTGTGATGTGTAATCTGAAAGAGCTTCTAATATCTGGATTCTTTGCATTGATGAAGATAATTACAGTTTCTGCTGGCCCTCTATTTCTTAAGGCTTTCATCAGGGTTGCAGAAGGTAATGAAAGTTTTAATGGCGAAGGGTACGTGTTAGCTATAACACTTTTCTTTTTTAAAATATTTGAATCATTGTCACAACGACAATGGGATTTTAGGTGTAGACTTATTGGTATACGAGTCAGATCGTTACTTACAGCTGCAATTTATAAAAAGCAATTGACTTTATCTAACGCTGCCAAGATTACACATTCGGCTGGTGAGATTATGAACTATGCAACTGTGGATGCTTATAGAATCGGTGAGTTTCCTAATTGGCTCCATCAAAGTTGGACAACCATTCTCCAGCTTATCTTTGCCCTCGCTATACTCTTTCAAGCTGTCGGTTTGGCAACATTTGCATCTCTTGGAGTCGTGATCTTTACAGTCATTTGCAATGCGCCACTTGCTAAATTACAACACAAGTTCCAATCGAAGCTAATGGTTGCACAGGATGAACGGCTTAAAGCAATTTCAGAAGCTCTTGTGAATATGAAAGTTTTGAAACTTTACGCATGGGAAATTCATTTTAAGGGTGTGATTGAAAAGTTAAGGGCTGTGGAGCATAAATGGTTATCGGCTGTTCAGCTTCGTAGAGCTTATAATAGCTTTCTTTTTTGGTCGTCTCCACTTCTGGTCTCGACTGCTACTTTTGGGGCTTGTTACTTTATTGGGATTCCGTTAAACGCTAGTAACGTTTTCACATTTGTGGCGACTTTACGTTTGGTTCAAGATCCTATTAGAACTATCCCTGATGTTATTGGGATTATTATTCAAGCAAAAGTAGCGTTTTCAAGAATCTTGACTTTTCTCGAGGCACCTGAGCTAGAGAGTTCTCATGTGAGGCAGAACGTGAATAAGGAGGCTTTGGATTATAACATTCTAATTGATTCTGCAAGTCTTTCATGGGAAGGGAATATAGTGAAGTCCACGATTCGAAAGATCAATTTACAGGCTCGATTGGGTGAAAAGATTGCTATTTGTGGCGAGGTCGGTTCAGGCAAGTCCACACTTTTAGCAGGAATTCTTGGAGAGGTTCCAATCATCGAGGGATCTGTAAGTATATATATAATACCCTGTATATTTTATCTTGCTTACTATTAGTTTCTAGCATTTGTGTTCTTATTTATAATCATTTATGTTGTTACTGTTTGACTGTATTACCCAGCTTCAAGTATATGGGAGCATTGCATATGTTTCTCAGTCAGCCTGGATTCAAACAGGTAGTATACGGGATAATATTCTGTTCGGGTCTACTATGGATGATCAAAGATACCAAGAAACGCTCAAGAAGTGTTCTTTGGTTAAAGATCTTGAGCTGCTAGCATACGGTGATCTCACTGAGATAGGAGAAAGAGGTGTTAATCTCAGTGGTGGACAGAAGCAAAGGATTCAACTTGCTCGTGCTTTATATCAGGATGCAGATATCTATCTTTTGGATGACCCATTTAGTGCTGTGGATGCACATACGGCTTCAAGCTTGTTTAATGTAAACTAATTATCAAAATAAGTATTTATAATTCATATTTCACTTCTATTCCTCTTATGTATAACTGGTAGACATGATTTTTGTAAATTTTGTAGGAATTTGTAATGGAAGCGCTTTCTATGAAGACAGTTTTGCTTGTAACTCACCAAGTGGATTTCCTTCCTGCATTTAATTCTGTTATCGTAAGTTAATTTTGTTTTATATTTTAATCAAAAGTTAATCTGTTTATCAGTATCATGGTATGAACTTACAGCAGTGGATATCATTTTCTTATAATTCTGATATGTTAAATATGTTTGACAGTTAATGTCAGATGGGGAAATCTTAGCAGCTGCGCCTTACCATCAACTAATGTCATCAAGCCAAGAATTTCAAGACTTGGTGAATGCACACAAAGAAACTGCTGGTTCTGAAAGGCTTGCAGAAGTTACCTCTTCCACAAAGCAAATACCTTCAATTAAAGACTTAAAAAACACTCATGTAAACAAGATATCTGAAAACTCAGAGAACAATCAATTAATCAAAACAGAAGAAAGGGAAGAAGGCGACACGGGTTTGAGACCTTACAAACAATATTTAAATCAAAACAAAGGCTATGTTTTCTTCTCCATAGCTGTACTGTCACATGTGACTTTCGTGGCATGTAATGTATGTCAAAATTCATGGATGGCTTCAAATGTGGACAATCGCGATGTCAGCACCTTGAAACTGATAATGGTTTATTTGGTCATCGGAGTTGTAGCAATCGGGTTTTTGCTTGTTAGATCACTCTTTACAGTTGCATTGGGGCTACAATCTTCAAAATCCATATTTTCGCAGCTATTAGTTTCTCTTTTCCGTGCGCCAATGTCGTTTTACGATTCTACCCCTTTGGGTAGGGTGCTAAGCAGGGTAAATGTTGCTGAAACCATATCTAAAGTCATGCTTTTGCAAATATTCTTGAGATTGTCAGCTTACAAGTGTTTTGGTTCTTATAGGTGTCGGTTGATTTGAGTATTATTGATCTTGATATTCCATTCAATTTCATATTTGCTCTTGCTGCCACAACAAATTTCTATACGAATATAGGGGTGTTGGTATTTGTTACCTGGCAAGTCTTGTTTGTCTCGATACCACTAATTTATGTGGCACTTCGCTTACAGGTAATGCATCTTCCTAAGCAATTTTTTTTTTAAAGTATTCGATGAATCTGAAATGTACCATAAACAGAGATACTACTTCTCCTCTGCGAAAATGTTGATGCGGATCAATGGGACGACCAAGTCATTTGTGGCAAACCATTTTGCTGAATCTGTGGCAGGAGCCATGACAATAAGAGCTTTTCAACAGGAAGAACGATTTTTTGCCAAAAGTCTTGAAGTTGTTGACATAAATGCTAGTCCTTACTTGCACAGTTTTGCGGCAAACAATTGGTTGATCCAACGGCTAGAAACAATCAGTGCAACCGTTTTATCTGCTTCTGGACTCTGTATGGTTTTGCTTCCTCCTGGAACTTTCAGTTCTGGTGAGCTTTCTGTTTTTACTCCTTTACTGCTAGGGTGTGTTTGGACGTTGTTTAAAAACTGATCATTACAAATTGATTAATCAAATGTGATTTCAACACATTTACATGAAAACGGGTCATTTTGGTTGGACTTTTAGCTCCAAAAGGTCAAATAGGATGCTTTTTAAAACTTAGCTAATTATGAAACTGGTCAAATTAGTTGAGCTAGTCAAGAGGGTTGAAAGTCATCCAAGTGAAATTCAAATGCTCAACCACCTAAATCTAAACATTATTACATTAACCAACCCTACCAATGCTAAGATTTTCCCGAGGTAATTTCACCTTCTTGAGATTTCTAACACACTTTTTACAGGTTTTATTGGAATGGCAATGTCGTATGGTCTTTCATTAAACATGTCGCTTGTTATGTCGATTCAAAACCAGTGCACATTAGTAAACTATATCATCTCAGTCGAAAGGGTCTTCCAGTACATGAATTTACCAAGTGAAGCTCCTCTACTTATTAAAGAAAATCGCCCCCCTTCTAACTGGCCTAACTTGGGCAAAGTTGAAATACAAGATTTGCAGGTAATAATCTTACCCTTAGCTAGGCTGCTTTCGCATTAAAAACACTGAAAAAATATTATCTTTAATAACAAATAAAAGAATTTGTGAAAAAACAGATTAGGTACCGACCAGAAGCACCTCTTGTTCTCCAAGGGGTCACTTGTACGTTCCAAGGAGGGCACAAGATTGGTATTGTTGGGAGGACTGGTAGTGGAAAGACTACACTCATTGGTGCTCTATTTCGTTTGGTGGAACCTGTTGGCGGGAAAATTGTTGTTGATGGGATAGATATTTCTACAGTTGGACTACATGATTTAAGGTCACGATTCGGTGTTATACCTCAAGATCCAACACTGTTCAATGGAACAGTTAGATACAATTTGGATCCCTTATGTCAACATACAGATCAGGAAATATGGGAGGTAAATTTGAGGCTTTTTTATTAAGCAATTAACTTTTGTTTTGATTTACAAATGATACAACACTCATGTGTTTCTAATCCTTTGATTTATGTTCCAATTCTGCTTGTGAAGGTTCTTAGAAAGTGTCAGCTTAGAGATGCCGTTCAGGATAAAGTAGGGGGGCTGGATTCGATAGGTAATGCGTTCACAAAGCAAATAGTAGTAACGAGCATGCATATTTACTTCATTATCATTGTTTGACTGTAGATAGATACAATGAAACAAAGGGCATTATCTACAGGGTTAACGTACTTTATGTTTATTTCTATACTAAATGTATACGGATTATATAGAAAAAATGAATATAAAGTACGTTAACATGAATCTTTTGTATCCGTTGTGGTGACATTTGAGTTTTGCAAGTACAGTACTAGAGGATGGAACAAATTGGAGCATGGGGCAACGCCAATTGTTTTGCTTAGGGCGTGCACTGTTGAGACAAAGTAAGATCTTGGTGCTTGATGAAGCAACTGCATCAATCGACAATGCTACTGACACAATGTTACAAGAAACCATCAGATCCGAGTTTGCTGATTGCACCGTCATCACAGTTGCTCACCGGATACCAACCGTGATGGATTGCACCATGGTCTTAACCATGAGCGACGGTCAGTTTATAACATCTTTCTAATTAATTTCCGAAATTCATTTTAAGAGGAGGTCAAATGGGTTGGTTGGGTGACGGGTAATTTTGTGTACCGATGAAATGGATTGGGCCGACGGAAACACTATTTTCTAATTCTTTAACACGAGTTGATTGACCCATTAATAATTAGGCGAGTTGAAATTACCACTTCTGCTTATTTTTGTACATGTCGAAACGGGTCGGTCTGACTTAAAACACTGAACTTTTTATAAATATATAGTGTGTCAAATATGATTATAATATTTATATTATTCAACTATGCAAGTATAAACCTTTGTTAGTAACTTCTATGCATTAAAAATATACTGTGGCAACTCTTGGCCCATGACATGTTTTCTTGATTTTACCCATTCGACCCGTTCGAGATAATACATAACCCAGTTCGATTTATTGATAAGCAAATGGGTCGAAATTGCCACGTCTACCTGTTTCTGACGTCCGAATGTTATAACTTCTAATTTCTAACAGGAAAAATCGCTGAGTATGATGAACCGATGAAGCTAATGAGAAGAGATGATTCATTGTTTGGACAGCTTGTGAAGGAATATTGGTCACACTCTCAATCTACAGAAATTCCTTGAAGTTCATTCAAGACAACTTATCTGGGAATTCTGTCCACCATTTAACAACGTATAATCCTCTTATACCAGAATAAGAATTTAGAGATGTATATATATACGCGTATGTATTCTTTCAACAACCATCCTTTTGCAGGACAGGGTTGTCGTAAGATCATGCTCGTGCTATAAAGTCAGTTTTGCTTTTCCCTGAAAACAAAAAAGCATTAAAATGTACATATAACAATATTCAACTATCAGGTACTCATTCATGTTATCAACTGTTGATGTTATTTCTAGAAGGACCATCAAAGTGATGAGATAATCTTCACTGATTTACTACGACCCTTAATTAATCATTATCATTTTTGATACCTTGTTTGAATTTGTCAACCTTTACATCAAGTAAGTCCTAACTTTTATTGGTTTGCCATTAAATTATTTAGAACCCTTTAATACTGCGTTAGGGAGATCACATGCATCTGTCTACGTTGAATTTTCTACAGCAATGGACTTTTCAAAAGACTTGAAGACAACATATTTTCCCACTTTTTCCACAAGTTTAACCCACCAAACACGCTCCTTAACTTCCGCACACTTATAAATTTCCATCAGCGTAACACTCGTATACAACTCAAAACACAAATGGAAAACATGGCATCTAGTTATTCAAAATCATCAACCTTGCTCGTACTTTTCACCATTGTTTTATTTGTGTTGAAACCTTCAGAAGCAGCCAGTATAGCCACTTACTGGGGACAACACACCGATGAAGGGACCTTATCCGCTGCCTGTGCCACCGGAAACTACCAGTTCATAAACATCGGTTTTTTGAACGTTTTCGGCAACGGTCAAACACCAGTCCTAAACCTAGCAGGCCATTGTGATCCTGCTTCCACTTGCTCCAGTTTAACCTCTGATATACAAGCATGCCAAAACCAAGGTGTCAACGTGTTTCTTTCGTTAGGAGGAGCCGTAGGAAGCTACTCGTTATCTTCACCTCAAGATGCACAGGAAGTTGCTGATTACTTATGGAACAAATTTCTAGGTGGCCAGTCAGATTCCCGACCGTTGGGAGATGCTGTTTTGGATGGAATCGATTTTGATATCGAGTCTGGGACAGATCAGTACTGGTCTGACCTGGCTAAGGCACTGACAGCATATGGCTCCCAGAAAAAAGTTTACTTATCTGCAGCACCGCAGTGCCCATTCACGGATAACCAACTGATCACGGCAATCAGGGAAGGGTTGTTTGATTATGTGTGGGTGCAATTCTATAACAATGAGCAATGTGAGTACAGGACTAGTGCTGATGCTTTACTGGCTAGATGGAATGAGTGGACTCAGGTGAACACCAATCAGATTTTCTTGGGTTTGCCGGCTGCTACCGGAGCTTCTGGCAGCGGATATATTCCGCCAGATGTTCTTACATCTCAGATTCTTCCGTCGATCAAGAGTTCTTCAAAGTACGGCGGGGTAATGCTGTGGGACAGGTTCTTTGATCAAGGAAATGGATACAGTGAAGCCATCAAAAGCAGTGTTTGAACCTATAATGATGGCTTATCTACACTTTGTTATGTTTATGTCGTCGAATAAGTTCATATCTTCAGGATATGATTATCAGATAGTGTTTGCATCATACGTGTTTATATTCAATAAAAATAATTAAAATACTTTTATGTTATGGGTGTTAGATGTTTATAGCAACATACAATTTTAATCCATCGTAGCAACATACAGTACTTTTACAAAATTTCACGATTATAGTAATGTGACAGATTGTGATAGAGACCGATTCGAGATGGTTAGTCTCCCAAGAACAAAGACAAGAAATAGACACTAATTAACTTAAACAAATTTCATCAATTTTTTCTTCTTTTCATTCCAATGCAAATTAAACCTATTTATAAAAGGATATAAATTACCTATCTATTAAGTGCCAACTATTCCAGTAACATAAATGGAAACGTGATACTAACTACATGCATGCAAAATCATGGGAAACATGGGAACATGTTGAGCAAATAAGTGGTCAACATGGCAACAAACAATATATTAAATATGAATGTGTCTTCATGTACGTGGGCATGGGATTCTGCCACGAGGTGACCCGGTCAACATATCCATTTACGTATCAGATTGTTTCTAGTCTCCTCTACTAATGCATCACCTACAGATTGATATATAAGCAAAATATTACTTCTACATTTCAATTAATGTTCGGTTTTCAAATTACATTTTAAGTTCATATATTCTGCATTTCATGACCCGATAGCCTCTGTAATACTATTAATTAAATTTAAATGTAATCATAATAACAAAATAAAAAAATAAACAGAGGGTACTTTGTCAATAATATTGATCTCAATGCATGTATAAACTCAGAAAATGACACATGAGTTTCTGAACTTTCAGAATTTGCTATCTGATACATAGTTCTCTACATATTCAAGGAAACTGAATTGCAACTTAATTAGAAGATGACGGGGTCAATGGCAAACAGGCAAGTTTTTAAAGAAAGCATAAAAACAGTAAAAGAAATGAAAATGAAGAGAAAGACTAGTAGTAATCTTTCTAATTGGATGATCAAAAAATCAACTTTGCTGCAAGCATGAAGCTTTCATCTCTTTTATCATGTCTATACCTTTCTGACCTGAATATTATGATTTGATTGAGACCGCCAAATGGGTTGTCTTCCACTCTGGAGAAGAGCTACATGCTCGCCTTCCTTCATCATCCCGTGACTCTGCACACACAAACTCCATGTCATTTTCAAGAGTACAATTTGTAAACATACAAATATAAATGCAGCAACTTACACCCAAAAAATTTAAACTCAGTATATAATTTGGACTCTTTCAAAACGCAAAACCAAACACATCCACATCAAACAACAATAAATACTTTCAGTGGAGAGGATCTCACCTTCAACACAGCAAGAGCTTTTGCAAAGGTTTCTTCAGAATCATCTGAGAACTCCATGTAAATGGGGCACACTCCTTGATACAAAGCCAATTTCTGTTGTACCCTTTTCCTGATTATCATGTTTATTATTGAAAATCAGTAAAAAGAATCAACAAAATTAAAACCAATCTTTAAAAAAGAAATGGGTTTTGAATGAATTAGAAGACTTACTCATCTGTGAAGGCAAATATAGTTCCATTGGGTCGATAATGGCTCAGTAGGACGGCCATGGTACTGGTTCTAGTGAATACTACGATTGATGTTCCTAGAGTGTTGGACATTGACGTGGCATGGTATGCAAACATTTCGCTCATATGGTTCTGTTTACGACGTCAAATGAGTGTTGTAAAGAAAATAATTATGAAAAACTGGAATGTTTATAAATAGAGTTGATATCCACCTCATAAGGTTGAATAGGCCTTGATGCTGTGCCTCCACTCATTATGCTTGATTCAGTTCTTAAGGAAACTGTGTGCATTACATTGACAGCTTTAAGTGGAAACCTAAATCAAATGAAAAGAATTAGAAAATAGTTTCATATATTGCAATCTTGATTCTGAGTAAATGAAGGTGCTGTAAATGTTTGAGAAAAAAGGTATTACTTTCCGTGAGCAGTTTCTCCAGAAAGCATGACTGCGTCAGCCCCCTCTCTAACGGCAATCGCAATGTCAGATACCTCTGCTCGGGTAGGTGTAGGATGAACAATCATGCTTTCAAGCATATTTGTTGCAACAATAACAGCTTTTCCCATGCTACGGCATATCCTGATTATCTCTTCCTAATGATAGCATTTCAATGAAATTGATTCCCGTTAGTACATAACTGCATGAAGGGGTGGATATAACAGCGTTGGGGTTACTATGTTTAGAGGGAGCAATTTCAACCTGTTTTGCTAAAACATATTTTATCTCCATCAGGCCAGATGGGTAAAAGTATAAAAATATTAAACTTGCATAAAATTTAAGATGGTCAAATGAGAATAACCTCCTAAATAGTTTTATTCACACAGAGCAAAACAGGTACTTTTATAGGTCCGCGCCGAAACACTTTTCACTTGAAAATACTAACTTTTTAAGATTATTAGCGTCGAAAAGGATTCCAAAATTTTCATTTTGATGAATTATAAATCTAAATTTCCACATCTACCATTACCCAACCTTCCTATTCTATTATGCTGATAGAATGCCCTTACCTGCAACAACGGAACCTCTTCGACAGGCAACTCTGCACCAAGGTCCCCTCTTGCAACCATTGCCTGGAAAAAGCAAAACAACGCAGGAAAATCTTTATTAAGGACAGATAAATCCATGTTATAGCCTTCAAGCATAACAAACTTCCACAATTTTGATTAATTATAACTCCGCCCAGAAACTTTGATTCATTCCTCAGGAAAGCTGACCCAATGTGATAACTAACAAACTTACAAATGTCATGAATAGGAGGAAAAAACAAGAATGAAGTAGAAAACAATAAATTTACCCCGTCAGACGCGGTGATAATTGAATGCAAATTTGGAATGGAGTCTGCACTTTCAATTTTCGGGATAACTTGAATATCTGCACCACAGCCTGTAACGGAAGTAACAAAGTGGCAATAGAAGTTGTAAATAATAGAACTTGAGGTACTTATTATAAAATGTTATATTCATTGGCAATACTAATATGCTTACTTTTTAGATAATTCTTCAACTCATGGATAACTTCTGCATCTTTAACAAAAGAGACCGCATAGAAATCAACTTGATTGTCCACACCAAATTTGATATCATCCCAGTCCTTTTCTGTGATAGATGGTAGAGTTGCACTTTTTCCTCTAACATTTAGATGACGTCTAGACTTGAGCTCTCCACCATCCACAACTTCACATTTTACAGAATCTTCTGTCTTGGACTTCACCATCAGCGACATCATACCACCTAATGTTTAAGCAACACAAATTTATTTCCCCATAAGTAAGGTGCTTGGTTCATGAGTAAAAATTGTTGCACTTCATAAATAATAATCAAAGAACACTTTAATGAGGGATAGTCAACATTGTATCCTGATTTATTACACTCAACCTCATTGTTGCAAGTTTAGTCAAACAGAATTTCAGGTAGTAGATAAAAGCTCATTTTAAGCATACCATCAACCAGAAGCATGTCACCAGCTTCAACATCATTGACAAAATCATCATAGTTAACACTAACACAATCTGCTGTGCCAACGCCTCTTTTAATCGTGAAAGTAAACTCTTGGCCACTTTCTAAGTTAACCGGTTGAGGCAAGTCTCCACTCCTGACCTCAGGTCCCTGCCAGCAAGTAAAATCATCAAAACATCAGTACATGTTCCTAAAAGGTGTGACATATGGATAGCTATATAATCAATAGAAAAAAACCTGCCTTTGTATCGAGCATGATTGCAATAACATTATCTTCATGTTGAGCATTATACTCTTTAACAAGATCGATAACTTTCTGGTGAGAAGCATGATCTCCATGTGACATATTTAATCGTGCAACATTCATCCCAGTCTCAGCTAGTTTCCATATCATTTCCTTGGTGTCGGTTGATGGACCGATTGTGCAAACAATTTTCGTCTTGCGCTTGACTACAGGCTTGGACCAGATGCCCACTGAAGTGTCTCCTTTTCGTAAAACATCAGCCGACTGATAACTCTGCTCACCTAGCTGATTACACATACAGTAGCAAGTTTATTACACATGAACAACATTTCAAATTACGCTACATTCAATAACCTTACGTGGTAAGTTGGATACATTTCCGCACACTTAGTCCTAAGTAAATACGTATGAAACTACATAATTATTCAACCTGTTAATAATTACTCAAAACTGAAAATCATCGCACAAAACTGAAAAGGGTATTGTTAACGACAGCCCTAAGGGCTGTCAATAAGCAATTTGGACACGTATAAAATGATTGTACTTCAACAAAAATTCAGGTGGGTCAACTAAAATTCAAGGGGCCATGATATTTATCGTGTTAAGAGTACAAATGTTAATGCACATGTTAGAGTCTTGTTGACAGCCCTGTTTTATCATTTTCCAACTGAAAAATATGTCATAAAACAGAAAAATAAAAAAATTTCACTTCCAGTATTCGAGAATATTAATATTTGCATTATGTATAAATCTATTTTAACCTAACAGACACGTAACGTGACATATTCAAACCTAATAAGTAATGTCGAATAAAATCAAACTACTAAAGGTAAGATAAATTAGGAGTGAAGTGACCTTAGGTGTGTCTTGCGGTGTGACCGGAACAAACTGAAGGTTGGCAGCTGCTCTCTTTGCGTTGGTGATGACAGTAGCAACACGTCGGCTACTTGAATCGAAACTACAGAGCTTGATCTTTTCAAGCTTCTCATTGAGAGATCCATTGCTAATAAATGAATTGTGAAGCAACTTAGTAGCAACTACTTGAGCCATTATAAGTATGATTTATTGATTTCTTCAGAGAGAAAAGAAGAAGAAGAAGAAGAAGAGAAATCAAGGTAGCTAGTGATAGAGAATGAATGAATGAAGAAGCTGAGGAATATAAAGCAACGGCGATGTTATCTGAGAGACGTTGTTTGTGATTGGAGAAATCGATGGTGTGTGATTTTGATTTTGATTTCGGAATACAAATGGAGGCTTATTTCATAGAGTGTATCGAAGAATGAAAGATGAAAAAATACAGGTGGAGTGGTTGGCCGTTAGCTCCGGTTCGTCTCTAACTTAGGTAAAAATACGGTCCAACTGTTTGGTCCAACTGTCGATACAAATGGGCCTTATTTTCCAATGTGCTGTTACATACTCTATTTTGGTTTCAGTTTTGCTACCTGTACTTTTCAAGCTTAATATTTTTATTATTCGTTGGATTATTTATATTTATACTCATATTTATATTTTCATTTCATTTGGTTGTATATAACCACGGTTTTAATGCCTTATAATAAATTAATTGTTAGTATCAAACAAAGCACACATCAATTGACTTGAAACAATCGTCTGTCTACCTTTATTTCTTTATTTAGATGTCGACTCTAAATAAGGCCATCTCCAATATAAACAACTCAGTTGAGTTCAAAGCAATGCCACATCAAAAAATTTCTACAATGCATTAAATTTACAAAGTTTAAAAAAACTTACATCATCAATTTAATTGTAAAATTATAACACTACAACCCATTTATTTATTTATATTATAAAAAGTATTGCAGGACCCACTTTAAAAGTTCAAAGAGAGTGGTTGCAGGTTTGCACTCACTTTGCATGCATAAGGCCTTCTCCAATCATCTTTATTTCTCCATCTCCGACTATGCACAGAAAAACAGTATCTTTTTGGAATATTCTTCCTCCAAAACTTTTCTTCTCCAACCATCATACTCCAAAAACTTTTATATCTAACTTTTATACAATACCTTAAGAAGAAAAGGATAAACATTTAAATATTTTTTCAAGTTAATAATTAATAGCGAAATTGAATACAAACAATAACCGTTACATTATACTACAACATCTTCTATTCCTAAATTACCATATCGGTCACATAAATGTTCGATAAGTGCATTTCGAAGTTCAAAGTGGACATCTTTATCTCTAATTTGCTTATGCCTAGCCAGAAAATCTTTATCTCGAAATGGTGGTTATGTTCCTAAGTTTGTATTTATCTAATATATTGTAATTGTAGTTTTATTTAATTGTAGTTTTTTTATGTAATATTGGAATATTCTACATTTCTCAATTAATATTCTATATGTAATTTTTTATGTATGTTAAGTATTTTGAGATAACACTACTATATTAACTACTCCGTATTAAGTTATTATTTACATGTTATTACATGTTACTAGTGACTAATAGATATAAATATATAATATAAGTTCATAAAAATAATAGTTTAATTATATTGATAGAAAAAAGATCAGGAAAGTACAAAGATTTTGGAAAGAATGGAAGTACCAATGGAAGGGTGCCATGTGTACAAAGAGAATACCCACATGTTAAAAACTCATTTACCCCCTAACTTAAATATCTCACAAACGACAAATCGAAAAATTATGAAAATTGCACCATTAGATTCAGCGTTTGATCCTCTTCGATTTGCCGTCCATCAAGGCATACTTTCGATGAATTTTTTTTTTTTTAACCTTTTTTTGGTGGGTTTTACTAATTGCTAACACATGTGTAAATATTTGGTTAAATATTTAATTTAAGTACAGAGTTTAGGGATTAGGGTTTAGGATTTATTAGGGTTTAGGGTTTAATAGGTTTAGGGTTTAGTGTTTATTAGGGTTTAGGGTTTAATAGGGTTTAGGGTTTAGTAAGATTTATGGTTTAGAGTTATATAAAGCGTTTAGGGTTTAGGGTTTGGGGTTTAGTGGTTTAGGGTTTGGGTTTTGGGGTTTTGGGAGAAACCCCAAAACCCAAACCCTAAACCCTAAACCTTAACCCCTAAACCCCAAACCCTAAACCCTAAACCCTAAACGGAACACTTTAACACATATGTTAGTAAATTATAAAACCCACCAAAAAACGTGGAAAATTTTTTTGTCGAAAGTATGCCTTGATGGACGGCAAATCGAAGAGGATCAAACGCTGAATCTAATGGTGCAATTTTCATAATTTTTCGATTTGTCGTTTGTGAGATATTTAAATTATGGGGTAAATGGGTTTTGTATTCTCTTTGTACAAATGGCACCCCCTCCCATTGGTACTTCCATACTTTCCATAATTCATGTACTCTCATGATCCCATCTCTATATTGATAAAGCGATTTTAAAGGAGGGGTAGAATATCATCAAATATGAAGTAAAATTTCAATCCTCTAAATATTTCTCCATATTTTGAGTACCCATTGGAGATAATTTTCTTCAAATATCTTCCTCCAAATCTCCATATATGGAGTAAAAAGGTGATTTGAAATATGCCATTAGAGAAGGCCTAAGAGCTACACTGCATTTTGGTTCTCAACCTCATCACTCAACAAAACTTTGAACCTTGACACATCCTCCCATTATGGACGCTCTAAGTAGGATTTGACAAACTAATACCTTAAGGGTATAAATTAATAAATATTTAATAAACTTAAAGTTTCTATCAATATTTAAAACATACAATTAATACTCATTAACTAAGTGAATTCTTTTCATGTTTAGGTTGATATTTTATTATTAAACAAGGAATGTGAAATTTCATTTTAATACTTTTTAAATTATGCCTTTATGACAATAATTAGCCAAACTCAAATAATTATAAGATGTTGTGTCAAGTATAGTAAAAGTAATATAAAGTTCTACAAACTTTAGTAAGAACTACTCGTATAATTTTAGGATGTCCACGGTAATATCCAATGTTTTAAAAACCGGTTCGAACCGGCCGGTTCGACCGGATCCGGAGGAAGTTCCGAGTTAGAATGGACCGGTTTTGACCTTAAGTTGACCAGTCAACGAACCGGGGGTTCGACCGGAAACCGGACGGTTCGACCGGAAACCGGACGGTTCAACCGGTTTTTTTTTTTTTTTAAATAATGGTGACGTGGCCGGTTTTGGGGGTGGTTGGACCGGACCGGTTGAACCGGTTCGACCGGAATCGGTGGAGTTTCCGAGTCGATAAAAAAACCGGTTTTTAAAACATTGGTAATATCAAACAATAACTGTTGAGTGTGAATTAACTGAGTGTAATTAAGTAAAGTCGATGTGATACATTATAAGTTAGGTATGCTAAAAGTAAAGGGTAAGAATTTATACACTATTAAATATATTTTATGATATTGTACATTATAATAGCATAAACATACTACAAAAAAATATCATTTCGTCACACTTTTTTTTCCACACTTCTAGAAAGTGTGTAATTTTTTATCTTAAAGGATAAGATTTACCACACCTATATATGTAAAAAAAAAAAAAAAAAAAATCACACTTGTAAGTGTAAAGAAATTACAACTTGTCAACACTTAAAAGTGTAATTAATTTGTGACACATGATTTTTTCACGCAAGAGAAAATGTGGATAAATTGGGTGTTACAAATTGAAGTTGACACTTATAAATGTGAATGAGTTTAGATTTCTCCACACTTATTGATATAACAATTATCCATAATTCCACACAATTATAAATGTAACAATTTTTTACACAATTATAAATTTGAATAATTTAACATAATTTCACACATATTTTAGAAGAGTCGAAAAAAATTGAATGAATTTTAACCATAAATAAATTGTGAGAATATACTAATGCCTAGTAATAGTAAGCTATAAATAAATTGTGAGCAGTGTAGTGATGTAATTGCTCATTAAATAATTAGGTGATGATCGGTTTATTCGTCATTATTTTGGGCAACAACCTTCTTGCACAAATATCTCGTCATTAATTTCTATTTGGAGGCAAACCCTTAGGAAAAATATACATGCATTGCAGTTTGATTAAGGTGTGTACTGCTACTACTAAATTAATGTCTCATATTACATTATTACTAACATAAAAATGAATTGCTCTAGTAAAAGCCCTTTTTGTATTTTACTTCGTTTGTGCATTTGAGTGTTCTTTTGCAGTCACATCCTTACTCTTTTGACATGTGCTACGTGGAAATTTAAGTCCCAAAGATCCTTACTCGCTAGCACCATGTGCCTATTGTACATGCTATGGTTAATTAATGCCACAAAATTGATTGTTAGAAAAAAAAAAAAAATCAAAAACAGATCGATGATCTCTAGTTCATTGACATTATGCTACGCTACACATTCTACACTCTATCTTGGAAAATATAATCAAAGTTCAATTCCATCATATTTCTTCTTTAATCCGTCATTATCTAGGTGACATTGAAGAGTAACTACATGTGGCATGAGACGAGGGTTGACTTGTCATGTTAGTGACGGTGAACGAGCTAAACTGGTTAAATTCTCGTTTCATTGCCTTGTAAACATGATCTAACCCTTCCTCGATAAGTTCCAAAACCGATTGTGGCATTGGTGGCTCGTTCACCTCTACCGAACCTTCCAACATCATCACCACCTCACTCATCGAAGGACGCATATTCACCTCGTCTTGTATGCACCAAAATCCTACTTTCAATGCTCTCAAAAGCTCCTCTTCTTCTACTGCCCCTTCTAGTCGTCTATCTGCCACCTTCATCGGTTCCCCGTTTTTCATTTCCTACAAAATTATGCCAATTAATAGTTATGAAAAGAAACAAAATCATGATTGAAATTAAATACCATTCATGTCAACCATTCGTAAAACTGTGAAACTGTAACTTCTTTAAACATGAGCATTGTATATAAATACGTCAGCAAATGCCCTTTAGCTTAACAGTTTGTGGGCGACCCATCAACCAAGAGTTTCTTAGTTGAAGTATCACAGAAACCTATATATATTTATGATGATGATGATATGTGGTGTGAACTGTGTGAGTATTTACCGTTCTAAAAAATGTGTAGCACTCGTACCTTAAAAGCCCATCCAGGGTAAAAAAAATCATCTGCATCAAAGTGCATATCAAGGTTTCTCCGCCCACCAACGATTTCCAACAAGAGCATTCCATAACTATAAACATCAGCTTTAACTGTTATCGGACGATTACTGATCCATTCGGGAGCCAAGTATCCTCTAGTTCCTCTAACCATTGTCACAACTTGCGAGTGTTCCCTTCCCATCAACTTAGCCAATCCAAAATCTGAAACTTTTGGATAAAACTTCTCATCTAAAAGAATATTCTCTGGCTTGATATCACAATGTATAATTCTATTCCTACATTGCTCGTGAAAGTATGCAATCCCCTGCGCAGTTCCAACCGCTATTTGAAACCGAGTTGGCCAGTCCAATAGCCTCTCTCGAGTTTTATGCGAAGGAAATAACCATTTGTCTAAAGATCCATTTTTCATAAACTCATACACCAAAAGCCTGCATATTCTTACAAAATTAGCTATTCTACTCATATACAGCTTATATATAAATAATTTCTTCATGATGCAAGTAATTAGTAGCAATTTGTAACTATGATATACCTTTGTGAACCTTCGGAGCAATACCCGCACAAGCGAACCAAGTTCATGTGATGCATTGAACCGATTGTGTTTACTTCGGTTACAAATTCCCTTTCTCCATGTGGCAACATCCGATCAAGTTTTTTCACTGCGATCAACGTCCCATCTCCTAAACTTCCCTTGTAAACACTGCCAAATCCACCTAAAAGGTACCAAATTAGAAAAATTCTAAACATTTAACGAATTTAAACTTTATGATCTTAGAATACCTGTTCCAAGTAACTCTGAAAAATGATTTGTCCTGTATTGTAGATCGCGAAAGTTAAAACTAATTGGAGCTCCTGAGACAATTAGTGAACTCTTGAGGACTCTTTTTAAACCTCTCTTCTTGTGAACATAGATGTACAACAGACACATTAAAAGTCCAACAAGAACAAGCATGCTGAGTACAATAGGAAGAACCAAAATCTTTGCACGAGTACTGCTGCTCATTCCTGAACTGTCTTTCGGGCCATGGCCCGACGCATTAGCTTGAACCTTAACAAACATAGTTGAGCCCGAATCCTCGAACCCACCAAACTCCAAACTCCTTAACACCCAACAATATGGAGTCTCTTGGTTTAGCCCATAAACAGATGCAACACATTCACAATCAGATAAACAAGCATCACCACATTTTGAAACTGTAGCGATATCACTGTAATTTGCTATAACAGCTGATTCTAAGTAATAATAATTGGTTTGTTGAACTGCTTCTATTTTAATTTGGGAACTATTATTAGAGTTCCCCTTGGGCAGGGGAACTCTACAGTTTCCGGTGTATGATGAATTACTCATGCAACGAAAATCAGCCCCGTTAGTAAATGAACCAGGCAAACACTCACAAGATGCGTTTGTTTTGGTTCTATCCAAATTACATATCCCATTACCGCAAACTCCCGCAATATCACATGGGTTAGAAACTGCAGCCCATTCACGTACCCATTGTCTTGATCCATTTACATCGTTATCCCAACGATATAACCGAAGATTACCATTAGTTTCAAGAATTAGTCTTCGAAGAACTATTGGTCTGTTTGTTTGATTACTAGCTGATGATAATTCACCTTTGTCATTATCATTTTTATAAATGTAAACTGCTCCGGCAGAATCTCCACCGTAAACCACCCCAAAACTTCCGGCTTGGTCAAGTACCGCCACGACATCGCCGGTGACGTTAGAAAACTCAGGTGTTTCCCAATATGAATAATTAGACTGAGCTTCCATTGATAAGTTATAAGGGTCTGCTTGTAAGTTGTATGTTAAAGCTAAGCTTAATGAAGTGGGCTGTTGTAGTATTTTCAAAGTGTAATAACCACCTCCACGTGTTGGTATTTGTGAAGAAGTCAACTCCACTGAGATGGTCAAAGGTTGACCGGGTAAGAGTGTGTCTGATGGGTGTGAGAAGCTTTGCCATGCTATGTTTTGGTTGGATGTATATAGGACGAGGTTTCCGTTTTCTAGTAACTCTGCAGATTCAATGTCGGCCCCTGTTGTGTTTGATGTCCACGCTGTGGTGCCGCCGTCGGTGAGGACGAGGTTACCGGTTCTGTCGAGCTCTAGGACCGCGTTTTTTGTGACTGGAGCGTTTCTATTGAGAAGATTTTGAGAGAAAAATGCATTGTTATAATTTACCTGCAAAAGTTGCAGTAAAGACTAATGCATGCCAAATACACGCCTTTAACTATTGAAATTAATCTGGGTCATACTAGCAAAGGACAAACGTGTGGACGGGCCAACCCAATCCGTGTTAAGAAGTCCTAAAAATGATTCTTACATTAGTAACCGCTGATGCATGCCATATACATGCCTTAACTATGTATGCACTCTACTATTTAGTTGGAGTAGTTAATATTGTTATAATGGGTCATATTAAAAAGATACGAAAAACAAAGATTGTTGACGCCTTGATGGGTCAACCTGACCCATGTTATGATATACTCCGTATGTGTTACAAAAGTTTCCTTTTTTGACCCGTAATACAAATAACTGAGTCACCCAGTCACATGTCCATCTTGCACGTAATAACAGGTATAGTTGCGTGTTTGGTGATCGTACAAAACTTGTATATCAAGCATTTAAATTTAAATATGAAACATAAAAGTGTGTATAAAACCACTTAAAATGTACATATCGTTACTAGTTACTAGCTAACAAGATTATGCAAACTTTATTATACTGGTATATCTTTGGGAAATAAAATTAATTAAGTAACCTGAGTAATGAACTTACATATATGCAGACCAAGCGAGAGTAAGATCCCCAGGAAGGTCCGCAAACCAAATCCCTAGTTGGTAACGTTCGTCTTCTGAGCTTGAACTCGGGTCTAAAGCTGGAGCGAACCCAAATGCAAATGTCCTATTATTGGAAACCCATGCTTGATTATTGTTGGCATACAGCTTCGAACCCAAACCAACTCGACCGGATATACACACAACTAGTTCTAACAAAACAATGAAGAACAAACCCACCCAAGTAGTTGAAAAATGATGAGCCATTTACAAAGGATCATACTATAACAAAATTTGTTAGAATATGCGCAGGTATATAAATGAACACGAAGGCATTCAATAAGGGGGTAGAAAATGGGTACAAATAAATGATACGTGTACATGGTGGGTGAGCTAAAACGTTGAAAAGGGCTGTGGTGGTCGGCGTTGGGTTCGGCCGTGAGAGGGATTTGGGATTCTGGGGGTACGTGTTGAGCCACATGAGGTTTTAGCATGGGCCCGAGAAGGCCGATATATTGTGCTTGCTTAATCTAACACGTTTCTCTTTAATAGCTTGAGACTCCATTTTCTTGAGTTTCACACTTGATATTGTTCAAGTATTATTGAGAGTTTTATATGTATATTTAATTTATTTATTTATAAGATAAGATAAGATAGGGTGTCATAAATTATTTTTTAGTGTTATTTTAGTTTCAAGAATCCATATATTCAAGCATTTCTTTTTTCTTAATACGGAGTAGAAGAATTATAGGCCTTGTGGACCAGCCAAGTTGAATAATGGCCAGTTTTTTTGTTTTTTTTTTTTTTTTTTTTTTTTTTTTTTGTACAATAGCATTGTCGTTGTAGGCCCATAGCAGGCTCCTTTCAAATTTGATACTTGGTGTCAACCTCTCATCCTTATCTACTTTTTTATTTCTTTCTTTATATTAATTGTCTGTCCAATATAATAACTTCTTTAGTTGAGTTAAGCGAAGTAGAAAATGAATTTGGTACGTTAACAACCTCCAAAACAAATTTTCAAAAAAAAAAAAAAAAATACATTTTGTCATAAAAAAGTGGCAAGATTTCGAATAATCTCAAGCCCATTTATGCAAATCTTATTCATTTTGCTAATTTTTTTCAATTATGTTGATTAATCTTTGCGAGAAAAAAAAAGTGAAATTTTGAAGTGAAAAATACAACGAAGAATTTATTAATATACCGCATATATTGTACCAAGTCTACTAACTGTAATGTCCCCGCATAAATGCATAGGTAATGAATATAATCCTCATCACCATATTATTTTACCATGTTTTGGGTGTGAGACAGATTAATTTGAGAATACCATAGGGTCAAATTTTACCTTTTGCAAATAGTTGTAGATCACTATACACAATTACGTATATATTTATGGGAAGTGATCCGTACACCACCAAAAATTATTCGTATGCCATTAAATATATTTTATGGTGTTGTGCACTACAACACTGTAAAGCACAATTAGTAGTGTATGGATACTTTTTGATGGTGTACGGCAAGGTTGTTAAGATCGGGATCTTACTTAAGATCGTTTTCTTCTTAGCAAGATCGGGATCATAAGATCTTACTCATATGCTATAATCTCATACATTTGTGTTATAATACATATAGAAGATCACATGCATGACAAATTAATTTAATTTTTATTGTATAAACACTATAACATTAATTCAATACTACTCAAAAGATATTACTATATTTGTTACTAAAGATATAGCTTTTTACGTGTTAAACTACCGTAGTTGAAGATTAATTGGCCTTACATATATTAAGTGACTAAATGATAAACACGTTAGTTTTTTATTATACAAATTCAACATATTTATATTTTGTTAACTAATTAATTCATGTTGAATAAATCAGATCAGATCGAGATCGTAAGATCCTAACCTCAGAATCGACATAGGATCGCGATTTTAATAAGATCCTGTGATTTTAAGATCTTATGCAAGATCATGATTGTTTTTGTTCACGATGACTGTAAAATCGTAAAATGTTAACATCGAGATCGGGATCTTAACAACTATGATGTATGGATCATTTATTTGATCCACGTATTTATTATAACTCACGAAAAAAATAGTTGACCTGAAATAAGGAAAATCAGCTCGTGGACTTTGTTCCTTTTCCTCCGACTTAAAAAAAGTCTACACACAAAAATAACGTTTGGTAGCCTAGGGATAAACGATCATAGATGATGGGTGATAAGATAACGTTTTGGGCATTTAAAGACCCCTAATTTTCCAGAACATTCGTAGCTAACCAACAACCAGATACCGCCACATCATAATGCTTCCCCCTTGCCCTTTCTTCCTTTCTCGGTGGTCTGCCCAAGTCACCTTAGCCGGAGCTGTTTCCTCCGTCGTCCCTCCTTTTCCACTACCTTAAAACCACACCCTCTCTCAGTCGATTCATCAATCATCATCATGTGATAAACGACTTCGCTAGGGTTTTGTGACGTCACTATGTCCGCTACTACTACATCACCCTTTTGCTACGCTCCTTCTATTCGCCCTTCGTTTTCTTCTACAGCCAGAGTAAATTATAAACCCTATCGTTGTACTTCACTCAATGGTACATCATGTCTTTCTTCTTCTTCTTCTTCAAGGTCGTTGAGAAATGTAAGTTAAAAATACTCCATTAACTAAATTTAGTAGTATAATTTGATTGTTAGTTTCATTCCGACACCATAATGCACCACTCATGGATATATAGATATAGATATAGATTTAGATATATGTACATATGTACTGGATTTTGTAAGTAAAGACTGAATCAGGTTTTCATTGCATCAGAGACTTTCTAATAATTGACTCTGTCTCTTTACCAATCTGTTGCGTACTGACGATGTGTATAGTTTTCACTAACCACTTCAAATGATGATTTACCTGTTAGTTTCGTAGTTACAGATATGTTATAAAATTCTATAATTTCGTTATTTGTATGTGCTTATAAGGGAGTTTGAACAACTGTATCTTTAGTCATGTGACTAGGATAATGTTTGGTTGGAGAGTTTGGAATGTGTTTGGTGAATGATAGACAGAGTAACATGTTTGGTTTGGAGGGCGGATATAAAAAATGGGAATGAAACTCAATATTGGGGATATGTCAAACCCATATAGGGGGATTCGTTTTGAAAGTCGTAATGGAACTCAATCCCATAGTGATTCTGGATATTTTATCAGACGGCCCCTTGGTTCTCATATAATCATTCGAATGTAGACATAGAACGTATGGATGTTTGTATGTTAAGGACGCTGAGGGCAAAGTTTAATTTAGTTATAGTATTTTGATGGCATTTACTTCATCGTCAAGCGTATTCTGGTTGTTGAGGGGTTGCCGATTCTTCTGATTAAGCAATTAAGGAGTAGCCTAGTTCTGAAAATGGGTTTGGCTTTCTTTATACTGATTACGTTTGGTGTTATTTTGTAGAATTGGAGATATTCATGTTTCAAGGAAGAAAATAGTAGCAATCCAGAGGCTGCTGGAGATACATTTCCGGAAGAGGTGATGGTACCAAACCTGCCAAGTGCAAAGCATGATCCGCTTTCAAAGCTTAAGAAGGTAAGTGTTTCAGTTTGTATTTCTTGTTATTACTAGGCTTTAGTACAATGGAAGCTAAATATGGATTACATTGTAATGATGAAAAAGATTATAAAAAAGAGGAAGATCTTGCCGGTGAAACAATTATAACAAAGCAGTTTTTGATGACATTCTGTAGTATGCAATTGTACTTTGGTGGAAAAGGAGGTGTGCCTAAATATCATAGCAAAGCTTTATTCTTTATATAGTTTTGTCTTGTTGAACTTGTTGTGAAGAGAAATGTTGTTGATCCCTTGTATTGATGTAGTGTGGAGAAAATCCAGTTGACCTCTTACGCTTATTGTTATTGAATACTTGCGTGTTGTTTTCAGGCTGTAGATGCTACATTCAATGCAGAACCATGGACAGTGCCATGGACAGCTAAGACCATTCTTCAGGTATGACTCTTTTCTTTCATTAGAAATCTCTTTTCATTCTTTAATTTCTTCTTCATAGTGACTACCTACATGATTGTAATAATTAGTTTTGTGTTTAAATTTGGCATTTGAAAGTGCATAATGAATTATTTTAATACATATTTGGATATCTGATGTACGTTTTTCAAGTTGTCTTATCAACGAATTAAATTTGTACAGTGTTGTTGGCACCCAATTTTTATTTTATTTTTTTGTAAATGTTGGATCTATCTGATATTGTAAAATGGTTGTCATATAGGTTTTTAGTACTGTATGTTGTTCTTCTGATTGTCAATGTGCATCTCACTTTTGACAAATGAATGGAGTGCTGAAGTATTCCTTCTATTAAAATATTCTGCTAACATGTATTGGTAAATTGGATTGTGCTAAAACAATAATATAGCTAAGTCCGACATGCTTTAAACATGCTTGACAGAAATATTATGTGCTTGTTCATAGATCATCAAAATTTGACTGGTGGAAAGCATCTTTGCATTTGCCCCCATTCTCCCTCCTGTACACTTGCTAGTTGCTACTACCTTGTAAGCTTCTGTGTATGTAAATACCCTGGTTGTATAAATTATATGTTTGTTACGCATCATTTCTTGTCTTACAAAGAGAAAATTTATGTTTTATTTACTTTTGAAGATGAGAGTTGAAGTGTAAGAACAAACTTATCTATTCTAAAAGTAGATTTTCAATAATAACGCAGGTGATGCTACTTTGGATTGCCTCATTTTGGTTGGTAGGGTCTTGGATAATACCTTTCCTAGCTCACATATCAGGTTGCCGAAAGGAGACCCTAACATTCAGAGGACAGGCATTGTACAGCCTTTTGACGGATGTAGCAGAAGGCATCGCAGGGATTGCAATACTCCACCGTTGTCTTGCACCATTCCGTCCCCTTTCGTATGATTGGTTCAAATTTAGCTTTAAAGGCAAGTGGCATTTTGACGTTGGCCTAGGATGCCTCATGTTTCCGTTGGTGAACCGTCTCTCGCAGGTTAACCTAAATTTAGTGCCCCTGCTTCCACCCGCCCCAATCACTATGTCAAACGTTGAGCAGTCAATAGTGGCACGAGATCCTGTAGCAATGGCTCTCTATGCCATTGTCGTTTCGGTTTGTGCCCCAATCTGGGAGGAGGTTGTATTTCGGGGGTTTCTTCTCCCTTCATTGACTAGGTACATGCCTGTATGGTGCTCAATATTGGTGAGTTCTCTAGCTTTTGCGTTGGCACATTTCAATATGCAAAGAATGCTACCACTTGTGTTTCTTGGGATCGTGATGGGTACGGTTTTTACACGGTCAAGAAACTTGCTGCCATCTATGCTTTTACACAGCCTTTGGAATGCCTTTGTATTTATAGATCTCATGAAATGACTTTTCTCTTGCGTATACATCATGTATCAATCACATCCCAATTTGCCATTTGTTGTCTCCTTGTATACAAATATAATGCTCAGTTCAATAATCAATTTCAATTTAGGTGTTACTTTAGTTGATGGGATAAGATACTCTTGCCGCATTGGAGGCTAAGGCGGATGTTAAGCTCTGTAGAACAAATTACAGGTGTTTATTCTTCGTATTGGCATATTGGGTCGTTAGGTGACAGAAAATAACTTTCAATTACTCTTGTGGATCAATCATCCTTACATCACAAAACAATTACACTTTATATTAGAAAGCCATTTGTAGTATCTTTCGTAGACAGTCCCGCAGATAGAGTTATGGCAGTCAACTTGGGAGCATCTGTCTGGAAGATGAATCTAGCTATAAATTGCATTTGTCTTTAGAAGACCATTTGGTTTCGAGTCTCTTTCTGCTTCTCTCTACCATACTTGATGCCCATTTCTTTTCCCGACAGCAAAGGGGGACCGATGTCTGGTGTTTTTGTTTTTTTAGGGTTGGTTGAGAATAAAATAATGTAACTTTCACTAGAACAGTATTTTTCTCAATTTTAGATTGCATCACGTACGTGGACCCATCTCGTTTGTGTTGTAAAATGGATAATCAAATCAATCACATGCAGTCTGTCTAGGCATGTTGGTCGTCTTGTATTTTTTTTATTTATGAGAAATTAAATTGACAGGAGCTTGAGACGTGTATTTCTACTCATCACAGCATAATAACATCGTTTGTACATGTCTAAAGCTCTTAATAACTTCTATGTAACGAAACCCGCATTTTTATTTAAGGGATTTTATTTAGGTTGTGAATAAAATGAAATGGGGCAAGTTAAATTCTGGCACATTGAAAATGATTCGCTTTAGATTTGTTGTTACTAAGGGGTCAAACATGTAAGATAAAAATCGTGTAATTGAACAAGTGGGTGTTGAGGTTCCTGTAAATAAATGCTGACAATTTGTATAATATTGAGTTTTATAAATTATATATAATATATAATGTGAGAATATAATGTCATACTATTCGTTTATCATGTCAATCTCACAAGCGTTGAGTAAACATATACTAGTATATATTTAAGGTAAGGGACCAATGCCTGCTCTTTTGTTGTGCAAAAAACATAACATGCGACATTACATCATGTGTAGGGTTAACATTTGTCGTTTATATTCCTTTGATTTATGGTGGTAAGTACCGTGTAATAATTGTGTCTTTATTTATTTGTTATATATATATAGTAGTTATTGGATATGTGATAAACATGTACCTAACATACTCTAAAATTTGAATCATTCACACATAAGAGTAAATTTGTATATCCTCCATGGAAGATTCAAAACCACTCTCCGTTGAGAGCTTCTCGTACTCCTGGCTTGTGAACCAAAATCCATCCCTTGATAGCCTGAATTGTTCGTTTAGAGTCTCGTTTGATGCAGCTGATGGTACCTCTTTCATCGAGATGGATCCTAACCTTACACCCTCCAAAAGATTTCTTGTTCGTCAGGAATTCAATTTTGATGTGCCACCATCCCAACCGTCTACAACTTTTCTCCATGCTGATAAGCTAATCTCAAATGGTATCATACTTCCTGTGAAATCGTGTGACTGTGTTCCTGCATCCCCCTCTTCGACCATTCAACAGCATAAGCGTTTTGGTAAAAGTCGTTCCTTGTCATTGAGTAAATGTAATAAATTGCCAAAAAGATTCATAAAGAAGTATATGGACTTGATAAGGCCGCTTTGGTGTAGAATGAGGCGGGGAGGATCTGAGAGTAGTAGAGTACAAGGAGTTGAGAGTTGGGAATGTTCAAGTACAAGTGGTCCTACGACAAGTGGAGATTACAGCAACCGTCGAACCTCTTCTGATTCGGAGAGCTCAATTCAGGAGGCAGTTGTACATTGCAAGAAAACCATTGGTATGGAGTAGCCTTTCTTGATTCCCCACTTTGTAAAGTCCACGATATATAAATCAATGCAAGAAAGTATATCCCTTATGTTGTATCATACCAAACCATATTACCACACCATACCTATGATTCCATCATATGTGTACGTACCTTGTTGGTCGAGGTTTTTAACTTGACGTCGTCTTAAAACCCTAGACCTTATCTTGATTATATGTTCATTTTCTCGCGGGTCTTACGAATCTTGACTAAAATCTTGATGGTGTGTGAAAGGGTAAAACCGACCCTTTGCAGCCCCCCATACAACGTGTTCCACTTCATATAACTTATAGCAATATATCATCTGAGTTCGTCAATTATACAATTTAAGTTATACAATCTAAGAAGTTATGACTACTCAAGTTTTCACTTTAAGACAATGCGTATATAATACTTGTAGTTGTACATAATTGGTGGGAAAGGTACTAACTTGTATGTTTTTGGATTAAAAAGAATATAAAATTACTAGGTATGTTTCAATATATTTACATATATAGATAAAGATAATTATACTAGCCTTGGCTTTGGATTTTTGATCAAATATAATAGATAGATTTCTTGTCCCACCAAACCAAACAAGTAAGCAAAGATTGTATAGGACCACATGCACATCACGCGGAATGTATACGCTAAATTTTGATCCCCATTTTGGGAGAGACCCTTCAAGGGGGGCACATAATTGAAGTCGACAATGACAAAGTAACATAGCAAGAAACAACCAAAGGAGGAGTTGTATTGCAACGTTTTCGTGTCTGGACTTTTTACGAGTCAAATCAGATGATAGTGTTTTCGCTGTACGTTTTCTCTAGCTAGGTTTCTAACAACAGGTTCACGTAACCTAATAGGAAAAAGTTGTTTCTACATAATACTTGTTGAATATAATATACAATGCCTTGGATGGCTGACCTAAAAGTTGTTTATACATAATACAAGCACTTCCAAGATAAAGAACATGGTAAATGATTGATTATTATATAACTTAACCTCTTTGATTGAATAGTAGATATACATAGAATATTCTACTATTCAAAGTTTTTCAATAGTCAAATTGTTGTTGTTTAAAACATGTTTCCACTGTCCCATACGGGACCAACTGTGTAAAGAGGTGGTCTTAATTTGGCATAGATAAGAGATTAAGATACCGAGTTTCTTTCAATCTTTCTCTTGTAGATACAACTCCAGTCACATATATTAGCTATTAAAAACTAAACATCCCAAGGTGTTAAAAATTTGGAGAGAAGTGCTGCAATTAATAAAAATGTCAATTATGCCGAAATCACCATTTAATCAATTGTCTATATGAAATGTTAAATGACAAAACAACAACATTGTGCCACTTTAAAGCCTCAAAATTTGTACATCCAAGATCATAGGAACTACCTAACCAGGTCCCTCCTTTGTCTCACAAAAAATGTACAATGTCCTAATACACCTATTCCTTTTGAGGGCTTTCACTCGACTCATGATCTTTTGAGTCAGAGTTTGTATCGTTCTCTGCGCCGCCTGCAAGAGGCCATTTCCATTCTGTTTTTTCTTTTGTACAACTAATAGCAATGCTGATATCATTAGGGAAGAGATCTTGATACACAATAGCATGTAGAATAGTTGCGATGAATAGGTAGCAGACTATGACTGTTGCAATTCCTGACAGGGTGACCAGTAGTATTCTAGTTGCTATTGTTGTCACCTCATCTGCATATTTGATTGTTGCAATTGCAGCTCCAGTCATTGGGAAAGTGTAAGCCCACCATGTCAATGAAAACTTGAATCCTCTAAAGAAATTTACACGAACCGCCTATAGAAGCAGTAGGACAAGACAGACAATCAGATTAGACTTGCAAATCATGTGATTGCCTTTGAGGACAAAGCAAGTAATCGGGTTAGAAATTAATAGATTATGCTCGAAATTATAGGTGACGATTTCAATCCATTACCTATGGGTATGGTTAATCTCGGGGTTGTTTTATCTGTAACGGACCAAATAGGTATAATAAGATGCAAGAAAATTGCTTAAAGGATTGTGGTCAAATGAGTCAAAGAGCCCAAAGTTTAATGTTAATCCTCTGTAATCTTTAGATTACTGTTGAAACACAATAATTTTAATGATCGTGACACATTGTTTATTTATTGAAAAATTTGGATAAAAATGCCTCGGGTCAAAGTCAAAGTGTCAAACCAACCCGACCGTATTGACCCATACCCAACGGCCAGCACTACCTATTCTGGCCCGAACTCGTTACTATTGTCCATTTTGACAATTCCAGTGGGAATATATCTGGGTAGCTTAAAAGATCTTGAACTAACCAGTGAGATATAGAGAAACAAGGCAATGAAGTATATAATTCGTGAGCAAAAATCAAACGACCCACTTAGTTTTGCCCAAGCCATAGAACCAACACTTGGAGCAGCAACAAACAGAAAGAAAACAGGATGAAGCTCTTTCGGGAGAGTTTGGGTTGTAGGAAGCCTTTGGTACAAAGTTACAAACAAGACCGTGTAATGTGCCAACCCTACAGCAAAGAAGAAAAGTGGCCCTTCTCTTAACCCCATTGTCGCACCCAAATACGCCCCAACAAAATTCCCAACCACCGATAAGTGGTTAGACGGATTAGCCACCTTTGACAACCGTCGCTTCCCACCTGACATCCATTGCCCATAAATCTTGACCTCAAGACAGAATATTGGCGCCATTAACACGTACCATAAGAATGGAGGTAGCTTTGTTGTGACAGATGGCGGAACGCCAATTGCCAAGAAAAGTAACGTAACCCATGGGGCAAAAAAGAAGTTGATCCGAATGGGGTGATAGTATTCTCTTTGAACCGCTTTGAAGTATAGTAGCATTTTTAGAAGATAAGTTGAGGTTACAACCGCAAAAAGAAGGATTGATATGAACCATAGGACACGGTCTACTGCAGGACTTATGTTAAGGAATTCTGTTGAAGTATTTGCCGCCAAGTTTTTCCACAACATAGCTTGACTACTGACGCCCAGACATATACCAAATGTTGTGATTGGAAAACGAAGAAGAAAAGGCCACTGTTTATCTTCCGGGAGCATTATTTGCTCTGAAGGCTGTTTTTAAGATTTCAAACTCAAATTTTGATATAAAAATAGAAAATTAGCTTAAATTACCGAAAGGTAGGGTGGCAATTTCAACCCATTAACTTAGAAATGGCCGATTTTGATTATTGTTTAATCTGATCAGGGCAACTAGATCAAATCAAAAAGTTGGTTAAGAAAATATCACATGACTTGAAACTCATGCATAAAACCTTTTGAATCATTTAACTGAAACAACATATTAATCTAAAATTATACAATTATTGCAACTATACTCAACATACTATTTAACTATACAAAATTAAAAAAAAAAAAAATTTGGGTCAATCAAATCCAACATCCAGGTCCGTCTTGACCTGAACCCATTTAATACATTACCCAACCTTCGCAATCCTATAATTTTACCACCTCACCAGAATGTAAAGGGTGCAGTGTACCTTTAGGGTGTCCAACTCGGGTCCTTGTAAAGCATCAAAGTACCTACTCGCGTCCACATGATCCCCAACAGAAGGATGTATCTTTTTCTCTTTTTTCGAACCAATCTTTGCACAAAAGAGAGCAAGTTTTGTTTCGGGTCGATGTGTAAACGTTTTAAATGACTTGAATCCATTTGTCTTTGGCTTCCCAGAATTTGGGTTTGTCACAGGGAGGCCTGATGGTTCGGTTGAAGAATGATGCTTGGCCTCATGGGTACCGGACGTGGTTCTGGGGTCAGGCGATTTTTCGTAGGTGGTTACTTCAACGTCATCATTGAATGCAACTTTTTTTGGTTTAGTTGGCGAAGGTGGCATTTTGATACTAACAGATGGGGTAGTTTGGTGGTTTGAAACTTCAATATCTTGATTGTTCTCCATTCTAGTTAAAATCCTAAAAATATACAAACATCAAGAAAATAATACAGTTTCTAGAAAAGTAATATTATTACAACAGGAAAATTATCCATGCAGAAAATTGTACGGATGGTTAGGTGCAAATAATAAACTACGTACCTTGAGTAACGGATAAAGTTTGGGGGAAATCGGTGGGTCTTGAGGCTATTTTGATTGCAATGTTGTATGTATTTTGTGTTTGATTTTATGATTTATTATGTGCAGACATCATTCTTCATCCCCAAATAGACCACCACCAAATTCCCCCAGTCTGATACCAATATATTGGTTCAGGAGGGGGTTTCTCCGATTGTGATTTCTGGGAGAAAGATGTACCAAAAGTGTATTTCTCCCTTTTTTTGGTTTGTTAAGATAAAGGGTCAAATGCAGTATCATAAAAGACCCAACCCAGTTCTTTGGCCGAATTTTATGGAGATTGGAATTAAAAACAACGTAGAATCTAAAATCTAATAATTCAAAAATCTGTTACAATCACACAATAGATGCCGTTTGTATGATTAATCAGATTATTTAACTTTGCATCATTTAATAATATATTATAGTCAATTTATTAGCTAAAGATTTTATTGAATTATGTGTTAGGACAACAACATCCATATTCCTTAAAATTTAAAACCTCAATATATATACATCCAAGTTCATCGGAACTTTTGTAGCTAAAGTTCCTCATTTGTCTGATCATTATTTAGTTACAATACTCGCACTGAAAATGGTTTTACGCCTAAACCCGGGGATATCACTGGAACTTCGACAATTTTCTCACCCGAGTTTGTGGACTTAATGGCATGTTCAATATCTTTGGCTGACCCACATGTGTTCCGATGATACCATTTCCGTTGCAGTTTTGGTTTCTGATCACTAATCGCAATCCCTATATCATTCGGGAAAAGATCTCGTAACACGAAAGCATGAATAATAGTCGTTATCAGTAACCCTGTCACTGTTACTGTAGCAGCGGTAGACAGCGTTAATGATAACGCTTTAGTTACTACATTCGAGACCTCACTTGTGTATCTAATTGTTGCAATTGCAGCTCCCGTCATCGGGAAAGTGTAAGCCCACCACGCTAACGAGAACTTGAATCCTCTAAAGAAATTGACCCGAACCGCCTACAATTGTAAAAGAATAAGGTTAATTTTTTAAAAATAAACAACACAAAAGAACACGCACATTGAATTGAATTGAATCAAACTAACCAATGAGAAATAGAGAAACAAAGCAATGAAGTAGGCAATTCGAGACCCGTAATCAAATGATCCATTGATTTTAGCCCAAGCCATCGAAGCAACACTAGGAGCTGCTACAAATAGAAAGAACACAGGATGAAGTTCTTTTGGGAGAGTTTCATTTGTGGGAAGTCTTTGATACAATGTCACAAACAAGACCGTGTAATGAGCCAATCCAACTGCAAAGAAGAAAATCGGGCCTTCTTTCAACCCCATCGACGCCCCCAACAACGCCCCAACAAAATTCCCAACCACCGATAAATGGTTAGATGGGTTGGCCACCTTAGACAATCTCCTCTGCCCACCCGACATCCATTGCCCATAGATCTTGAGCTCCAAACAAAATATCGGTGTCATTAGCACATACCATAACGAATGAGGCAGCTTAGTCGCGACATCTTCCGGAACCCCGATAGCCAAAAAGAGTAATGCAATCCATGGAGCGAAAAAGAAGTTAACTCGAATCGGGTGATAGTATTCCCTACGGACAGCTTCGAAGTAAAATATGACTTTTAGAAGGTAAGTTGAGGCCACAACTGCGAATAGAAGGATCGATATGCACCATAATGTATAGTTCACTCTAAGACTGATATGAAGGAAATGTGTAGAAGCCGTCGAGGCCAAACGTTTCCACATTATCGCTTGGCTACCAACGCCTAGACATATACCAAAAGATGATATCGGATAACGAAGAAGAAATGGCCATTTTTTATCTTCGGGAAGCATTATTTCTTCGGAAGGCTGTTAAACAAAACAATCAAGATGAAATTTTGGTCAATAACGAGCCCGAATCAATAAAAAAGTACAAGTCCTAAAACTGACATAATGGCATATTGAGTAACGGGTTAAAAAGCATAAAGTCAGTGCAAGTCAAAATAGATTGTGTGGGATTAGATTTTCCTACCGATAATGTTTTTAAAATTGGACAGTACGTTATATCAATTAACGGGTAAAAAAAAAAACAATCTAAAACAGAGCAAATTTAGAGGGTGTAAACAAAAAGTAACAAAAGATAAATATTTGAAAATCGATGAGTAATTGAGTTTTACAAGTATTTGAACGTACCCTGAGAGTCTCCAACTCGGGTCCTTCTAAAGCATCGAAGTATCGGTCCGCAGGTAAACACTCCCCTTCAAGATTCTGGGGAGGGTTTATCTCCGGATCTTCACGTGGAAGTGACTTCCCGCGTAATGTTGAAAGTTGTCTCTCAAGTCGACCAGACCATGTTTTAAATGAGTTGTATCTGTTGTCCTTTAACTCATCTATCCTCGGGTTTTTCACTGGGAGCATAATACGATCTGGAGTTTTTCCTTCTGCTATCTCATCAGTTGTGCAGCCCATAACTATGGGCTGCGAATGAAACTTGATGTCATGAGTCCCTGATAACGTGTCAGGGTCATCTTTAAACAAAACTGTTTTGGCTTCCAAAGGAAAAGTTGGCATGCTAATGGAAACTGATTGTGTTACTGTTTTTTCATATGAAAGATTAACTGGGCTTTCGATGTTGTTTCCACTGGGCTCCTGGTATAAATATCGTTAACATTAGTGATGAAGAGTGGTCCAAGTTTAATTGTTAGTAATTTAACTGTTAATCGTGATGAAATTTTGAGCTACATTGATAACTTACCATAAACTGAAAATTGGAGCTATCTTGCTTGATAACACCATCATCAAAACCCAGAATTTGGTTGGAATCTGCAGATCTGATCAGTGATGGAAGCACTTGACCTTCAGGGGAATTCTTGATGTTTTCCATGTTTAAAGTCGATATCTTGCTAAAAATTATACAGCAAAGAGGTAAATATATTAGTTAACACTTCAATAACATTAATGACATGTAACTTTTATGATGGAAACAATCTGCATTCATATGCATGTTCTTAGATTATTACAAAAAATGCTGAGTTTGAGGGTTTGGAGAAAAGGGAAGAAGATGATGAAAGAGTTGTAGTTTTGCTGTTTTGGTGTTAGAGAAGACTTGTACCTTGATGAAACAAGATGGAAGGCCAAGAGAAGAGAGCCAGATAGAAATGAAGAAGCACAGCATATGTGAAGTTCTATATACTTCTATATATAGCTCACCCTCTTCTCATTTATTCCAGTTAATAAATAAATAAATTGTCTTTTCATTAATTAACAAAAATAATAAAAAAAGGCATCCTAACTTAAATGAATAATACTTTATTTTCTTTTCCTTTTCTTTTCCAAAAGGGTAAAAATTGTAAAACAATTGTAATAATAGCTAGCCACTTCAATTTAATACTACTCCATAAGTGTAATCGCATTTTATGTTCGGAATAAGATCCAGTTGAGTGTATGGAGTTTAGACGCTAATCATGTTTGACTCTTATGTATATATAGCACCCATATATAACTTAAATCTGTCAGTTGAAGAAACGTTTTGTTAATTGCTTCTAGTGTATACAACTATACAAGTGAAGTCGAATCGATCTCGTGACTTATCTATGGTTACAAAAAATGACAACCATGGTTACGAAAACTTAAGTTACAAGTTGATTGTTCAATTCTATGAAGCAACAAGAAAGTATAGAAAACAACTTGGTTTGACCATGGATGGATATGATGTTTAACAGATGATGTGCCTCTTTCCTTATAAGTATATATATATATGATGTTTTAATTCAACATATTGGGTTTTGACTTGAACTACAACTTAACGTACATTGATTTGAAAATCCACATTCCTACTTGCACAATTAGAATTACAACCAAATTAAAGAACCCCCTTTATGTGAAAATGACTCATTGTGACTTAATTGATTCACCACAACACGTACTTTGATTTATCTACAAACGTTTGATAGAGCAAAGTTTTTTTTAATTTGTGAATCAATACTTTTGTTCAATTCACTAATCAATCTTTAAGTGGTTCTTTTTGTTCCAGCTAATTAAGTAGTATTCTCCATGTTGCTTCTTCTGAGAGATTATTAACAAAAATCACCAAAAGACAGTGACTAAGGGTTATGTCATAGCCATTAAAGGCTCGAACAAATTCAATGTTTTTGGTCTCTACCTTTTCTTATTCGATAGATTCCTAGATTAAGGGGGTGTTTGACACGGCTTTATAATTTTTGCTTTTAGCTTTTTAGTTAGAAAACTAAAATCTAAAAGCTCCAGTTTCCTGACTTCACAAAAACTAGTTTTTTTGTTGTGAAAGTTGTTAAGCTAAATTGGTGTTTGGCAAGAAATGATGGGCTTTTGACAACAAAAAAGCTAAAAAGCTCTTTTAAAAGCTAACCCAAACACCCTCTAAAACTTCATTTGTTTCGTAGAATTTTATGGAATTCAATAAAATTAGAATCTCAATTTTATTTTACAAGGATACTTGGTTCAATAATGAATTGAATTGAAATTCACCAATTCCTTCACTCGAACGAATTCGTATATTCCTTTAAATTTCAGTTTCTCTGTAAAATTTATATTCCATCAAATATTCCGCAAATCAACAGCAACCTAAATACGAAATTCACAAATTAACTTAAACTTTTTTGTACTTTAGTTTTCAAAAATAATAGAAAAGGCGACACCCATCTGCAATTCAGATGTGTTTTTCTTTAGAACATAATAATAATAATAATATCAATAAAAACGAATTGAATGCACATGAGAGGCAATACAATAATACATGCATCAAATTATTGTGCTTTAAGAAAATAATAACAATTAATGATCATACATATACGATAACCAACGAATAAGCAAAGAAGCTACATTTTGTTTAATATATGCTACACTAGTTAAGATATATAGGGGCCGGTTATTTATTTAAATTAAAATGGATATTAAAACCAAGTAATATATGATGAATCAAACTACAGAGGATTATTACTAGGAAAACAAATTTAGAACAAACAAAAACTCATACCAGAGTGTTCATTGGAATGGTGGATTCTGAATTGACACTGGAAAGTGGTATCCTTTTTTATTATGCAATTTTTTTTAGGACAAAGCAATGTGTTAAGTTTGATCTTGATTGATGGTATATTTGTGGCCATCAAAATAAACCCACCCATACTTCCTACTATTTTGATCGTCTAATTCTTCTGTATTTTAGGGTTTATGATGTTCAAAAAGTATATTTACAAATGTAGTTTGGGTTTTTTGGACTGAGATATAAAAATAAATATACTCTAGATGGTAAACCAATATACGCACACATACAGAAAACCCGTCATTTACCAACTTTATCGGAACATTTTACTGTAAAGTGGACTTTTTTTTTTTTTTTTTGGAGAAATAATATGTTCACATAAATTATACAAAAATTTGTCCACAAAATGATGTGGACCAATGAATTGAAAGAAGAGAAGTATGAGAGAGAAATAACAAAAGAATTTGATTGGTTAATAACATGTGGCATGTCATTTTGAGAAACTTCTTTTGTAAATTCTGTGTGAATGTAGCATGAATCTTTTTTTTAATGGAAAATGTCATGTATACGCCTCTACGGTAACATATTTCATGAGCGAGCTTTTGAAACCTTAGACCAATCTCAATTGTGACGCAAAGTGATGCATCAGTTTTTATCACATCAGTGTTACGTCAACACTTCTCAAAACTGACACATAACTGACTGAATAATGCCAACCGTAATACAGCACTCAGTTTTTTCGAGCATCACATTTACCAATATATCCTTATTTCTGTACGCTAAACAAAAAATAAATTTTATTTTTTAATTGCTTCCGGCCCCACCACTCCTTCACTGAAGCACGCCACCAAATCAAAGGGAAAAGGTGACGCGGCCAATGGCGTCAGTTCTGTTGGTTGGAACCGACGACCCGACTGACTCACAGTTGGGACGGGTCTTAAAAAACTAATAACGCGTTACAGTGTTTTAAAAGTTTGTTTCTCTTAAAAAAATTTATGAAAATTTAGAAAACGTGTTCAAATGTAATGAATGAAATTTCATTTTCCATAATATGAAATCTAGAATATAATAATTTATAGTTCACTTTTCTTAAAAAAAAAACTATTTTATAAATTACAACTTGAACGCGTTTTGTATTTTTTATTATCAGGCTTTATATTGCTTGCATGTACTTTATGCTTTATTAGATGTACGTTATGTACTTTGGAATAAAATTTGAAAGTATTTGCACATCTAAAAACACAATTTGAAAGTTCGTTGTGCACATTGAATATTTACAAAGTAAATTGAGAACCTTTGTACAATTTGTAAAATTACAACGAATTATATGGCTTTTTACCCACTAATGAAACATATACAGTGTGATGCCACCACTCGACACATCAAACACAATGAATAATCATACACATACTATACCTGTAAAACATATAAATAAATAACAAAAAATCATTTAATCGCTTTCATCTTTGATTTGGCGTGTTCAATAAGAGTAGAGTGAGTAGTTATTATCGTAGATTACAGATAGAATCTAATATATATCATCATTGGTATGTTATATGGTATGGTATCTTTAAGTTAATTGTTAATTGGACACCAATAACAATTAAGTTAATCAAGATCCACGTGAGATCACCCATGCATATATATATCGACCAATTAATGAAGGAGTATACTTAGGATAATAATAATAATAATAATAATTATTATAATAATAATAATAAGGATTAAGGAAAGTTTAATTTGGTGGTGACGACTGACGAGAGAGACCTAATAATATGTACTTGTACCTAATTAATGTAGGTCACTTTGAAGTCATTCACTAGTGGGGTTTGAAAGTGAAGTACGTAATTTATTTACGACTAAATAAATTAATGCTGCTGAGTCGTTCTTCCATTCTACTCGCTTTCTATCCCTTAATTAATTTGCTTCTTTAATACTGCATTTTATAATCTTAGATGAATTCAGATACAAATAAAGTTTATTTATTTGTTAATAAACGTATATCATGTCACAATTTTAAACAATTTCGATTTTCATATTTCTATAAATGTGAAAATATATATTTATATTACCTTTTTATAAATGAAATTAGTTTTAAGTATCGTTTATTTGAACTCACCTCATATATATATTACATGTGTTATCAACTTGGTCCTATGTACC
Source organism: Helichrysum umbraculigerum (assembly GCA_949592205.1). NCBI lineage: Eukaryota > Viridiplantae > Streptophyta > Magnoliopsida > Asterales > Asteraceae > Helichrysum > Helichrysum umbraculigerum. The sequence continues at coordinate 167,258,290 of CATIUR010000001.1, read as the reverse complement.
GATGTACGTAACATACGAACAAAACATATTTCGTACGATCATGTCTTACCTAACTAATATTTCCCTAATTGGATGACGTTAAATGGGCCATTATTATTAATTTGCTTTTTTTTGTTTGCCAAGAGGAGAGATACACTTGCCAACATATCATTAATTTACACACATATATATAGGTATATACACATATAAATTTACATATTTACATACATATAAACCATAAGCTATTAACGTGTTATTAAACATATAAAGTCGTACATTTTAAATATCTAATATATATTAGAGGGATTTTTTTGTAAAAGTGATTTATTTAGCAAATCAAAATGCATAAATCAAGCACGCTGAGCCAAGTTTTGCTTCCGACCATATAGTGAAGTCACAATCCACAATAGTGAACAATCATAACATGTGTGATTAACCGATAAACATAGAGATTACACATTTACATTTGTCAAAATATATGTTTACTCGTAATTGTAACAATTTATGCTTAATTAACGACAATTGTTACACGCTCTTGTGAATAGATTTCCATATGTTACATTATATTTATTATTTTGTTACTATACTTGTTGGTTTCATTTCATATTACGAATTTTTTTTAAACATTTTTTGAATATCCAACGGACATCCATTAACCCGCGTAATCAATCGGATATGGATATAGATGGATGAATTGAAATTAAATGGATATGGATATGGATATGGACGAAAATATATAAATAGATACGGATGTGGATATGATATCATTCTATTTAGAGCACAAGGAGTGGGGTTTTTTCGTCGCCGTTCCCGACAGCGTTCACCGACCAACGTCCAAATCCGGACGCCGTATCGAGCAACGTTTTACCTTTTCTTTTGTTTTTTATTTTTTTTTGTTTTTTGTGTTTGCAATTAAATATGTGCCTTGTATTAAAGCATTTAAAATGGAAGAAGAAATTAGAAGGAAGAAAAAAGAAGATGAAGTGAAGCAGATGAAAAGAAGCAGTCGGCGACAAATAGAAGAAGAAGAAAGAGAATTGTAGGGTTTTTTAATTCTTTATCATAAATAGAGTAAATTACATTGCCAGTCCATTTGGTTGTCCTTATATTACGGACTCAGTCCCTGGGTCAGGTATTGTGCGGATATAGTCCCTTGACCCGGTTTTTTGTTTCGCTGCCAGTCCTTCCTGCAATTAGGAAAAGGGTAAAAATGTCTTTTTCTTTGTATACATATAATATTAATAATACATTATTGTTGATAAAAATATATATTTATTTCAGCTCATCTTCTCCATCTAAACTCACTGATACCTTACATGCTTACACCATAATAAACTACAGTAATAAATTCACAAGTCACATACTATTTGTTTCACACGAACACTTGGATGTCTCTTTGTAATTCTCACTATTCAAATACACCATAAAAGCTCAAATAAAATACCAGAACACTAACATGTGGCTAACAAAATCGATATAACTAAAATCCCGAAATGCGGTATTGGCCCGAAATTAAATCGAGATTTATTAACTCGAACACCTTCATCCTTTATTGAAACCCGAAATTAAAATGAAATCTCGAAATCAAATAGATCTACATACCTTCACGACGCAGTGGCGGTGGCGCCGTGAAATCCACGGCGGTGAATCTACGATGGTGATGATGCCGTAGCAGCCGCGGTGGTGCAGCTTCGATGGCGGTGTCGTATCGGTTTTGGAGCAGCGCGGTGGTTGTACAATAGCGGCGGTACAACTGTGGTGGTGACTGTGCAACATCAGTGGTTGTGACGCGTTAGCGGTAATAGTGGTTGTCTTAGATGAGGTGGAAGAAATGGATCTGTATGTATACATACATGGTGGAAGAAATACGAATGGGGTGTGAGTACATGTCGTAAAGCTTATGTATTGAAAAAGGAGTTTATTTATTTTTTAAAATTTAATTATTGTATATAAATTGAAGAAAAAGGGTATTTATTAAATAAATATTGCAGGTGATGGGTATTTTAGTCTTTTTATGTGGACTCAAGCGAAGGAAGGACCGGCAATGAAACAGAAAACCGGGTCAAGGGACTATATCCGCACAATACCCGACCCAGGAACTGGGTCCGTAATATAAGGACAACCACAGGGACTGTCAATGTAATTTACTCTTATAAATGAGTTTATATTGGATTGGGCTTTTTGAAAAAATATTATGGGCTTAGATGTTAAAAATGAGACTTGTAATTTTTTTATTTGTTTTGAATGAATTAAATGTTATTTTAATTTGATTTATGTGTTTTTAAATATTAATTTATACATTTAATTACATTAAAAAAAATAAAACAAATAATAAAAAATTTCAGAACACTGTCACCACACCACATAATCCGCAGTCACAACATTCTTCAGAACACTGTCCTGAACACTTTGGTGATAGTGTCACCACTCCTTCTGCTCTTATATCCGACTCATTGACATCTCTAATCACACGGGCTTGATCCAAAAGACAATCTATATTATTATTTAAAAGAAAAACCTTGAATTAAAGATGACCATTAGATGAGATAACAACTTAATTAATCTCACTCTTAATCTCTTTAATGACATCATATGTCTCTAACCCCTTATATGGAAAGACTTAATTACCCTTAATGAAATGTTTCTTTTAAGTCATTTATCATTCCTAATTCTATCACATTAACCCTTTATATTATATAGCTAATTACATATTACGTTTGTTATTTATAGTTAAAGTCATATCACAAATATAAAACGGCTTTATTAAACTCAATCACAACAACCATTTTATTTGTTCATTGGTATATACTTTTTGTTTATTATTATTATCATTATCATTGTATATATACTAAAATACTCAAACATCGTAAGATAGAATATACGTATATTTATCTTAAAAATCACGTATATAACATTTATGCATATGAATCATAATCCATAACATATTAAAATTCACCATACTAATAATAGAATATCTAAAATACCCCATTTGCATCATTCATAAAAGTTATTAGGTCACTTCTATGCTAAACTAATGTCGAAATTTATGCCAGGATATGAATTAAAAATTATGAGGAGAAAACATTATTAGTCAAACACTAAGTTTCACATTATGTAACTAATTTTTATCGCTATTATTCCACCACAAATCCGAAAATTTCAAACTTATTTACAAAACAATTTCATATACTTTAGGTGATCTTCTATCTATTATCTAATAAAATAAATAAAATAAGATAATATTGTGTATCGTTTCATGCCATCTATTTACATATGATAGATGCTATCCATAAATAGTAGGAACACATACTACTTTCTTTTCTAACATTCATGATTTTTTTATTTAATGAGAATATAATTAAAATTCCACTAAAACTAAACGATGAGACGTATTCACAATGTAATTTACATTGATTTTTCGCCATAAATGCCAGCTAATATCACAATTAAGAAAATGTATTGAGACATAATCACATTAAAAAGAACGTATTCCAAAGTAAACTTTTATAAGGCCATAAAAGTTCGTAGGGTTGCCCCATTCGAACACGATGTTAATGGAGATTCAATTATGAGAAAATTTTTGTAGTGGTCAGTCAACGTATATGTTTACCCTCCATGGTCAGTGTCGGAGTTTTTTTTTCCTTGACAGTGGACACTAACCCACGGGATAAAAATAGCGGGACCGTAGAGCTAGACAGCCAATACGATTACACCACGTGTACCAAAAATCCCGCGGTCAACATAATATCCGCAGGTCAACCAACAATCTGACAGTCTTTTTAAAAACAAAATACCCTCTGTATTTTAGAAAATCCCGCTGGATACTTGAAATTTTGTTGCATCAACGGGTAAATTTAATACAATCGCATACAAAGAAAATTTATATAATTTCATTGCATTTTCATAACATGTGCATAAATATGAATAGGATCACTCTGTCACACTAATAGGAAAATAGCTCAATGATTTGATGAGCTAAAATCGAATATAATATCCAGTGCATTGTATAACACATTACACATAGAATGAAACCAAGAACGTTTTATTGCTCATTATAGAGGCTCATTCAATATGCTTACATAAGGAGGTCAAAAAATCAGATATATTCGGCATACAAATAAAATTATCAACGAGTAGCAGAAAATCACATGAGCTTCAACACATGAGCGGAGTTTCACATGTCTGACGAAGATTTTGAGAAAATTGTTATACTTTGTGAGTTGCCTGCCGGAAACCACCACCAACTAAAACCAATATACCTTCAAATTTCAAACGACAACAAACTGAGTTGCCAGCTTCTTGCCATATTTATGAAAGATCAAGTCGCCGGAATCATATCGCACATACATATCATAATTCAGACAAAGAAGACGAAACAACTTTTTCCCGCTTGAAATCGAAAACAAAACACTTTAACTCGAAAACTTGAAATACCCGCGGAAATTACAAGAAAACCACAGGATCTTTATAAATACGACGGGTATTTGGTTTTTAAGAAGACTGCGGGATTTTTGGTTGAACCGCGCACGTGGTGTAATTTTGGTGTAATTTTATTGGCTTTCTTTTTCCGCCGTCCCGCTGTTTTTATCCCGCGGGTCAGTGTCTATTGTCAAGGAAAAAAGTTCTGACACAGACCATGGAGGGTAAAGTTGTGCGTTGACCGACCACTACAAAAATTCTCTTCAATTATTCCATATGATGATATCAACAACTCTATAGTTAACCCCGATATAGCTTTTGGTAATTATATAAATCCCAAGTCTATGATATACCATGTGAGATATCTCACAGCTACATGTTATTAGCGCACTCTAGGTTGCTCGCCACCAAGATTAATTCTTCCAAATGTTAGATGGATACTCTAGAAAATAAGTTTTATAGTACCTACTAAACTCTGAATGAATAGGACTTTTCAAGTTCGATATATAATTTTGTAGTAGACATCCACCAAATTTTATATTTTATACTCATTAACTTAATTAAAATACAATTGCAGAAAAATTTACTGTTAAAATCCACGAATCTCGCGGGTCTTAATCTAGTTGCATATTAAAATAGCTTTCAAAAGGACAACTTATTTAAAGAAAAAAAATGTAAGAGTAAGTCCAAAAACGTTCGATGTACATAATGTATGTTCATTTGCGACTGTAAATATAAATTTATCTACTACAAAAAATATTATTGAAAGCACAAACTGTAAAAAGAGTAGAAATTCAATTCAATTTATCAACAAAAAGATGAGGTAAATATCATACTCCGTAAATAAATAAACATCGATCCTATTTAACTTCAAGGTGTTAAACAATAATATTCATGTGAAGTTTTGGTTAATTAAATACATTAAACGTATAGCAAATATAAAATAAATTATTTGCACTGTAAATATTAATTTTATTTTCCAGATTCAAATCGAGAGCAATATAAAACCTTTTTAACGTCAATATCAAACGTTTGATCGATGGTGGGGAAATGACTTTTCAGATTAAATTAATGTACGGAGTAAAACAAAAGTTGGTGAAGCTTCCAACTTTTTACAACTTATTACAAGTTATATTGGGCATGATATACATAATACACACCGTCTCGTAGTATATTTTTGAGGGGCAAGCTCCCCGCTATATTCTTACTCTCCTTACGCTAGTCGATAGGGGTATTCAGGGACGGTTAACTGGGGATTCGGTTAACCGGGGATTCGGTTAACTGAAAATTAGGTTCACCAATTTCTTGAACTTAAATCGAAGCCGAAAAGTTCGGTTAATCGGCGTTTAGTTAACCGGTTTTTCGGTTCGGTTAATCGGTTGACCAATTAATCGTTTATTAATTAATACTTATTTTAAAAAGTAATTAATAACACACAAATACACATACATTAATAAGTGTTCACTATATTTAAAATATTTTGATAACAATAGTATCAAATGATAAGCATTTGACTCTTTATAATTGTGTATTTATGTTATACGTATGTTAATCGTTCGGATATAATTAAAACTAAGTAGTAATAGTTAACATATTAGGGCAAAAATAAGCTAGTAAACTGCATTAAAATGAAACAAAAAGAAATATAAATTATTTTTCAAAATACATGCGTAAATATATTTAAATATAATACATATACATATATGTAAAACAATGTATAAACTTTTCGGTTTTTTCGGTTAATCGTTTATCATGACTATCCCAAAATCATGAACCGAAACCAAAAAATCAAAAAAATATCGGTTCGGTTAACCGAAAAGGGAAAAAAATTCGGTTCGGTTAACCTAAATTCGGTTCAATTCAATCAGTTTGCGGTTCGGTTTTCCGGTTTCGGAATATTTTGAGCACCCCTACCTTTCGGTACATCCGCCTCTATATATGTGTATATATCAATATATCATATTGTGAATTGTGATGATTAATCAGCATGAATGTTAATCGCATTGCTAATCATGCCGAGTTTCTAGACTATAGATGGTTGGACCTATCTGGGACCATGCTCAAATCTTGACCTTCAAAGCTTGTGCTTCTTGTTCATCAGTAACGTTATTGACTAGCATTAGTGAAAGTTATAAATTGTTGTACATAATATATTCTCATAATAACATACGAGTTAGAGACATCAGTTTGGTTATTATATATTATTACAAATATATACTTTTAATTAAAGATGTGAGATTAGAGGAGCAACCCTATACGAAGGGCATGAGGGCAGAATTAATGATTTCTTCAATCAACGTTTCAGATTCACTTCATGTTAAATTCACTGCATGTTATGTCATATTCACTGCATTTTAGATTCACTGCATTTTACATTTAAAAACCAGTAAATTTAGAATCCAATAATTTGAACCGTTGATCGAAGAAATCAAAGGCCGCAATGAAGAGTTAACTACCCCTCATACTCCTTATACAGATGCTACTATAGAGGCTGCCCTGTCAACCTTAGCCTTAATTAAATTATTAGTATAAAATAAAAAAATGCTACTACGTAGTACTTACTACGTAATACCACGTACATAATTCCCTCACCAATGTGGGAAAGGAGAGAGATCCACAAATTATTAGTCGTCGAATTTTAAACGGCCCAGTTCTAAAACTTCCACCAGTTGGGCCATGGTTAGGTCCGCACTCTCATAGTCTCATAACATCTCTCTCTAGTAGTCACATTTTCCTTCTATTTATTTTTATCTTTTTAGGGATTTTATTAGTATTTATTCTGGTAACGGGATCAAAAAAGAAGAAAAATTAGATGGAGAAGAGGGAGAAAGCAATATGATTCAGTATTTTTATACTATGATTCATTTTTTTATTATTATAATAAAAAAATGAATCATAGTATAAAAATACTGAATCATATTGCTTTCTCTCTCTTCTCCACCTAAATTTCCTTCTCCCTTGATCCTAATCCTATATACTGATATTTTGCCAAAGGTTTAGCAGAACAATAGATCATAACTTGACAAATAGTGGAAGTCTTGTAAAATCATGATGTGATGTCAGAAATATACATACCGAAATATGTATAATCTTTCCTATAAAGTGACCAAAATGTACGTTAGGAGCCCTTTAAACATACTAATACTTACACTTTTAAGAAAAATCAATCTGGTGTTACCATTGCTAGTGCTGAAAATAATGTTTTGGTGTCATGCTGATGTGACGCCTGAAAAATGACGTTCTGGTATTACGACTACAAGTGGTCTAATTTGTACATACTATATATAGACATGTAGTCTTTCTTTTCATATATGAATTCTTTTGTAAGATCCAAATCAAGTTGTTAGATTCATGCATTATACCACTTTTTTATATGCTTTTATTATATCTGGATATTCATACTTATAAGACTGCTCCCAACAGTAATGCTAACTGTCACGTCAGTTTTTGCCAAATTAGCGCAACGTCAGCAGTTTACAAAATTGACACAAAACTGACATTACACTGCCAACAGTAAACATCACTTCACTTTTTTTTGGACCCCACACATTATTTACTTTATTTATTTAAAACACAAAATTAAATAAAATATCTTCATTAAAATTTAAAAAAATTACATTAATTTAAAATAAACATTACAATGCCTAAAAAAATACATATATTGAAAATAAAACTAGTCGTCTACTCTGAATCATCCGAATCTTCGTATTCATTTTCGTGTTCGTCTTCGTCTGAATCGTTGACTTGGAACGAACCCGAACCCAATCCGTGACCAAAAACCATTTTGTAATCCGACTCATAATTATCAACCACGGTTTTTCCCACCTCTTTGAACAATTTTTTCTCCTTGCCTTTAAGACCCTTTGGTATTTTTTTATATAGCATTTTTCACTATATAAGAATAGTCTTTTTGGTAGAATTTATGTCGATCGTGGCCATTGTTCTTTGTTGTACTTCCGTTTATTTTATATTTGCTAAACGTTTTTGTTCTTTCAAACTTCGTGAAGAAGTAGCAGCATCACTCGAACCTGAACTTTATTGACTTTTTCTTGATTGAGCACGACCGGGCGGTCGACGAATTTGGTCATTTTGGAACAACTTTTCCATGTTAGTCGTAAGAGGTTCGGATGAAGGCATGTCATCACCAAGATTGATCGGTTCGGGATCGGGTTGGTGTGTACGTCGGTCGGCCATGACCCCCTCGTCCGAATAGAACTTCGGATAGTGTTTGAGCACATCTCAACATTTCTCGTATATGAACATGCGTTTTTGTTGGGACTTAAATAGTTCATAACATGCGTTAACTATATCTTTTTCCTTAGCCCCACTTGGACGATGGTCGGTAAGATGGTTGTAGATTCCGATGAAAGATTTGACATCTTTGTGGATTTTATTTCACTTTCCTTGTATTTGACTCAAAGCATGTTTTGCGGGTGCCGCCGAATTATAGTCAATTAACATTTTATCCCAAAAAAACGTCGTAGCTTTGTGAATTTCCATTCTTTGACTTTTCAGATATGTGAACCCACCGTTCCGACAATATAACCGCCTCCACGTTCGTCCATCTCACTTTTACCATTTTTCCTTTCTTTCCTCTGGGTTCGGGTGGTGTGTTTATGTTTATGAATTGTGGATAGTTAATTGGAGTTAGTGGAAATGGAGAGAAAGCCGATGGTAAGGGGGTTTAGGGGATTGGAAGGTATGGTGAGTAAGGTTGGTAATGTTGGTATGGTGTAGGGGTGTGAGTATAGTCCAAACCCGAGCGGTTGACTTGGTGAAGTGTTGCTCGATTGAGCGGAAGACGAACCCGTTGGTGAAGTTCGACTAGGGTGAAAATTCGGTATGGGATTATTTATTAAATTGTTCCACATATTGTTTTTTGTGATGTAGGTGGTGGTGTATTTTAGATTGATTTCTCCTCCTTTTTGTAGTTGAGTATGGAAGTTGGATTTGTGTATGGAAGTTGTTTGTGTATAGGTTGTATATAGGCCTGTAAGCGAACTGAACGTTCGGTGAACTATTCGCGAACCGTTCGGCGGGAAGTTCGTTTATGTTCGTTCGCTTTGTTATATGAACGAACATGAACAAATTTTTACGTTCGTTTAATTATATGAACGAACATGAACACAGGTCTCGTTCGTTCATTTACGTTCGTGAACGTTCGATAACATGTTCGTGAATGTTCGTTTATTAACTAATAGTTTAATTAAATTATTACATATTTGTATATCTTATTTTGATTTAAGCTAAATTCAAAATATAATACTATTAAATATTTAGATATTTTCATTTAATAATATTAAGCATCTAGATATTTTTACCTCATATTTTCCCCCACTCCAAACTCACCTCCACTAAATATGTTGCTCCTACCTACGATCGTAGCAAGAAAAATGAGGTTATCTTCATATTTTGATCGTTTTGTAATGCTGAATATGCATTACAAAGTTTCAAGTTTTATAATATATATGTGTAGATGTGTATATATACGTTCGTTTACGTTTGTTGAGGTTTATTTATGGTATTAACGAAGAAATGCATTACATTATGTGTTTGTTCGTGTACGTTCGTTTGTGTTCGTGAACAAACAAATTTTCTTAATGAACGAACATGAACAAAAAAATCCGTTCGCTTATCCGTTCGTGTTCGTTCATTTGTTCGTCAAAACCTTAATGAACGAACACGAACAGACTCCGTTCGTATTCGTTCGGTTCGTTTACAGGCCTAGTTGTATATGAAGTGGGTAAATATATAATGTGAAAAGAAGGTGATAATTTGTAGTTAGTTTTAGTGAAAAAGTTGTGTATGAAATAAGTACATATATAGTGTGAAAATAATAGTTGTTGAGTAAAATTATAAATTGTTTTTTTTTTTTACCATTTGAGGCCCCATAGTTTTTTTTTTTTACTAGCCGTTAACAACAAAAAAAGAAGGAAAAGTGGGTCTTACCCTCGGTCTCTCGTCTCGTCGCCAAACCGATGCCAGGAACCGACGGAAGCAACCAACGGCCCCGTGCCAACGGCGTTGATTCCGTCGGTTGCAACCGACGGTCGGCGAGTTCCACCGTTGAGACGAGTCTAACATTTGAATTTTGTATATTTTGAAATCAAATAATTGTCTGTTATCACGAAGAGTTTAAAACTTTAAATTAGAGATGGTTAGCTTTTGATATTTGAATTATTGAATGTTTTTTGTTTTACTGTTCAACTCTATCCCAATCTCCCACTATATATAGGCTTATTTCGAAGTAAAGTTTATGATTATGATTAATTTGGAGCATAACCAACCATGCGATAATAGACGTAGTTGTGAGAGTAGACGTGCAATTTATGGTCTATTGGTCTTGCGCATGACGTGGAGGAATAGCCTTTTTCCTGTTTAGGCTACCCTGGATATATCTATCCTAGAAAGCAATTTGATCATCCTTATATATCTAGAGCAGATAGGTTAGATTAGATTAGATACGGATAGAGAAGGCATCTAAACTAAGTAACCAAATTTACGTACTCTTCCATATATCCTTATCCTACGTATAGATTTTATTATCCTAGTATCCAAACGGCCATAGTATTCTCTTTATTGATAAAGAAAGTCAAACCTTTTATAATCCTTACGAGGAGTCAGCCCAACCCCCTCTTTAATCTTTATTGCAAACAAAGAAAGCTTTGGGTTTTGGGTTCATAAATACAACGACTAGGCGTGCCCACTGCTCACTCCGCTCCCTCTCTTTACTTACCTTTTAATTCCACCCCCTCAACTTTTGAATCTTTTCAAACAAAGCATATTTTTATTTTTATCTTTTTCAAAAGCATTCTCCATTTATACTTAACATGAACAAATGTACACTCAAACTTTTGTCTACTGTGTATCAAAACTCCAACCAGTTAAACCTTTTGTATTAGACTATTAGTTGCAAGAAATAATTCGACGAAACATGTCTTGTTGAATGAATATGTATTTATGTTTATTAAACATGACTATATCGCTTTAAAATTTGTGGAATTAATTAAGGTTGTTACCCCATATTTTTCATTATTTACTTGCTTTGTTTTTTCACTGAGAGAGTAAGGGTGACCTAAAGTGCCACCACCAAATTGTAGTACCGATAATCACCAAGCTTGCTAAAGAAGTATGTCTAGACTTTTTAGTTTGGACCAAAATCAAAAAAATAAATTTAGAAACAGCAAGAAAAGGAGAAGAAAGAAAAGATAAAAAAGCAAAAGTCACCCCAAAACCCCCCTTCACTTTGACACACACTTTATTTTTGACCCTGTCCTTTGAGCACCTTTCTTTTCTTTCCCTTTTACCTTTGTCTCACGAGTCTTTTCTTTTTGGGTCTTTTAGTTTTACCAAACTCCCATCCCTTTTGCTTTTTCTCCTCTTTTTGTAAACTTACTAAGCCCTCTAACTTTTGTTTGTGTCTATTGTTACCCTCATCTCCGTATTGAATAATCAAAAGTGATTATAGCCTTAATTTCAATAACTTTTCACATCTAAAGTTACTAGCATAGTGGGCTAGCTTTTATTTATTTTACTTTTAAATGGAATGGAGATTAAAACGCATTCTCATACGAATCTTAGGGTGTGTTTGGCAACCATGTTTGAAGAGATTATGAGGGATTCTAGGAGATTGAGATTCTCATTTTAAGAATCTCAATCCCTTATAAATTGATAAGCCTTGTTTGGCATGAAAGTTAGAAGAAGGATTCTTTAAAAAAGAATCCCCTAAATTAGAAGCTAGTTAAACTAGCTTATTTAGAGAATCCACATCCCTTATTTATTAAATTACTACATTACCCTTTTTATAATTATTAAAATTTTAAAGTTATAATATATGATGCCCTTTTATGTCATTTTACATCAATAAACTCCATCTCCAGCTAGTTTGTCAAACACTTACTAAAAAATAAAAGCTCCAGCTCCAGCCCCAAATAAAAGCTCCATCTCCAGCTCCAACTCCAGCTCCATCTCCAGTTAGTTTTGCCAAACACACCCTTAGCCGGGATGTCTTATACAACTCATTTTGTAACACCCGCCAAATTAGGACTAGTAATTAGTGTCTAATCATATGTTAATACATGTAATTAGTTCTGTGTTAGGCTAATTAATGTATCGAATTATATATATTGTTGAATATATACGAAAATGCGATTTGATTAAATCGTACGCGACTTAAATCGAATGTATTTCGATTCAATTTAATACGGACGTTGGTGACCAATTTTATTAAATAACGTTTTATGATAATATTTCGTATTCATTCGTATCGTACAATTGAAACTTACCAATTTAACAACAAAATACGCAAATTATTTAAATCACATTTTAAATCTTTAAATTATTATATAACTGGGTAAAACAATTTAATTAAATTATTAAACAAAATTCGTATTTTAAAATGGATAATTAACGCGCAAAATATTTATAAAAACGTTAAACGACGGAGAAAACGAACACCGCACGGGGCACATTGCGTGGACTGAAAATGGTGGGGCTTCCACCATTTCCACCTCCACCTTTTCTTTCTTTTCATTTCATCTTTTTCTTTCTTCTCTCTCTCTCTTATTTTCTCTCTAAAAAGGAAACCACCCCAACCCATTAAAATCGCAAAATACTACTACTTAACGCACTCGTATCATCAATATTTTTAGAGATTCACGACCACCTCGGTACGATCTACAACGCTATCTTTCCGGATTTTCATTTCGGCAATTTGTAAGTTTCCGACAAAATCCCGAAATCTCTCGATTCTTAGTATTTTTCACTTGTAGTTGTTATTATAACTTGTATATGTCCCTTACTAAGTATAGAACACGATTTCATAGCTTAAAAACGGATTTAAAACGGATTTTTGGCCGGAAAAATCATGACAGCCGGACTTTCTGGGCTGGTGTTCTTCCATGCGACACAAGCCTTGTGTCGCATGTTGTGTCGTATTTTACCCTTTGTGTCGCACATTATGTCATATTTCCCATGTTATGTCGTATAAAACCTACTATGTCGCACATTGTGTCGTACCAAAGAATTTGTGTCGTAGGTTTTGCGACACAACCACTATGTCGTATTCTATGTCGTATTTTCATACGACACAATCACTATGTCGCTGTTGAATCAGCATCTCGCATCTATGCGACACAACCATTGTGTCGCATAGACATTGTGTCGCATTCCTATGCGACACAACCCTTGTGTCGCATAACCACTTTTGTGTCGCATATTGTGTCGCAAAACACAGAAAACTCAGATTTTTACTAAGTGTCGAGACTCGAAATTTATCACTCGATTTTACCCGAATTCAGATCCCAGATGCGTTTTTCGTCAAAGCAATATAGTAGAAATAAAAATTTTTCAAGCTGACCTTGCAGCTCGACCCCAGCCAGGGACCCCGCCAGGGGCTGCCGCCCCTTGGACCCCGCTACCAGGGGCGCTGCCCCCGGACCCCCGTACTTAGATTCCGTAACGGCTTCTAAAACACATTTTTCAAGTAAAACGTCACGAAATCAAAATAATAATAGTTGAGATTATTATTACAAATCCGTCACCAACGGGCCATACATGTTTTCAAACACTTAACAAATCAACCAAATTGTAGTAATTTGGACATATATATAGTTGTGTAACAACTACAAGGGTGATCTTTTGAGATACCCAATCATGATTATAACCATCGCGTGTCGTGGACACCCTCAGGTTACAAGTCTTTGGACTTCATACTCGGATAATCAACTTACGTTTGTTTAAACGCTTTCAGACTCAGGTGAGTCTCATAGCCCCTCTTTTACTGTTTTACTCAGGGGTGTGATATATTGCTCAACTTTTAACATGTGAACGCAAGTACAAACATTTCATATACTACATGAGTTTTTCGAAACTAATCATTTAAAGTCCTCCGTCAGCATAGTTGTTAATACGTTGTAGCGTGAATATTAGTATATGGTACCATATAGGATTGACCCACCTCGTTCGGGTTAGCAAGCACTAACCGGGTAAACGAACGTACTAATATTTGGGAAGACGAATGTGGATTAGGCATTCGTGGAGGCACCTCGCCCGGAATTCTCTATAGGGGACCCGACCCTCGAGTTAAGCTCAACTATGTGCTCATGGCTGTATACACGATGACTATCATTTAATTGCTGGATGCAATTCATTATTTAAATCTTGCGGTTCATACTATATTAACTGATTTCAAACCTGTGAGCTCACCAGCTTTTAGCTGACCTTTTAGCATATATCGCAGGTACCAAGCAGTAGGATGTTTCTGCTTCAGGACTTTAGCTCGAGTCAGCATGCAGACGATTGAGATTTTCTTGTATTAGTATATTTTGTACAAGTACTTATGTGCTGAAATCTCCTTTTATTTAAACTCGAGCTATGTAAAGCTTTAAATGTTGTAAACATTTCAATTATCAATATATTTTGTTAAAACGACGCATATAGAGTCGTTTACTATATATCTTTGTGCTTTGTTATTGATTAGTAACACCCAAATCAAGCTTCCGCAAATCATCAAATTTGGGGGTGTTACACATTTTAACAGTTTCATTATATCGAACGGACTTAGAAAGAAGTCTTAACTAGTATTGTAGAACTTGCAAAATATAGTACTACTTCTGTCCCAATTTAATTGTCCTCAGAGAAAAAACATGCAGTTTAAGAAAACATCAACTTCTCTCTTACTTTTTTGATAAGATGACAGTTTTATCCTTTACTTTTTACCTGTTTTTTTATCTTACATATATAAATTAGGGGTATAAAAGAATTTTATCTCATCATTTTTATCTATTTATGGAAGTGAACAATTAATTTGGGACAGCTCAAAATGGAATACTGGACTATAAATTTGGAACGGAGGGAGTATTATTCTTGATGATGATTTGGATGATAATAAATATTGAGGATATCATTTGTAATGTTGTAATTACAATTCAATTGTAATGTTGACCAATCACATAATAAATATTTTACATTTTTTATCCTTCATTTTTTTGTATTTACATGAATGACCCCTACATCAATACTAATATTACATTTCAAATTGTGCGGTTCAACATTACGGATTATATTTCCATATATATATATATATATATATATATATATATATATATATATTAACACTAGTTTCTTTATGAGAAAAATAGTTGCTTCGTCAGTTATTTATTTTTTTCTTTCATGAAAACAGAATACTAGATAATAATCTACTTTAGTAAATTGGTACTTACTTTTATTAGTACTTTTTTTATCTTTTGAAATATGTTCATCTAGAATCATATCAACATTAAATTCATATCATTTTGGTATTTGTATGTATGCCAGATTAAATTTTATATTAGAAGTATATGGTGGAGGTTCATATGAGAACCAACTAAAAGTTGAGAACCTTGAGAACCACTACATTACATGTTCATATGTGATTTAACTTCATTCACATGTGAACATTGATTTAGGTTAGATTTGTAAAGAAAAAAATTAAAAAAATCCTAAATTATAGCGAAAAACACAAAAAACAAATATATGTTCACATTTGATGATAATGTGAACAAATCATGTAAAAAGTGTTTTAAGACGTGATTTTCGAATTTTTTCTTTTTCCAATATAACCTAAATCAATGTTCACATGTGAATGAAGTTAATCACATGTGAACAAGCATGTAATCTAGTAGTTCTCAAGGTTCTCAACTTTTAGTTGGTTCTCATTTAAACTTGACCCAGAAGTATATTTGGTAACAATTAGTTGAAGCTAAAGATCGTGATAAGAACTTAGAGCTGAAGATTCTTTTTCAAAATATTTAAAATTCTTCTCTACATATGAATTTCATAGAATTCTTTCTTTAATAATCTCTTCTATATTTTTATCATCAAACATGAATAAATGATTTATAAAAGATAAACGTGAATATCAACGGAATACATATTTTTAACACACACTTAATTAACCTACTAAGTATCATTTTTATACTTGTATAAAATATACCCTACTCACTATACGAGCATATATTAAGATAAATGTTTTAAGTAAATAGGAGTAATACTCCCTCCGTCCCATATTTATAGTCTATGTTTTCTTTTTTGGATGTCCAAAATTAATTGTTCACTTTTAAAAGTAGAAGGGTATAACTAACTAAATTTTTTATTATACCCCTACTTTATATATATATATATATATATATATGTAATAAAAAGGTACATAAAAAGTAAGGGTAAAACTGTTGTAGTATAAAAAAGTACAGTGTAATAATAGTATTTTCTTAAACTACATACTCGGTATTTAATTTGAGACGGAGGGAGTAGTTAAAAGGGAATGAATAATTAGTAGCATTGGAAAATGCAATGTGACGCCATTGTTATACACCATCAACAAGGAATCAAACAAATTTATACACCATCTCTCTCTCCCCATCTTTTTGACTGTATTTGTGTGCTCTCTCTGCATCTTTTGCAGCACAACACCATTCATTCATTCATTAAATTTAAACAAAGCTTTCTTTCTCCCTTTCTTTACCTTTCTATATTTATCATATACACCACTTCATTTTCTTTCCACCATTTCCACTTCATACCCAATCCATTTCTCACGAATTCACGCTGGCTTTCCCCACCATGGACGTTTTCAGCCTTCTCAAATTCTGGCGAAATGCCGGCGTCGGAGACCCTATAAACGCCGCTGACTTCGATATCTCCGACGATGAAGGTTCATTCTTCGATTTAGTTTTCACCAATCCAAACGACAACAATCACTGTATCATCGAATCTCCATCTGTCCACGTCATTAGTGATTTCCACACTGACCACCATCACTTTTCAAAAATCAACGGCTCTGATTTAAACTCAAACCACACTTATTCAAAGTCTCCGCGTTCCATCTTTTTCAACCATAAGACCAAAATTTCTCCCTTAGATTCTTCGTCGTCTAATAATTCAAAGACGCCTAGGTCACCGTTTCGTGTCCTCATGTTAGGCCTCCATAATAATAATAATAAATCATCAAAATTAGATAAAAAGGAATTGAAATGTGAAGTTCAAGAGGTTACGATTAGCTCGTTACTCAAACGAGATAACAGTCTGAGAAACAAATTGCGGTCCGAGAAGCTTCACGATAACAATCTAAACGATAACGAAGAGATGCATTCGAAGCGATTTTCGAAGGAGGTTGTACACAAATACTTGAATCTCATCAAACCTTTGTATGTTAAGGTTTCTAAAAGGTCTAGTGATAAGTTGTCGTCTTCTCATGTTACGGCGTCGATTTATTCTCCGATAAAAGAGGAGAAACCGTTGGGGAAAACGGTGTTGAAGGAAATGCGTAAGCATCTAGGTAAGAGCCGTTCTTCGTCGTCAGCTTCCGTCATCGTCAAACCGATTCCGTCAACGGTGTTAAGGATGGACGATTCAGCATTGCAACAGCAAGATGGAATCCAAAGCGCTATTTTACACTGTAAAAAGTCGTACAATTCTCCTTCTCAAGGTAAATTATTTCTTTAATCATATCTATTTAGTAAAAAAGTAAAATGAAATTAACCCAAGAGATATTTATATTAGAATAATTTTAACTTTAATCCACCGGCCAATTTTTATGTCAGAATATAAAAATGATGGGGGAATATATATTTAATTTAATGTGTTTTCAGGTTGTAATGTTTTGTCAAGATCTGGAAGTGCTCCATCTCACGGGGCACGAATCTCCGTTGATGAAGAGAAAAGAAGCAGTATCTGAAGAATGGCGGGAAAATGGAACGAATACATACATCATATATTGTCGTTGTCGTGCATTTAGTTTAGTTGTAGTTTTGGTACTTCTGGTAATAT
This sequence comes from Helichrysum umbraculigerum, assembly GCA_949592205.1. Classification (NCBI taxonomy): domain Eukaryota; kingdom Viridiplantae; phylum Streptophyta; class Magnoliopsida; order Asterales; family Asteraceae; genus Helichrysum; species Helichrysum umbraculigerum. The sequence continues at coordinate 167,240,086 of CATIUR010000001.1, read as the reverse complement.
CATAAAGAAGAATACTCTGTATTAAATGTGTGAAAATTTAGAAAGAAAGAAGTATGTGGTAAAAAGATGAAAAGAGTTGGGAGTATGAGGGGTTGTTTTGTAAAGTAAAGGATGATGATTACATCATCAGAGTTATGACAGGGAGATTAAAAGAAATGATGACAAAATCTTTTGCTTGTGTTGTGTGTTCAACATTGTAAATTGGAGTAAATATTTAATGTCATTATACTCCCATCATCTTTTTTAGTTCTAGAATCTAGACTAAGAAGATTTTTGTTTTTAATATATTTTTTACACTTAACAAATGGTCGTAACGTGAACGTTTTTCTACGAAATTAAATAAAATATTGGTTATATATGTAACATCAACTAATAATGGATTATATATGTTTGAGCACAAAAATTAACGATAGGTTTAGTGCGTGTTAAATCATTAAAAATTGTACGTATTAGTATGTGAAGAATATATGCTCAGGGACCAATCTTGTTAATACCTCAAACTTATGGGACTGGTTTGTAATTATTGAAAGATTAGTTGTTAATGATAGTTATTACTGTACAGAATTAGTTAGAGGTGGTTAATCAGTTAGGGCAATAATGTTTTGTATATATTACTACGTAGTTGATTCTCTAAACATTGAAGGTTAATGAAAGAAATTCATTTCCGCAGTTCGAGTTCATAATTTTGTTATTATGTTTATACTAATACTAATTCATCTAAAAAAAACTTTTAAGCTGCACGTAAACCTTGCCCAACAACAAAAAGTTTTGGGATTACCTGATTAGAGTGAAACTCGAGTATTTTTATTATTATTTCAGAAAAGCAACATATATCCTATCGGTTTAATTTAAATTAATTATCGACATATCAATCAACACTCAACTGTCAACAGGACAAAATACTGTTCTATTCAACAAGACTTGTAATTGGTTTGACTTGAAATTGTAGCCTCTATGTTTAGTTGCATCTCAAATCACTTTTGAACTTGTAGCCTCTATGTTCTGGTATATATTCAAAACGTAAACATTGACATAATTTTTAAAATAAAATAAAATAAGTAGCATATATGTTTGTTTTTAGTAGCAAAACGATATTAGAAACCACCAAATATTACACATAAAAAATTAAAAAGGATCACACAGGGTACTGAAATTAGGAAAATCCGCGTATGTGTTATGGGATTGCATAGAAATATAGGCGCAACAAAGTTAAAGACATGATATGTATACGTAAACTTGTAAGCTTGACTGTAGATATGAATGTGATAAAATGATAAAGATGAAATATATTAAGATAGATAAAATGTGTAACATATCAATCAAATCAAATTATGAATATAAAAGTCTATCTCAGATTCAAGTTATTGGTGGTAAAAAGAGAAATTGGAAATATGCAAAAATCGTGCACCCAAAAAGTAAAGGACGTTGTGCCACTCCAAGATCAGAATCAACCATATCTATGGGTGCTCATTTCATTTGGCCATCAAACCGAATCTACCGTATCAAGTGCGTGGTTGATTTCCATTGACTATAACATGGGTGCTCATATAATCATTTTCGCATTTTAGCCATTTCTATTTTCTTAGAGTAAGGTTTAAATGAGTCCATGATTTTTGAGTGAGACTAAGGGAACCAATGATATCATGCCACATGTACAAAGAGAATGTTCCATACTACAAAACTCATTTACCCCAAACATCAATTATCTCACAAACGACAAATCGAAAAATCATGAAACTTGCACCATATTTTTCAGCGTTTCGATTTGCCGTCCCTCAAGGCATACTTTCGATAAAAAAAAATTTCGGTTTTTTGGTGGGTTTTATAAATTAGTAACACATGTGTTAGTGATTGATTGTACATTTTATTTACGGTCATGGTTAGGGTTTAGGGTTAGAGTTTAGGGTTAGGATTTAGCAGGGTTCATGGTTTAGGGTTTAGATTTTATGTTTTAGTAGGGTTTAGGGTTTATTAGGGTTTAGGGTTTAGTATGATTTAGGGTTTAGAGTTTTATAAAGCGTTTAGGGTTTAAGGTTTAGGGGTTAGGGTTTAGGGTTTAGGGTTTGGGTTTTGGGGTTTCTTTAGAGTTTAGGGTTAGGATTTAGCAGGGTTCATGGTTTAGGGTTTAGATTTTATGTTTTAGTAGGGTTTAGGGTTTATTAGGGTTTAGTATGATTTAGGGTTTAGAGTTTTATAAAGCGTTTAGGGTTTAGGGGTTAGGGTTTAGGTTTAGGGTTTGGGTTTTGGGTTTTCGGGGAGAAACCCCAAAACCCAAACCCTAAACCCTAAATCCCAAACCCTAAACCATAAACGCAACACTCTAACACATGTGTTAGTAACATATGAAACCCTCCAAAAAAAAAAAAAAAATTTCGTCGGAAGTATGCTTTGAGGGACGGCAAATCGAAGAGGATAAAACGCTGAAAATTATGGTACTAGTTTCATGATTTTTCGATTTGTCGTTTGTGAGATAATTGATGTTTGGGGTAAATGAGTTTTGTAGTATGGAACATTCCATTTGTATATGTGGCATGATATCATTGGTTCCCTTAGTCTCACACAAATTTTTAATCTCATTTGAACATCACCCTTCTATTTTCTTAATAGGAAATTGTAGAAAAAAGCATTAGTGATATTTAGTTTATGTAACCAAATAACAGCGTGCTGGTCTCTATAGGATAGTAGTTAGTTTATTTTGCCAGTAAATATAATAAAAAGTTGGTTAGTTTTCCAATTTTCAAAAAGAAAAAGAAATGACAGTAAAACTGTAAAAGTTATAAAAAAGAAAAAAAAGAAAATACAGTGTAGATTCTCTTTGTCACTATTGGAGAAGCCCAAAATAAAAATCGATAGGAACTGTTGAAATATATATTATGAAAGCATATACGAGTAGTTTATTGTACGATAGAGCTGAGTATTGTTTAGTTATGATGCTTTTACTGTCTGATTGAGACCTACCTTTTTACTTTCACTGCTGACCTTCTGTTACTACATAGTACATAAATACACACGTATACTTGTTCACATGAAAGACGTAATTATACATACTAACTAATTAGATCCTTCATTACACAGTCATACGGTTGCATTTTTATAATCTACTATAGCTAGCTAAATAGTACGTAAAATTTGGTCACAAAAAAAAAAAAAAAAAAAAAAATCGAGATCAACAGTCGAGAATGATATGATTTTCTTGATATATAGTTTAATTGAATTAATGATGATAAATTGAACTTAAAAATTAAACGAAAAAGAAAGAATAAATAAATAAAAAAATGAAGGGGGCCGGGTGTGCGTATGAACAACGTATGGGAGGGAGTGGTGGCAGGGGAAAGTAGGATTGCTTTAAACTTTAGCAGAAATAATGACTGAATGTGAAGACTACCAACAATAACAAGACAAAGTCAAAAGACACAGCCAGCCCCCGATTGAACCCAAGCTATCAACGCTCTAACACTACTTATTGATTGATTCCCTTCCTTCAGTAATCAGTATATATGTTTACGTACATTTGTTTTCTTTCTGTTCTTCTGTTCTTTCTTTTTCCTACCTAGGTGTATCAGTGTATGTAGTAAATACATTGGGACCAAATCTCATACAATTGGTTTTCTAATAACTGGGTGGTTCCCGGTTTATAATTGGATCCACTTAACTAACTATCAACTGAATTCAAAATTTTGGGCTACATATATTCAAGTCATATATTGCGTGATTAATGTGCTTTCATTCAAGTATAACGCTTATGTAATATACCGTTATACGGTTCAAATTATTAGTATTACTCTATCTCAGTTTTAAAATAACTGTGCATTATACAAGTGACCTAGAGTGCTACAAAAGTGCAATTATCACACTATTACCAGTAAAATTTGATATATGTACTCATTTGTTGAAAATGAAAACGTGCGATTATTTTAGGATAAACAAAAATAGAAATACGAACAATTAAATTGTGACGGAGTGAGTAGGATTACTTCTTTTATTTTGCGCACCTAGGTTTCTCTCCGAGTCTACACAACGCAAGATGATTTGCAATCCCCTTTCAGACATCAAAAACATGATTAGTGTAAATTATGGTCACTTGGTCAGTACCTTTTGGGCGGAAGAGGTAAATACTTCTCAGGGACATAATGTGCCTTGGGCCTAAAGTTCAACCTCAAAGTTATTTAATTTTATATTTTACTAGGTAGGCATGAACAAAAAACCCGAACCCGAAAAAAAACCCAGAACCGAACCCGGAAAAAACTGGTTTTTTTGAACCCGGTTCGGGTTTTTTTCGTACCCGCCGGGTACGGAACCGGTTTGGGTTTTCGGATCTCACCATCGGGTTGGGACCGGGTAGGAAGCGGGTCGGGTTGGAAAACCCGGTATAAAACCCGGAAAAACCCGGTTTAAAAACCGGTATTCGTGGGTCAAAAACCCGGTTCGGGTCGGGTAGGTCAACAAACCGGTTTTTCTCCCTTTGACTAAAACCCGGTTCGGGTTCCGGGTACGGGTCGGGTAGGCCCGAAACCCGGTTTTGTTCACGACTATTACTAGGTGAAGGACCCGCGACAACGCGGGCTTTTATAATTTTTTGTAACATTACATGGGTTACGACATTTGATTTTATAACTTTTTCAATTAAAAATTTAAACTATTAAGATAAAAGAGTATATAATTGTTATGTGAAATGTATTTTTAAACATTTAAGTAAAGTAATTTTAACATAAAGTGTAATAATCAATGAAGTAATTTAAACATTTTATTGTAATATGGATTTCAGTCAAATACTTGTATGGTTATTATTATGTATACTTGTCTAAACGGTATATTTTCTTTTCTTAGAAAAAGGGAAATTATATTGAAACATTACTCCATGTGTACAATATTATGAATTATCATGAATACCATATAACACCATCTTAGCTCACCTAGTCTCATGCATGATGTAACTATATGTACCTAAAATATCTCATCACTAAATGCAACAATATCTCAATATTGCTATATAAATAAAAATGTTAGATATATACTACACATACAAACACAAGACACCCACAAGTCTCTTCAGTATACTCCATTTCGTTTGTTGTTACCAGACCCCATTAGACTTCTTCATATAAACATTCTCTTGCAGCAGACCAAACTCCCTAGGATCATTTACCCATTGCGACCGTTCCGATTTAATCACTTTGATTGCCTCTAAACCATATATTAAAACTCGTGATGCCTGTCAACATAGAATCGAGCATGATGGGTCAAGTTAAGGGTCTTAATCGGTGATGATTGGTAGGTACAAAACAGACCGGGTCAAATTAGTCTAAATGATTTTGAATTGTATATATAAACAACTTTTGTATAATATAAGTATAATCAATCACAAATGAAGACCTATAATTATGTATCTACAATAACATGACTGAACAACAAATAACCAAATGTAATAGAAGTTTATAAAATAATACTACGTATAATAAGTTCTTATAGCACATAGTTGTAATGTATTTTTCAACAATTGGACATTACGGTTCATATAACTTATTCATATTAAAACCTTAATTTGTAAATGAAAACAATGAGAAAGAAGTATAGTAGGCATTACCTGTGATGGAACATGTTTCAACTGGGCAATGAATTCCTATTAATAAGCAATAAAGCAATTAGTTACACATGACGATTACAAAACGAATAAAACTACCTGCCAAGTATAGGTTGTAATAGCTATTTATTCATACAATTTTTTTTTCTGGAAAATTGCATACTACCATTAGAAAACAAAACCAAAATTACATCAATAAAGACAAAGGAAAGAGACACATTACTAACTTGATCTTACAATTCTGAAGCTCTAGCTGGACCAACATCTTCGTGACCACCCAAAGTCTCATTCTAAAATGTTGACCCTGTAACTCCTTCGCATGAATTTCCACCAACTACAACCATGTTACACATTGTATGATCAGTTGGATACTTACTACATTTTGTCTTTTTGGACGTGTAGGCTTTTGATGCCGACCATCAAACAAATTACAATGTTAATCCTAAAAGAAGTAGCCACAAAGAAATGAAATAAGAACACCTTACGCTGAAATTTAGAAAAGATTTGAACTCCAACTATATTTTTAGTTGTACCTCTCCCAATACTCAAATCTCCTGTGAAGATTACTAAATACTAACTATGCATGATCATGTGAAAACCATGATGTCTAAATTTCTTAGTATTAGAAATTTATTGAAGATGGATTTAAAAAACAGACCTATGAGGTACTTAAAAGATGTGGCTCTACATTATCCAATTTCAGCATGTAAGAACCTATCAAGATCATCATTATCATGTATTCCTGCACCATTAAAAGTATTACTCAAATAGTCTCAATGATCAGTTATTGGCAAAGAGGTAACACATGTTAAATATTCTCAGCCAAATCTATGGTGAAAATTTGATATAAAAGAGTAGCCGTTAAAAGTTTGTATCAGGTTTATCTCATAGAATCATAATAATAAATTATATAAATAATAAAAGAGATTTCATATAGCTTCTTACATTCGGCACACTCTAAACATCCAAAAACCAACTCAAATTCTGGAAATCAATCGAGGCCGTTCAAACAACGATCTCAAATTCTCAATATGTACACTACCCAGTTATAAACGAAGTTGAAACATAGATTATGTACTAACCTTTAGCAGCCTATTTTGTTACCTGTCACCTGTGTGAAATCGAACACGCAAATTTAGACTCTTAGTAAGATAGTCTAACCCCTCTTTTAGGATCTGCCAAAACCATAACAAAATAAAATCTTTCACATATCCTGAATAACATATATATATTAGTTAATATAACCCCAATTTTGACTATCAAATTAAATAACTAACAAAGGTGAACTTCTTTGTGGCATTTTATCGAGCAGGTGGTGTGGGGTGCAGTAAGTAATCGTAGCTAGCATTATGCATCCAACTTTCAATCTAGGAAATTGTATCCTTCATATAAACCAAGGCAGAACAACCAAAACAATGAATAAAACTGAAAGTATAAATTTTATAAGTTCAATTATAAAAAGGGAAATCATGAACTCTTAAATTAAATTAATCATCCAGAAAGAACTTAGTTAAGTATCACAACATATAAGGATAATTAATCATAATTAATACCTGGTTGAAGGCCCCAAAATCATGAAGAAGAACGATACATATCGATCTTAAATCAATCAGTTAATCAATCGTTTGGACTATGCTTGAATCAAAGGCTGAATTGAGCCAACCGATCGTTGATCTGTTCAATTGACGATTAGGTTTTGAGGGATTGGAATCTTTGAGAAGAAAACTTGCAATGAGAAGAGTAATAATTGCTAGGCTGGATTCCAAGAAATTGATGATTGGCGTCAATCATGAAGAAGGAGGGAGTAAAAGAGGGAAGCAGGAAGGGGGGTTTTAGGGTTGTGGACCTTGTGGTGATGGAGGCGTACGTGATTTTGGATGGGAATGGTTTTAGGCTGGCTGATTAATTTATTTAAGTTAATAAGTTATATCTCAATTTTATTTTTATATATTTAAAAAGTTTAACATATATTTAAGGGTGTTTAGTGTAATTATATTTAAGTGTATTTATTTCAAACTAATATAGGCCATTGATCTTTAATTTAGGAGCCTAATCAATGGTCAAGACTTGTTAATGGTATCCTCTTTTAATTATATATAAAAGATAAAAGATATCTAGTATCATTTCTCGTACGATTCACGGTTGTTATAAGTTTTTAGCATGATAAGGACAATGCATGTTTAAATAGTTTACAAATTAATGCAAATTTTATTGATAATAGATAGTTACATTAAGACTCTAAGATTATATGATAATTAAGTAAATGCTTCCTAAACTTTAGTTCTGTTGTCATAAATTGATAATAATCCCTTGATAATAAGCCCTGTCTCTAAAAAATGCTCCTCAATAATAAAATTGATGATTATTTATGTAACACCCCCAAATTTAACAGTTTGCGGAAACGATGATTTGGGTGTTACTAATCAATAATCACAAGCACAAAGGATACAGTGAACGACTCTAAATGAGACGTTCGAAAAGTTATTACATTAATACATAAGTAGTTTCAAAATACAAGCTCGAGTTCGAGTAAATTCCTAGAGATTCTAATACATAGCAGTAAGTACAAAAGTAATGTAATAAAATCTCCAAGCTTGTAAATGCATGCGACTCGAGCTAAGAAAGCTTATCCTGCCGGGCATCCCTACTGATGCTGTGTACCTGAGAAGCATTACTAAAACGGTCAACCAAAAGGTTGGTGAATCTCACAGGTTTGTAAGTAAGTAAATAGTTTGAACACACATGTAGTATTTGTAATTCATAGCCAGCCAGTAAGTAACGATCACAGGTTATGCTCATCGTTTACTTAAGTTTTAATAAGTGGGTGGTTGCAGGTCATGCAAACCGTTTGATACAATTGCCATGAGCCACCATAGTTGAAGCTTAACGTACAGTATATATAGGTACCCCCCATGAATGTAATCCAAAACATTCATACGGAACGAGTAAGAAACGCCCGTTTCTACAGGAACGGTTCGTGGTAGTGCGTGCTACCCCGGGCGGGGATTGTCAGTCCCATATGGATCCATATACTAAAACTCGCGCTTATCACATAACTAACAACTATGATTAAGGAGGATTTCATTGGATTAGTCGAAAACTCATGCAATTGGCGTATCCGTAATCTCGTACAATATGTAAATCATGGCAGCAAGTAAGTTTTGTGTGTTCATGTAAAACAGTAATGCATCTCACCCCTGAGTAAAAACAGTAAAGTAGGGGCTGTAAGACTCACCTGAGTCTAGCAGATAATGCAGTAAGCAAGCAAAGTAGTATCCCGAACTAGCAACCCTTAGCGTCCTAATACGCATAAGGTTTAGTAAGTAAATGGAATACTTGTAAAGTATCCATGCTAGTTGTTCCCAAACTAGTTAATGTCCATTAGTTTGTTTGTACGTTTGTATTCGTTTGTAAATCGTAGTTTGTATAAAAGTTGTACGGTCCGTTGGTGTCGTTGTGTAATAATAATAATTCCATCCATTATTATTATGTATTCATAGTAGTTGTACTTTTGTAAAGCGTACGTGTATAACTGTTTGTTTGTATTACAACGTGTATCGTTTGCGTAAGTTCCAATGGGCTTAAACCCCAAAGGGTACGAGTGAAACCTCGTAAGTATTCGAGTGTATGTTCGTATCAGTTAACGTGTAATCCAGCACGTAACTAGTGAGTGAACTTGTAAGTTCGTATCGGATGTAATCCCGTGTAATGTACAAGTGTAAGTTCGTTGGAGTGTAATCTCCTAAGTATTTCCAAGTGTAATCTCGTACGCGTGTGTGAGTGAAATCTCACGTTCAGTTAAGTATAATCTTGTACGTATTCGAGTATTTGTGTATACTTCCAAAAGTATAGTATTTTCATGTATAAGTCGTATCGTATTTGATTTGGTTGTTGAAAAGTGATTTTTAAACACTTAGAATGTTTTTAGTTTCTGTTTTTGGGTTTTTGCGACACTAAATGCGACACAGACCTTGTGTCACATGATTTATGCGACACAACCCTTGTGTCACATGAATGCAACTTAATGCGACACAATATGCGACACAATCCTTGTGTCACATGATTTATGCGACACAACCCTTGTGTCACATGATTTATACGACACAACCCTTGTGTCACATGGATGCAACTTAATGCGACACAATATGCGACACAACCCTTGTGTCACATGATTTATGCGACACAACCCTTGTGTCACATGATTTATGCGACACAACCCTTGTGTCACATGGATGCAACTTAATGCGACACAATATGCGACACAACCCTTGTGTCACATGGTTTATGCGACACAAGGCTTGTGTTCCGCAACACAAGGCTGATTTCGTTTTTAAGCTCGGTTTTGGGTCAAACGACCCCGGTTTGACCCGACACTTTTACACAAGTTCTAAAATGGCTAAATAACGTTAGAAAAATTATCGTTTCGTTTCGGGAGGGTCTCGAGATGTCGGTTTTTATTTAACGTCACTAAAACTAAACATATGTTTACTAATCTATTTTTCTAGTAAAATGGGGGCGTTTTGGAGGTAAACTTCCTTCACGAAAGTTGTAGCCCACGGAAAAACGAAGATTTCATGTTTAGGTTATATTTGCTAGTTTTGACCGTACGATTTTATAAAAATTGCGAAAGGGGACTGTTTTTAAGTTACGTGTTCGGTTTATACTTTCGAGTTTTAAAAACGAGTTTTAACATATCATTTGGACATTATAAAGCTAGGGGAACAATATTCTAGCAAAATAAATGTAATCGGATAGTTCGGAAGGTCGCCGGAAAACTTACAAAGTCGTCGGATCGAGAAACCGAAAAGATAGGTTTGTAGCTTTCGTTGTCGTGATCACTTTTCTCCAAACGAGCTAGGTGATTGAAGTTTGTTTTGTGGGTGATTTCTAGAGAGAGAGAGTGCCGAGCTAGAGAGAGAGATGAGAGAGTTTGATGGGGTGTGAAAGTGGTGAATGTGTTTGTGTGTGTAAGTGATCAAAGAGAGGTGGGGGGTTTGTCCCCTTGTCTTGGCCGGTTGGTGGGGTCCACCGTGTGTGGATCTCACCAAGTTTCGTTCCCTCGTGTTTGCGCTCCGTGTGGTGTTCGTTTTCCCGGTCGTTTAAACGTTAAAATCATTTTATACGCGATTAAATATACGTTTAAAATAAGAAATAATATCCGATAATTTAGTTAAAGCATTTTAATAAAATACTTTGTTTTGAAGTTATAAAATGTAACATTTGTTTTGTTTTGTTGGTTGGTCGAGTTTTCGGAGAGTTCGGTAACGTTTTAGTTAAAACGTATGTTTTCGTTATATTATAAACATAATATAAAATGGTAATTAAAGTAATTAAATAAATTAACATTATTTAATAATTGTTTTACCAACGTCTGTATGTTTTGTACAATTGTTGTTTTATACGATTTGTACGAATCGTATACGCGTATATATATATTCCATCCATATATATATACTGAGTACATAATGTATATAATCCTATTTCATATTATATACAAGTAATAAACACGCAATTAGGGAAAATTTAAATTGGCCCTAAATTTGGGGTTGTTACATTCTCCCCTTGTTAATAAAATTTCGTCCCGAAATTTGTTTGAAGTAGTAGTCGGTAATTTGATATTAGTCAGGTAGCTACAATGTGTACTAGTAGCCTACGGTAGGACGGTAAGTCCTATAGTATTCAGGGTAGGGTAGTGGTCAGGTAGTAACGTACCCTTAGTTTTGTTGTCTGGAGGTAGTGGGCATTGGGCCTTGAGATGGCCAGCACTCCCACAGTTGAAGCAGAGTTTCGCTTTAGGAGGGTTCGTACTTTTAGGGTAGAATTTGCATCGACCGGTGGGTGTGGTACACGGTTCGTCATGATGCCGAGTGCATCGGGAGCAGTAAGGTTTATTTCCTAAGTAAACCTTCACCCTTTTTGCTGGAGGCGGGGTACAGTCAGGGTCGTTATCCTTTTCAGTAGGAGTACTTTGGGAAGTTGGTGGTGAAGTAGGGTTTTCTAAAGCTATCAAACGTAGCTCGTACTCACGCATACGCAGGTCATTTTGGAAGGCAATTCGTCGTAGGTCATCAATGTCTTCCCGTGCTTCCGTTAGTTGTTTTCGTAGCGATTCAATAGTTTGGTTGAGGTGGCTGACTGATTCAGCAGTCAAGATTACATCAACTGGTGCTTTTACAGCAGTTAGAGCAACAAGAGAAGTAGGTGCTGTTGCTGATTCAACATAAGGTTCGGTATCACACTCGAGTTCGAGGAGGTAAGGAAACATCGTTGGTTCCTCGTTGAGCAGTTCATTTTGCAGTGTAGGGTTGCTGACGGAGTGAGTTGTCATTTCCTACGAAATAAGGGTTCTATTTAAGAGATTGCCTCAAGTAAATGAAGTTATATTAAATTATCTTGTTTAAAGTAACGGATAGTAGACGAGTTCCCGGTCTCAACCAGTGGGAGATAATTGGGAAGGGAGTTTGGTTACTGTTTCTAAAGTGCAAAGCAAATTTCGTTGTCGGGATTTTAAGTAATCGGTCGTTTCCTAATCCTATTGAGTACTTAGGATCAAAGAAAAGCACACGAAATAAAGACAATTATATATAGATCATTAAGCGAGAAATTTATGAGAAAACAGATTCGGGTAGTCAAAGAATGAGCGTACCCGGGTTGAGTAAATCACAAAGTCTCGGGTTTGGGTCATCCTCCCTAGCATTAATTACATAAGCTCTACTCTTCGTGTAGTTGGTTCGGGGTTTCAGCTTTGGGCAGTCCTTCCTGAAGTGCCCGGTACCGTTGCACTCATAGCAGGTTTTGGGTGCAGGAGTATCAGTACCAGTGGGGTTGGTTCGGCAGTCTTGGGCCAGGTGCCCGAATTTCTTGCATTTGGTGCAGGGACAGGAGCCATTATGATGGCGACCACATTTGGAGCAGTAAGGCTTGCTCCCCTTGTAAGCCTTTGAGTCATTGGCATTGACAATTGCAAGCTTCTGGTCAGGAATCGGGTTGGATGAGTGGGGACTTACTTCCCATTTACGTTTGTTATTCGCAGACGGGGTTGAAGTCGAGCCACGGCGGACAGAATTGGCCGTTAACTCATGAGCCATACGAATGGCGCTCTGAATAGTTCCCGGTTTGGATGAAGTAACTAAGTCTTGAAGTCGCTCAGGAAGTCCATCAACGTACTTTTCGATCCTTTTGTACTCGGGATCAACCATGGATGGGCACAAAAGTGCCAGCTGGTGAAAGCGGTTGGTGTAACTGGTGATGTCATCACCCTGCATCTTGTGATTCCAAAATTCCACTTCCAATTGTTTCAGCTCATCTCTTGGGCAGTACTCGCCCCTCAGCATATTCTTCAGTTCATCCCACTGTAGTTTGTAAGCATCGGCAACGCTCACAGTCTGTGCATAGGTGTTCCACCAGGTAAGGGCGGTGTCAGAAAAGGTACTGGTGGCGAACTTGACTTTATCCTCTTCCTTGCAGTTGCAGATGAGGAATACTGATTCAATTTTCTCGGTCCAACGAATCAGACCGATCGCTCCTTCAGTACCTGCAAAGCTCAAGGGTTTGCAGTTTTGGAAGTCCTTGTAGGTGCAGGTTTTGGGTGGAGGTGTATTGTTAGCCGTATCTTCGCTACCAGGATTGGTTGCTCGGACAGCTAGAGCTTGGGCCACACTACGGGCAATAATACCCGCGACTTCGACTTAGTAAGTGTGATTTGTCGTCGAGGAGGCATGTTCCTTGAAACAACAAATAAAGAACATGTGAAGGTTTGTTTAAAGTTGTGTACTATAAATAAGTTTATACGGTTTTTGAAGTTTTTGAAAATTTTATAAAAACATTTTTGTGAGGAATTTTGTAACATGTTTGATAAAAATACATTTGTTATAAAATTTTGCTAGTAAAAGTCGGTTGTATAATTTGAAATCTGACGAAAATTAAGTTGAAAATGGTTTTATTAGGTTACACCTAACGGTACAGTAGTGTACATTGTAGAATGTTATAAACGTAGAATTAGGTAGGAATAGCAAATGAAAACAAGGTCTCGATCTTCATATCGAAGGATGTTCGAGTAACTATGGTTGTCGGTTATAATGGTGTTGAGATCTTCGGACGTATGTCGGTATTCGTGAATTCATGAAAGTTAAATAAGGACAGAATGATGAGAATCGAGTTGTCGTTTGTTCGATGAAATTTTAAAGAATATTAATTTCGTAGTAGTCGAGAGAGAGTATCGTATCGGGGAAAGAGGCCTATGTATATATATATATATATATATATATATATATATATATATATATATAACATAACCGCCTAGTTCGTGTCTAGCACAATCAAGTAAAAGTCCCGGTTCTCTCGTGGTCAGAGTCAGCTAATGCATTCCGGTTCAACATAACCCCTTTCAGAACTCACATCATCTTCATTTAATTATACATAGTTGATCAGGCTATGTTAAATTAAACTTGTATGCTGTAATTCCTGAACCAGTTATACCTAATGAGGAATACTGCCTAACGGTCATAGTCTAGGCCCACTAAATGTAACCTAGTTCACTATAACCTTAGGCTCTGATACCAATCTGTAACACCCCCAAATTTAACAGTTTGCGGAAACGATGATTTGGGTGTTACTAATCAATAATCACAAGCACAAAGGATACAGTGAACGACTCTAAATGAGACGTTCGAAAAGTTATTACATTAATACATAAGTAGTTTCAAAATACAAGCTCGAGTTCGAGTAAATTCCTAGAGATTCTAATACATAGCAGTAAGTACAAAAGTAATGTAATAAAATCTCCAAGCTTGTAAATGCATGCGACTCGAGCTAAGAAAGCTTATCCTGCCGGGCATCCCTACTGATGCTGTGTACCTGAGAAGCATTACTAAAACGGTCAACCAAAAGGTTGGTGAATCTCACAGGTTTGTAAGTAAGTAAATAGTTTGAACACACATGTAGTATTTGTAATTCATAGCCAGCCAGTAAGTAACGATCACAGGTTATGCTCATCGTTTACTTAAGTTTTAATAAGTGGGTGGTTGCAGGTCATGCAAACCGTTTGATACAATTGCCATGAGCCACCATAGTTGAAGCTTAACGTACAGTATATATAGGTACCCCCCATGAATGTAATCCAAAACATTCATACGGAACGAGTAAGAAACGCCCGTTTCTACAGGAACGGTTCGTGGTAGTGCGTGCTACCCCGGGCGGGGATTGTCAGTCCCATATGGATCCATATACTAAAACTCGCGCTTATCACATAACTAACAACTATGATTAAGGAGGATTTCATTGGATTAGTCGAAAACTCATGCAATTGGCGTATCCGTAATCTCGTACAGTATGTAAATCATGGCAGCAAGTGTAACAACCGCCAATTTAGGGCTAGTATTAGCGCCTAATTCTTTATTAATACATGTAATTAGTTCTGTGTTAGGCTAATTTATGTAACGGATTATATATTGGTAAATATATACAACTTTGCGATTTGACTTAAATCGTATGCGACTTAAATAGAATGAAATTCTATTCGATTAACACGGACGTTGGTGAACAAATGTTTGTAAACTAAAATAACGCAATTATAACTGAAATACTATTTTAGAATAGTTAATAACTGTCTTGTACTACCTGATTTAAAACTTACACGACTTAAAGACGAAAGTAATTAAATGTAATTTAAACTATTAAAGATTTAAGGAAATAATTTAAATAAATTATTTAACAAGAATTGTGGTTTTATAAATATAATTAAACGCGTAAAATAAATATTTAACGCCTAAACGACGGAGCAAACGAACACCGCACGGAGCGTGAGGGCACGAGCTGAAAATGGGAGGTTAAAACCTCCCACCTTCTTTCTTTTTCCTCCATTTTCCACCTATCACTTCTCTCTCTTTCCTTTTTCTTTCATTTCCACCAACTTCAAAAACCTCACTAAATCGACAAATAAACGTACTAAACGAGCTTGGATCATACCACATCTTTGGAGAAAAACGTTCATCTCTTCACGATCTACAACTTCATCTTTTCGGATTTTCAATCCGACACTTTGTAAGTTTCCGACAAATCCCGACATCTCTCGTTTTTGATCATTTTTACTAGTTTATGGTTTTGATAGGCTTAATATGTTCATATAAGGGTTGGGTAAAAGATTTGGACCCAACGGAAACCGGGAAACTCGTTTTCGACAAAAATTCCGGCCATCAGACCGCTACGTCGCATTTGGCCAGGGGCCTCTGCGACGTCGCGGCCTACGTCGCACAAAAACCTCCACGTCGCACTAGCGACGCAGCCCCTTACGTCGCATTAAATTGCGGACGTCGCACATAGCGACGTAAACTTTAACGTCGCAAACCTCCACGTCGCATTAGCGACGCCAGCCCCTACGTCGCATTGATTTGCGAAGGTCGCATCATGCGACGTACATGCCTACGTCGCACCCGACGTCGTACCCGACGTAGCACCCTACGTCGCACCCTACGTCGCACATGACAGAACCTTGAAAACTCGGATTTTACTAAGTGTCGATCTCACACAACTTCCAATACTTATACTATACGACTTAACAAACATCATAGAACATACTTTTCTATTACAATCACTCTAAATTGCGTTATTAACGATAAAACTTTAATTATAACAAACCACCAACGGGCCGTATATACTTTGACACGAACGTGAACGAACCAACATTTAACACAACGGGGTATGAACAACTAGCCTAGATGGTCTTGCGAGACATCTACTTACTTAACCTTATGTGTTTAGGCACTAGAAGGTTACGGGTTCGGAGAACCTACTTGCTTTACTACTACTTGCTAATTACTACTGCTCGACTCAGGTGAGTCTTACAGCCCCACTTTTACTGTTTTATACTTTGGGGTGAGATACTTAGCAACTGTTTTACGCATGAACGCAATGTACTGAACTGAAAACATTACTGAAAACATTACTGATTACAAACAAACGCATGAGTTACTTTTATCCACTGAAAGCCTCCTTATCGTAAGTTGTTAGTTATGGTCTTAAGCGCGAGTACTAGTAAATGGATCCATTTGGGACTGACAATCCCTGTCTGGGGTGGTAGCGCCACCACGTACTGATTTACACGTAGAAACAGACATATTAGTATTTGTTACATATGAGTGTGCGGATAGCACTCACGGGGGTACGTGATATATTCACACTACACGGTTAAGCTTCAACTTATGAGCTCATGGCACTGTACTGATTAACTGATTTACTTACTTTGCTGGATAGCAATACGGGTACATACTTGTGGTTCATGACACTTACTTATTACTAAACCTGTGAGATTCACCAACCTTTTTGGTTGACACTTTTTAGCTTTGTATCTCAGGTACACATACGGAGTAGGATCACTCCAGGATTACTAGCTAGAGTCGTATGATTTCCAAACTGCATTTAACGGAGATTCTTTGGCATTATCTTTTGTAACTATGATTATGTAATAGAATCTCCCGCCACATACGCGGACTCTAGGCTTACGTATTTTTGTAAAGAAAACTATATGTTTTCAAACGATACAAATTACGAAATGTAACTATTTTACAAACGTCTCATTTAGAGGTCGTTTACTATTAATCTTGTGCTTTGTATATTGATTAGTAACACCCAATGTATGCTTCCGCAAACCGTTAAATTTGGGGGTGTTACAGATTGGTATCAGAGCCTAAGGTTATAGTGAACTAGGTTGCATTTAGTGGGCCTAGACTATGACCGTTAGGCAGTATTCTCTTATTAAGACATGACTAGTTCAGGAATTACAGCATACAACTTTAATTTAACATAGCCTGATCAACTATGTATAATTAAGGAAAGATGATGAAAGATCTGAAATAATTATGTTGAACAGAGATACGATAGTTGACTCTGACTACGAGAGAACCGGACCATTACTTGATACGTGCTAGACACTAGGCTGGATATGATATATGTATATATATTAGCCTCATCTTACTAACGCTTTGTCTCAGAAATGGCAAACATCCCATCCAACTCGTCTCGTTCTCAAACCGGGTCGCAGAACCCAAGGGTAGCAAGGAGGAACAACAGGTTGCCTCGAGCTGGCCCATACCCCACTCACTTCACCTTGCCGGCCTTAACCGCTAGGGTAAACCAACACGAGCAACGACTTCGCACTATGGATGTCGTGTTGCAAGAAACCAACGAAAACTGGAGACTTACATCCCTCGAACGCATAGAAGCAGTCTCCGACGACCTTGAAACCACAAACAACAACCTGGATGTCCTTCGCAACCAAATAATAGAAATAAGGGTGGAAAATGCCCTTCTGCAACAAAGGATGGATGAAGGTGTGCAGCGCTCACTTGAGGCAGAAGAGTATGCGCGTGGACTAACACAACGACTAGCGCTAGCAGAAGACAACGCCCGACAAGCTAGCAGGCTTGCAAACACTGTGGACCGTCTTGTCACGATGATGGAGCAGATTAACCTACGTTAACACTAGCTTAGTCTTTGTCTTGTAAACTATCCTGTAAACTAGTAACTATCTAAGCACTACTTTATGTTTTAGTCGGATGTAATAATTCCCGACACCTTTTGTAATACATCTGTAGGATGTAACCTTTGAACTCGTATCATCTATCAAGTATTTCTTGCTGTTTCAACTCATATTAATTGCCATAATCCTTTTTCATATTGATGTTATGTATTACCATCTTTATACATGTACATCTGAAATAAATGCAATTTCTCTTACAAAAATCTCATGTATCTTCATTTCTTTTATTGAAGAATCATGCCGCCAAAGACACGACCATACACCGATGCCCAGATTACCTCTCTTATAACTCAGGCTGTTACTGAAGCCTTAGCTCGGAATACTCCACCAGGTTCCACAAGAAACAGCGATGCCGCTGAAACCTCCGCTGCTAAACCTTGTTCATACAAGGATTTTCAAAACTGCAAACCCTTGAGCTTCAAGGGGACTGAAGGAGCCATCGGACTCATCAGATGGTTCGAAAAGATGGAATCTGTTTTCCGCATCAGCAAATGTGCGGAAGACGACAAAGTCAAGTTCTCCACCTGCACCCTCGATGATGGTGCCCTCTCGTGGTGGAATTCCTATACCCAGTCTGTGGGTATTGATACAGCTTATCTACTCCCTTGGGAGGATCTGAAGAAAATGCTCACTGATGAGTATTGCCCAGCCGAACAACTTTACAAGCTGGATGAAGAGTTCTGGAACCTGAAAGTGCAAGGAACTGATATCGTTGGATACACCACCCGATTCCAACAACTCACCGTCCTTCGCCCAACCATGGCGGGTACTGAACCCGAAAAGATCAAGAAATACATCCGCGGCCTCCCGGAACCTGTCCGGGGAAATGTCGCCTCATCAAAACAAACCACTCTTCACGGTGCCATTCGGTTGGCCCATGAACTTTTAGCCATGAACGAGGACCCAGAACCACCCACTCCATCCTCCAACAGCAACAAAAGAAAGTGGTCCGACAACCACAACAACCACCAAAACAAGAAACCTGAAACCATTAAAGCCTACACCTCTATTTCTGATGACAAAGGAGCGTACAAGGGAACCAAGCCCTATTGCTCGAAGTGCCAACGACACCACCATGGTTCATGTCCCTGTAGCAAGTGTAAGAGATTTGGACACTTGGCTAGGGATTGTAGATCAAACACCACTGACACCAACACCTCTGCACCAAAGACTTGTTATGGGTGCAACGGAACGGGGCATTTCAAGAAAGACTGCCCAAAACTGAACAACAACAACAACAACAGGAACAACAACAATGCTCGAGGAAGAGCTTTTGTACTAAAATCTGGGGAAGCCCGTCAAGACCCGAATGTGGTCACGGGTACGTTTCTTCTCAACAACTTGACTGCATCTGTATTATTCGATACTGGTGCTGATAAGAGCTTTATTTCCGACGAATTTTATCCACTACTTGACACTACACCTATTGCCTTAGATTCTAAGTACACAATAGAATTGGCAAACGGAAAACTTATTGAGGCCGACAGTGTAATACCTAATTGCACTCTGAACTTAGCTAACGAGCTCTTTCCCATTGACTTGATACCTGTCGAAATCGGCAGTTTTGACATCATCGTCGGTATGGATTGGTTGTCCAAGCACCGAGCCGAAATCGTTTGTTTCGAGAAAATTGTACGCATTCCTCTCGTCACCGGTGGAACTTTGAGCATACAAGGGGAGACCGGTGGGACGAGAATAAACATCATTTCTTGCATGAAAACCCGAAAATACTTGAGAAAAGGGTACCAGGCAATCCTCGCACACGTTATGGAGAAAAAGTCGGTGGAAAAGCGACTTGAGGATGTGCCTATCGTTCGAGACTTCCCAGAGGTCTTTCCTGAAGACTTGCCTGGCCTTCCGCCACCTAGACAAGTCGAATTTTCTATTGACCTTGTGCCCGGTGCAGCACCCGTGGCACGAGCACCTTACCGATTAGCCCCATCCGAACTTCAGGAGTTGTCTACTCAGCTACAGGAACTCCTGGACAAGGGATTTATTCGACCAAGTTCCTCACCTTGGGGAGCTCCGGTCCTGTTTGTGAAAAAGAAAGACGGTTCTTTCCGCATGTGCATCGACTACCGTGAACTCAACAAATTAACTGTCAAGAACCGTTACCCACTTCCTCGCATTGATGACCTGTTTGACCAACTTCAGGGGTCGAGTTTTTATTCAAAGATCGATCTACGGTCAGGTTATCATCAACTCCGAGTTCGTGACGAAGACATCCCAAAAACTGCTTTCCGAACTCGTTACGGGCATTATGAATTCCAAGTAATGCCATTCGGCTTAACCAACGCACCGGCAGTATTCATGGATCTTATGAATCGGGTGTGCAAACCTTACCTTGACAAGTTTGTTATCGTCTTCATCGATGACATCCTGATTTACTCGCGCACTGAACAAGAACACGCGCAACACCTGAAAACCATCCTAGAGCTGCTCAAACACGAAGAGTTGTACGCCAAATTCTCTAAGTGTGAGTTCTGGATGAAAACCGTTCAATTCCTTGGCCACGTCATTGATAATCAAGGAATTCATGTCGATCCTTCAAAAATCGAGGCTATTAAGTGCTGGCAAGCACCTACAACACCGACCGGGGTACGCCAATTCTTAGGACTCGCCGGATACTACAGGCGGTTCATTGAGAATTTTTCGAAAATAGCCCTACCTCTCACTGCACTTACTCAAAAGGAAAAGAAGTTCGATTGGACTGACAAACAGGAGTCGGCTTTTCAGCTACTAAAACAAAAACTCTGCAGTGCACCTATCTTATCTTTACCCGAAGGCAACGATGACTTCGTGGTATACTGTGATGCTTCACACCAAGGTCTTGGTTGCGTACTGATGCAACGAGACAAGGTCATCGCTTACGCCTCACGACAACTCAAGGTCCACGAAAAGAATTACACAACTCATGACCTAGAGTTGGGGGCTGTTGTTTTCGCTCTGAAAATCTGGAGACACTACTTATACGGTACCAAGTGTACAATCTTTACTGACCATAAAAGTCTCCAACACATCTTCGATCAAAAGGATCTCAACATGAGGCAACGTCGATGGGTCGAGTTGCTTAATGATTACGACTGCGAGATTCGCTATCATCCGGGCAAGGCGAATGTTGTTGCCGATGCCTTAAGCCGAAAAGAACGAGTGAAACCACTTCGAGTTCGAGCTCTCGGTATGACCATTCACAACGATCTCATCAATCAAACTCTCGCCGCTCAACTCGAAGCACTCAAACCAGAAAACTTGATAAACGAGGCCTTGCGGGGCATGGACAAACAATTTGAAACCAAACCTAACGGGGCCAAATACTTCTCGAATCGAATCTGGTTACCAAGTTTTGGGAACCTGCGAGACTTGGTGATGGATGAAGCTCACAAGTCTAAATACTCTATACACCCCGGTGCCGACAAAATGTACCACGGCATCAGGGAACTGTACTGGTGGCCCAACATGAAATCTGACATTGCAACCTATGTTGGCAAGTGTCTTACTTGTTCCAAGGTTAAAGCTGAACACCAGAAACCTTCAGGTTTGCTACAACAACCCGAAATACCACAATGGAAATGGGAGCAGATTACCATGGACTTCATTACTAAACTCCCGAAAACTTCTAGCGGTTGCGATACCATTTGGGTGATCGTCGACCGACTCACTAAATCTGCTCATTTCCTAGCCATCAAAGAAACTGATAAGATGGAACGTTTGACACGGATCTACCTGAAAGAGATCGTGTCAAGACACGGCGTGCCCATCTCAATCATCTCCGACCGAGATGCTCGGTTTACTTCTCGCTTCTGGCAATCACTGCAAAAATCTCTTGGTACTCGTCTGGATATGAGTACGGCTTACCATCCTCAAACCGACGGCCAGAGCGAACGAACCATACAAACACTGGAAGACATGCTACGAGCCTGCGTAGTTGACTTCGGTAAAAACTGGAAAAATCACTTACCGTTGTGCGAGTTCTCGTACAACAACAGTTATCACACCAGCATAAAAGCTGCACCCTTCGAGGCACTGTACGGTCGTAAGTGCCGGTCGCCTATCTGTTGGACTGAGGTGGGGGATACACAACTCACCGGTCCAGAAATCATACATGAAACAACTGAAAAGATCGTCGGCATACAAAACCGACTAAAAGCCGCGCGTGATCGTCAGAAAAGCTATGCTGACGTGAGACGCAAACACCTTGAGTTCCAAGTAGGGGACAAGGTACTTCTCAAAGTGGCACCGTGGAAAGGTGTTATTCGATTCGGAAAACGAGGCAAATTAAATCCTAGATACATCGGACCCTTCGAAATTCTTGAAAAGATTGGTCCAGTGGCATACCGCCTGCAACTTCCTGCTGAACTTAGCAGCGTTCACAACACATTCCACATTTCTAATCTGAAGAAATGTCTATCTGACGAGACACTGATTATACCGCTCGACGAAATTCAACTCGATGATAAACTTCATTTTGTCGAGGAACCTATGGAAATCATGGACCGCGAGGTCAAACAACTAAAACAGAGTCGTATTCCCATCGTAAAAGTCAGGTGGAATTCTAGACGTGGTCCTGAATTCACTTGGGAACGGGAAGACCAAATGCGACTGAAATACCCACATCTCTTCCCTGACAACGCACCGACCGTGCAATCGAACTAATTTCGGGACGAAATTCTTTTAACAAGGGGAGAATGTAACAACCGCCAATTTAGGGCTAGTATTAGCGCCTAATTCTTTATTAATACATGTAATTAGTTCTGTGTTAGGCTAATTTATGTAACGGATTATATATTGGTAAATATATACAACTTTGCGATTTGACTTAAATCGTATGCGACTTAAATAGAATGAAATTCTATTCGATTAACACGGACGTTGGTGAACAAATGTTTGTAAACTAAAATAACGCAATTATAACTGAAATACTATTTTAGAATAGTTAATAACTGTCTTGTACTACCTGATTTAAAACTTACACGACTTAAAGACGAAAGTAATTAAATGTAATTTAAACTATTAAAGATTTAAGGAAATAATTTAAATAAATTATTTAACAAGAATTGTGGTTTTATAAATATAATTAAACGCGTAAAATAAATATTTAACGCCTAAACGACGGAGCAAACGAACACCGCACGGAGCGTGAGGGCACGAGCTGAAAATGGGAGGTTAAAACCTCCCACCTTCTTTCTTTTTCCTCCATTTTCCACTTATCACTTCTCTCTCTTTCCTTTTTCTTTCATTTCCACCAACTTCAAAAACCTCACTAAATCGACAAATAAACGTACTAAACGAGCTTGGATCATACCACATCTTTGGAGAAAAACGTTCATCTCTTCACGATCTACAACTTCATCTTTTCGGATTTTCAATCCGACACTTTGTAAGTTTCCGACAAATCCCGACATCTCTCGTTTTTGATCATTTTTACTAGTTTATGGTTTTGATAGGCTTAATATGTTCATATAAGGGTTGGGTAAAAGATTTGGACCCAACGAAAACCGGGAAACTCGTTTTCGACAAAAATTCCGGCCATCAGACCGCTACGTCGCATTTGGCCAGGGGCCTCTGCGACGTCGCGGCCTACGTCGCACAAAAACCTCCACGTCGCACTAGCGACGCAGCCCCTTACGTCGCATTAAATTGCGGACGTCGCACATAGCGACGTAAACTTTAACGTCGCAAACCTCCACTCGCATTAGCGACGCCAGCCCCTACGTCGCATTGATTTGCGAAGGTCGCATCATGCGACGTACATGCCTACGTCGCACCCGACGTCGTACCCGACGTAGCACCCTACGTCGCACCCTACGTCGCACATGACAGAACCTTGAAAACTCGGATTTTACTAAGTGTCGATCTCACACAACTTCCAATACTTATACTATACGACTTAACAAACATCATAGAACATACTTTTCTATTACAATCACTCTAAATTGCGTTATTAACGATAAAACTTTAATTATAACAAACCACCAACGGGCCGTATATACTTTGACACGAACGTGAACGAACCAACATTTAACACAACGGGGTATGAACAACTAGCCTAGATGGTCTTGCGAGACATCTACTTACTTAACCTTATGTGTTTAGGCACTAGAAGGTTACGGGTTCGGAGAACCTACTTGCTTTACTACTACTTGCTAATTACTACTGCTCGACTCAGGTGAGTCTTACAGCCCCACTTTTACTGTTTTATACTTTGGGGTGAGATACTTAGCAACTGTTTTACGCATGAACGCAATGTACTGAACTGAAAACATTACTGAAAACATTACTGATTACAAACAAACGCATGAGTTACTTTTATCCACTGAAAGCCTCCTTATCGTAAGTTGTTAGTTATGGTCTTAAGCGCGAGTACTAGTAAATGGATCCATTTGGGACTGACAATCCCTGTCTGGGGTGGTAGCGCCACCACGTACTGATTTACACGTAGAAACAGACATATTAGTATTTGTTACATATGAGTGTGCGGATAGCACTCACGGGGGTACGTGATATATTCACACTACACGGTTAAGCTTCAACTTATGAGCTCATGGCACTGTACTGATTAACTGATTTACTTACTTTGCTGGATAGCAATACGGGTACATACTTGTGGTTCATGACACTTACTTATTACTAAACCTGTGAGATTCACCAACCTTTTTGGTTGACACTTTTTAGCTTTGTATCTCAGGTACACATACGGAGTAGGATCACTCCAGGATTACTAGCTAGAGTCGCATGATTTCCAAACTGCATTTAACGGAGATTCTTTGGCATTATCTTTTGTAACTATGATTATGTAATAGAATCTCCCGCCACATACGCGGACTCTAGGCTTACGTATTTTTGTAAAGAAAACTATATGTTTTCAAACGATACAAATTACGAAATGTAACTATTTTACAAACGTCTCATTTAGAGGTCGTTTACTATTAATCTTGTGCTTTGTATATTGATTAGTAACACCCAATGTATGCTTCCGCAAACCGTTAAATTTGGGGGTGTTACAGATTGGTATCAGAGCCTAAGGTTATAGTGAACTAGGTTGCATTTAGTGGGCCTAGACTATGACCGTTAGGCAGTATTCTCTTATTAAGACATGACTAGTTCAGGAATTACAGCATACAACTTTAATTTAACATAGCCTGATCAACTATGTATAATTAAGGAAAGATGATGAAAGATCTGAAATAATTATGTTGAACAGAGATACGATAGTTGACTCTGACTACGAGAGAACCGGACCATTACTTGATACGTGCTAGACACTAGGCTGGATATGATATATGTATATATATTAGCCTCATCTTACTAACGCTTTGTCTCAGAAATGGCAAACATCCCATCCAACTCGTCTCGTTCTCAAACCGGGTCGCAGAACCCAAGGGTAGCAAGGAGGAACAACAGGTTGCCTCGAGCTGGCCCATACCCCACTCACTTCACCTTGCCGGCCTTAACCGCTAGGGTAAACCAACACGAGCAACGACTTCGCACTATGGATGTCGTGTTGCAAGAAACCAACGAAAACTGGAGACTTACATCCCTCGAACGCATAGAAGCAGTCTCCGACGACCTTGAAACCACAAACAACAACCTGGATGTCCTTCGCAACCAAATAATAGAAATAAGGGTGGAAAATGCCCTTCTGCAACAAAGGATGGATGAAGGTGTGCAGCGCTCACTTGAGGCAGAAGAGTATGCGCGTGGACTAACACAACGACTAGCGCTAGCAGAAGACAACGCCCGACAAGCTAGCAGGCTTGCAAACACTGTGGACCGTCTTGTCACGATGATGGAGCAGATTAACCTACGTTAACACTAGCTTAGTCTTTGTCTTGTAAACTATCCTGTAAACTAGTAACTATCTAAGCACTACTTTATGTTTTAGTCGGATGTAATAATTCCCGACACCTTTTGTAATACATCTGTAGGATGTAACCTTTGAACTCGTATCATCTATCAAGTATTTCTTGCTGTTTCAACTCATATTAATTGCCATAATCCTTTTTCATATTGATGTTATGTATTACCATCTTTATACATGTACATCTGAAATAAATGCAATTTCTCTTACAAAAATCTCATGTATCTTCATTTCTTTTATTGAAGAATCATGCCGCCAAAGACACGACCATACACCGATGCCCAGATTACCTCTCTTATAACTCAGGCTGTTACTGAAGCCTTAGCTCGGAATACTCCACCAGGTTCCACAAGAAACAGCGATGCCGCTGAAACCTCCGCTGCTAAACCTTGTTCATACAAGGATTTTCAAAACTGCAAACCCTTGAGCTTCAAGGGGACTGAAGGAGCCATCGGACTCATCAGATGGTTCGAAAAGATGGAATCTGTTTTCCGCATCAGCAAATGTGCGGAAGACGACAAAGTCAAGTTCTCCACCTGCACCCTCGATGATGGTGCCCTCTCGTGGTGGAATTCCTATACCCAGTCTGTGGGTATTGATACAGCTTATCTACTCCCTTGGGAGGATCTGAAGAAAATGCTCACTGATGAGTATTGCCCAGCCGAACAACTTTACAAGCTGGATGAAGAGTTCTGGAACCTGAAAGTGCAAGGAACTGATATCGTTGGATACACCACCCGATTCCAACAACTCACCGTCCTTCGCCCAACCATGGCGGGTACTGAACCCGAAAAGATCAAGAAATACATCCGCGGCCTCCCGGAACCTGTCCGGGGAAATGTCGCCTCATCAAAACAAACCACTCTTCACGGTGCCATTCGGTTGGCCCATGAACTTTTAGCCATGAACGAGGACCCAGAACCACCCACTCCATCCTCCAACAGCAACAAAAGAAAGTGGTCCGACAACCACAACAACCACCAAAACAAGAAACCTGAAACCATTAAAGCCTACACCTCTATTTCTGATGACAAAGGAGCGTACAAGGGAACCAAGCCCTATTGCTCGAAGTGCCAACGACACCACCATGGTTCATGTCCCTGTAGCAAGTGTAAGAGATTTGGACACTTGGCTAGGGATTGTAGATCAAACACCACTGACACCAACACCTCTGCACCAAAGACTTGTTATGGGTGCAACGGAACGGGGCATTTCAAGAAAGACTGCCCAAAACTGAACAACAACAACAACAACAGGAACAACAACAATGCTCGAGGAAGAGCTTTTGTACTAAAATCTGGGGAAGCCCGTCAAGACCCGAATGTGGTCACGGGTACGTTTCTTCTCAACAACTTGACTGCATCTGTATTATTCGATACTGGTGCTGATAAGAGCTTTATTTCCGACGAATTTTATCCACTACTTGACACTACACCTATTGCCTTAGATTCTAAGTACACAATAGAATTGGCAAACGGAAAACTTATTGAGGCCGACAGTGTAATACCTAATTGCACTCTGAACTTAGCTAACGAGCTCTTTCCCATTGACTTGATACCTGTCGAAATCGGCAGTTTTGACATCATCGTCGGTATGGATTGGTTGTCCAAGCACCGAGCCGAAATCGTTTGTTTCGAGAAAATTGTACGCATTCCTCTCGTCACCGGTGGAACTTTGAGCATACAAGGGGAGACCGGTGGGACGAGAATAAACATCATTTCTTGCATGAAAACCCGAAAATACTTGAGAAAAGGGTACCAGGCAATCCTCGCACACGTTATGGAGAAAAAGTCGGTGGAAAAGCGACTTGAGGATGTGCCTATCGTTCGAGACTTCCCAGAGGTCTTTCCTGAAGACTTGCCTGGCCTTCCGCCACCTAGACAAGTCGAATTTTCTATTGACCTTGTGCCCGGTGCAGCACCCGTGGCACGAGCACCTTACCGATTAGCCCCATCCGAACTTCAGGAGTTGTCTACTCAGCTACAGGAACTCCTGGACAAGGGATTTATTCGACCAAGTTCCTCACCTTGGGGAGCTCCGGTCCTGTTTGTGAAAAAGAAAGACGGTTCTTTCCGCATGTGCATCGACTACCGTGAACTCAACAAATTAACTGTCAAGAACCGTTACCCACTTCCTCGCATTGATGACCTGTTTGACCAACTTCAGGGGTCGAGTTTTTATTCAAAGATCGATCTACGGTCAGGTTATCATCAACTCCGAGTTCGTGACGAAGACATCCCAAAAACTGCTTTCCGAACTCGTTACGGGCATTATGAATTCCAAGTAATGCCATTCGGCTTAACCAACGCACCGGCAGTATTCATGGATCTTATGAATCGGGTGTGCAAACCTTACCTTGACAAGTTTGTTATCGTCTTCATCGATGACATCCTGATTTACTCGCGCACTGAACAAGAACACGCGCAACACCTGAAAACCATCCTAGAGCTGCTCAAACACGAAGAGTTGTACGCCAAATTCTCTAAGTGTGAGTTCTGGATGAAAACCGTTCAATTCCTTGGCCACGTCATTGATAATCAAGGAATTCATGTCGATCCTTCAAAAATCGAGGCTATTAAGTGCTGGCAAGCACCTACAACACCGACCGGGGTACGCCAATTCTTAGGACTCGCCGGATACTACAGGCGGTTCATTGAGAATTTTTCGAAAATAGCCCTACCTCTCACTGCACTTACTCAAAAGGAAAAGAAGTTCGATTGGACTGACAAACAGGAGTCGGCTTTTCAGCTACTAAAACAAAAACTCTGCAGTGCACCTATCTTATCTTTACCCGAAGGCAACGATGACTTCGTGGTATACTGTGATGCTTCACACCAAGGTCTTGGTTGCGTACTGATGCAACGAGACAAGGTCATCGCTTACGCCTCACGACAACTCAAGGTCCACGAAAAGAATTACACAACTCATGACCTAGAGTTGGGGGCTGTTGTTTTCGCTCTGAAAATCTGGAGACACTACTTATACGGTACCAAGTGTACAATCTTTACTGACCATAAAAGTCTCCAACACATCTTCGATCAAAAGGATCTCAACATGAGGCAACGTCGATGGGTCGAGTTGCTTAATGATTACGACTGCGAGATTCGCTATCATCCGGGCAAGGCGAATGTTGTTGCCGATGCCTTAAGCCGAAAAGAACGAGTGAAACCACTTCGAGTTCGAGCTCTCGGTATGACCATTCACAACGATCTCATCAATCAAACTCTCGCCGCTCAACTCGAAGCACTCAAACCAGAAAACTTGATAAACGAGGCCTTGCGGGGCATGGACAAACAATTTGAAACCAAACCTAACGGGGCCAAATACTTCTCGAATCGAATCTGGTTACCAAGTTTTGGGAACCTGCGAGACTTGGTGATGGATGAAGCTCACAAGTCTAAATACTCTATACACCCCGGTGCCGACAAAATGTACCACGGCATCAGGGAACTGTACTGGTGGCCCAACATGAAATCTGACATTGCAACCTATGTTGGCAAGTGTCTTACTTGTTCCAAGGTTAAAGCTGAACACCAGAAACCTTCAGGTTTGCTACAACAACCCGAAATACCACAATGGAAATGGGAGCAGATTACCATGGACTTCATTACTAAACTCCCGAAAACTTCTAGCGGTTGCGATACCATTTGGGTGATCGTCGACCGACTCACTAAATCTGCTCATTTCCTAGCCATCAAAGAAACTGATAAGATGGAACGTTTGACACGGATCTACCTGAAAGAGATCGTGTCAAGACACGGCGTGCCCATCTCAATCATCTCCGACCGAGATGCTCGGTTTACTTCTCGCTTCTGGCAATCACTGCAAAAATCTCTTGGTACTCGTCTGGATATGAGTACGGCTTACCATCCTCAAACCGACGGCCAGAGCGAACGAACCATACAAACACTGGAAGACATGCTACGAGCCTGCGTAGTTGACTTCGGTAAAAACTGGAAAAATCACTTACCGTTGTGCGAGTTCTCGTACAACAACAGTTATCACACCAGCATAAAAGCTGCACCCTTCGAGGCACTGTACGGTCGTAAGTGCCGGTCGCCTATCTGTTGGACTGAGGTGGGGGATACACAACTCACCGGTCCAGAAATCATACATGAAACAACTGAAAAGATCGTCGGCATACAAAACCGACTAAAAGCCGCGCGTGATCGTCAGAAAAGCTATGCTGACGTGAGACGCAAACACCTTGAGTTCCAAGTAGGGGACAAGGTACTTCTCAAAGTGGCACCGTGGAAAGGTGTTATTCGATTCGGAAAACGAGGCAAATTAAATCCTAGATACATCGGACCCTTCGAAATTCTTGAAAAGATTGGTCCAGTGGCATACCGCCTGCAACTTCCTGCTGAACTTAGCAGCGTTCACAACACATTCCACATTTCTAATCTGAAGAAATGTCTATCTGACGAGACACTGATTATACCGCTCGACGAAATTCAACTCGATGATAAACTTCATTTTGTCGAGGAACCTATGGAAATCATGGACCGCGAGGTCAAACAACTAAAACAGAGTCGTATTCCCATCGTAAAAGTCAGGTGGAATTCTAGACGTGGTCCTGAATTCACTTGGGAACGGGAAGACCAAATGCGACTGAAATACCCACATCTCTTCCCTGACAACGCACCGACCGTGCAATCGAACTAATTTCGGGACGAAATTCTTTTAACAAGGGGAGAATGTAACAACCGCCAATTTAGGGCTAGTATTAGCGCCTAATTCTTTATTAATACATGTAATTAGTTCTGTGTTAGGCTAATTTATGTAACGGATTATATATTGGTAAATATATACAACTTTGCGATTTGACTTAAATCGTATGCGACTTAAATAGAATGAAATTCTATTCGATTAACACGGACGTTGGTGAACAAATGTTTGTAAACTAAAATAACGCAATTATAACTGAAATACTATTTTAGAATAGTTAATAACTGTCTTGTACTACCTGATTTAAAACTTACACGACTTAAAGACGAAAGTAATTAAATGTAATTTAAACTATTAAAGATTTAAGGAAATAATTTAAATAAATTATTTAACAAGAATTGTGGTTTTATAAATATAATTAAACGCGTAAAATAAATATTTAACGCCTAAACGACGGAGCAAACGAACACCGCACGGAGCGTGAGGGCACGAGCTGAAAATGGGAGGTTAAAACCTCCCACCTTCTTTCTTTTTCCTCCATTTTCCACCTATCACTTCTCTCTCTTTCCTTTTTCTTTCATTTCCACCAACTTCAAAAACCTCACTAAATCGACAAATAAACGTACTAAACGAGCTTGGATCATACCACATCTTTGGAGAAAAACGTTCATCTCTTCACGATCTACAACTTCATCTTTTCGGATTTTCAATCCGACACTTTGTAAGTTTCCGACAAATCCCGACATCTCTCGTTTTTGATCATTTTTACTAGTTTATGGTTTTGATAGGCTTAATATGTTCATATAAGGGTTGGGTAAAAGATTTGGACCCAACGGAAACCGGGAAACTCGTTTTCGACAAAAATTCCGGCCATCAGACCGCTACGTCGCATTTGGCCAGGGGCCTCTGCGACGTCGCGGCCTACGTCGCACAAAAACCTCCACGTCGCACTAGCGACGCAGCCCCTTACGTCGCATTAAATTGCGGACGTCGCACATAGCGACGTAAACTTTAACGTCGCAAACCTCCACGTCGCATTAGCGACGCCAGCCCCTACGTCGCATTGATTTGCGAAGGTCGCATCATGCGACGTACATGCCTACGTCGCACCCGACGTCGTACCCGACGTAGCACCCTACGTCGCACCCTACGTCGCACATGACAGAACCTTGAAAACTCGGATTTTACTAAGTGTCGATCTCACACAACTTCCAATACTTATACTATACGACTTAACAAACATCATAGAACATACTTTTCTATTACAATCACTCTAAATTGCGTTATTAACGATAAAACTTTAATTATAACAAACCACCAACGGGCCGTATATACTTTGACACGAACGTGAACGAACCAACATTTAACACAACGGGGTATGAACAACTAGCCTAGATGGTCTTGCGAGACATCTACTTACTTAACCTTATGTGTTTAGGCACTAGAAGGTTACGGGTTCGGAGAACCTACTTGCTTTACTACTACTTGCTAATTACTACTGCTCGACTCAGGTGAGTCTTACAGCCCCACTTTTACTGTTTTATACTTTGGGGTGAGATACTTAGCAACTGTTTTACGCATGAACGCAATGTACTGAACTGAAAACATTACTGAAAACATTACTGATTACAAACAAACGCATGAGTTACTTTTATCCACTGAAAGCCTCCTTATCGTAAGTTGTTAGTTATGGTCTTAAGCGCGAGTACTAGTAAATGGATCCATTTGGGACTGACAATCCCTGTCTGGGGTGGTAGCGCCACCACGTACTGATTTACACGTAGAAACAGACATATTAGTATTTGTTACATATGAGTGTGCGGATAGCACTCACGGGGGTACGTGATATATTCACACTACACGGTTAAGCTTCAACTTATGAGCTCATGGCACTGTACTGATTAACTGATTTACTTACTTTGCTGGATAGCAATACGGGTACATACTTGTGGTTCATGACACTTACTTATTACTAAACCTGTGAGATTCACCAACCTTTTTGGTTGACACTTTTTAGCTTTGTATCTCAGGTACACATACGGAGTAGGATCACTCCAGGATTACTAGCTAGAGTCGCATGATTTCTAAACTGCATTTAACGGAGATTCTTTGGCATTATCTTTTGTAACTATGATTATGTAATAGAATCTCCCGCCACATACGCGGACTCTAGGCTTACGTATTTTTGTAAAGAAAACTATATGTTTTCAAACGATACAAATTACGAAATGTAACTATTTTACAAACGTCTCATTTAGAGGTCGTTTACTATTAATCTTGTGCTTTGTATATTGATTAGTAACACCCAATGTATGCTTCCGCAAACCGTTAAATTTGGGGGTGTTACAGCAAGTAAGTTTTGTGTGTTCATGTAAAACAGTAATGCATCTCACCCCTGAGTAAAAACAGTAAAGTAGGGGCTGTAAGACTCACCTGAGTCTAGCAGATAATGCAGTAAGCAAGCAAAGTAGTATCCCGAACTAGCAACCCTTAGCGTCCTAATACGCATAAGGTTTAGTAAGTAAATGGAATACTTGTAAAGTATCCCTGCTAGTTGTTCCCAAACTAGTTAATGTCCATTAGTTTGTTTGTACGTTTGTATTCGTTTGTAAATCGTAGTTTGTATAAAAGTTGTACGGTCCGTTGGTGTCGTTGTGTAATAATAATAATTCCATCCATTATTATTATGTATTCATAGTAGTTGTACTTTTGTAAAGCGTACGTGTATAACTGTTTGTTTGTATTACAACGTGTATCGTTTGCGTAAGTTCCAATGGGCTTAAACCCCAAAGGGTACGAGTGAAACCTCGTAAGTATTCGAGTGTATGTTCGTATCAGTTAACGTGTAATCCAGCACGTAACTAGTGAGTGAACTTTTAAGTTCGTATCGGATGTAATCCCGTGTAATGTACAAGTGTAAGTTCGTTGGAGTGTAATCTCCTAAGTATTTCCAAGTGTAATCTCGTACGCGTGTGTGAGTGAAATCTCACGTTCAGTTAAGTATAATCTTGTACGTATTCGAGTATTTGTGTATACTTCCAAAAGTATAGTATTTTCATGTATAAGTCGTATCGTATTTGATTTGGTTGTTGAAAAGTGATTTTTAAACACTTAGAATGTTTTTAGTTTTTGTTTTTGGGTTTTTGCGACACTAAATGCGACACAGACCTTGTGTCACATGATTTATGCGACACAACCCTTGTGTCACATGAATGCAACTTAATGCGACATAATATGCGACACAATCCTTGTGTCACATGATTTATGCGACACAACCCTTGTGTCACATGGATGCAACTTAATGCGACACAATATGCGACACAACCCTTGTGTCACATGATTTATGCGACACAACCCTTGTGTCACATGATTTATGCGACACAACCCTTGTGTCACATGGATGCAACTTAATGCGACACAATATGCGACACAACCCTTGTGTCACATGGTTTATGCGACACAAGGCTTGTGTTCCGCAACACAAGCTTGTGTTCCGCAACACAAGGCTGATTTCGTTTTTAAGCTCGGTTTTGGGTCAAACGACCCCGGTTTGACCCGAAACTTTTACACAAGTTCTAAAATGGCTAAATAACGTTAGAAAAATTATCGTTTCGTTTCGGGAGGGTCTCGAGATGTCGGTTTTTATTTAACGTCACTAAAACTAAACATATGTTTACTAATATATTTTTCTAGTAAAATGGGGGCGTTTTGGAGGTAAACTTCCTTCACGAAAGTTGTAGCCCACGGAAAAACGAAGATTTCATGTTTAGGTTATATTTGCTAGTTTTGACCGTACGATTTTATAAAAATTGCGAAAGGGGACTGTTTTTAAGTTACGTGTTCGGTTTATACTTTCGAGTTTTAAAAACGAGTTTTAACATATCATTTGGACATTATAAAGCTAGGGGAACAATATTCTAGCAAAATAAATGTAATCGGATAGTTCGGAAGGTCGCCGGAAAACTTACAAAGTCGTCGGATCGAGAAACCGAAAAGATAGGTTTGTAGCTTTCGTTGTCGTGATCACTTTTCTCCAAACGAGCTAGGTGATTGAAGTTCGTTTTGTAGGTGATTTCTAGAGAGAGAGAGTGCCGAGCTAGAGAGAGAGATGAGAGAGTTTGATGGGGTGTGAAAGTGGTGAATGTGTTTGTGTGTGTAAGTGATCAAAGAGAGGTGGGGGGTTTGTCCCCTTGTCTTGGCCGGTTGGTGGGGTCCACCGTGTGTGGATCTCACCAAGTTTCGTTCCCTCGTGTTTGCGCTCCGTGTGGTGTTCGTTTTCCCGGTCGTTTAAATGTTAAAATCATTTTATACGCGATTAAATATACGTTTAAAATACGAAATAATATCCGATAATTTAGCTAAAGCATTTTAATAAAATACTTTGTTTTGAAGTTATAAAATGTAACATTTGTTTTGTTTTGTCGGTTGGTCGAGTTTTCGGAGAGTTCGGTAACGTTTTAGTTAAAACGTATGTTTTCGTTATATTATAAACATAATATAAAATGGTAATTAAAGTAATTAAATAAATTAACATTATTTAATAATTGTTTTACCAACGTCTGTATGTTTTGTACAATTGTTGTTTTATACGATTTGTACGAATCGTATACGCGTATATATATATTCCATCCATATATATATAGTGAGTACATAATGTATATAATCCTATTTCATATTATTTACAAGTAATAAACACGCAATTAGGGAAAATTTAAATTGGCCCTAAATTTGGGGTTGTTACAATTTAAGATATGACAAGTAAATGTTACCTTTCCCCTTAATTGAAGTCAAGTTTAATTTGAAAAATTAAAAATGAGTTTTTAATTAATAGTAGGGTGTGTTTGGCAACAATTGGGCTGGAACTTGTGGTTAGAGTTGGGGCTGGAGCTGGAGCTTGAACTTCTATTCAAAAGCCACTTCAAAAAGCTTCTTGTTGAAGGGCTTCTGGGAGCTTATTTTTTCAGGAAGCCCCATTTATTTTATGTTGCCAAACAAGGCTTGTAGTCGGGCTTATAAAAAATAGAAGCTCAAGCCTCCAAAAGCCCCTCATCCAAACACACCCGTAATATAGATAGATGTAAAGTTGATTGTTAATATTTTTGAATAGTTATATAGTTTTCAAGTACAAATAGATTATGGATGAACAAAAATAGTAATCTGGAAAGAAAAAAGTTGGAATGGATGGAGAAAGTAACCTAAAATAATATGATTGTCAATTATTGTATTTGTTAAAATTTCATGGAATGGAATTAAATTTAATCCAAGAAGTATAAGAGCACACGGAGTGGTGACGGCCTAAACACAGTGTTCTGAGTGAGAATTTTGTGGCGAGTATTTTGTGAAGTGGTAACAGTGTTCTGAACAGTGTTCTGGACATTGTTCTGGAATTTTTTATTATTTGTTTTATTTATTTATTAATGTAATAAAATGTATAAATTAATATTTAAAAACATTAAATCAAATAAAACAACCTTTAATTAATTAAAACAAAATAAAAAAATGATAAAAAAAAAATCAGACCCTTTCTCTTTCTTATTTAAAAAAAAAAATTTATTATTATTATATTATTCCCAAAAAACAAATCCCCACCACCTCTTTCTTTCCCATTCTCACACTTATCTTTCCTCTCTTTTATTCTCTGAAACTCCGACGGTCAAGTGGGAAAAACAAAACACTCACACAAGACAAAACACAAACACAAACACAGTACAACACACAATTAAAAAGAAAGAAAAAGGAAAAGAAAAGAGAAAAGAAAAAGAAAACAAGAAGAACGCAGCATGTTTCGCCGTTGGGTGTGGGATGCCGGTGGGAGAACGGCATCGAGAACGACATCGAGAACGGTGCTGCGGGGTGGGAAGACGCCGTTGAACGGCGTTCTCGAAGCAAAACGGCGACAAAACGCCTCTCACTCCGAGTGCTCTAAGTGTTCTCGAAAGATGTCGAGGGCAAAACAATTATGGAGTAGTTTATATGGATATGTTGAAGGGGAAATATTGCCGTGAAGTAAAACTGTACGGATTCAATTGTGCCGTTAGTTATAATTCAGGGGTTGAATATGTATATTTGAAAAGGTTTAGTGGTTAAAATTATAAAATATAAATATTTTCTTTATCTTCCATTGGTCAACAGCACAAAGGATTGGTGGTGTTGACGGTACAACTGACTAGCCCTATGTTGAATGCTATTAATGTTTATATGTTTCGGATTGAGTTGTTAAAAAGACATGTAAACGTTGGTACCGTTAATAGAGTATTGATATTTACGTATAAATAAAAGGTAATGTTATGAAGGGAAGACCTCAAATGACGGGAAGGAGGATAATGTTGAATTCAATGCATTTTACACCTATAAAATTTGACTGCATTTTAATGACACTTCATTTTACACCTACAAATTTATTTCTAAAATGCAGAAAATTCGGCTTTCCTCTCCTTCTCATCATTTGAGACCTTCTACTCTAATCCTTCACCCTAAATAAATAGACTTAAATATTAATATAATCTATTTTTTGATTTAAGTATTTCCTATTTTATCATTCTAGTCACTCATCATATTATGTGTAACCAATTATTAGATTAGATCTACTTATTTAGGTATATTAACCATTTTTCCTCTTAATAAGTAACGAAATCATATGATGGTTAGTATTATGGTCGAAAATGTTTGTTTCATTTAAAAGTTGACTGCTCCGTATTAATTAAGGTTTTTAGAATCTTACCTATCTAATATATAAGGGAGTTGATGCTGATGTCATAAAGCTGATTTGTCTCATTCTTAGACAATCTCCAAGCTGACTTGGCATCTCTCATATTCAAGGGATTTTCTCAGACTTTTGATTTTCTTTAAATTGATATAAAGTAATAACACATGCAAATTATAATTTTACTCCTTTTTATCAGCCTAACATTCTTGGAAACATACAGCTTCCTAAGCACGCTTTATTTTGAGTGGCTCTTTTCCACCGCCATTTTTATGAGTACGATTCATTCTGAGTCATCTTCTCCACTAAGGTATTTCTCTCACTTTTCATTACTGTAGATTTCTTCAAGATCAGTTTTATTTCAGATTTAACAAAGTCATGATTCTTCCTCATCAGTTTCCCCAAAATTTAAATTGCTATAATGAATATCACTCATGTTCTTTCATATGTATCTATTTAATCCTAACTCTATTCTTTTTCCCTTTTTTCATCTTCTTCAACAGGTTCTTCAAACTTCATCGGTCATCATGTCAAATTTTTTCGAGGTAATCTAATTTCTCCTTTCTAATACGTTGTTCTTGGCGGTCTGGATTTTAATCTTTGTATACAAATTACCTTTAACTTTTTGACCTAATTATAATTTGGTACTACCTACACTTATTGTTACTAAATAAACGACTGAATTTCAGGTAATATAACTGCTCTGTATATCATCGAAAGGAAGAAATTGCGTTTGTTTTCTTCGATTATGGAGAAGGAGCTTGCAATTTGAGTAATAATGGCAGTTTATTGATGATGTGTCCGGATACGACGTCTCTAAGCGACGAAGGTAATTTCACTAATGTGTGTAATTTTGTTATATACTTTCTGTATTTCTGTTTGAATATGGAGTATATCTGTATATGTATATAATATAATGTTTGTTTATATTATGCCATTATTTATTAAAACGGTAGAATAAGCATATGCTGGTGCTTTTATGAGTTGTATTGGGGACCGACTTTTTTCTGGTGTTTTTTATCTTCTTAAGAAAAACTGAAGTTGATTTGCTCAGAAAACGAATGGGTGAAATATGCGGCTTTTATTTTTTTGCTGTTTTACACACGTATAATTATGTAAGGTTTGTTTGGCAATTTTAATTTTATAGGTATTCTTTTCAGCTCTGTTATTTATTGTGATGTTTATTCAACTAGCGTTGAAAATATAACTATTATTGCGTTCAACTTATATATGCAGGGAAAGCATTGATGACTATTAAGACGTCCCGTTTAGTAATGTCGTTAATGTGTTACTCGATTGGGATGAAGATCAGAATGATGATCTCTGTTCCTGGAGAGTGATTCTATGCGACAATTTGAGCACAACAGTGGTTGCTTTGTATGTTGCACCTTAGATTAGTTTTTTATTTTTATCGATGTCTTTTGATCTTCGTTTTTATAAGCTATAGCTAAATAGCATTGGTTCCTTTTTTGTTTTTCTCATATGGCTGTTGTTAACAGATCTCGTGGTGGTTTTGCAGCAGAGTGGTGTTTTAGAAACGAGAACTCGTGATGAGCTTTTTGTGTAGCACAAAAATGGAGCTCATGCGAAGTACATAAAGACTCAAGAAATAGCCCATGAAACTGCTTTGGATAATGTTAGAAAGAGAGTGTCTGGTAGTTCAAATGAAAAGCCTACTTCAGAACGTTCTCTACATGTTAAAAAGAGGTAAATTAATCATCTCATGAGATTATACAATGGGTCTTAAAGTGTGACCTGTTTAGTTTTAGTGGTTTGCTTGAATTTCCTTTTTCTTCCTACAATTGGTCTTTTTTTGTGATTGTTAGAAAGTTACTAGACTGGAAATCTAATTAGGCATTTGCATAAATTGTATAAATAGGTGGTGTCAAGGTTGAAGATGATGAACCATCTTCTAAGGGGTGTTAGATCATCTTCTAAGGGGTCAAAAGTGTGTGAAGGGGTTTGTTTATTCTGGAATAATGTTGCATTGTTTTAACTATTAACATGAAGTAATATT
The DNA here is from genome assembly GCA_949592205.1 of Helichrysum umbraculigerum. Taxonomy (NCBI): domain Eukaryota; kingdom Viridiplantae; phylum Streptophyta; class Magnoliopsida; order Asterales; family Asteraceae; genus Helichrysum; species Helichrysum umbraculigerum. Next base: position 167,200,724 of record CATIUR010000001.1, on the reverse strand, counting down.
CTGCCTCAACTTTGATTGTCAATGTTCTTCCAATATTAGATTTCAATATTTCTTATGACATTTGAGCATATTACCTTTCTGGCTAATTCCTACTGATCACGAAAAGGTTGGTAGTAGTGGCGTGATACAGATGCTATAAGTCCGTATGGTGCAATTGAAGGTGTTAGCAGCCGGCTTTAAGGTGAGTTTAAGCCACCTATTTATAGTCCTAAATTGTGTAAGTAGTTCTATGTTGGTGGTTGTTATATGGTTAGACATAAAGATTTATTGGATTTGGTGAACACTGAAACAGAGTTAGCAAGTATAAATAAATTAGTAAAAGAAAAATTGAAACAGAAAATTTGGTTTGCTCTTATTGGGGAGGGGTGCTACAAAAGCTCTTATTGGTATATCGGTGCTAGAAAAAGCCTAACCATTGGGTTAATGTAATGATTATTGGATTCGTCAATATGCAGATGCAAGCTATGAGGGTGATTCACTAGATAGTTTATGCTTATTACTTCATGTGTAGTACAGGTTTTGGTAATGTGGTTGTGATTCTAATTCATTTGTATAATGAGTCTAACTAATGTGGTTGGAGCATGTGTATAATGAGTCTAACAAAGTGCTGCTACACACAGGTCCATAAATAGGTTAGAAGGATGCTAGCAAAATTTGGAAGGCTATATGGCTTGGATGTGGTGTTTGCCTGTTTGGTGAGGTACAAAATTTGTCCAGTTTGACTATTTATGTCTAACTGACAGTAGGTTTTTTAGTCATTTGTGCTGTTATTTTTGGAAGCTTGACATTCTTCATGTTATGAAATTTTGTAAAGTGAAGTTTGACTTGCAAAAGTCACTGCAATTTTGTCATTTGCAATTGATAGTTGGTTTTGTTATATTGTCAAGAGGATGAGGATAGGTATTAAAGGTTTGAAATGTTATTTTTTACTGTTTGAGATGTACACTATTCATCCTATTTGAGTATGCCCAAATACTGTAAATTATCTTATTTTTTTAACTTGAAGTTTAATAGGGTTCGTCCCCTTTATCCATAATAGTAATAATAAGCTTTTTTAGATTGACAATAATTCTCTCTACAGTAACATGAAATTGCAAATGCTAATGTATGTGCTAACTTGGTGTCTGATGAATAAATATAATACAAGTCTTTTTACTTGAAGGAAATTCTAAATGTGAATTATAGACTTTTCTCAAATGAATAACGCTTCTGTTTCTCTCTATTGGGCTTAAAAACACTTGAATAAATTAATTCTCTTAAAATGTATTTAAGAAAACATAGTTAAGCTGCAAAACTAACGTTAATATAAATTTATGTTACTATCAATTATGTAATTATGTTTATGTTTAATTCGTTTCATATTTATTCATTAATGATGATACAAAATGTAGTAGTATAAAAGATATATGTAATTCATTTGTATTGTATAATAATAATACTCCACAAAAACTACATCAAAGCAATGTTATAAATATTATTTAGTAAACCCGTGTTTTCACGGGTCGTAAAACTAGTTATAAATGAAAAGGAGTTCTAAAATATGTACAATTTGGGAGATGAGTATCATTATTATGAGGTAGAAACATGTTTGGCGTAAAAGTGATTGGTAATAATAACGATCAGAAAAACCATTTTACCCTTTTATAGTTTTAATTTATATATATGTTAGATTAGTGAGTTATTGCAGTTAAGGATATTGGAATGATTTAAGAAGACATTTTAGAAGTTGTGTCATTTATTTAAGTTTTAGTGATTGTTATTGCATAATCTAGAATCAACAATTAGTAAACGATTTTGGTTGAGTTTATTTTTGACGCATAAGGAAAATAGTCAAACATACGAATAAACGTTAGGAGTCAAAGTAAAACGTTCCAAATAGTGTCATTTGATTTTATGAATTGAGTTTTAGCGGTTGAGAAAAAGAATCGCGTGAGATGGCGTTAGTTTTTTATTTTTTTTTGATAAATAAATGAATTAAATTAAATTACTAATTAACTTTGTATAAGATCATTGCCAATGGCTTGTGCATTTGGCCAACCGACGAAATTTCAGCGACGCGACCCGTGATGCCATTTTGGAATCCGCAAAAGTCGTACAACAAACTTTGAAAACTATTCATGAGGAGACGCAACAAAATATGGAGTTTTAGCGGCAAAAATGATGCTCAAACAGTAGAAATTTATTCAAGAGGAGACGCAACAAATATGTGAGAGAGAGATGAATCGAGTCTGTGTCTAAAACAAGTATTCATCGAGGGTATGTTTTGTTTGAGGGTTTTAGATCATGGGAATGGTTATAGAAACGGTGGGGAATGATAGATGATATATTTGGTTTATGGGTATGAGACTATGAGTATTACAATTTGGAAATGAAGCCGTCGTTTTGAGGGTTATGTTGTTGGGTTTTAGATTGATTTGTATTTCCATAAGAAAATGATAAGATCACAAAATTTTTACAAAATGAAACTTACAAAATGACTTGGATCAATGATAAGAAGAGAAATAAAGAGGAGAGAGAAAGACTTGACTGATATGATTGGTTAATGCATCATGCCACATCATTTTGTGGATATTATTTTGTAATATATTTGTGAATGTAGCATAGCTCATTTCTATATCACGCCCTATCCATCCATACTCGTATCGATTCTTTTATGTAAACCAAACGTACCCTAAAACAAAATTAACTTAGTCCAAGTGCACATGTAGTAGAATGAACTCTAATTAACGAGTTTTTAACTTTCATTGTTTCCTTAACAGATGCATGTCGTCACTCCTTTGTTAAATTTCAGTTTTCCTACCCAAGGTTGGTAACCAAAATTCCTCTCTAGTTACATTCTAATTGGTTAGGTAAAATAATAGAAGCTTCTTGAAATGAAATCTAACAATAATCTACTTTTCCTTTTTAGCCATCAAATAATAGAACAGCTTAAATTATATTATGTTTTATTTATAGAGTAAGGTTCAAATGAGTACACCTATTTTGAGTGAGAATGAGGGAACCAACAGATTTTTGCCATGTGTCACTTTATTCTCTCTCCTCCACACTTTATTCTCTCTCCTCCACATTTTTAAAAATTAAATATCTCACAAACGGTAAGTCGAAAAATCATGAAAATTGCACCATAAAATTCAGCGTTTTCTCCTCTTCGATTTGCCGTCCCTCAATGCATACTTTTGACAATTTTTTTCTTCTCATTTTTTGGTGGGTTTCACAAATTAGTAACATATGTGTTAGTGATTAGTTGTACATTTAATTTGTGGTTAAGGTTAGGGTTTAGGGTTTAGTAGGGTTTATGGTTTAGGGTTTATAAGGGTTTAGGGTTTAGAAGGGGTTCAAGGTTTAGGGTTTAGAAAGATTTAGGGTTTAGCGTTTTGTAAAGCGTTTAGGGTTTAGGGTTTGGGGTTTAGGGGTTAGGGTTTAGGGTTTAGGGTTTGAGGTTTGGGGTTTCGGGGAGAAACCCCAAACCTCAAACCCTAAACCCTAAACCCTAACCCCTAAACCCCAAACCCTAAACCCTAAACGCAACACTTTAACACATGTGTTAGTAAATGTGAAACCCACCAAAAAAATGAAAAAAAAAAAACTTTTCGAAAGTATATCTTGAGGGACGGCAAATCGAAGAGGAGAAAACGACGAATTTAATGGTGCAATTTTCATAATTTTTCGATTTGTCGTTTGTGAGATAATTGATGTTGGGGGTAAATGGGTTTTGTACATGTGAAACATTCTCTTTGTACACATGGCTTGATATCATTGGTTCCCTCATTTTCACACAAATTCCTATTCTCATTTGAACTCTACCCTTTATTTATATCATCAACTCTCAGTACAAAGAATATGCACAAACACAAATAAATAAAATAATTTTACAAAAACATGGAATAATTAATAATTAATATATATACACGAGTGTAAAGGATATTAATTAACGACAAGAAATATTTGTTAACACCCTATTCGCAATAACAAGGTCCATGGTACAATCCATATTAACGTGTTTGTACTTCCGTAAAAATATTAATATTTTAAACTTCCCTGTCAATCTTGACTTGCTAGTTAACGGCAACACTCCACCGTTCAAATCACTTCCCAACTCCGATGACGACGTAACATTCGCCGACGACAAGATCACCGGAACAACAAACTTCCTGGTATCTCTACCTTTAACTTTCTCATTCCAAACGACCCCTTCACCAACTTTCCGTTCCCGGTAGTAGAAATCTACGGTGGTTCTCCGGTACCGAAATCGACGGAAGTTTGTGTTCTTAATACCGAGTTCCGCGTTCATGACTATATTAAATGAAGGACTAGATGTTGAATTTGCAACGTTGAAAGTACCGAAAGTAGCTGACCGGACACGGAATTTTGGTGTACGGAACCTGCCCGTGGTTACTGAGAGAAGGATGACGATTCCGGCTATAAAACCGGTGATGATAACTATGGACATGAGGACGTTTCTGCGTCTTTTCCGGCGAGCCTCGTTTGCTACGGTGGAAAGGTCTTGGTTGACATGACCGTACGGGTTTGTTGGAACCATTTTATGTGTTGATGAATGTTGTATTTGTTGTTTCAAATAATCAGTAATCGGTAAATATAAAATCGATATGCTTTATGTGTTGATAGTATATATAATGCATTTAGCGTTAAATTTTGTTGACTATTTAAGTTCTAGATGTTTTGACTTTTCTTAATTTGGAGGCTTGACCAGCTTATACCTTTGATCACGTCACGAGTTTTCTCTTTAGATCTTGAAATTCATGCGAATGATAATTCATAATTGTCAAGTTTACACGCATTTGTCTTCTTCTTTTCAAATCTCTTTAATTTAATAAATACTGTAGAAGATACTTAATTCCTCTCATTATGAGAACAGATAAATACAACAAAACATTCAATTCATACACTAAACTTATGCTTCGATCTATTTGTAATGTGAGCTTTAAGGATTGTACAGTTTGGTGTAGGAATCAATTTGTTTGTTTTATCTATCAACTCCCCTAATTATATTTAACTTAGCACTACTAGAAAAAATGTATATTCCAACGGGAAAATTCCGTTGGTGAACAAGTAAATTCTGTTGGTAATATCCATCATCAACGGATTTATCAACGGACAAGGGGTGTGGCAAAAAGGCTCGTAGCTAATCGCATTTATCAACAGATTTCTTTAACCTGTTGTTAAAACACCAACAGATATGCCGTGGATGATTGAAAATTGTCCGTTGGTAAATCTATTAGCCGAGACCTCAAGTTCCGTTGTTAAATTGGTAAACTACCAACGGTTATGCCGTGGATGACTGAAAATTGCCCGTTGGTAATTTTGGTACCCGAGACCTCAAGTTCCGTTGGTAAATCTATAACTACCAACGGATATGCCGTTTGTGAATGTATAGCTTTCCGTTGGTATATTTGTAAATCACCAAAGATAAATTATTAGATCTAACAATGGGTTTTATGTCCGTGGCTGTTTTGTAAACTTGGTACCCGAGACCTCAAGTTCCGTTGGTAAATCTATAACTACCAACGGATATGCCGTTTGTGAATGTATAGCTTTCCGTTGGTATATTTGTAAATCACCAAAGATAAATTATTAGATCTAACAATGGGTTTTATGTCCGTGGCTGTTTTGTAAACTTCGTTTGCAACAAATGCTTCCCGTTGGTATTTCACACGCAAACTCCGTTGTTGTTTTTGAAATATAATCATCCCCAATCGCTTGAAACCTGTTGATAATATATATATATATATATATATATATATATATATATATATATATATATATATATATATATATATATATAGGATTGTGATCAAGGGAGAAGGTTTTCAAAGTGGAGAAATCGGAGAAGGAATCCTGACCTTCAGATGGTTGAATCAACGGATGAGATGAGTCAAGGGAAATTAAAAAAGATTGGCTGGGATTTGTGAAGGGGTGGGGGCAAAATGGTCCATGCGTTCTAATTTAAAAAAAAGGAAACAATATCATTTTAATATGGTATTAACTACCGATCGGTGTGCAATCTTCCCAATTGAAACTCTACGTCTTCTTCTCCAACCTGCGTGACCCAAAAAAACAAAAACCCTATATGTGATTCTTCAAGCGATTGATGCTAACAAACTGATCTTATCGTTTTGCTTTTTTTTTTTTGTTTAAACGGAATCGTTGAATCACTGCTGAATCAAAGGGAGGGAAATTGCAGTTCGTTTCGTGTCGTTGGGGTGACGAAACGCGATAATCAGAAGTCATTGAAGATGAATCAATCGAAATCAAAAGGTAGTCACTATCATTTTCTATACTTTATTTGAATGTTTTAATTTTGGGGACACATCTATTTAGGGTTTTTTAAAAGAAAAAGCTCTGTGATTATATGGGGTAGTGGTGTAGGAGGTTATTTGACATTGAATCCTACCAAGAAGTAACTGTGATCGATTATTGTTTTTTTTTTAATCAATTGTTTGCGACATCGATTCAGTGAATTATAGATGGCATTCATGAGTTGTCTTTTTAAGGGTGTGATGTTCATGTGTGTGTGAAGTAGTAAACGTTATTTGCCAAGTAAAGTATTGAAAATGCTATGATGTAAGTATGCTAAAACGGTGCCAAGTACAAACGATAGTTACGTTGTGTGGTGAAGTCGATAATATATGGTAGAAGTCTTGTTAATTAGGATAAATGTGGTTTTGACTTGCATTTGTAAAACTGAATCAAACTGTCTAGGTACAGAATCAGTGTGGTAAAGAAAATGCATCTGCAACAGAGTTGCGTGTGACAAAAAATTTAGTTTTTTTTTTGGTCTACTACTATTGTCGCATCGTGTCCCATCGTGCCTATTAGTTTTGTGAGTTAATGAATCATGGCTTCATAAAGTTCATAGGGGCTACTACGTTTTGTGAGTTACCGAATCAAAATCTAGATGTAGCTAATCAACACATACTATTTGCTGACTGTGCATCAAACCATTGTATGTGTACTTGGATTGTGGGTTATAAATCGAGTATTATGATGAAGGTGTTTGTCTGAATAGGACATGTAAAGTAGTTGCTTATGGATGACAATTTACGTTTAGGGGTGTACCTTGTTTGCTTCAGTACCTCCTAAGTTGCACACTAGTGTTGTTGTAGAACATCATTTATTTGGGTATACTATGTAGGTGGAATGCAAATCAGGTGAAGCTTGAAAGTTGGTTTATAATTGTATGACTGAATCAGAAGTTGTTTTTAGCGAATCATTGTGTGACTACTATAATATGTTAACCATAGGTACCAATTATAGAGATAGTGGCTTTGAAACGAAGTATGTAAATCTGAATATTATGTATGTTTGGTGTATGCATTATTTTTCAATAGACCCGATTTATTATGATTCACGGTTTCTCTTAAATATTGCAGGTAAGAGCCTACAATGTGATGATGCATCTGATGACGATTTTATGACACCAACTCCGAAGTTATTGAAAAGTCAAAAACGAAAAAGGGAAGACGAGAAGAAAAAAGTGAGAGCCGTGTGTGAGGAAAAAGTCGTAAAAGGAACAACGGCATCGGTAGCCATTGGGAACCCGCCCAATCTCATAGTCGTGTGGAAACTAATAACCTTTTTAATATGTGCATGGTATTTTTGTTATTCATGTTTGGTTTAGTAAAGCTGGACATTAGTTTACAACCTGTTATAATTGGTAATTGCTTATTGTGTTAGTGATAAGTAATTTTATGCATGTGTAAAGGAATGTTTATGTCGCATAAACTGATTCAACCTAAGATATAAAGTTTTTATGAATTTTCAATGTTAAAGTTTTATGGTAGATCGATTGGTGGATTGTTAAGGTTGGTCGAAAGTGACGTTGTTATTCTATTTTTGTAGTGCTACAGTCTTGGTGTTTACGATGTAAGTATATAGCTTAAGTGAATCAAAGATGCAAACGACTGAATCAAAGTGTTTCCAAAGTAAAGAAGTTTGTAGGATTCATTGAATCATTCGATTAGGAACACTGAATCATTGTGTAGCTGATTTGTTGTGTACATAATTCATTGAATCATTCTAGTAGGAACACTCAGAGTATTTTCGAAGTAAAGAAGTTTGTAGAATTCATTGAATCATTCTGTTAGGAACACTGAATCATTGTGTAGCTGAATCGTGGTACAAAAATGCATAATCATATTGTAGTTATATCTGAACCATATTATATGAGGCGATGTATGATGCATCGGAATCGAGATGGATGTTGTGATTAGTTTATGAAAGTAGGCAGTGTCTGTATTGTTAGATTACTTTGACGGGTTAGCAAACTAAATTAAATGATCAATTTCAACACACTAGGAACCATTCAACACACTCCATCTGAATGGAGTTTGGTGTTGTGATGAATTTGTTAATGTATTCAGTATCTGGAACAACCATTTAGTTCGACACATCAGCGAGTTAAACTAGTTGGTCAATTTGATAAAAATAGTAATCAACTAAACCTTTTAATCATTGGGATTGCCTTATGTTGAAAATAACTGGCTTACAGAATAAATGTGAATGTAATAACAAACATAACATAACCAATGGATATGCTGAATCTATTTGAACCCAAATCCGAATTAAATAATAAAGTTTCTAAATAAGCTAAGTAAAATGATGAATCGATAGGATTCCCAAATGAATCTTTAAACACAATTAATCATTTAGAAATATAGAGAAACCCTACTCGGACGATGAGGAAGGTTCATCAATCGCTACACTGTTTTTCTAGGCGGCATCATCTGAAGCTTTTTGTTTGTAAGTCCTTCGATAATGACCAACAACACCACAATATTTGCATGAACGGACCTGCTTTTGTGCGTTAGCAATCGCTTTCTCTTTCGCACTTTCAATTTTTCCTTTTTTGCTAGAGCCGCATCCTTTATCTTCGGCTAACATGGATATCAATGACAATACTGTGCAACAATTACTTACATTGTGCAAAAAATATAAATAAACTAAACGAAGAATCATCAACAACACAACCATACAGGTAGTACGAGAATAAGAAACCATAATTGAGCAAACTTACTGGCTTCGATAGTACTCCTCGGATTCATCCGTTGAATACGTATCTACATGTTACATCACTTGATCACCGTTCGCCATTCTGATTCAACGTAAATCAAAAAGGAATAAATAAACTTATTAAATGTTCCCAATAAACGACGCAGGAGGCACTGGTACAATACAAATCAAAAATTCGAACGCGGCAATTGTCTTACATATGTTTGATATTATTAGAACCCACCCAACGAAATTGATGATAATTACCGATTACTCGTCTGCAACTATTACATATAGTTTGCTGAGTAATGAGTAGTTGATACGTGGATCAATGGCTTATTGAAAATGAATTGTGAAGATGTGTTTTGATAGTTTCCTAAAATGTTGGACAATAAACCGTGAAATATTAAACCACCCCATCAATTACTATAATTTAACTTCTATTAAATTAAATACCTAATTTACAAAGGACTAATATACCCTTTGACCTAAAAATAAGATGGATGGTCAGGATTCCTTCTCCACCTTCTCCATAAAATTTACCTTCTTTTTAGATCCTCTAACTATATATATATATATATATTAAAATCTCAAACATTCATATTAAAATGCGTTGAAAATTATGTAGTGAATGACAATTGATGCTCAAGGATTATGAAAGGTTGCAACTTAATGTGACTTTTGATTGTAACATAACCTATGAGTAATAAGTGATATCCTTTATTGTCATTAAAATAATCTTTTGATTTTCCTTTCTCCTTGCTAATATATAGAGAATATGTTCTCTTATGAGGTGAACACTTTTTGTTACCTTATTGTTATGGAGAGAGACGAAAACCTTAAAGCTCAAAAGAAACATACAAAAAAATTCATAGATTGACATATTGTTTTGTAAGCTTATGATATTGTTCTAGCTACATTCGGACCTATCGATCATGGTCATGTTAGGAACAAACGTTTGGGTTAGCTTACAAACAACTACGACAACTTTTTCAGGCATGTGGTTCAAGTCCGGCAGTACTACTGCTTCGGCCGTTGTACCCTGGGAAACAGACGGCAAATCTGTTTTAAGGGAACCGTGTTAAACACGGGCCTCGGCTCATCATTTGATGATTATCCTTTCTGTATCCTACTCTTCTTATTCGTTTGTTTAATTTCGTTGGAATTATTATTGTATTATACGGTTCATAATTGTACCGTATTGATTCATAGTGAATTCATTTATATAATAATAATGAAATTGTATTCGGGTACGTTACTTTATTTCCTACAATCTTAAAACAGATTTGATGAATGAATACCCGAATAAATTTCATAGAAATCATGTAGAGATTCTTTGAATAAATGGATTATACGAAAGAATTATAGATCCGTTGTTAACATGTATTTTAACATGTTTTGAAAGAATTTATAATTATGTAAAATGCATTTCTAAATATAAGTTTGATACAAGGATTTTATTTGTTGGTTTTTGATAAAACAGAACCATGTATACCCAAAACAATCTAGGTGGATTCTTTAGAACATAAATGTGGTTCCAGTATATTCTTGTTGGTGAACAGAATAAAAGGTAAACGTTTACAACGTATATATATGGTTTAAAATTTTGTTTTGTATTATTTGAAACCATATTAGTGTTTTCACGTGTGTACTTATACATACGCTTTTATCAAGACACTTTGGCACCTTATTTGTTAATATCAATGATTATTTAAAACAGTTTGTAAAAGTGAAATACGTTTTTATTTAAAATGGTTTCAAAAACGATATTCATACGAACTGTTTTGTTAAATAGAGTCTATATCGAAACGTAAGGTATCCTTTGGATTATTATGGGTATGTAAATATAAGAGTTTAGAGCCTTAAGATTTAGAAGCTATAAGCTTTCTCTTTGTACGCAAACATGGGGTTACAACGTACAATGAGTCGAATTGGTACTGGGACGATTAAACTCTTCGATTTGAAATCATGGAACCACACATGTTGGTATTTGGTCCAACTACGGTCCTCTTTACGCCGTGTTTGCTCAAATGAAAATTACCCATGGCGTTTGTGAATTTGAATTCCCTAAATGCTATTTTAATAGATTTTGAAATGTAATAACTTAATTCGACTTTTAAAATGACCATTGGTTTGAAAACAGTTCATATAAATGGATTGAGAACCATTTATTTACCAAAGAATTTGTTAAAACCAATGGTAATATGTATAGAGTACGTTTCTATATATAATATATATGTATTAGAATATATGGTTATAAATCGGCATAAGAGAATTTGTTTGTTGAAAATGATTTTGTATCATGGAATTAACAAACAAATTGTATTGAAGAAAGAGAATTCAAACGGATGGTTTTGGAATATCTATATTATTCAAAACGTATGGTTTAGTGATTTCTTGGTTTCGAAATAAAACTTTGTTCAAGATGTAAGGTTTAGTACCTTATTAATTTGAAATATATTTTTTATTCGAGACGGTTTAGTACCTTATTAGTTTTGGAATATACTATTTATTCAAGACGTAAGGTTTAATTTATTCTTTAATAATAGTTGACGCGAATTGTAACGGCCTACTACTCAGTAATGATGTAGTTTAGTTAACTATTTTAAGGAAAAACTATAGAACTTATTGTTGATTGTTCTAAGTTTTAGTTTCTTGACGGAACATGAATATGAGATAGTAGATGTCGGGATCTTCAATTTGGAAGAACCAAAGTGCATTTTGCAAGAGACAGTAATGAGAACTAGATGACTATAAAATACATCTTAGTTATGAACTCGTGACTACAAACGAGAAAATACCCTTTTTGTTCCTTGATGTGGAACTGTTTTTGGAGGATTTTAATGTCACTCGAAGGGGATCATGATGAATATATTGACGTGATTCACATATCTATTGACTAAAGTGAAGAGTCATTTATAATTTTTAAGTTTCGTCTTTATAGTTGTCATGGGATTGGTTATGTATTCGCTAAAATTATTTGAATAAAACTTGTGATGAAAATATTCTAGTTGGATTATGTTATTACATAATGTATACGTAGTATTTGTTATACTGTATTTGTTAATGTAACATCATGTTACCGGGCCTAGACGTTTATGGTATTTTCCGAATTTAAATAATTATTTAAATGAGTTAGGAAATTATATTGTTGGTTTATTTGAAAATAAATAGGTAAAAGAGTCACAGGTATTATTGTGACTAGTAAAATAATATTTGTTTTAAATAGTTGAGCCTGACGGTAAAATAAAATACTTTCTCTCGCGGGTATTTTCGGGTTCCAGACAATAGTTTTAGAAGGGGTATATTTTGTACTGTGGTGAAGTTGGTAAAAAGGGGTGAGGCCGACCCTTTTTCTCCATTTTTCCCTTTTCTTGATCTTTATCTCCATCTCTTCTCTACTTCACACATACATACATATCATTGAAATCATAGAGAAAATAGAAAGGAAATTGATTGTAATCTTGCTATAGCTTCATCTTCATCACTAGATCATCATCATCATCTTTGAATTGTAAGTGTTCTTCATATATATGTATATAAATGCAAATTCTTAGGGTTTGTGATTATATGTGTAATTAGATGATATAAATGATGATAGGTGATGTTATATGCTTCTTGTTGTTTGTTATAATCGATTGAATACTTTGATTTGGTGATTTTGGGTTTTGATTCGGGTTAAACTCATGAAGATAAGTGCAGGTCGTTTTTAAACTTGCAAACGCGATCCCAGCTTTGAACCCGGATCGCGTTCCATAGTGTTATTTCATTATAGTCGGATTTTGTTCTTGCGAACGCGATCCCGCCCTCGTTTCCGGATCGCGTTTCGTAGTGTAAAATGGTTACAGAACTATTTCTAAAGGGGAACGCGATCCTGCCCTTGTTTTCCCGGATCGCGTTGCTTAGTGTTTTTGGTAAGATGTGTTTTGTAAATTTTGAAAATGCGTAAGTGTTAAGTGCCATCTTTGATAATTTTATTCTTTCACTTGAAAGGTACTTTAGTGGCACTTAACAGTAGTTTTAGTGGCACTTAGGCGATGTTTTAGTGGCACTTATATTGGAGAGAAATACATGATAATGTGGACGATTTTAAAGGGTTATGAGACTTAATAAAAGAATTTAAAGTCAACTTGGTATTGTATATGATATTTCTTTAGTGGCACTTTAATGACGCTTTAGTGGCACTCTTTGTTAAAAATATAGTTTTCGGATATATATGAGTATGCTATATTTTTGGGTTAAGTTGAATACTTATAAATGAGATTATTATTATTATGAATGAGTTCTGACTCGTTGCATTCTATGGTGTTTTCAGATCAGCAGAAGACTCAGTGACATTAGACTACTGAGTGGACATCTGAGGTATCGGTGAGTGGACCCGTACCTTCAGTGTGATTGAGTTATAACATGTTTGGTTACAACGGGTAACCGTATATGTTATTGTTGACTGATTATTAATCTGTTATGATTATAAATTGTGATATGTGCTATATGGCCTTTAAGGCATATATGTGTTAATAAAGAGGTCAACGTATGTTGGGCATTGGTTACTATTGTTTGGACGATGAAGCATTCCTTGTACACATCGTTAATGGGAATCTTAGTCGTGTGAGATAATAGTAACAGGCTATCAGTAAACCGCTGTATTGGCCTGCAGTTCAGTGGGGTTTACTAAGTGTCGCTTGAGGGCCACCGCGGCTTGAGGGTTCCTCAAGGACCACCGGTCCTCTTTAGTGCTTGTGTGTTTACAGTGCTTGATGATGTAAACATTGATTGTTGTTGTGATTACGATTACTTATTGTAAACTGATGTGTTATATCTGAGTTGGACTGTCGGTTACAGTTCTTTCTCACTTAGCTTTGAGCTAACCCCCACATTCCCACTTCTTGCAGATTATGATTGTTTAAATTGCTGGGCAAGAAGCTGTTGGCTGGAATGGATTGTTTGACAACCTTGCGTATAACTCTGATATTGATTTTGCTAAATCAATGTTGTTTTTGGATTCAATAACACCCAATGATTGTGTTTAAAATTTATATGTTTATAATAATTATTTATATGTTTGAAATAAGCAGGACTTTTATGTTTGAAAAATGAAATGCTTGTTTTGGGACAATCGCTTTCGGTAATATAATACATTATTGTATTGTTTGAAAAAGGACGGGTGTTACAATTAATAACTAAAATATCGAAGGATATAAAACTAGTTTATTTCATTAAAAATTTTTTCAAAATGATATTATGTAATCATGTTTTAAATAATAATTTAATTTAATATTTAAAAAATGATTCTAATAGAACAATCAGAGGCGTGGTCTTGTTCATTGTTGTTGTTGTTGTTCCCATGACATTATTTTAAAGAAAATTTGTTAAGTCATTTTATGACTTGAATTAAACTTTATAATTTAAACGTTAAATTTGAGCACATCATGCTAGATGGTTACAAATTTATGATGTTAAAGAAGCATGTCAATGTGACAGACATGATTTAAGGATATGTCATAATATAAAAAATTTAAATATGAATTTAAGATTTGACACTAAGATGCAAAATCTAGTAAGATTTCCTTTTTGGTTAGTAGACGACTTTATCACTCTTGGTGGTTTGGTAGAGTGTCGAGACTACAAATAGAATTGACAAAATGGTGTCAATATATAGCAAGGGAGTTGTGTATATCCCTTGAGAAAGCGTCATATATGGTATGATGCTTCGTCCCTCAACGTGGGTTAAGTGTTTCTTATGGGGCAATTGGTGAAACTTTAGAGATCAAAGGCAATTATTCTATGATTCTAAAGAAACATTTGAATGAGTAACAAGAGTATATGTGTTTGAGACCATCCTAAATGCTCATTGTTTATGTGGTTTTGAGTCTCAAAAGTTAATTTTGTCTTTATAAGGATGATTACTAACAAGGGACATGGTGTTACATTCCTTGTTAGAAGAAAGCTAAGGATAATTAGAATGATGCATCTTCTATTCTTAAGCTTAGGTCTTGAAGTCTATTGCATGCTAGACTTAAACTTATTAATGATGATCATCTGCAGAGATCAATTAACAAAGGAACATTCCAATGTGTAGAATTTATATAAAGACAAACTTAATGGTTCATTCAATAATAGAGAATTTGGTATATTGTGAAACCAAACTAATTGATGACAATGATGGGGGATTATTTCCATTATATATGGAATTCAATTAAAAATATGAAATTTAGGATAATTATAAACATAAGGATGTTTATCTTTTGTTATATTATCTTGAGTTTTGGATTGCCTAAATAGAATTTAGATTTGGAAGTTATAATTTGAGTGCGAAAACTTTGTTAAGTTCTCTAAATTCGACGTTTCTAGGTCAAACCTAGATTATGACTAAGAATTGCTCAAATTGTACTAAAATCTGGAACACAAAAGATGCGAATCTTATGTGGGGGCATTTGACCGCATCATTGATTAGAATAATATTGGATTTATATGATTATGACCGGAACTTATATCAAGTTGCAAGACATGTGGGGGAAGCTTTGTTTAGGAAAAGCAACTACCATTGTTGATAGCATATAAATGTGGGGGATGTCTTGCATTTTGATATCAAGTGCATGATTGATTATTTGAGAGGGTAAATATAAAAATTTAGCTTATGCTAAAATTTTATTTAAATTGAGCCAACATTGATCAAGTGTGGTACCTCGTGAATATGTTCACGAACTTGACATTGTAAAATAATGAGTAAGAACTAATTAGAAGTGATCATAAGTATACTAAGGCTATATGATACACTTGAGAGAACAACTTATCTCCGTGATACTTATCTTTGTTAACTTTATGAAGTTAAATGATAATATTTAGGATCCGACAACCATGGGGTTTGATATCGCGTAAAAAGTCACGTTTTTACTACCGATATCTCTCTCATTCTGGAACATTTCTTGGCATATTAACTCAAATACATCACAAATCAGTAACATTATGCCAAGAAGGTCAAAACGAGGTCGCACGATAAAAATCAAGTAAAACGGATGTGAAACGAAGATTCCACACACGTTTGAAGATTCAAGGCATAAAAACGAGATTTCAAGACCAAAGTGCCCTTCACCAACATCCATTATTTCCAAGATGTTCGTTTTCAAAATTCGGATCCAACAGAAGAAGAATCAACTGAAACGGGTAAAAAAATGAAAATTTCACGCCCGCCGGAAGATCCAAATGATCCGTACGCAATATCTGGAGCTAGGGACCTCATCTCAGGGCCTATCCTATGTCAAAATCTTCGTTTTTGAATTACGAATCCAACAAAAAATGAATCAACTCAAACGGACGTATAACGAAGAAAACACGCACGGATCAAGAAACGAAGCAACAAACAACGCAACGGGGCGGGGGTGGGCCCACCGCCGCCGGCAGCACCACCACCGCCGCCGGCCACACCAAGGGCGGCGCCGGCCACCCTGCTCCCGTCCCGGTTTCCGTTTTTGGTAACTTTTGGTACCTGGTGCGGCCACTTTTCGTGTTGTACGGTACCCGGTTCGCCTACTTTTCGCATGGTACATACCACTTTTGGCAAGCTTTCTAACATGCACCTCAAGACCAACTTGTGCTAATGTGAGCCAAAGCTCACCTATAAATAGGAGGCTCTTGGTTCATTTCACACACACACACACACACACACACACACACACACACACACACACACACACACACACACATATCACATATGCATTAGTTACTTTCTCACTTTCTCATTTTACTTTCTTTAAATTAGCGTTAGGTTAGTTTAGCATTTTGTTTAGAGTAGAAAGAAAGCTAGGAACGTGTTGTAATATTTGGTGTACGCTTGGAGTTACGCTCATTAATTCAAGTCTATTCCTTCTAGCATATTAATCTCGGTTATCTCTATCCTTATCTATCTTAATTAAACATGTTTGCTTTAATTATGTTTGCGATCGTTATTACCATGATTAGCGAGTAGATTACTATTGTATTTGTTGTGATGCAGTTAGTATATAATTGTGGGATGACTTTGAATACGTCGTGAGATAATATGACGGCCCCTATTCGACTGATTACTCGGTATAGTATTGGAAATGCTTTTAAGCATAGTACAAATATATGGAAGCCAGTAACGACCGAAGGTAGTTGTATTATTGATCAACGTTATAAAATGGGAAACTTTGTGAACGGACTTATCTTGTGGTTTTAAACCTAAAACTTATATTCGCCTTTCAATTAACAAACGTGATTGTAACCTTGTAAAGAGGAGTCGCGAACCTCAATACTCGGTCAATAGTTATCTGTGTAAAAACTATGTTTTTAATTGTAACGTCATGCAAGCATTATAAAATGCAATGTGATTACGTGGACTTGCCATGAGTATTATACACTTCTGATCACATCGTACTTATCATGTAAACATCGCGAAGCAATTGAACTCACAACGGAAACGTTGGTAAACAATTTAATACGTTGTGAACTACCATAGTATTTTCCGACATGGTCTGGGTTTAACTTTCTGTAAAAAGCCGTCAGCATTTTAATTAGTTGTTTTAGTTTAAATTAGATTAGATTAGGTAGGCTAAATGTCCATTTACGAAAACCTAGGGATTTGTTAATTGTATTGAGAAAGACAAGTTTAAAATCCAACTTAACCCGATACTTTTTATTAAAACCATGAAACCTAAAGTACGGTACGCAAGAAACCTAAATGCTTTCCCTCGTTTATCACGCTTAAGTTT
Organism: Helichrysum umbraculigerum; assembly: GCA_949592205.1. NCBI lineage: Eukaryota > Viridiplantae > Streptophyta > Magnoliopsida > Asterales > Asteraceae > Helichrysum > Helichrysum umbraculigerum. Next base: position 167,182,986 of record CATIUR010000001.1, on the reverse strand, counting down.
CATTGGTAGAAATCGATTAAATAAGTCCGGACACGAGTCTAAGTTAGTTGTTTAATGGATTCATAATCATTGTGGTATTAAGAACGGCTAGACATGTTATGGACTTGCTACTCTATTCCTTCGCCCACGAGCGAATACGTTCAATAATATGGGCCACTGACTCCGTCACAGGAGAGTGTGGAGAGTTGAGCATTGTCTGTCTGGTCAGAATCACGACACCTTAGTTCCTCGTGACATATTAGTTGATAACCGACTAATAAGGAATCTATTGGTTATACCATAAGTTAATGAATCTCATAAGCAATCCAATTTAGTTAATCATTTTCCCGTAAGAGTCATCATCCCATAATTATTAACTAACGAACTCACAACAAATACTACTTTGCATATCTGATATCCTATTACATTTTATCCGCTTTATTTAGTTTAATTAGTTAACTGAACCAAAACCCCCAACGCACTCTTTTAAAACATTTACTAGAAAAGAAAGATTGATTGGATCACCTCAGTTTCAATTCAGTTTCTCTTTAAGAACGACTCTAGGTCCAACTTACCGCCTACTAACCTTTTGGTTCAGTACTAGTAAGTCACACTTAGACCCCAGCAATTATAAATTATAAAACCACCCGTTGTTTTCGATAGCAACAAGGTTGAGAGGAGATCAAGTTGGGGAATGAGACTAAAGCCCTTATTGAATAGTTTATATGAAGGAAAACCTAACCTAGTTGACTGGAGATCCCAAGATCTAGGTTCAATAGGACAACCTAATTATATAAACTTAGGTCACTGTGGGGGAGTTGTTATAAACTTCTTAAACCACTTGAGGGAGTTAGTAAACTTCCTAGTCTATTCCGATAATTGATGTTGACATTGATATGAGACTAAGCATTAAGCTTTTAATGATTTCTAAAGATATGTCGTAAGGCGGTTGAAGATCTTTAAGAAATCACCTATGTGAGAGAGAAGTGGGGTCGCTTCAAAGGGAATTAATGGGGCATAATTCCTAATAGCTCTTGCAGAACCAGGCTAGTGTTTCAGGACCATAATGAACACGACTATGAGGACTTGACAATGTTAGGGAGAATCATGTGTGAAGTGTATTGTCGTCTACACAAATGGCAGACCAGTTCAAAGACATCACGTCTACTGTGAGCTAGAAGACTAGGTACATTTCATAAGGAAATGTTCAAAGGGTAACACCTACCTATTCTATGCAGGGTTCAACTGTTGAAAATTTTGTTGAAACTTATGTGTTTTTTGATTTAGATTTCTATTCATGTTGGAAAATATAGGTGAAAATGAGGTTTTCACCAGCTTTGGACTTATATAATATTATTATTATGGATAATAGTTTGTATGGTTATGTAGTCGGTGGCCAAGGCTTCATAACGATATGTTATATGTTCAAAGTAAGTTTTAGGTGAATGAGATATCAATGAGAGGTAAAATTGAGCTAAGGTAAATGTGAAATTGGGACATTAATATTGTCTTGATCAATTTCATTCATGTGGGGGATTGTTGGAAATTATGTAGTGAATGACAATTGATGCTCAAGGATTATGAAAGGTTGCAACTTAATGTGACTTTTGATTGTAACATAACCTATGAGTATTAAGTGATATCCTTTATTGTCATTAAAATAATCTTTTGATTTTCCTTTCTCCTTGCTAATATATAGAGAATATGTTCTCTTACGAGGTGAATACTTTTTGTTACCTTATTGCTATGGAGAGAGACGAAAACCTTAAAGCTCAAAAGAAACATACAAAAAAATTCATAGATTGACGTATTGTTTTGTAAGCTTATGATATTGTTCTAGCTACATTCGGACCTATCGATCGTGGTCATGTTAGGAACAAACGTTTGGGTTAGCTTACAAACAACTACGACAACTTTTTCAGGCATGTGGTTCAAGTCCGGCAGTACTACTGCTTCGGCCGTTGTACCCTGGGAAACAGACGGCAAATCTGTTTTAAGGGAACCGTGTTAAACACGGGCCTCGGCTCATCATTTGATGATTATCCTTTCTGTATCCTACTCTTCTTATTCGTTTGTTTAATTTCGTTGGAATTATTATTGTATTATACGGTTCATAATTGTACCGTATTGATTCATAGTGAATTCGTTTATATAATAATAATGAAATTGTATTCGGGTACGTTACTTTATTTCCTACAAAATGAATATCCAAGTTTTACATAATAAAGCCAATTTACTACCATAAATCCGAACCATCGTCTTGCAAGCAAAAATATAAAAGAAAATCAAATACAAAATATTTTCAAAGAAAAAGTAGTCTTGCAAGCATAAATTTAAACCAACATCGCCATCTCCAGGCCCTAATCAAGTTTGGCGATAATTCTCGGGCATTTCTCTCATTTTCTCTTCTATCTCAGCACGCAATCTTTCTTCCTTTACATTCATCTCGGTATGCATTTTTTCTTCCATCTCGGCCCGTATGAATCAATTTGAGAAGCAACTCTAGCTGTTACTTCTTGCTCAATTTGTTCTTCGATATTCATGGGAGTGAAAGTCTATGGACGAGTTTGTTTACTATGGCCTAGAGTTGCAACTTGACTAACACCATTAGCTTGAAGCTTTTCTTCATCTTTTCCTCACACTCTTGAGCCACTTTTTCTGCTTTACCATCACACCACTCACCTTTACCCTTGTTCTATTTGTGCATCTTAGCAAAGAAGTTAAGTTTGTTTGGTGTAAGCCCCAATTCATTCTCCTGTGTGAAGTAGAATCAATATCAACCATAAGAAATTAAACTCAATGCACATTAATATAAGTTAAACTATGTAAGTATTGATCAATGTCACACACTAATCAACTTTTTATGAATCATAAACTAATTTAATTACAACTCAACAATGCAAATAAACAATCAAAAATGTAATTGCTGTCAAGAGTGTATTTCCAACAAAACACACTCTGAAAAGGCATAAGTACACGTCTAAAAAATCAAGAAAAATATGTGTATATGTACTATGATGTTATCTACCTAATCACCAAAATTTGTGCAAATATAAAATGTTTAAGTCTTCCAAACAATGTCTGCAAGTGGCTGACCTGCTGTTGACTATAAATGGCATTCTTACCATTTTTTGAGTTTATAAAATCAAAAAGCTCCCTATCACAATTGTATGGATTACAAATTCTCCTTTACACATTTATCAGCAAATAATACATAGATCAGGGACAAAAGAATTCCATAAAAATGCTGTTTAAAAAGGTACTAACTTCAAACCACAAGCTACATTTAGTAACATAATGTGACTAGAGAAGGAGACCTTAGGCACACTACGTGTAACACACCCAAATTTGATGTTTTGCGGAAGCACGATTTGGGTGTTACTAATCAATATACAAAGCACAAGATATATAGTAAACTACTCTATATGCATCGTTTTAACAAAATATATTAATATATTAAATGTTTACAATTGTTGAAGCTATACATAGCTCGTGTTCGATTGAGAGAGATTTCAATACATAAATACTTGTACAAAATATATTAATGCAAGAAAATCTCCATTGTTCGCATGTTGACTCGAGCTATAGTAATCCTGCTAGCAGCCAAAACCTACTGCTGTGTACCTGTGATACATGCTAAAATGGGTCAGCTAAAGCTGGTGAGCTCACAAGTTTGAAATCAGATAGTATAGTATGAACCGCAAGATTTAAGTAAATGATTTGCATTCTGCAAATAATAAAGATAGTGTATACAATCATGAGCGCATAGTTGAGCTTAACTCGAGGGTCAGGGTCACAGCCTGAGCGTTTTTGCCCCGGTTAGTGCTTGCTAACCCGAACGAGGAGGGTCAATCCTATATGGTACCATATACTAATATTCACGCTACAACGTATTAACAAACTATGCTGACGGAGGACTTTGAAATGATTAGTTGTGTATAACTCATGTAGTATAAGTAAAAGTTGTACTCGCGTTCACATGTTAAAAAGAGCAGTATATCACACCCCTGAGTAAAACAGTAAAAAGAGGGGCCATGAGACTCACCTGAGCCTGAAGAGTTTATCTAAATAAACTTTGATTGATTAGCCGAGTATCGATGTCCGAAGACTTGTAACCTGAGGGTGTCCACGACACGCGATGGTTATAAACGTGAGTCGGTATCTCAAAGGACTACCTTTGTAGTTGTTACACAACTATATATGTCCAAATTACTACGATTTGGTTGATTATTTGATTTGTGTTTTGAAAACGTGTACGGCCCGTTGGTGACAGATTTATAATAATAACCTTAACTATTATTATTATACTTTGATTTATCCATTTTTGCGTATTAATCGTATCGTATTTGGTTTGGTTACTGAAAAGTCATTTTTAAACACTTAGAATGTTTTTGGCTTCTGTTTTTGGGTTTTTGCGACACTAAATGCGACATAACCCTTGTGTCACATGATTATGCGACACAACCTGCGACACAACATGTGACACAACCCTTGTGTCACATGGTATGCAACTTAATGCGACACTAAATGCGACATAACCCTTGTGTCACATGATTATGCGACACAACCTGCGACACAACATGTGACACAACCCTTGTGTCACATGGTATGCAACTTAATGCGACACTAAATGCGACACAACCCTTGTGTCACATGCTTATGCGACACAACATGCGACACAACCCTTGTGTCACATGCTTATGTGACACAACATGCGACACAAGCCTTGTGTCACATAGATGAACACCAACCCAGAACTCAGCGGCTGTCGCGATTTTTCAACCCAAAACCCAAATCTAACTCATTTTTAGGCTGTAAAATCGTGTTCTCTCCCTAGTATTGGACATATATAAGTTGTTTACACTATTATAACATGAAAACAAACAATAATTTTGATAGATCTAAGGGTTTTTATAAAAATCTTACAATTGCAATTTGGGGCCAAATGAGGTTGAAGATGATGATAACGTTGGTAGATCTTATTTCCTTAGCTCTTGGAGATTCCGAAAATGTAATTTTTGGTGTCGGTTATGCTAGATCCGAAAATTTTGGTGGTGATGGGTTTGAGAGAGTTTAAGGGTGTGTGTGTGTGTTTTGTTGAAATGAAAATGAAGGAGGAAATGGGGAGGGGGTGAGGTGTAGGTGGAAGCCTCACTTTTCAGTCCCCGCTCCGTGCTCCGCGCGGTGCTCGTTTACCCGATCGTTTAAGCGTTAAATATTTATTTTACGCGTTAAAATGTACGTTTTAAAATAAGGAAAATTACCCGATGTTTTGGTTGAGGTATTTCATCAAATACTGTATATTTGAGTTATAATAATTATAACTTAACTTTGTTTCGAGTGTTTGCGCGTTTAATATTTTAACCGCGTAGTTTCAGTTTGTACGATATGATTTATTTAGGAAATATTATCAGAATAATATTTTGAATTTAATTGCGTTATTAAATAACCTTATATTATTTAATAAGATTGTTCACCAACGTCCGTATTAATTGAATCGAAATACACTCGATTTTGAAACGCGTACGATTTAATCAAATCGTATAATTGTATATATTCAACAATATATATATTGATACATTAATTAGCCTAATCACAGAACTAATTACCTGTATTACATAGAATTAGGCACTAATTACTAGTCCTAATTTGGAGGGTGTTACACTCTCCCCTTGTTAGAAGAATTTCGTCTCGAAATTTAGCTCGAGGTCGCGTTTGGAGTAGAATCGGTGAATAGTTGAGGATATTTGAGTCGCATTTGGTCTTCCCGTTCCCAAGTGAATTCCGGACCACGCCGCGAGTTCCACCTGACCTTAATGATAGGAATACGACTTTGTTTTAGTTGTTTGACCTCACGGTCCACGATTTCAGCGGGTTCCTCAACAAAATGAAGTTTGTCATCGATGCGAATCTCGTCAAGAGGTATGATAAGTGTATCATCGGACATGCATTTCTTTAAGTTAGAAATGTGAAAGGTAGGGTGCACGCTGCTTAGTTCGGATGGCAGCTGCAACCGATATGCCACGGGGCCAATCCTTTCAAGGATCTCAAAAGGCCCAATGTATCTGGGATTTAACTTCCCGCGTTTACCGAATCGGATTACGCCTTTCCAAGGTGATACTTTCAAGAGCACTCGATCCCCAACCTGGAACTCGAGTGGTTTGCGTCTCACGTCAGCGTAACTTTTCTGACGATCACGTGCAGCTTTGAGTCTGTTTTGGATTTCAACAATTTTCTCGGTGGTTGCGTGTATGAGTTCAGGACCAGTGAGTTGGCTATCTCCCACTTCGGTCCAACAAATTGGCGATCGGCACTTACGACCGTACAGTGCCTCAAAGGGTGCAGCCTTAATACTGGTATGATAGCTGTTATTGTAAGAAAATTCACATAACGGTAGGTGTCTTTCCCAGTTCGTACCGAAATCAACTACGCAGGCTCGTAGCATATCTTCCAGTGTTTGGATGGTTCGTTCACTTTGGCCATCGGTTTGAGGATGGTACGCGGTACTCATATCGAGACGAGTACCCAATGCTTTTTGAAGTGATTGCCAAAAGTGAGAGGTGAAGCGGGCATCTCTATCGGAGATGATTGAAGTAGGAACACCATGTCGAGAAACAATTTCCTTGATGTAGACTTGTGCGAGGCGTTCCATTTTATCAGTTTCTTTGATTGCCAGGGAATGAGCGGATTTTGTGAGACGATCGACGATCACCCAAATGGTATCGCTACCGCTCGACGACTTGGGTAGTTTGGTTATGAAATCCATGGAAATTTGTTCCCATTTCCATTCAGGTATGTCGGGCTGTTGAAGTAAACCAGAAGGTTTTTGGTGTTCGGTTTTGACTTTCGAGCAAGTAAGACACTTGCTGACGTAAAGGGCGATTTCAGCTTTCATATTCGGCCACCAATAAAACTCTTTGATGCCGTGATACATCTTATCGGATCCCGGATGGATAGAATATTTGGACTTGTGAGCTTCATCCAACACCAAGTCTCGCAGGTTCCTGAAATTAGGCAACCAGATTCGGTTCGAGAAGTACCTAACACCATTAGGTTTGACTTCGAATTGCTTATCCATGCCCCGCAAGGCTTCGTTTTTGACGTTTTCAGGTTTCAAAGCTTCAAGTTGAGCGAAGTGGATCTGAACGGTGAGATCATTATGAATGGTCATACTGAGGGCTCGAACTCGAAGAGGTTTTGTTCGTTCTTTTCGACTGAGGGCATCGACAGCAACGTTTGCTTTACCCGGATGATATTTGATTTCGCAGTCATAATCAGTAAGCAATTCGACCCATCTACGTTGTCGCATATTGAGATCTTTCTGGTTGAAAATATGCTGGAGACTTTTATGATCAGTGAAAATAGTACACTTGGTACCGTACAAGTAGTGTCTCCAGATTTTGAGTGCAAACACTACGGCTCCCAGTTCAAGATCATGGGTTGTATAATTCTTTTCATGTATTTTCAGCTGTCGGGAGGCGTAAGCGATAACTTTGTCCCGTTGCATTAGTACGCAACCGAGACCTTGGTGAGAAGCGTCACAGTATACCACGAAGTCATTGGTGCCTTCGGGTAATAATAGTATTGGTGCAATGCACAGTTTTTGTTTGAGCAGTTGAAAAGCTGACTCCTGTACATCAGTCCAGTTGAACTTCTGTTCTTTTTGAGTCAGGGCAGTGAGGGGTTTGACAATTTTTGAAAAATTCTCAATGAACCGCCTGTAGTATCCGGCGAGTCCTAAGAATTGTCGTACTTCAGTAGGTGAGGTAGGTGCTTGCCAGCACTTGATGGCTTCAATCTTTGAGGGATCGACATGAATTCCCTGATTGTCAATAACGTGTCCAAGGAATTGTACCGTTTTTATCCAGAACTCACACTTAGAGAATTTGGCGTAAAGCTCCTCGTGTCTAAGTAGTTCCAGGATGGCTTTGAGGTGTTGCGCATGTTCTTGTTCGTTGCGCGAATAGATGAGAATGTCATCGATAAAGACGATAACAAACTTGTCGAGGTAAGGTTTGCACACCCGATTCATAAGGTCCATGAATACAGCCGGTGCGTTGGTTAGACCAAAGGGCATCACTTGGAATTCGTAGTGCCCGTATCGAGTTCTGAAAGCGGTTTTTGGAATATTGGTGTCGCGTACCAGTAATTGATGATAACCTGATCGCAGATCGATCTTCGAGTAAAAACTGGAACCCTGAAGTTGGTCAAATAGATCATCAATACGAGGAAGTGGATATCGGTTTTTGACGGTTAGCTTGTTCAACTCTCAATAGTCGATACACATTCTGAATGAACCGTCCTTCTTTTTCACAAATAAGACCGGAGCTCCCCAAGGCGATGAACTCGGTCTGATGAATCCTCTATCCAGGAGTTCCTGTAGTTGGGTGGACAGCTCCTGAAGTTCGGAAGGGGCTAAGCGGTATGGTGCACGGGCCACTGGTGCAGCACCCGGCACAAGATCGATTGAGAACTCAACCTGTCTAGGTGGAGGTAGACCAGGTAGTTCTTCCGGAAAGACTTCGGGAAAATCCATAACGATTGGCACATCCTCAAGTCGTTTCTCCTCCGAATTCTTCTCCGTGATGTGCGCGAGGATTGCCGGATAACCTTTTCTCAGAAACTTTCGGGTTTTTAAACAAGAGATGATATTTAGTCTCGACCCACCGGTCTCCCCCTGTATGATCAAGGTTCTACCGACGGCGAGAGGGATACGGACAATCTTATCATAGCAGACGATTTCGGCTCGGTGTTTGGACAACCAGTCCATTCCAATGATGACGTCGAAACTTCCAATTTCAACGGGCACAAGATCGATGGAAAAGGTTTCATCAGCTAGGTTTAAAGTGCAATTAGGTATCACACTATTTGTTCTTATAAGTTTCCCATTTGCTAGCTCTACAGTGTACTTAACATCTAAGGCAACAGGAGTGATGTCAAGTAGTGGGCAAAACTCATCAGAGATAAAGCTTCTATCAGCATCTGTATCAAATAGAACAGAAGCAGTTAAGTTGTTGAGGATGAACATACCCGAGACCACATTCGGGTCTTGACGGGCGTCCCCTGAGTTGATTACGGAGGCTCTACTTCGGGTGTTGTTGCTGTTGCGGTTGTTGTTGTTGTTGTTGCCCTGGTTCTTCAGTTTTGGGCACGTGTCCCTGAAGTGCCCCGGGTTCCCACATTCAAAGCAGACCTTGGGTGGCCTAGTGTTTTTGTTGGAATTGTTGTTGGCAGGTGATCGGCAATCTTTGGTGAGGTGGCCATACCTCTTGCAATTGTTGCAAAAGGGACCACAGGAACCTTCATGGTGGCGGTTGCACTTGGAACAATAGGGTTTGCTCCCAGTGTAGCCCCGCTTGGTTTTGGTGGTGGTGTTGTAGGCTTTGATGGTGTCGGGTTTCTTGTTTTGGTGATTAGGGTGGTTGTTGTGGTGGTCGGACCACTTTCGTTTGTTGTTGTGGGAGGACGAAGTGAGTGGTTCTGAGCCCTCGCTCATAGCCATGAGGTCGTGGGCTAATCGAATGGCACCGTCAATAGTGGTTTGGTTTGAGGAGGCGACGTTCCCCCGGACAGGTTCCGGAAGGCCAAGGATGTACTTCTTGATTTTATCGGGTTCCGTGCTCACCATAGCTGGGCGGAGGGCAGCGAGTTGCTGGAACCTGGTGGTATAACCATCGATATCACCCCCTGAACCTTTAGGTTCCAGAACATCTCGTCCAGCTTTTGGAGCTTTTCGATTGGGCAGTACTTAGCGGTGAGCATTTTCTTCAGGTCCTCCCAAGAGAGTTGATAGGCGGTGTCAGCACCCACTGACTGGGTATGTGAGTTCCACCATGAGTGGGCATCGTCTTCAAGGGTACAAGTAGCGAAATTAACTTTATCGTCCTCCGCGCATTTGCTGACGCGGAAAACAGTTTCCATCTTCTCGAACCATCTGATCAGTCCGATGGCTCCCTCAGTACCCTTGAAGCTCGAGGGCTTACAGTTCTGGAAGTCCTTGTAGGAACAAGGCTTTGTGGCAGCAGCAGCAGTTTCAGCAGTGTCGCTGTTTCTTCCGGAGTTCAATGAGGAATTCCGGGCCAATGCTTCTGTTACAGCATGGGATATGAGTGATGCAAGCTGAGCATCAGAGAATGGTCTCGTCTTCGGCGGCATGATTCTTCAAATAAAAGAAATAAAATTTGTGAGATTTTCGTATGATGATAAAGGTTGTCACAGATGTTTATGTACGTAAGTGGTAATACACAACATCAATATAGAATGATAAGTAATATGAGTTGAAACAGTAGTGACATTCGATAGATAATACGAGTTCAAGAGTTACATCCGTGGGCTTATTACAAAAGGTATCGGGAATTGTTACTTCCGACTGAACTACTAGCTTAGCGTTTAGGTAGTTACTAGGTTACAAAATAGATTACAAGGCAAGATCTACACTAGTCTTGGCGCAGATTGAATTGTTCCATCATCGTGACAAGTGTGTCAACAGTATTTGCAAGTCTGCTGGCTTGTCGGGCGTTATCTTCTGCTAGTGCTAGTCGTTGTGTTAATCCACGGGCATACTCTTCTGCTTCCCGTGAGCGCTGTTCACATTCTTCCATCCTTTGTCGCAGAAGAGCATTTTCCACGCTTATTTCAACTACTTGGTTGCGAAGGACATCCATATTGTTGTTTGTGATTTCAAGGTCATCGGAGACTTGTTCGATGCGCTCGAGAGATGTAAGTCTCCAGTTTTTGTTCGTTTCCTGCAGTACGACATCCATGGTACGTAGTTGTTGATCGTGGTGGTCTAGTCTAGTCAGTTTGTACGATATGATTTATTTAGGAAATATTATCAGAATAATATTTTGAATTTAATTGCGTTATTAAATAACCTTATATTATTTAATAAGATTGTTCACCAACGTCCGTATTAATTGAATCGAAATACACTCGATTTTGAAACGCGTACGATTTAATCAAATCATATAATTGTATATATTCAACAATATATATATTGATACATCAATTAGCCTAATCACAGAACTAATTACCTGTATTACATAGAATTAGGTACTAATTACTAGTTCTAATTTGGAGGGTGTTACACTACGTATGCCACATTGCCAATCAATGTAGTCTGAGCCAAAATTGATTGATCCCCATTGTCAACTCCATTGTGGGATATAAGATTACACGTTGGCTAACAAATATCTTATTTAAACCGTAAATATAAATCTGTCATGTCACTAGTAGAGAATAAAGGAAAATAAGATCAAATAAATTTCATGCCTAGATTACTGCCAATATTACACCCAGGGACAGCTTTAATACTATGCAAGGGTCTTATAACCTTTATGCAGATACACAAATATCATCAGTATTGCAATAAGTGGTAGCATGCAGTCCAACAAACTAACTATAGGTAGCAAAATGTCACAATTTTAGGAGCAATGTAAGCACTTATTTGTAGACTTATCACAGTAACAAAACAACAAAGAAAGTTCACTAAGTATTTGAAACTATTTCGAGTCTTATAGCAACACAAAATGCAAACAATGGAAGAACCACAAAGTAAGAATTTGAACGGTTAATCAATGTTGTGTGATAAATATTAATATACCGAGCCAATCTTATGCATGTAAAACTTGTCATATAGATATATGTTTGAGTGGACATACCATTCTTCGAAGATGTATGGCAAAGTTAACGGATCCTCCGGTGTGGCTAACAATCAAATCACCTCCATCTTCGGCATAAATTCTTTTACGATTCTTTGATCCGTTTTCTGAAAGTTTCTGCCACTTTGGGTCCAACCAGCCTCGACTCTACGTTTCATCCAACCACGGTTAGCTGACATACTGCCAAATATATTTATGTTGCAGCGTAGTGGTTATTACAAACATAATTCATGTATTCAGCAACCTAATTTCAATACTTAAATTATCTCAGCAGCCTTAACATAGATATCGCGCCAAAACACATTTTTTCACGGTTAATGGGTTCGAGTTAGAATGTGGACTCTGATACTCTGCCACTAACTCAATGGTGCGACATGTCTGTTATTATATATATACTTGAGCATACATAAACTCTATGTAGTTTATTTAAATAATAAGACAGTATCAAACTAAACAACTGTGAAAACTTAAGGATTTAATATTTCTTACGGAGGTACTACATTAATCAATTGCTAACTACTAAAATGTGTTAATACATATACATTTGACAATCTTCTGTCAAACACTGGTACACACGATATCATTATTTCAAAGAGCAAATTATTACGAGTATATTAATAAGGGTAATATTGAGCCCAACCCATATTTTTATACAGATGGGTATTAAATTAAGTTTGATTGGTCAAATTTGGTACTAACCAATTTAAACAAAACACCGACCCTCTAAACACCAATGGGTCAGGTCCCAAGTCAGAAGTCACATGTCACAATGGGTGACATTAGTAGCGGGTTAGGTCACTGGTCCTAATTAATGGGTTACGGGTCACTTGGGTAGGTTTTGGGTCATAACTATACAGGTCACTTGGGGTGGTTTTGGGTCATAGCTACGGAGCTACCCATTTCTCCCAAAGTCAAATGGTGCATTTAATCAGTAAGTCAAATGGTCTAACAATCTGCACCAACCTCCAATTTACTATTCATATTAACTTCAAAAATTGTGAATTGCGATCTTCTTAAAGCACAACCAACATTTTGTGGTTCACAAATCCAGTTTTATGATTATAAATCAAATTTAAACCCATCATTAGCTTCATCAAAATCAACCTGCTTTTGCAATTTAGAAATTGATACGTTATCAAATAATCACCATAGTAGTGGTGGTAGACTAGATAAGTCTTAACATTATCAGAATCCAAGTAGTATCCATATCCTACAATCATGTATTTGCTGCCGCTTGTTAGTTGCACATTAGGGCATCAAATATATGTATTATATAAATATAAACACATCACACATATGTATATAACAAAATCAAAACCTAGGTCATCGAAGTAAACATAAGGGCTCAAAGACGTTTAGAAGAAAACAACAAATTCGATATTAAAAGAATCTTTGTCAATAATAATTCTACATAAACAAACTTAAAACTCAAAGCATGTACTGGTTACCTCGGTGAAATTCTAGTGTCTGAAGGGTTCGGCAAAGATAGGCGCTACTGTGAGGCATGATGATGTACGCTTTGATTTGGGGAAAAAGATTGCTACTCGAAGATATGCCAGAATAGAGAGAAATCATCGCAAGTTTGTTTTTCGTGAAAAAATCCGACGCTAAAGTTTTGTGGCTGATTTTTTTTTGGTTAAATTATGATAAGTCCAAATTTGTTAATTTATTACGTACTATTTAACATATATTAAAATTAAAATAGGAGCAAAATAACAAGATGCATATTAGGGATACTGAGGAAAGTTCAAAAAAGAATGGTAAAAAAATGAAAAATGGAATAATCAATAGGATTGCTCCATTTCAAAAACCCATTTTCACCTTTTTTTTCAAAGTTAAATATCTCACAAACCATATTCTATAAATTATAAAAATTACATATTCGGAATCATCGTCTTTTTCTCTTCGATTCTAGATCCAACAAGATATACTTTCGACAAAGTTTTTTTTTCATTTTTATTGGGTTTTAATGTGAAATCACATGTGATTTAACACTAAAAAAAATCATAACCGCTTATATCTCCGATTAAACTTTAAATTCAAATCATTGATTGATTTAAGGAGAATAAAATATCAAAAACTAAGTTGTAATCACATGCGATGGAATATCAAAGTATCAATCACATGTGATAAAAGAGTAATAAAATACGAATTTTCAAAACATTGACTATAGTTATATAATTAAGTAAATATCAAGTTGAAATCATATATGAATTATCATATATCAGTAAATTTCTCATCAAATATCAGTTTTTAGATGAAAATCATATGTGATTATATACAAAATCATATGTGATTATATAACAAATCACATGTGATTAAATGTACAAACAACAATCAAATGTGATTTTTAATGAAAACTAATGCAAATTTTAATTTTTTATTTATAACTATTAATGTGGATGAATATTAAGTTGTAATCACGTGTTAAATAACATATACCATGAATAAATAATCGTGAACAAATTTTTTATTTTTCATCATAAATCACATGTGATTATATTGTAGAATTGGGTAAAAAAACGAAGAAAAAAAAATTCGTCGAAAGTAAAGCTTATGACATCTCTAATCGAAGAAAAAAAGACGCTGGTTCCGAATATATAATTTTTATAATTTATGGACTTACGGTTTGTAAGATAATTAACCATGGGGGTGAAAATATAATTGGGTTTTGTAGACAAATGGAGCAATCCTATTGGTTCTCCCATTCTCTACTTTTTTTGTATTCTTAAAAAAATTCACCTCTACGGAGTATCTTCTTTTATTTTTAATTTTAATTTTAAATTTATTAATTAATACATATATACTCCATAAGTTTAAAGTTTGGTAAGATCCCAAATCATTAAAAACCTTTTAATTATACTCCGCCTTAAGCATTTTCAAATCATTTTTTTATAAATCTCTACAGCTTTAAATTACCATTATGTCTCTCCCATTGACTTATCAAATACGAAAATTATTAAGTTAATATCATATCACACATTTATAATTTTTATAATTTTATCACCGCAAGTCTATTCGTTTTGTTCATTAAGGTTTTACTGAATAAATGAACAAGCACGAACGGCTAAACGAACGGATTTTCATGTTCATGTTCATTCATTAAGAAAATGTGTTTGTTCATGAACATAAATGAACGCAAACGAACAAATGTATAATTAACGCTTAATCAAATAATTAATGTACGAAGTTAAATTTATAAAGAACTACCCTGATATGACTAACATTACCGATAAAAAAATATGATATAAAATATCTATGATATGAATAACATGAACTGAACGAGCCTTAACGAACGAAATATACATTCATGTAACGTAACTAATGAAAAATCATGTTCATGTTCGTTCATTTAACTAAACAAACGAACATATACGAACTTTTCGCTAAACGGTTCAAGCAATGTTCATTAAACTTTTGGTGCACATACGGGCCTACTTGATAATATGAAAGAGAAATGCATCATGACTTACTAAAGAAGTTTTTTATAAAAAAAAGTAATTGTTTATCTTAACATTATTTTCATCTTCTATTTACTTATGTTGAATTATTGAAGTATGTTGTGCCTAATTAAATGAGTAAAACTAAATCACTAATTTTTAAACCAATCATACAAATTTTGGTACATGACCTATAAACACTAATTCTGATTATATAAGACTATAAGAGTAAATAAAAGGAAATCACTTAATAGTAAAGATACATTATAAACTATTCATAAGTATGAAAAATAAAGGTATTAAAAAAAAAAAGCAATGAGAATTAATCCATCGCCTGCTTTGTTAAGTAACAATAATACAACCAGTTGAGCTACATGAATACTTTTGTCTAAATTGCTACTAGCAAATATATATATATATATATATATATATATATATATATATATATATATATATATATATCTAGTTAGGTGCCCCAAAAGTTGGAGACCTTATGCAGTCTCGCATACTGAACAAGCAAATAACCGGGACCGGGACTGTTTGTAACATCCTCAAATTGGGCCTAGGAGTAATAGGTATTTCCTGTAAATTTTAAATGAGATTTAAAATTTGTTATATGTGTTTGATTGTAAATTTAATAGGTCAATAAGCCTCAGGAAATATTGTGACTAGTGAAATATTGATTGTTTTAAATAAATCTAGGTGACGGTAAAATAAAATAAAGTTCTCGCATCGGAAAGTGGGGTTCCGAACAATAGGTCAAAGAGTGGTATAATTTATACTGTAAAATAAAGAGGGGGAGGTCGGTTTTATTTGATGGACCGACTCCATCCTTCCCCATTTCATTTTCTTCTCACTTGATAAACACACATAAACCCTAGCTCAATTCCTCTCTTTCCATCAAAATTGAAGAACACAAATTCGAATTCAAGCTTCTAGCGTGAAGATTATCATCTTCTAATCCTTCCTTTCATCTTGTAAGTCTTTAATTCTTCAAATCATGAATCCTAGAAATTGGGGGTTTTTGGTGTTCTTGGTGATAATTCGAAATTAGGGTTTGATTATGTGATATTGTTGTTAATTAAGCTTGTTATTGTTGATTGCTAACAAGATTCAAGTTAAACTTTGTAAATTTAAGTTGGTTCTTAGGGTTTATCATGATTTTGATAGATTAATGCCTTTAATCCGAAAATTGAGGCTTAAGTTGGTTAAAGTGATGATTGTTATACTTGTTAACGATGTTAAGTAACAAGATTCATGCTTAAAGTGGTAGTATTAAATTAGGGTTCATGAGTTTATAGGTAACTTGGTGATTTTGATGGGTTAATGGTGATTATCATAAACTAAAGATTGATATTAGTTGAAATGATGTTAATATGTGTTAGTAAGAAGGTTAGTAGCTTTAATCTAACCTAATAATGGATTAACCAAGTTAATTGAATGGTAATTCAATTGGAATTTGTAAAAGTGTGATGATTAGGTGTTAATCACCTTGATTGATAATAACAAGAGGTTGTTATAGTGTTATTAGTAAAAGATGAGTTATTATATGAGATTGTTAATCATTGAAATGAAGAGGGTCATGTTGGTTAGTGACAACTAGTGTTGGATTTATGTGATAATGTGATTCTATGTTCATAATTTGATAGTGATGGTGAACTAGTAATGTTAAATTGATTATTTATGATCTTGGATTGAATTGTGTTGAATGATGATAAGTAGGTAATTATTTGATTGAGTTGTTTAGATTTTGATTACAATTATGTGATGATATTTCACATTGAAACAAGTGACTGACTTGTGTTATTGTTGTATTCTCAGATGTGGAGAAGACTCAGTGACATTAGACTACTGAGTGGACGACTATGATTATCGGTGAGTGGATCTTGGAATTTCAGTCTAAGTTAGTTGTAACAACATGGTTACAACGGGTAAACTTGGTTTATTGCAATGATTGCATTAATATTAAATTGCCATGATGGCTAACCTTTGATTGATTATTGGCGTCCATTGTGCTATGATAGTTGTGGACTATTTGATTTGGTGGGGGTCAACTAATGTGTTGGGTTTGGATACTATTACTAGGACTTCGCAAGTGCCTTGTACATGTGTTGGACACTGAAATTGCGTCGTGTGTAGTAATAGTACCAAACTATCGGTTTAACCTCTGATTTGGCCGTCAGTTGGTTTTAAGTGTTACTTGGGGAACCATCCGCGGCATGAGGGTACCTCAAGGACCACCGATCCTTCTATGTTGCTTGTGCATTGCTTGGTTATAGGCATGTGTTAAGCTGAGTTAGATTGATAGCTTGGGATCTATTCACTTAGCTTCGTGCTAACCCCTCATTACTTCTTGCAGGTTTACTTTTGTTTGTGGGTGGGCAAGAAGTACATATGGAATGGAATGTTTGACAAGCTCACTCTGAAATGGAAAATACGTTAATGATTTAACAACATATTTGGATTTCTATAACACCTAAACTTAATGTGTAATGATTAGAATAATCTAGTTTTAAAGGTTTGTATGTAAGTGGATTGCTATTTGAAATGTATGTATGCAATCTACTGATTTCTATTAATCATGCGCTTCCGATATGTTTAAAAAAAAAAAAAATGTCCTCGTATTTCGAGACGGGTGTTATACTGTTTATGTTACTTATTTTGGAAAGTTAATAGCTACACTTGCAAAAGAATTAGGGTGAAAATTCGTGCCGAACCCGACTGGTGGCATTTTTGACCCAGGACATAAAACCTACTAACTCTGATACGACCCGAGTAGCCAGATTATGCAAATGGGTCAAACAATATGTCTGACTTGCGGGTCATACAAGTTTTACTTTATGGGTAAAACAATATATTCTATAATTTGTCAATCTCCTTATCTTTTATATAGAAATCTTTAATTTAATGGCAATTAAAGATATCCAAATTGTTCAAGAATTAGAAATTTCAAAGGAAGAGAATTAGGAACTATTCACTCATTGGGTAGCTCATACTCTAGCTCCTTTATATATATACTCTTAGGGTCATATGTTAAAATCATATTATTTCATTTATTTAAATTTTAGGAATATACCTGATTTTATATAAAAAAAAATTATAACGTTAAATGTGGATACATTTCGAATGGTAGTTTAAATAATTCATAATTTTTCAATGAATATAATAAAATTCCGTTGGTAATGTAGGAAGAAAAATCCCCTCAAAATAATCAACATTAACAACGGAATTTATAAATTTACAAACTGTCCTATTGTGTTGTTTGTATTATGTTTCTAATTTACCAACGGAAAGTTCCCGTTGGTGCTTATTATAACAATTTAGTAACTGTAAATCACAAAATATCCCGTTGGTAGTTTTGGACATATATTTTTCCTCTGGATAAGCAAAAATTGTCAATGGGAAAATAAAAAAGTACCGTTGCTAAATTGTGATACAAAAATTCCTTAGACTAGAAAATCCGTTACCAACGGAAAGTTATAAAAATGTCGTTGCTAATATTAGCGCCAAAATTTCCTCCAAAAAAGGGTATGTTACCAAAGGAAGCATCAACGGAAAAGTACAAAATTCCCGTTGCAAACACATGGCGCCAAATTTCCCTCCAAAAACCTGAAATTTACAACGGAATCTCCAACGAATATTCGTTGTTGAATTCTTAAACTCTTTTAGGTGTTGTTCCGTTGTTAAACCCGTTGGTAATACCCAATATTACCAACGGATTATTAAGTCGTTGAAAAAATCCGGTTGATGTTTGCAACGTTTCTAGTAGTGTAGGGGGCGCTTGGTTCAAGTAAGGGAATGGGAAAGGAAAAAGGAAAATGAATGAAATGGAATACTAAGGAGTATTATCATTGTATTAAAGCTGTTTGGTTCATATTGGAAATCCTAAAAACCGAGATAATAAACAACAATTTTATTACCCTCAAAAACCAATCATTTCTTGTCGTTACGATCAATTCAATATCAAGGTGTTTTAATATGATATTTAATCCACAACACAAATTAAAAACTCAAATAATTACAAAAAATAAGGAAACCACTTTTAGATATTTGAGTGAGCGATGTCTAACATTAACAAATAAGTAAACTAATTAGCATATTGATATTTTTTACCGAATCAAGAATACTAAACATACAAGAGTTAATGCCGTAATTAATTGACCTCTTTTTGAGGTTTCAAAGAATCTAGAAAATAAAAGGGATTATGACAAATGGAAAACGCAGAAGATATATACATTTCAATGAATAATTTGTTCCAGTTAAAGTGTGGTCAAGTTTTTCCTCACAAATAAATCGGATTTAGCATAACAATATTGAAGAATTTAATTTAAGATGAATAGCGTTAGTACAGGGGAAAGTCGAGAGTAGGTAACATGGTAGTAGAAATTACAGGGGAGTGATAACCATTCCCCCCAATTTATTGGGTAATGGCTCAATACCCACTTTCAAGTAATCATTGATTGCATTGCATCTTACCAAGCTTATTTATTTATTCCTTTACCCATTCCTTAGTAACCAAAACCATCAACCAAGCACACCCTTAGGTTTTCTTATCAAATATCGAATTTCTTTATTTTTATTTTCATTCTATCCTTGATTTAATTATTTTTTTCTAAGAAAATTAGATATATGCAGGGGCAGAGCTGGGAAATCCAAGTAGAGGGAGTGAAAAAAATTATTTACATCTTTTTTTAATACATTTGTAGGGGTGAAAATTTTAAAATGTCATTAATACCTTAATTTTTTTTATGGAACTTAAAAAATCTTGTGGGGGCGGCTGCCCCCGCCCTATCTCCGACCCTGGATATATATATCACATAGTACTTCAAACCTTTATTTTTAGAGCATATAGAACTAATTTATGAAAGACATAAAACTATTTCGGGAGTGGGAAAATATTATTTCGTGAGAGATAGTGAAACCTAAAGATAACTTGGTTTTTAAAATAATTCACGGTCTGCGATATGTTATGTTGTAGGCAACATGGAAGTGGAGAAATAGGATTGCATGTTTATGATGACTCGGATCAACGTCAATCAATTAAAAATGAAGATATATTATTTCTCATGGTTCAACAGTTTGTGTTAATTATTATGGATCTTGAATCGGCTCAATAAGAGTAATCCTAATTCGCATTCATGCCCTTTAACAGAGAAATGATTGATTTATGAGAGAGATTTAAGAGAGAAAAACGACAAATAATTTTGATTGGTTGAATTCATTTTCCATATCATTTCCTGAAAAAGTGCTTCTAAAGTTTATCTAAATGTAGCATACCTCTTATGTATATTATAACACCCCTCGTATAATACAACAATTGTATATTATTAACACGGAAGCGAATATTTTTAAAACATCATCATACCTTGTACATTAAGATAATGTACATATACTGGTTACATTCCAATCACACCATAAGTTAAAACCATTTAAGTTACTACACATCAACTACATCAAACGGGGTATTATATCGTACCAAACTTAGTTTATAACAAAACATGTCAGAGTAGCACGACCAGTCAAACATTCCCCGCTACTGGAGCGTCAAAATCCTGCAACCCACATCCCAAAACATAACCCGCAGGAAGTAAATTGAGGGATTAGCACAAAGCTAAGTGAATGAATTCATCACACACCAATTAACTTAGCTCAACTACTTGTTTACATCAAACAACCGTAAACATGTAATCAACAATTCAACAATTCCATGAATGAGGATCGGTGGCTCTGGGGAATGCCATAATACCCGGTCGGCTCCCCAAGAATACTTATCCAACCATATCCGTATGGCCATAACGGATGAGACCGATAGCTACCAGTTATTATAATCAAACACAGGTTCTACACACAACGAATGAATCAAGCCCATGTGTAATTCATATAATAACCAACCAGCTCAACCAACCAGCTCAACTTGTTGACCTCATTAACAACTGATAACCAACGGTCAATTAGCACGTAGATTTATAAGCAACAATATCAACCAAATAATTCAACAATTATATCTACGTTCACTTGTTGCAACCAAACAGTTACAACTAAATCAAAAGGTGAGTTCTTAATCCACTCACCGATACCTCTGAAGTCAACACACTCAGCTTCTAATCACTGAGACTTTGGGGTATCTGAAACACCACACAAAACACACAAGTTAGTAACTTGTTAACAACAATTGATACTTATGTAAATAACAACATCACACAAGTAATCACATCTCAACTTAAGTATAAATACTAGTTATAATCACATCATAACCATCAAATCATTCTAGTACTAAAGCTAAACCACAAACACATAAAATACTCAAGATCCGCCGGATACACACCTGGATCCGCCGGATCCCTTACTGATCCGCCGGATCCCTTACTGATCCGCCGGATCCAAAACATGATCCGCCAGATCCTTAATAATGTAGTACCGACCACACGAGATCCGCCATATCATGCACGGATTAACACCGGATACAATAATTAACACTTAGGATCCGCCGGATCAGCTATATGATCCGCCAGATCAATGGTTTAGGTTCCGGATCCGCCGGATCACCTACTTGATCCGCCGGATCAACGGGTTTTGCAGGTTTCCTGTTCATCCTGTACAACATATCAACTTTCGAATTTTATTACTAAACTCACCAAATTCATGTTATAGAATCAATATAACATCAACATTAACAACAATAACAGTTTATAACTTTCCTATATCACCATGCAACCTTAATCTTCACGAATCACACATATGAGTTCAATCCTAATCAAAATCATTAAAACAACTTACTTGTTTAGAACGAAGAACACGATGATTAGGATAATCAACTAGTTAGAATCAAGATCACAAGCTCAAGATCAAGATTACAACTTCCGTTTGATTCGATTTTGATATAGGTTTGTTAGGTTTTAAGGTTTTGTTTGAGTTTCAAAGGAAGTACGTACTAATTTCTAATTTAGGAAAGTTCCTAAATATAGGTCGGCCTAAAACATTTCAACCGACCCCGTATCCACTTAAAACAATACCTTTTAAAATATATTGTCTGGAACCTAAAAATCATTTGCGAGGAACTTACTTTATTTTACCGTCAGTTATAGTAAATCACAACAAACAACTATTTACTATTCATAATAAGTTCTAGAACTTATTTATCTAAGTTTCACAGTAAAACAAGTAATATCAAATAATTTCTAACATATTTAAATAACAAATTTAAATAAGAAATTACCCGGTCACTGGAGAGGATGTTACAAATCTCCCCCCTTAAGAAGATTTCGTCCCCGAAATCTCATCACTACTAAACAATCCAGGATATCTGGACCTCATACTCTCCTCAGTCTCCCAAGTTAGGTTTGAACCTAAACTATGTTTCCATTTCACTAACACCATGGGAATTTGTTTCTTCCTAAGTTTAACAACTTTTCGGTCAAGAAGTTCAACCGGTTCTTCAACCAACTTCTAATTCTGATCAACTTTTAAATCTTGTAAAGGAAGAATCTGTGACTGGTCCTCAACGTTACATTTCCTCAAATAACAAATGTTAAACGTATTATGAATACCAACAAGTTCTGGAGGAAGATCAAGTGTAACCGACTGATCATTAATAACTTTGCTGATTCTAAATGGACCAATGTATCGAGGAGCCAACTTACCACGTTTTCCAAACCGAATAACCCCTTTCCAAGGCGAAACTTTCAAATAAACAAGCTCACCTTCAACAAATGATACTGGTCGTCTACGTGGATCTGCATACTGTTTCTGTCTATCACGTGCAGCTTTCAACTTTTCACGAGCAACTGCTACTTTATCAGCTGTCATTTGAACAATATATGGCCCCGCAAACTGTTTCACACCAGCTTCTAACCAACAAGTAGGCGTTCTGCAACGTCTACCATACAACATCTCATAAGGAGGCATGCCAATACTGGAATGATAGGAATTATTATAAGCAAATTCAACCAAAGGCAAATGAGAATCCCAAGAACCCCCATATTCCAGAACACAAGCCCGTAACATATCCTCGAGTGTTTGAATCGTACGCTCTGACTGACCGTCTGTCTGAGGATGATAAGCAGTACTAAGATTCATTCTGGTACCCAACTCATGTTGTAAACTTTGCCAGAAATGAGAAATAAACCGAGAATCCCTATCCGATACAATCGATAACGGAATACCATGTCGGGAAACAATCTCATTAACATACAACTGGGCAAGCTTACTAAGCGATGCAGTTTCACTAGTCGCCAGAAAATGTGCACTTTTGGTCAACCGATCAACAATAACCCAAATCATATCATTTCCTCGAGATGTACGTGGAAGTTTAGTCACAAAGTCCATAGTTAAGTGTTCCCACTTCCATTCTGGAATCTCCAACTGTTTCAGTGACCCATACGGTTTCTGGTGTTCAGCTTTAACTTGAGCACAAATATGACAAGTTCCAACAAACTGAGCTATATCGGTTTTCATCGTAGGCCATTAATACAAAGATTTCAAATCATTATACATCCGAGTACTACCGGGATGAACAGATAAACGAGACTTATGGGCTTCAGTCAAAATCATATCCCGAATACCACCAACAAGAGGAATCCATATACGAGACTGAAAAGTCTTCAATCCTCTAGAATCATCAATCAACAAATCTTTTCTTTTCAACATTATTTCTGACTTAAGATTATGATCTAATAAAGCCTCCAACTGTGCATCTTTAATTCTATCTATCAAGTCAGAAGAAATATCAACTTTCAAGTAATAAACTCGGTCAGAGGTACCTTTTCGACTCAATGCATCAGCAACCACATTAGCTTTGCCTGGATGGTAACGAATTTCACAATCATAATCCTTGATTAACTCTAACCATCGCCTCTGACGCATATTTAACTCTTTCTGAGAAAACACATACTGAAGACTTTTGTGATCCGAACATATAACACATTTCGTACCATAAAGATAATGTCCCCAGATTTTCAATGCAAACACAACAGCAGCCAACTCTAAATCATGGGTAGGGTAATTTCTTTCATGCTGTTTCAATTACCGAGAAGCATATGCAATAACTCTGTCTCTCTGCATAAGAACACCACCTAACCCAGCATAAGATGCATCACAGTAAACAACAAAATCATCAGACCCATCAGGTAATGCCAACACAGGTGCCTGACACAATAACTGTTTTAAAGTCTGAAAAGCCACTTCCTGCTGTTCAGTCCACACAAATTTCTCATCCTTACGGGTCAATTTAGTCAACGAACTGGCAATTTTAGAAAAATCCTTAATGAATTTCCGGTAATAACCCGCCAAACCAAGAAAACTTTTAATCTCTGGCGTAGATTTTGGAGCTTTCCAATTCATAACAGCCTCAATTTTAGAAGGATCAACTTTAACACCATCATTACAAATAATGTGACAAAAAAATTGCACCTCCCGAATCCAGAATTCACATTTAGAAAATTTTGCATATAAGTGTTCTCTTTTCAACGTTTCCAACACTAATCTCAAATGCATTTCATGTTCTGATTCGGATTTTGAATGTACCAAAATATCATCAATAAACACAATCACAAATTTATCGAGAAAAGGCCGACAAACTCGATTCATCAAATCCATAAAAACTGCTGGAGCATTAGTCAAACCAAAAGGCATAACCAGGAATTAAAAATGACCATACCTGGTACGGAAAGCAGTTTTAGGAATATCCTGTTCACGAACACGAACTTGATGATAACCCGACCTCAAATCAATTTTAGAATATAATGAAGATCCCTGCAACTGATCAAACAAATCATCTATTCGAGGCAAAGGATATTTATTCTTCACTGTTCGTTTATTTAGTTCCCGATAATCAATACACATACGAAAAGACCCATCCTTCTTTTTCACAAACAAAACTGGTGCACCCCAAGGAGAAGAACTAGGTCTAATGAACCCTTTATCCAACAACTCCTGTATCTGATTCATCATTTCACGTATTTCAGAAGGAGCTAATCTATAAGGAGCTTTGGCTACAGGCGACGAGCCAGGAACAAGATCAATCTGATATTCAACTTCCCTAACCGGTGGCAAACCAGGTAACTCATCGGGAAACACTTCCGGATATTCAGAAACAACCGGAACATCAGAAATAGATTTCTTTCCTACCTGGGCATCAATCACATAAGCTAGGTATGACTCACAGCCCTTAGACAACGACTTCCTAGCTTTCATCATGGAAATCAACGGTACACATACACTATCCCGTTCTCGTCGAGCCACAACGTATGACTCTTCAAAAATTGGGATTCTAATCAACTTATTATGGCAATCTATACTTGCTTTACACTGACTTAACCAATCCATGCCAATAATCACATCAAAACTAGGAATCAGCATCAACAGAAATGAAATTGGGAAAGTCTGGTCATCTATCACAATACTAGCTCCAGTCACCGAGGTGGTAACAGGAACCAAATTGCCACTAACAATCTCTACCTCAACAGGTTTAGTAATCAACGTAGGGTTTAATTTCAACTTATCACAGAAACACACAGATATAAAAGAGCAATTTGCTCCTGAATCAAACAACACACGTGCTGGCACAGAGTTTATAAGAAAAGTACCAGTGATAACATCCTCTGTGTGGACAGCCTCATCGACTGTCATCTGAAATGCCCTACTTGCAGCTGGCGGAGGATTCTTTCTCTTTTGCCCGGAAGATGCCGAACTCCCGACCGAAACTGAACCCTGTTTCCCCGCCTCCGGACACTGACCAACCCGATGTCCTTCTTTCTTACAAGTCCAACACACAAAATTAGGATACCTGCAATTCTTGATCTCATGCCCAAGTTCACCACACTTAAGACATTTATTCGTCTGAGGAGTACACGGACCAGAATGTCGTGACTTACAAGAATTACACCAATTAGTACCTCCAGATGAACCACTTTTACTACCAGATCTCTGACCAGAT
Source organism: Helichrysum umbraculigerum (assembly GCA_949592205.1). Lineage (NCBI taxonomy): Eukaryota > Viridiplantae > Streptophyta > Magnoliopsida > Asterales > Asteraceae > Helichrysum > Helichrysum umbraculigerum. The sequence goes on along the minus strand of CATIUR010000001.1, from coordinate 167,156,974 downwards.
CGATTACTCTGCCACCTCGACTTACCTTTTCCTGAAGAATCACTTCTAGACTTCTGAACAGAAGTATCCCTAGCTTGATAACCGGAACCTCTTAAGTCACTATCAACAGAACGTGCAAGGTTAAAAGCTTGAGATAAAGTACTCGCCAATCTCACAGTGGTACGATAATTAGAAGGTAAAGTATCCACAAACTGCTCAATCCTAGTTTTCTCATTAGGAACCCAATGCTGAACAAACCGCAGCTTCTCAGAAAATTGTGCTATCAACTCATCAATCGCCATCTTATCAGTTAACTGTAAATTTACAAATTCACGTCTGATTCTAGCCATATCAAAGTCTGAACAATACTGATTATAAACAGCTTGATGAAAATCAGGCCATCTAATAGCCTCTATTTGTTGTTGAGTCAAATGTCCAGTGATAGAATCCCACCAAACCATAGCTTCATCTTTAAGACATTGAACTGCATAGGAAACTTTAGATTCTTCTTCACAATGAGTAACATCAAATTTCCTTTCCATGTCTCTCAACCAGTTTAAAGTTACAGATGGATTCATACTACCACTAAACTCAGGTGGTTTACTTGCCATAAACGTTTTAAAAGAACACAATTTACTTGGCAATGGTGGTGGAAAAGTACCAAACACAGGTATTTGTTGCTGGGATGACGTAGCTTCAGTTCGTCTTTTAAATTCTCTGAGATTAATCACCTCATCTTCTAATTCGTGCATATAATCGTCTCTGTTTGATTCTTCACCAACAGGAACATAAGTACCATCATGACCATGTTGTTCATCAGGTATCTGCAAAGGAGGAACATCGGTTCTTGAGGCATTGTTAGGGTTACCGATCGGTTGCTCAGTATCTGCCATATCTGAAATCATCACAACACTCAACAATTGTTAATCGTTAGCACCTAATTCCTAAATGATTTACAACTAATGCTAAATCCCATATCCAAGAATGTTTGACTTATCACGCTCCAGAATTGGGATTGAACACTTCACAATGCTCAATTAACCCAAAACTATGCTCTGATACCAACTTATAGCACCCCTCGTATAATACAACAATTGTATATTATTAACACGGAAGCGAATATTTTTAAAACATCATCATACCCTGTACATTAAGATAATGTACATATACTGGTTACATTCCAATCACACCATAAGTTAAAACCATTTAAGTTACTACACATCAACTACATCAAACGGGGTATTATATTGTTCCAAACTTAGTTTATAACAAAACATGTCAGAGTAGCACGACCAGTCAAACATTCCCCGCTACTGGAGCGTCAAAATCCTGCAACCCACATCCCAAAACATAACTCGCAGGAAGTAAATTGAGGGATTAGCACAAAGCTAAGTGAATGAATTCATCACACACCAATTAACTTAGCTTAACTACTTGTTTACATCAAACAACCGTAAACATGTAATCAACAATTCAACAATTCCATGAATGAGGATCGGTGGCTCTGGGGAATGCCATAATACACGGGTGGCTCCCCAAGAACACTTATCCAACCATATCCGTATGGCCATAACGGATGAGACCGATAGCTACCAGTTATTATAATCAAACACAGGTTCTACACACAACGAATGAATCAAGCCCCTGTGTAATTCATATAATAACCAACCAGCTCAACCAACCAGCTCAACTTGTTGACCTCATTAACAACTGATAACCAAAGGTCAATTAGCACATAGATTTATAAGCAACAATATCAACCAAATAATTCAACAATTATATCTACGTTCACTTGTTGCAACCAAACAGTTACAACTAAATCAAAAGGTGAGTTCTTAATCCACTCACCGATACCTCTGAAGTCAACACACTCAACTTCTAATCACTGAGTCTTTGGGGTATCTGAAACACCACACAAAACACACAAGTTAGTAACTTGTTAACAACAATTGATACTTATGTAAATAACAACATCACACAAGTAATCACATCTCAACTTAAGTATAAGTACTAGTTATAATCACATCATAACCATCAAATCATTCTAGTACTAAAGCTAAACCACAAACACATAAAATACTCAAGATCCGCCGGATACACACCTGGATCCGCCGGATCCCTTACTGATCCGCCGGATCCAAAACATGATCCGTCGGATCCTTAATAATGTAGTACCGACCACACGAGATCCGCCATATCATGCACGGATCAACACCGGATACAATAATTAACACTTAGGATCCGCCGGATCAGCTATATGATCCGCCGGATCAATGGTTTAGGTTCCGGATCCGCCGGATCACCTACTTGATCCGCCGGATCAACGGGTTTTGCAGGTTTCCTGTTCATCCTGTACAGCATATCAACTTTCGAATTTTATTACTAAACTCACCAAATTCATGTTATAGAATCAATATAACATCAACATTAACAACAATAACAGTTTATAACTTTCCTATATCACCATGCAACCTTAATCTTCACGAATCACACATATGAGTTCAATCCTAATCAAAATCATTAAAACAACTTACTTGTTTAGAACGAAGAACACGATGATTAGGATAATCAACTAGTTAGAATCAAGATCACAAGCTCAAGATCAAGATTACAACTTCCGTTTGATTCGATTTTGATATAGGTTTGTTAGGTTTTAAGGTTTTGTTTGAGTTTCAAAGGAAGTACGTACTAATTTCTAATTTAGGAAAGTTCCTAAATATAGGTCGGCCTAAAACATTTCAACCGACCCCGTATCCACTTAAAACAATACCTTTTAAAACATATTGTCTTGAACCTAAAAACCATTTGCGAGGAACTTACTTTATTTTACCGTCAGTTATAGTAAATCACAACAAACAACTATTTACTATTCATAATAAGTTCTAGAACTTATTTATCTAAGTTTCACAGTAAAACAAGTAATATCAAATAATTTCTAACACATTTAAATAACAAATTTAAAAAAGAAATTACTATGTCACTGGAGATGATGTTACATATATGGGTTGTTTTTTTCTCTCTCGTTATATATTTTCATTCACCGATTATATATTTTCTCTCTCGTTAGTTTATTGGTTGAGTGTTATAAAGAGATCAATGATAACTTTATAAAAACTATTTCATGTGCCTGATTATTACAAAAAGTTAGAGATGTGGCTAACTAATAATTTAATTGAAACACATATGAAAAAAAGAAAAACGATAAAGAGAACTAAAATAGAATTAATAAGGTAAATATAACACATGTGATACACTAGTGTAATTATAATTTGACGTAATTCATATTTTAGTTTATAAGCTTCTCTATTCTCTATTAAGGGTGTGTTTGGGTGACTAGCTTATGAGAGCTTATAGTAGTTTAAGCTTATTTTTTTCACAAACTTAAGCTACAAGCTTTGTTTGGAATACAAAAATGTAGGAGCTTATTGGTAGCTTATTGATAAAATAAGATCTCGAATAATAAGCTACTTGAAGTAGTTTATTGAAAATTTTTGAGCTTATGAGTATTGAATTTACATAAATACCCTTTATTTAAATGTTGGATTTATCCTTTTGTGTCTTTTAATATCATTTTACATCTATAAGCTCCAGCTCCAGCTACTTTACCAAACACTTACAAAAATAATTATAAGCTCCAGCTTCCAGCTCTTTATATAAGCTCCAGCTACAAGCTTCCTGCTTCAGCTACCAGCTACTTTTTACCAAACACACCCTAAGAAAATATCTAAATTCTTGACTATTAACTAGGGGTGTTCATCGGTTCGGTTTTCGGTTTCATTGGTTTACTCAGTTCGGTGTTTTCGGTTTAAAAATTTTTAAGACGCTAACCAAAGACCGAACCGAACCATTTAAAAATGTGAAATAACCAAACCGAAGACCGTTTTCCAATTCGGTTCGGTTTTTGGTTTAAACAAAAAAAAAACCAAATTACAATATAAGATAAAATATTGATAAATTATACCTTACTCGTCACAATTTCATCACATTAATTAAACAAAATAAAAGAGTAAATGGCTACCTCCGGTTGTTTGTTTAGATAGTTGGAGAAAATATAGATCAAGTTTGTTTACTTGTAAGAAATTATTATTTATTATCTCTAAATAAAACAATATTAAAATATATATTAGTATTATAATCGGGTTTTTTGGTTTAACCGAATAAACAATGTCAAACCAATCACCGAACCGAAGACCAATTATCATATTCAGTTTCGGTTAAAACCCGAACCGAAGACCATTTTAAAAATCGGTTCGGTTTTAAACAGTTTATGGTTCGGTTCGGTTTTCGGATTAAACGGTTTACAACCAAATATTGGTCACCCATACTATTAACAAATTTATTAATGTAGATTTTAAAAGTCTGGCCAAATGTAACTGAAAATAATATGTAGACATTGTAAATGAAATCTTTTTATTGAAAATGAAAATGAAAATGAAAATACAAATATTAAATAAATACAAGAATATAAATATTGATTCGTAGAAAATTAACACCTTTGATCTACACGAAAGTTCTAGAAAGGTTGGAAGGATGACATTAAGCGAAAGCTCTCTTTATCAAGGTTAGAAATACTTGGAATGTTAGATCGAGTAGGACGACGTGGTAACTTGTAAGATAGTTTGGGTTAGGAATTTAGGATTGGGTTTCTTGGGCTTTTATTTGCTCCGTATAAAGTGGGCTGTTGACTGACTCTCGGAATGTTTTTATTGCCTTAGTGGGCTTCCTTACCATTCTGTTCCTTCCTATTGATTGGTATTTGGTAGTGCCGTACTGCCGTAGTGGTACCTCTGTTTAGAAGTAGCCGTGAACAAAATCGGGTTTCGGGCATACCCGACCCGACCCGGTACCCTAACCGGTTTTTAGTCAAAGGAAGCGAAACCGGGTCGTTGACCTACCCGATCCGACCCGAACCGGGTTTTTGACCCATGAATACCGGTTTTTAAACCGGGTTTTTTCGGGTTTTATACCGGGTTTTCCAACCTGACCCGCTTCCTACCCGGTCCCAACCCGATTTTGAAACCCGAAACCCAAACCGGGTCCATCCGCCGGGTATTGAAAAAACCCGAACCGGGTATTCAAAAACCGGTTCCAAATCGGTTCCGGTTTCGGTTTTTAAATCGGGTTCGGTTTTTTTGTTCACCCCTATTTAGAAGGTTTGCATCGATTTAAACACACTGCGAATTACCTTTTATATTTGACTCCTTCGAATAACTCGTTTTGACACATTTCTAATTTCTTAGAGAAACTCAATTAATTTACCCGTTAAACATGCTAAATCATCATATCTATAATAACCCACATTAATGTACTAACTTAAGACAAACAAGTCAAATTGCATCATTTAAAGAAACAACCTCTCATAGTCTCATATTTATTCTGATCACCAATGATATCTATAGATGTGGTTCAAACGAGACATACAATCTAAATTTACACCACCTTTGTCGTTTTTCAATACAAGACAAAATTCAAGTCGAAATCAAAACCACAAGTCCAGCAATGGTACCTTTTGCTAATCACATACGACCTACGAATGGGTACATGACTCGATTAACTTGGAGAACTCAACTTGAGACGAGCCATCGTCCTTAACCGCAGCCTTTGCTCCTTCACTCATCTCTAAAACCCGTTCTCTCACGGCTCTTCCTTTCTCGCCTTCCATCAACTCCCTTACCGTCCCCTCCACACATCCGGATGTCACAAAACCATCCGTAGACATCTCCAACCTTAGTGCCACCTTTATTTCTTCAACCAAAAACACCATATTCATCTTCTGCTCTGCATATAATGGCCAGGCTATCATTGGCACCCCAGCAACCACTGCCTCAAGCGATGAATTCCACCCACAATGACTCACAAATCCACCTACCGATTCATGACTAAGTATCGCTGGCTGTGGTGCCCAGTTTTTCACAACCAGGCCCTGATCCCCAGTCCTGGCTAAAAACCCTTCAGGAAGAATATCATCAAGACGGGCCTCTTTACCATCTGACCTCGACGTGTTTTCATCATCTTCTGGCGGATTGCGCACTACCCATAGAAATCTTTGACCACTTCTCTCTAACCCAATGGCTATTTCCTTCAACTGATCTTTCTTGAACACGCCCATACTCCCAAAACATAAAAACACTACACTTTTACTCGGTTGTGAGTTGAGCCATTTCAAGCACTCGTTTTCATTAGGATCCACTTGATTATTACTAGCAATCAAAGGCCCGATTAGATATATAGGTGGAGTTGGACCGTCCAGGATGCATTTACCATCTTTGAGCGCCTCAACAGCTCTTTTCTCTAACCCCACAAAGCTGTTTACAATGATGCCTGAAGATTTCGCGATGTTAGCAGAAGTATTCATAAAGTTTTTGTACGAATTGCTTTGTCGATCAAATATAGTTACGGGCATATCGGAAGAATGAACAGAAGGCACTCCAGGAATATCAAAATAAATATTTAGATTTCCAATGTTTTGGGACGTGGTCTTGTGGATGGTTTTGAGATATAAGAGCACACAAAGGTCGGAAGCACCGCTAGTAAAGAAGTAGTAAGTGGGTAAGTTGAGGGATGTAAAGACTTGAAATGCGTCGTTTGAGAAGAAATCGAGGAAAACAGCTTTGATGGTTGATTCCCGTGAGATGGACGCGAGTGTGTTGTGGACAGTTGGGTTGTAAAGTTTTGGAATTCCAAAAGCAAGGTCTATGAATTCAGTATAGAAGTCTGGTGGAATAGGGATGGTTGGGAGATGGTGGAAAATGATGGAAGGGGTGGTACCAGAGACAGTCTTGATGTATTTATCGGTTGAACCGGTTTCAAAAGATGCCGGAATTATGAGAATAATAACAGAGAGTGAAGGGTGGTGAGTCTGGATGAGCTTCCCAAGCTCCACCATGGAAACAAGGTGCCCGATCCCGGGAGAAGGATACAGAACAACTGTTGCAGATTGCATTTCTACTTTTTCGTTGAGTGTGTTTTAGTTGTTAATGTTTACTCTAGTTCAAAGATTTGGCAAGGAGATAATGAAGGAAGATAAGAAAATGAAAGTTGTATGTGGCCAGAAAACATGATGAAAGTTTTGTTGGTGGATGTCTATTGAATGACTGGACAATACACACTGGATGACTGGACACTTTAATTTGTTATAAATCCCTTTCATATAAAAGCTACAGTACGTGTAAGTCATTGTCATGGTACTTCAGTTGGCCACATAGAATCGATATAAGTTAGTCATTTATTAAAGAAAGAATGAAGCAACTATTGCACATGTAAACTGTAAACTGTAAACTGTAAATTTTAGATTTTATTTTCAAAACGGATCCAGAATATATATTCACTAATCAAACACACATTACTCGTTTACTACAAATTTAGAACAGATATTTACATAACTACATTCGATCATTTGATCCAGGCAATTCCGATCCTTTTGAATCACAAAAGCAAAAAAAAAAAAAAAAAAAAGGTTGTTACCGGCTAGTAAGTGAAGAAGAAAACCATCCTTTGAATCTCTTTCCTTTATTCCGGTATGCTCACATGAATGGTTGTATCATGAAATAGAACTGTTGCTTGAGCATCGCTTCATTCCATTAAATATATTGAACATACAAAAGACAAATCTGAATCATATTTTGATCAAAATGCTGAACATATAAGTATATAACGGGAAAAAAAAAAATCGATCTTAATAGAATCTAGTTATGTAGGTATAACGAATAAGGTCTATAATCGCTCGTAAGATAAAAGACTTCCGAATTCCGATGGGCTGCAAAGAGTTTATACCCAAATTATCATTCACATTAAGGCCTCTAGCAAGGGTATAATTTTGATTATTCAATCCAAACATTATATATGACATTCAGTTTATGTTGATCAGTCGAAGAAGCTTTCATGATAAAGGCTACAAACACGCACATTTATCCTAAACGCATAAAAATGATTATTAACATACTTTGCATGACAAGATACATATATCATACTTTCCTACTCCGTTGGAAACACAATTTTCTTTAAATATAATCACATTCATCCCTTTCATCTCTCTTATCTTTCTTTTTCTCTTTTTATAATATTGTGACAACTCATTTTGTAGAAGTTTTTTTGTAAAACTTTTGCGAACAAGGTATTTCTCTTTATATACTACTCCTTACAATACTACGTATAAATCACATTTAATGATGAATGAATAAGATGACACGGTGTAAAATTAAAATCGCTAACATTAATTAACACTTTATGGAGTACTAGTTTAGAACATGATTGACTATATGATAAACAAATGTGAAATTAGCTTTTCACCACCTTTGGGTAACATTATTTATTTTGTCATGTCACGGGAAACCATAGTAGGAAATATATTTCTCCAATTGAGTCGTATTATTGTTTTATTTTATATCAATCAATTTGCAAACTCTATATTAACAATTTAATTTAGGGTTAAGTACTTTTAAATGTAATTATTTATGGTCTGACATTCATTGTATGTAAGAAAGTATTTGGACCTCCATTGTATGTAAGAAAATTGTTATTCAGTGCTATTGTATTCAACTTTTGGTGTTTTACATATATGTCAGCTCTATAAGGTGCCACGTGGCATCATCACAAGTTGCCACGTCACCTAAATACATACAATCAGAACAAATAGAAAGTTTGTTACATACAATGGAGGTCCGAATACTTTCTTGCATACAATGAATGTCAGACCATAAATAATTACATTTTGAAGTACTTAACCCTTTAATTTAATTGACATGTTAGTACCATATATTCTCTAAATATTTTTATTTTCGTCAATATACCACTAACTAATGGATATTTGGAAGATTACATTATTATAAGAGTGATAAAAGTGAAACTTTTTAAGTAAACAAAATGACTAAAGTACTAGAATTAATTTAAAATTATAATATATCTTCTATCTTATATATTAAAAGAAAAATCTTGAAAGAATAATAGTCATTAAATGAAGATCAACAATGGGTCCGGATCACAGGAGCACAAGGCAAGAGGGGAGGGGTCTTTTTGCAATTTTGATAAATTTGTCAAAAGGAGGAGGGACTATTTTGCAATTTTGATAAAAATTATGGATCAACCTGAAAACAATGCCCTAAATAATTCCAAAAAATTGTCAAAAATTTTATTAAATCGTAAAACTTGTTAAATATGCAAGATTTAGAGGAAAATGCTAACGAACATAAGATGCAGTAAAAAATATACAAGATGCAGTTAAAATGCTAACGAATGTAAGTTGCAGTAATAAATATAGAAGATGCAGTAACAAAAACTTGTTAATATGCAAGATTCAGTCAAAATACTAACAAACGTAAGATGAAGTAAAAAATATACAAGATGAAGTAACAAAAACATGTTAAATATGCAAGATTCAGTCAAAATGCTAACGAACGTAAGATGCAGTGACAAATATACAAAAGACGCAACAACAAAAATACATGAAGCAATAATAGAATATACATGATGCAGTAACAAATAGATAAAGATGCAGTAACAAAATATACTTCATGCAATTAAGAAGTAATACTAATTTTTTGATTCAAACATAAAATCAAGATTTACAATCACATCAAAATGCTAAAAAAAATATAAGATGCAGTCACGGTGTACAAGATGCAGTAAAAAAGTACTAGCACATAAAGACATTAGTTGTATTTAAGATACAGTAACCTAAGATGCGGTAGAAAATATGTACGATGCAATTGATTTACAAACACATCAAAATGCTAACAAAAATACATAAGATGCAGTAATAATATACAAAAGATGCAGTAATATGTACTCATATTTTATAGATCTAAGAGGTACAATGCAGTAAAAAATATACGATGCAGTAATGCAAGATGCAGTAAAAGAAATGTACGATGCAGCTATTTTTTTCAGATCTAAAAAGTAGATTTAGATCTAAAAAGTAGATCTACTTTCCAGATCTACTTTTAGATCTTAATCTACGAATTAAAGATCCAGATCTATACAGTGGTGTGGTGGAGCGATGGTGGTGACGGTAAATGGTGGTGACGATAAATGGTGGTGACGGTGGGGTGACGGTTGTGACGTTGGTGTGGCGGGAGAATATGACGAAACGACCACGGTTGGTTACGTCCGGTAGAGACCGGTTCACCAACGGTGATGGTTTGCATATTAAATCTCCGTCCACAAAAACCGTCGTCCGCTTTTTACTCCGAGCACGATGATAGTGACGGTGGTGGTAGCGGTGGAGTTGCGGTGGTGGAGGTGGGAGCTGCGGTGGCGGCGATGGTGCGGTGATGACGAATGGTGGTGGAGGGTGGTGGTGGCCGGCGGTGGTGTGTATTTGGTGAAGAGAGAGAGAAAAGATATGAGAGTGTTTGTGTGTATGTTTTGTTAGATGTAGAAAGAAAGTGAAGAAAAAAGTGAGAAGCCCCTATTATTATTTTACATAAATTGCAAATAGGTCATTTGCCCTCCTTGCCCTCTTTAAAGGGCATTCCTCTCTGATCCTAAATCATCAACAATTAAGATATAACCATTTATTTATTTAACGACATCATTAACCACATTTTTATATAACTAAAAGACTAATATACCCTTTTATATCTACAATATAGACCCTTCAATATTTACAATATAAATCCTCTATTTTTTCTTTAATTGTATATAATCCTTCATATATTTTATGAATATTTTAATTTAATAAATACTTAATTATTTCTTCCATAATTCAAACTTTTCCTACAATCTTCTTTATTTTATTTTTTTTAAAAAAAGCCACAATAAGTTATTTAAAATTCCAAAAAATTTATGACTTCATTCCATCGCCCGAACAATTTCATGTTTTCATATCATACAAAATTAAAATCTAATACTCATGAAAATTCAAATATGATAGCATATGGTATAAGGTTCACTCGTTGATATGTACATTATCTTATTATATATAAAAAATATTGTATGTATAGTATATAAAACTCAAGATAATAATAACAATTATACGTTAATGGATTACTTATGTATTTTTCATGGACGCTTCCGCGAATTTCGCAGGTCCTAAATTAGTTATAATTATAATACAAATCATATACCGGTAGATGTGGATGACCATATTTCATTATTCGGTTGTATTAGAAGAAATAATAATGGAAAGTGTAAATCATTTATTATTATTCTTTCATTTTTTCTTCTTCTAAAACAAGTGTATCCCACAAACGTCACATGGGATGATATTAATGAGGTAATTAAATGCACATGAAACTTGTTTGTAAATCAAACAAACAACCATTGAATTGAACTGAATTGAAGTGAATATAAATATGACAGTCGCTAGGGTCAGGGTCAGGGTCAGGGTCAGGGTCAGGTCACCCTCACATCGATCGTACTAATGTTAAGTTGCAATTCAACTGGTGTCTCATTTATTAGTCGCTTTCACATGCATTTTTCATTGTGTTTAGATCTACTGATTGATTATGTCTCTTAGAGCATCTACAATGAAAAAAAGTTATGAAAAGCTTTTTTGGTTGCCACATCACTACTTTCATAAAAAAGCTTTTTGAAAAGCTTTGTTTCCAATGGAAAAAGCTTTGCAAAGCTTTTATTTTCAAAAATTACACTCACAAACTTTCAAAAAAGTCTTTCATGTAAGACTTGAGAAATCTCAAGCTTTTGTTAGAAAAAGCTTTTCATCCAATGAAGTAAAGCTTTATCAACCACTTTTTTATTCAAAAAAGCTTTACAAAAACCCTTCATTGGAGGTGCTCTTAGTACGAGTACTATGCAAAAAAAATATGAATGTGATCAATAGTTGTCATACAAATCGATGAGTCAACGAGACATACATTGATAATTAGTTGTAATTTTATATGACATTGATAATAATTAGTTGTGGTTTTGGTTCAAACTTGTGTAGGCAAACTCGTTGTATTTCATTTAATAATGATGATTAATAACTTGGTAACAATAATAAACCAATACGGAATACAATAATAAACAAAGGAGAAGGAGATATAACGTTCAAACGAATAAAAGAACCGAGACTTGTTTTTGACGCAATTCACGAATTGTTTTAAGTGGTGCAACGGTTGAAACACTTATATATATGCCCGGAGATGACCAATCGACTTGCCTAAAAGTTGACAAGTACTGTACTTGTACCCTGTAGGGTCTTCTTTTTTGGAAAGCAGGTTGCTACACAAATTCGTATATTATCGGTATCTCGAATAATGGAAAACCGACTTTTCAACAAGTCAGTGAGTTCGTAATCAAACACAGGAATAGATATCCTTTACTACATCGTTAGGAATACGACCAAGAGTTGACTTACAGGGTGGACCAAGACTGAGCCAACTTTAAGAACTCCACACGCGAGGAGCCACCATCCTCTGCCGCAGCCTTTGCCATTGCACTGATCGATAATATACGTTCCCTCGCCACTCTCCCTTGATCACCTTCCATCAATTCCCTCACTTTTTCCTCCATTGCTATGGCCGTCACAAACCCATCTGATGACATTTTCAACCCCAATGCTACCTTAACTTCTTCAACCAAATACACCCTATTCATCATCTGCTCTGCATACAATGGCCATGCTACCATTGGTACGCCAGCAACCACTGCTTCAAGAACCGAGTTCCACCCACAATGACTCACAAATCCACCTATAGACTCGTGACTAAGTATTGCCGGCTGAGGTGCCCAGTTTCTCATCACCAGTCCCTTGTCCTTGGTCCTCGCTAAAAACCCTTCAGGAAGAATGGCATCAAGTTCAATCTCTTTTGCACCAATATTATTCGACTCTTGTGGTGGATTACGCACTACCCACAAAAATCTTTGCCCACTTTTCTCTAACCCAATGGCTATTGCTTCCAACTGGTTTTTCTTAAACACGCCCATAGTACCAAAACATAGAAACACTACACTTTTACTCGGTTGTGAGTTGAGCCATATTAAGCACTCGTTTTCGCTAAGATCCACTTGATCATTGCCACCTGAAGTCAAAGGCCCGAGTAGATAAACAGGCGGAGTTGGCCCGTCCAGGATGCATTTACCACTCCTGAGAGTGTCTACAGCTCGGTTCTCAAATCCCATGAAACTGTTTATAATGATCCCAGAAGATTTGGCCATGTTACTTGAAGTGTTAAGAAACTTTTTGTAAAAATAGCTCTCTCTGTCTAGCAAAAGCTTAGGCATATCAGATGAATGGATCGGAGGCACTCCCGGGATATCAAAGTTAGTATTTAGATCTTTAAAACTCTTGGAAGTTGTGTTGTGGATAGTAGGGAGATATAGGAACGTACACAGCCCGGAAGCCCCACCAGTGTAGAAGTAGTATGTCTGTAAGTTTAAGGATTTAGAGACTTGAAAAGCAGCGTTTGAAAAGAAATCAAGGAACACAGCTTTAATGGTTGATTTCTGTGAGATGGATACAAGTGTGTTGTGGACAATTGAGTTGTAAAGCTCTGGGATCCCAAAAGAAAGATGTGCATGATCAAAGATAAAGTTGGATGGAAGATCAACGGTTGGGAGATGGTGGAACACTATGGACGGGGTGGTGGCGGAAACAGTGGTGATGTATTTATCAGTTGAGCCGGTTTCCGTGGGTCCATGAATTATAAGGATTGTAACAGAAAGTGAAGGGTGGTGGTCATGAATGAGTTTACCAAGTTCCACCATGGCAGCCAGGTGGCCCATCCCCGGAGAAGGATACAAAACCACCGTAGCAGGTTCCATCTTTAATGGTTAAGCGTGTTTTCGTGTGTGTAAAGAGAGATATATAAACTTGAGGAGGATTTGGGAGGAAATATATAAAAAGTGTGTTTCCAAAAGGTATATATAACAGGTGGGTTATGTTTGTACAGGTGAGAAATTATTGAATTTCAAGAACTAAACACCGCACCCAACTGTGATTTCGTCACTTCTTTCGTCAGTTATGCCACATTAGCACACCCAAAACTGACGAAAGACAGACACAACGGTGCCAACAATGATTTCGTCACTTCAATTTTTGAGCCCCACATCTACCAATATAACTACATGTACATACACTAAACAAAAAATAACAATATATTAAATATAAGCTGGGACCCACCCCATACAAAATTTGTTTCATCGTTAAACCGAAGAATAGGGATGGCAAAAACATCCGAACCCGATGGGGAAAACCGAACCCGGCCCAATTAATACCCGTACCCGTACGGGTAGACGGGTTTGGATACGGGTTTGGATACAAACTTTTTTTTTCGCGGGTTTGGGTTTGGGTACGGGTTTTAGTAATACCCGCCCCGATTACCCGTACCCGTACCCATACCCAATTACCCGTACCCGCATGATTATTAATATTTACTAATTATTAATTATATGTAATCTATAATATATATATATATATATATATATATATATATATATATATATATATATAATAATTAAAGCCCAATTAATTTGTGGATGAAGATTAAGAATGATCATATTATCAATATATTTTGCATCTATTTCTTTGAATTTGAATGATCATGACATTTGGAATTTTGTACTTTCAAAAACATGTAATTGTTTGTATTATGACCGGTTTGACCAACCATTCTATTATTTAGGGTATCTTGGTTTGCTTCTTTTGTTTTGTCACCTTTTCGTTTTAAGACATCATTTCTAATCGCCATATTTGCTATTTTATCTGAAATAGTCAAGCGGGGATAATCGATACCCGTGGGAAAACCCGAAAAACCGATGAGTAATATTAAATGGGTACCCACTAGCTATTGGGTTAGATTTGGGTATGCATATTCTAAATGGGTTTGGGTACGGGTTCATTAAAACCCGACCCGAACCCGACCCATTGCCATCCCTACCGAAGAAAGAGGAAGTGACGAAACAAAAACGAAGGTGGTACCAATGGTGACGAAAGTCATGGTTTCGTCGGCCCCCAACCGACGAATGTCGATGGCAGTCGTCTAAGGCCACTCCCAACCATTTATCAACCACTTCATTTTTCTGAACCCACATTTACCAATATACCACCATTTCTTTACACTAAAAAAAAATCAAGCATGCCCCCACTTTTTCCAACCGATTACAAATCGGTTACCCGATTGGATGGCAAACTGGTTTGGAAGTGATTACACGGATGACACCAATCTTCAATCACTTTGCAAACCAGTTTGAAACATGTTTGCCCGATGGGAGTGCCCAGAATGCAATGCATTTCTAGCAGCTTAGAGTAGGGTAAACTCACTGTTAAGAACTCCATAAATAATTGTGACTTAATTTGATGCTTGATATATTACAGATCAGCAACCATTTACCCAGAACGGTTTGGTAGATCTAATTGGTGGTTTATGATCAAAGTTGGCATAAACCTTTTAATGCAGAAATCAACGCCACAAAAAAAAAAAAATTCCACGTCCCAGTTCTCTGTGTGACCAATGCTATCCACACATACCAACAACCATCACAATTCAAAAATAGCAAAAACTACATACATGTGAGTCTTTACTATTCAAACTTCTTAATCTGTTAAGCTATTCAAAAGACCTGTCGTCTAAATTGGATAACTTTTACATTGGAACTAATTAGTGTATTTATAAATTATAACTAAAAAGTGATAGCTATAGTCTATTAGTTGGCAATCAATTAAGCAGTTTCAATTACTAAGACACGAATGTAGCGTATACTGTGTATCATTGAAGAAATCCTAAATATTGTTGACTTAATGTAGTAATCATAATTGGTTGGTTTTACTAAGGGGATTTTGCTTGCCTAATATTCTGTTGTCACGTAATCATCCCAAAAAATCACCTCCAGGTAGTCTGTGGGTTTCTTTCGATCATTTAACATCATACCTTCTTAAATATGCTACATCTAACATATGCTACTCAACCGTCTTTATATTGCTACATCTAACATATGCTAACCAGCTGATCAATTATGACGTCTATTATTCCAGTCATTTGATTATAATAAACACTTTATGTAAATTTAAGCACCCGTTGTGTTTTAAATCATGGACCTATCACAACATCATTTAGAAACAGCCAAAAAATCATATTCCAGTTTCCACAATAATTACTTGTACACGAAGATCTTTTAATGCTGAATAAGTTCTTTTAAGACGGCAAAAGAGTATGGACAGCCTTAAAGCATAGCCAAGCTAACAAAAAAAGGTCCAATCCCAAAACACACATAATCTACCTATTCAAACGCGGACCTTAATATTCCCATTTTTTCATTTCCATACCATCTGGAGCGCTTCCTTCCACCACCTTCGATCCTACTTCTTTCCAGTTGGTTGACAGCACCGTCCCATTTGACTCGACCTGTTTTTCACATAAGAAAATCATGTAAGTATGCAACTATTAATACACATGTATAGGAAGCACCCTTTCGTTTGCACCTACCAAGAAAAGTTTAAAAGTAGATATGCATATGGAAGGGTAAGAATTAAGATACTTCATAGATATCAAGTATACTTTGGACAAGATCTGACATGTTGGAAACAAAAAATTGCCAGAATCGCCCAATTCATAAGTAAATGGGTCAAAATTACCACTTCTAGCTAAATAAAAAGTGGCAATGGGCTGGTTAGAGAACAAAGAGAAACAAGTTCGGGTGAAAATGGTATGCCGCGTTGGATTGACCTGCCAACACTTTGTTGGTTTTCTGAATCGCCCGTTACAAATTTAGCAGGTTTGTTAATTATTTTCCTATTTTATCTGTTAGGAATACAATACAAAAGTAGATTTTGGAAAAATTGCCATCACTAAAGGAGGATAAAAACGTTCTTCACGGTGTTGATAGAGATTATTAAAACAAAGGAAACAATTTTCAAATTGAGAAACGAATGGGCTTACAAAAGATTTCCTCATGGCCTTTCTTGTATCGTCATCTGCATCTTTGTATATATCGCGGAAAAATTTGTTAAGAGCTGCATCACCATCAAGTTTTTCATCCTTTTCCTAAAAAAAGAAAAAGACCACTCAATTAGCCACACCACACAAACCAGACCAGGTCTAGGGCACACAAAATCAGACATCAGTGAGGTATCAGGTCAAAATACAAACCTCCTTTTTCACTTGAGCTTCAAGCTTATCCCAGTCTTTGGTTGGTCTCGAGGAAGGATACACAGGTCTTTGATTGCCTACATAATGTAGAAAAGATGATGAGCATCCAATGATTTAATGGCATCATGAACAAAGCACATAGTTATATAAAGGTGGTAAACAGGGTAGCATGGGTACCAGGTCAAACGGGGTTAGGATGAGCCCTTTCTGTGTGATAAATATAATTACAGCAACTATACTCAATACAAATATAACATTCTTGGAAATAACCTCTATTAAGAGGTTGAATGCGTTGAGAATACTCTTCACAAAACTTTTGATTTGATCGACACATTCTACAAATTTACTTCTTAGGCAAACTTAAATGTTTTCAACATTTGACCCGTTAAAGGTAAAAGCTAGCCCGAAGAACAATTCATAAGTAAATGGATCAAAATTCCACATCTGACAAAATATGAGCATAAACTAAAACTAACAAAAAGTTCGATATAAGCTATATGGACTCCTATTGATATTTACAAATACAATTGGTAATGAATTACCTGTAGAGACATTGCTCCGTACAACCAAACTGTTGTTACCAAATTCAAGAGAAGTCCATTGGATAGATTCAGCTTTTGCAAGCCGGATTTCAACTTTGGTTGAGAGAACAGCGTATCTGCACTTTGCGGGGACTATCTGTTAATTTAGAAAGAAAAAAATCAGACCCTATCATATGCATATTAGGTGTACACTAGAAACATAATAATTCATAGAAAGAAAGAATCAGTAAAATCATATGCTTTTGACTATTTGAATTAAAGTTGATCTACATCACCTTTCCAAACAAGCGAGGCTGGAAAATGAACGAATCTTCGCCAGGAACATCAATAGTTACACTCAGCTGGAAAGCAACAACGATTGAAAGAAGTTGTATGTAAGATAAACTTAGACAATACACGAAGAAGACATAATAAATATATACGCAGTAAACTGGTAAAGATTAAGAAAAATTGTATTGGCGACGTACTATTTGCTCCCCATAATTAACAGATACTCTGTCAGCTGGTATTCCCTTGGCAAATATGGTCACAACAACCTCCTCTGGTTTCTGATAAAATTCATGCCTGCAGTATATATAATTTGTTGGTGAGCTATACATCTTTGATTACCAATTTTAATCAGAACCAAGAGAGTAAACAACCAAGGCACTGACAAATGTCATGAACCACATCAGTAATAAATAGTTTTAAGATACTATAAGAATTTAACCTATGCCACAAATTTCAAACACACATTGTTCTTGGAAAGCCAAAGCACATAATGTACAAAAAATATGTGTGACTAGATTCAGACCTGTATTTGGGTTTTGCTGGCATTGCAGTGATAGCCTCACTAGATAGATCATTTACATGATCTGCATCTTTTGTAGTAGCATCAGTTTTTTCTGATGCTTGAGAACTAGGAGCCACAACATTATTAACGGTTACATCCGATGACTTTGTTGACAGCTCACCATTTTCCTCTGTTATATAAATTAAAAAACCCATCATAAAAGGTTATGGTATGTGCATATACGATATATATCTAACAATCAGATTCCGGTACTGTTAGCATGACTACATATATTTAATTACCTGCAATGCACTTGTCACACTTTTTTATCCAATCTGTGAATCTTGTATCTTCTGGAGCTAATTTAGAGCCAGCTTCAAAAGCTGTTTTGGCAGTGTGATATTCTTCAAGACTGAAGCATGCCGTGCTGTAAGACAATGAAACAAAAATTCACAAGGTTTTCGAAGACACAAAAACATCAACATATTCACCAAAATCACAAGGGCTACTAACAAAATATATTGCAGAGATTCCAATCACCAAGAAAGTGGCATCCCAGGTACATTTTAGAATTCTTAACTCACCGCATAAGTTAGGCATTGGGGAAAAACATTCCCATGATGCCCAGTGGAACACATCTTTTGATTTACCATATTCTAATATAGCTAAAAAAAACTATTATATAATGTGAGACATAAATCCTTCCACAATGAACACAAAATAAGTAAAGAATAACCCAAGAGCTAAGTCATCAATGCAATTATTCTCTAAGACCCAGAAGTACATAATGACTCCAACTAGTTACACGCAAAAAAGAATTCTACTTTTCTACTAAACATTGCAATCACCAACCAAACCATATACAAAAAAGACCGAGCATGACATAGATATATAAACTCACTACACATAAAGCGAGTAGCAGTTAACTTTTGCCTTAAGGATTTAATAAGACTCACCCTTTGCGCAGATACGCCTTCGGATTCAAAGAGTCCAATTCAATTGCTTTGTTTGCATCATCAACAGCTTCTGCTCCCAAAATACATCAACAAAAAGTAAGTAACTATTGTATCATGTAAACACCAGACATAACAATAACATTAACACTAACAATAACAAAAATATCAATCACAACTACACACATCAATTACAAAAGTTATGACTACTTCAACGGCATTATCATCACTGATTTTACAAGATTACAAAATTAGGTTAAAGAGTATGAGTAACATGCAACACTCAATGTATTAATTAATTTTAATTATAAGATAATAAGAAACGGAAAAGAGTATAGAAAATATACCGGTGAAGTTTTTGAGTTTGATATTGGCTTGAGAGCGGTCGGAGAAAAAGTCGGGGTTGTTAGGGTGGATTGCGATGGCCTGAGAATAATAGTCAACGGCGAGTTCGAAGTGGTCGTCGATGAAAGCCTCTTTAGCCTTAGCAGCGAGATCGGAGGCCATTGCACAGAAGCTTCTGGAATGCACTTGAAACGTTTAACCGGAAGAAATAATTGAGTTTGGGTGGGGTGTTTACAAACAAAATCGCCGGGTATAACAAAATGCGGAGTTAAATATAAAAAACAAAAAATTTAAAAAAAGAGTAAATTATTTAAATCGTCCACGTGGTTTTCAATTTTATCCATACGTCGTCCCTCACTTCCAAAAATTATTTAAATCGTCCCTGTGGTTTTCAATTTTGTTCAACGATAGTCCAAAATGGACTATTTAAATAATTTATGTTCGGAAAGTTTTGTTCACCAGTAGTCCATTTTGGACTATCGTTGAACAAAATTGAAAAGCACAGGGACGATTTAAATAATTTATGGAAGTGAAGGACGACGTATGGATAAAATTGAAAATCACATGGACGATTTAAATAATTTACTCTTAAAAAAATTATGTTAATCACTGGCTTGATCTCAAAGTCTACGTCAACGCTCAAATAATAAAACTATAAAAGGGGTATTTTTGTCATTGTAGGACGAAAAGGTATAATAATAGTTTCCCTTAAAATTCGAGGTTATTGATAAGGAAAATGCAACAAACTTTATTCGAAGCTTCGATTTGTTATTAAACGATAAGATATACGAATTTTTTCATGAAGACAAAATTATATTATATATCATATATGCATTTACCACTTCTTTCTTTATAACTTACAAATTGAAGATCCGAAGTTACTAAAATACCCCTCACATTGAATAGAAAGTATCAATCAATTGCTCAAACTTTTGGAAACCAACTAATGTACAAATTTAGAAGTGATTTTCTTTGGCAACCATATGATATCCAAGATACAAGTATTCTCACTAACATATATATAAAGTGTTTGATGAACGGATATATTGTCAAATGAAAGTACTCTCGCTAACAAACATATTGTCGAATGAAATTTTCCACTGCATTGCGCGGGTAATACGCTAGTATAATTTAAGTTAATACTTCGATTTCAATGAATTCTTGACTTTTATTCGGTCTTTTTTTTATCACCTGATTAAAATGTTTATATAGTTTTTCAATTATTTCAAAAATTAAATGTACATCTGACATATGTTAAAGAGCTTCTAATGAAACACGAGACAATGTTATATTAACGTTAAAGGTAGATAATCGTAAAGGGGAAGTATTTCGTATGTTTAAAATATTTAAGATGTGTATTTCAAACATCACCTATAACTATAATATTTTCACGAAAGATATTATATTTTTTCTTCTGAAAAAAGAAAGATAAAACATGCTTCACTTTTAGAACTTTTGTCAAGTTGGACTTGTCTCTTGACACAAGGCAAGTACCATACGGAAAAAGAAGGTTTGAAGTAACAGATCAGGCAAGGTCCTATGTATGTACGTGTAGTTTCAATATGTCATTAAGGCTATGTTCTTAAAGATGTTTTAAACATATATATGTTTTACATGTAACACCACCCAAATTTGTCTATAAAAATGTTTTTCAACGAACATGTTGGTATGTAATCAAACATTAATTTCATTTTTATGAAATTAAAATGAATATTTATATTTGACTGAATTGCATTTCCCGTTCTTTAAGTATGTCACGAATTTCACTCCCCGTCCCCTGGGTTGAGTTTTTTTCTGATTCAGTCCCTTGACCCGAATTTAACTCCCCGTTGTTGGGTTAGTTTTTTTTTGTTTCAGTCTCTTGACCCATATTTTTATTTTACTTTCGTCCCTTGACACACTAATTGCAATTTTTTTTTAGTTTTACATAATTGATTCTCAAAAAATATTATAATTACAAATGTTAGACAAATTTGACAAGCACTTCATAAAAGCACCTACCAATGTCCTTACGAAGTGCTCAATATCCCTCCGATTGACAAAAATCCAGAAATTGTCACCGGAGATGATGATGCATCAACATCTGACACTTCATCATCATTCAACCTTTCCATTGTAACAACACAAGGAGTATACCTTTTTTCAGGTCTTTGTTCAGAACACTTCTGATAGTGTTTTTTTAAAAAAATTAATAATAAAATTATATAAAATAAAAATAGTTTTCTATTGTCATACTTCCTCAATATGTTACTATGCTTGGTTTAAAAAGGCGATAGGCGATCCGAGGCGCTAAGGGCCCGATGGCCGAGGCGCTAGACGCTAAGGCGAGAGCCTCACGTAAATAAAATGCCAATAATACATAAAATATTTATAATTTGCTTCTTCATAACATTATGTCCAAAAGTCGACTAGAAGATCCAAAATGATGAAATTGTCTACTAGAAGCTCTATTAACTCATGATCCGGCTTCAATTTTGCTCCAATTTGTTGTTTCTTGCTTCAATTTGGTGTTTTTCGTTCTGGAGACCAAAGCCGGATATGGGGTTTCAGGTTTTAGAGCCGTTATTGATTTTTCTTGTGTTAAAAAGGGTTAATATGTTAGCATTCATGGACTGATAGAAAGTAATGGGCCTAAAATAACTAGCCCAACAATAGTTATTAAAAAGTCCAGACCAATTTTTTATAATAAACCCAGCAGACATCCAAGGCGCGCCGCCTCACCTCGCCTGGAACCTAGGCACCGCCTAGAGGGCGCCTACTGTCAAACTATCGCCTAGACTAAATTAAAGCGCCTTTGCTAGTGCCTTGAAGCGCCTAGGCAAGGCGTGCTTTTTTAAACCAAGTTACTATGCATTGAATTTCATACCGCAAGAAAATGTTAACAAATTAATATAATCTTATATATTACTTAATGATTGATGAAGTCTGAAACAATATGCAAAGACCACATTTGACCTGAGTTGTAGTTGACCTTATTTAAATCCTATAGATAGATAAAATGTTCTTGGCATATCAAAACATCTGGTTGGGGACATGGCTACATGCTCATTCTGTACTTGAGGAGATTGCTGGTTCATCTTTGTGAATAGTAACCTTAGCGGCAGCTGCCAATGCTGCGAACAACTCTTCAGGAATAGGACCAGGCTGGTGTCGGGGCACATGTTTTGGAACTAGGTCGTCGTTTTCAGGTAACTCACATATATAATTCTCGTTCACACCCCATGGATCCCATTCTGAATTCAAACACAAGAATTAATCAATACCAATCAAACTACAACATAAATATCAGCTACTAAATATGTTACTATCCAACTACACATTATGTTTACAGATAGAAATACATGGGATCCGGCAAATCTATGGCTATCATTCTATCACTAGAAGTGAGTTCAACTCGACTATATGAAATTTGGTCTGTTTGGGTGATATTGATAAAAGATAAACAAGTTAATTACAAACTTTAGCTAAAACGGAAACCAGCCAAATGATTTGAAAGTTGCCAAAAGCAAACCTAGTGTTTACAACCTTCTAAATTGTTACATGCAATAAAATTATATATATCATTCAAGAAATAGAAGAAAAATGTTGACCGGTCAACCTACCCTATGTCCACATATAGCTACTGCCAATATTACCAACCAAACTCATGACAACTTAAAAAAGGACATACATTATGTTCATAATCACACTCTATCGGTCTATCCCCTAAAGCAAGAAACTGGTGACAGTCTGGCGGTAAAAGTAGCGGTAGCCATAGCTTTAATCTCACATTATACTATTATAGGACCTGGGCAGCAGAAAAACTAAAAATGCTGGCAATAGAGGTGGTAAAGATGATGTAAAAGGTATATTATTTTAAAACTGATGCTTGATGAATTTCATTATAAGGCGTCTTCCACATTCTTCGAAAGGGACAATTTGGCAGAGACTTCACCTCTCGCAAGGTGATAGCTTTCTAGATTGAGGGCCAAACTGTGGTTGCTATCATCATGAAGATTGAGTATAGTATTGGAACGGGTTATGTACTTACGTAACACATCAAGTTCAAATTAAAAAGAAAGAGATATCTAATGTCCATATATCTTTACTATCAAGAATTTGCAAGGCGGTATTTTCCCCATCCCCATGCCCTAATTTCTTAGAGATCACATATTCAATATCAAATTTTTCACACGAAAGTAACACAACTATTCAAACATATCATAATTAAACTTAGAGAAAATTGCTAAGAAAAGTAACATAAGATATAAAATTTGACAATGTAAGAGTATCTACTAATTTTGCTCTCGTAAACAGAATGGTCAAAACTGAATTTTTGACGAATTAAAGGACGCAAATATAGCTCAGGTCATGACAAAAATTCTATATATCTTTTAAAATATGAATTCACACTACTTTAATTATTACATACACTGATACACATACATCTATAAAAGACTATATTCTTACATTAATAATGATAATAATAATAATTTAACCAAGTTTAAAAAGAAAAATAACTTGGTTAACACACTTAGGCCACAACTTAGACATTTTAGCACTTTCACAAAACCCTGTTCCCGAGTTTTTAAATGAAAGAAGAGAAGAGAAAAGAGTAAAAAGTAATAGAAAGGAAAAGAAGAGGAAGAATTCTTATATGTTTCCGAGTTGGAAAGAATTGGAAAGAAGAGAAATGAACTTTATAAGGATTGGTGTTCCCGGGTTGGAGAGAAATGGAAGGAAGTCACATTTTATAACTTGTCTAATCTTCCATCCTTCCATTTCTTCCCACTTTTAGAGAGAATATGGAGAGAAAAGAAGCCTAAATTCTCCTCCCGCTTCTCTTCTTTTCTCTCCGTAAACAAAATTCAGGAACACAATGTTATTTTTATTTCTTTCCACTCCTCTTCTCTTCTTCCGTAAAAACAACTCAAGAGCGGGCTAAATGAACTTTATGTTTTAGCACCTAATTTCGAAAGAGACCAGATACACAACTTTTTGTCTGCGAATTCGGCCAGACTCTATCTTATTTATTTCGCTTATGTGTCAAGAGAATCGCTATCTAAAAAAACCCAACACAACAACTCCAAATATCCATTTAACTCGTGAGATGGGAGAACAACAAAATCATCATGGGATTAGTAAGTTAAATGATAGATGTCACCTGATGGATAACTTCTCACAAAACTGAAAATCCCCCCACAAAATTAATAAATCTTGCACAATACAGAAAACTCTAGCACAAACTAAGAAATCTCGCACAAACTGATAAATCTCGCACAGAACAATAAAATGTCGCACAAAACTGCAAAGTAATCGCACAAAGCTGGAAAATATGGCACAAAACTGAAAAATATCTCACAAAGCTGAAGGAAAACATAGCACCAAACTCAAAATTTGGCACAAGATTAATAACCTTGTATAATAGTATATGCTAATTAGCTCGAATCGCTTAAAGCCAATAATAATAATAATAATAAAATAAAATAAACAGAGAGAGAGAGTACGAACCCAGCATTTTGATAATGATTTTGAGTTCATCTCGAGCCTCTTGTATAAGTTGTTCAACTTGACCGCAACCAAGACGCTTTTTGATGGCTTCACAGTCTTGTTCCTCTTCGCAAACTCTGAGACGGTGGCGCGTGAGATTTTCAACGGCTTGACGGTAACCTTCGTTTTCAGGTACTAGCTGTACCTCATTTAGGGTTTTATCGTACAGATCAATTAGTACTTCCCTGGCGTTTTGGACCACTTCCAGACCTGTTGTTTCTTTCACCTTATTAGCTGACATCATCATTATTGATGACGGCCTCCAAACCTCCGTAGAAACATCTTCACCGTGATGTTTCTTTTTCCCGGCGTTTTGTCGATTAATTTATGTTCGAATTGTTACGATCGTAAAGTCGGTTAATATATTTTTATTTTAAAGATGATCCGTAATTGATTTATGGAAACTGGAAAGAATAGTCAGGCCCACAACTAAGGCCCGTTAAGGTTTTGATTCTTTGTTGGCCGTGCCCGTGCCGTGGTTAGGATGCCAATAAACGATACATACTATGATATAGGCATGAACAAAAAACCCGAATCCGGAACCGAACCCGAAAAAAAACCCGGAACCGAACCCGGAAAAAACCGGGTTTTTTGAACCCGGTTCGGGTTTTTTTCGTACCCGCCGGGTACGAAACCGGTTTGGGTTTTCGGATCTCACAATCGGGTTGGGACTTGGTAGGAAGCGGGTCGGGTTGGAAAACCCGGTATAAAAACCGGAAAAACCCGGTTTAAAAACCGGTATTCGTGGGTCAAAAACCCGGTTCGGGTCGGGTCGGGTAGGTCAACAAACCGGTTTTTCTCCTTTTGACTAAAACCCGGTTCGGGTTCCGGGTCGGGTAGGCCCGAAACCCGGTTTTGTTCACGACTACTATGATACATCAAACACGCATCACGTTAAGGAAAATGATTGGTAAGAGTAATTAGGTAAGCCTAAATGTAGGTCTAAAAATATGATTGGTTGGTTTGAAAAATTGATTGGATGAGATTAGGAGAGAGAAAAAATTCAACCAATCAGAAGATTAGGTCTATTTGTAGGTCTGTATAATTAGGTTTCTTTAGCATTACTCTCAACTTAATACTCTTTCTACTTTCTTTACCTTAATTAAACTGCATTTTTATACCAAACAAATCTCGTTAAAACTCAACCTAGCTAATGAATGATATAGGGTATAAATGTATAATTGTTGGGGAAAGACTTGACATATACATGAACATGTACTAGAAGACATATCAATTTGGGATATTAAATATTAAGTAGTAGTACATATATATTAGAGGTGACAATTTAAGACCCATGAGTCTAGTTGGATTTTTCTAATCTTTATAGATGAGTCTAGTTGGGTAATTAAAAAAAAGCTTAATTATATCATTATTACTCATTATGACCCAATAGGTAATAATGATATACTTAAGCCTTATTTTAATTACCCAATTAGACCCATCTATAAAAATTAGAAAAACTCAACTAGACCCATGGGTCTTAAATTGGCACCTCTAATATATATAAAAGTTACAATTAACATTGGCAACCATAAAATAATCAATAAACGTACATTTGGGGAAAAAGAAATGCCACAAATGAAATACTAGTACTTTTGACACATTTGAATGTGATAAAATATGTATTTAATTTATTGAGAAATCCTAAGTCAGTGCAATGTTATACAGATTAAAGACGTACGTAAAATAAGTAAGCACAGTTATGTTATTATTGTTTTATTAATAATCGTAATAAAAAAAAATAGTATTTGCCATGTTGGAAAATGCCACATTATTCGTATGAAATTCAAAGTATAAAAATTACTATATTTCCAAAGTTTTAGAAAGAAAAATTAAAAAAATGTTTAAATGAAAACAATTGGCTATAACAATTGAAAGTCAACTTTCTGATAGCAGGTCTAATTCCTGATAGCAGGTCTAATTCCGCGATAAAGGAGCTCTGTTTCCAAACAGATTTGTCCATCAGTAATGGGGATCACATTAGTAGGAGCCATGACGCCACCCTTCTCCGTCCAACGTACGGTGTTGCACGGCAGAGATTAAAAGCTACTGCCACCACGACCACGGCCACCACCGCGATTAAGGTCTTCGAACCTCTTTAATACATCTTCATTCATGACCATATTTGGTACGATGATGTTTTCATTATATTCGTCATCTTCGTTTATTTCGCTTTCGTCTTCTTTGAACGATGTCGTAGGAGAAAAGCTTGAAGCAGACGCAGGAGAAGAGGAAGAGCATGGAGGGTGTTCGATAATCGTGGTAGACGTATTGCCGTAGAGAGGTGGTTTGGTGTTGTTTTCTGTATTGAATTTGTTACTTCTGGTGCTGCCGGCTAGAGAACTCCGGTGAGTAGGTCGGGGGTGGATGTGTTCGCCGGAGTATGAAACGATAAAGATTGTCGAATCAATGGGACTTCGTTCCACTTGTTTCTTTGCACCACAAGCTTTTGTTGTGCTACACCGGTAGTAATTTCTGAATATATACAACAAAAGAACATTATTAAAGTTCCACCGGAAGTACGGTCTAAAGAGCTCACGTACCGCAAATTCTATAGATCAAATGGTAAGCATTACGAGTATTTGTTTTGGAAAATTAATCATTACTCACAAAATAGATTTCATTTTAGCTGTACGTGTACTGAAGATACATTATTCCAATCTCGATCATCATACGTTTTAGGTCGTTTAAGAACATTTAAGGTGCCATAGTATTTAAAATCAATTTGAATCTATCAGATCATTTAATTGATACTCCGTATATTTTAATAAAAATTAATAAATTAAATCAATAGTTAGGAAGAAAAAATACCTCGGAAAAGGAGAGCCTTTGATGGGTTTTTGACCATATTTCCTCCATGCCCACAAATCGTTACTCAGTTCCTCCTGTGTTAACTGAAATACCGTCTTCTCCTGGTTTTTCCTTCATAAGATTGAATGTTCAATGTTAAATATAATGGATTAAGTTTAAACACCTTATAATCTTGGAGCAACATCTATCTTGTATAGTAACAACTAAACTACCATCTTAAACAATTTGATTGCCTTCTAAAACAATCAAATACGCGTGTACCCACAATTTTGAACTAAGATTAAGTCTTTTTATTATTATTTGATAATCGATCATAATCACGAGATTTATAACAACTTTTATTTAAGGGAGTGACACAATAAATGGATATTAATTGGTTTGGCTAGAAAAGCGAAGTTTGTTAGAACATAAATCTACGTACACAATCATATATGCATGACATGATTGTACGTTAAGCCATTATATTTGTGAAATTGTATGCAATAGTTAAGAGTTAAGACTACCAAAGTTTCATAATTAACAAAATCTCACATAGAAGGTAAACTCTAGCTAAATATGGGGTGATTAATGTTGATTGAATTGAATTGAAGTATATATATATGTAAATTAAATAACAAGCTAGATATATACCTTTTTCTAGGACGTGCTGATTGAGAATCCATAGCATGCATGGAAAAGGAATGATAATGATCTGTCAACATCGGCAATTGCTCGTGAACGAATCCTTCACCATCGAGATCAATCGTTGTGCCAGAGGTGGTTGCTCCAGCCTTCGTTGGTCTTGATTGACTACACCCTTCTTTGTAAATATCCTCCAACCCACCAGAAAATTTACTACTAAAAGTCGGATATGAAAATTGGTTGCCTTCATTTTCAGATGCTAGACTTTCCAAATTATACGAACCATCATCGTAATCCTCCACAGTAGTCGTGTTCAGCGCAGCCGCAGGTCCTGTACAGCTCCTCACCACCGCGTTCAAATCCCATTCATGATCCATTCAAACACAAAATATATATATATATATAACACGAAGGAGTTGAATGTTAGTTGTACTATTCGAGTGTTAGTTTATACACTATATATGATATATATTTTTTCTTTTTGAACAACAATCATTCACAGTCACGAAAAAAATGAATTGGAGGAGATGGAGAGGATGAGCCCGTGGGGGTAAACGGGCCGGCTCGTTGACCTTAAAGATAGAGAGAATGGGTGGGTTGAGAGTGTGTACATGGGTTCTATATATATTGAGTGAGGGTAGTGTTTGTGTTGCTAATAATGGAATCATACTGTAAACAGTTGATGTGGTTTATGGGTTGACATTTTAGAAAAAAGTCAAAAATGGGGCCGCGTTTTTTGCTTTGCTTTCACCAAGCCAACAATGTGATTGTATGTTTGTGTAATGTGTATTGGTGGGAATAATAATAATAATAATGGAATATATACATGGTGGATATGGACCATCTCAACCATTTGCACCATTTAATTTTCTTGTTATATAGAACGTGCCGTGTAATATTTATGTTAACTAGATTCTTTATATAATTAAAAAGGTTAGTGATCAAGTTAGTGATTAATCGTGAGGTATGATCATAATCCGCTTTGGTACATGTAATTAACATCATAAACTACAACATTTTTGTAATTTCTAACTTCTCAAAATAGAATTGACTTGTAGTTTGTATAGCTTCCATGGGCTAGGCTTAAAGAAAAATAGATGTTACACTATGAATTACAGTTACATGCTAGCCAGTCATATATATAATATATATGCAATCCATAAGGTTTAATTTGTGCGAATAATTTAATTTATTTTAATGGCTATTCAAGATTCTATGTATATAAA
Organism: Helichrysum umbraculigerum; assembly: GCA_949592205.1. Taxonomy (NCBI): domain Eukaryota; kingdom Viridiplantae; phylum Streptophyta; class Magnoliopsida; order Asterales; family Asteraceae; genus Helichrysum; species Helichrysum umbraculigerum. The sequence continues at coordinate 167,127,169 of CATIUR010000001.1, read as the reverse complement.
CGGTGCCCAGAAACACAAACATGTCATGAAAATTATGATAAAGTTTTACTATAAACTTTAATCTTTTCGTCAATAATGGCCCAATAAGATCCTATTATGTGTGCCTATGTGGACCCACTTTGTAAGTGCTCCAAACTTTTATAGATTTTTCCGGAACTAAATCCCATCCCATTTCCGGCAATCATTTCCCCACATGTAGGCGTGCACATTCAAATCGGGTTTCAAAACCCGACCCGATTTCAAACCGAAACCGAGCCGGTCAAAACCGGTTTTGACCAAAACCGGTTCGGGTTCTCCATAAACCGCCGGTTTCAAACCGGTTTGGATATTTGAACGTTGGACCCGGTTTTAAACCGGTTTGACCCAACCCGGTTTGAAAAACCGGTTTCAAAACGGTTTTTTTGTGTGAACATTTTAGATCCGTTGGAGCCTCCAACTAGCCATTTTTTTTGCATTTTATTTACCATTTTGCCATTATTTTTCAACTATAAATAGAACCTTTGAGTTAGTTTCAATCACACACAATTATACACTCATATTTACATACAAAATTAAAAAACGGATACTATATTCTCATGGCAACTCATTCTTCTTCGGCTTCCCATGGTGTTGGTTCTTCAAATGCACCAACGATTGTGAAACAATTGCCCAACAAAAAAATTCGGAGATTTGGGGTGGTTTCGACAAAGTGTTGTTGTCGGATGGTACGACAAAAGCACATTGTAAACGTTGTCGGAAATTCTTCAAACCCGACTCTAACACAACGTTGAAAAATCATACCGAAAAGCATTGTGAGGCACTCAAAGGTAATCCGGAAGCAAGTGGTCAATCTTCAATGGCACGAGATGGAACGATTTTTACATACGATGAGCAACGGTGTCGAGAAGCTTTTGCGGATTTTCTAATTCAAGAAGCTTTGCCGTTCAACCACTTCGACAACCCTCGGCTTACTAGGGTGATTCAAAACACTCTTCAACCGCGATATAACAATGTAAGTCGTACTACTCTTAAACGCGATTCCCTTAAATTGTGGAAAGAAGCTAAAAAGCAACTAAAAATCGGTTTTGAAAATTTAAATTCAAGTGTATCATTAACAACCGACGTTTGGTCGGTGTAACACCCAGTATTTGGGTATAGTAGTATTTTAATATTTTCTGACTGTGAATGATTATTTAAATGTGTCAGAAAATAATTTTGTTGTGCTAGTTGAAAATAAATAGGTAAAAGAGTTAAATAATTTATTGTGACTAATAACTTATTAGTTGTTTTAATAAAACTTAGTTGACGGTAAAATAAAATGACGTTTTCCCGCAAATGGTTTTCAAGTTCCAGACAATAATAAATACGGGGAATAAAGTTTAATACTTATAAGGTAAGCCTCATGAGTTAAGTCGGTTGTTATTTCTCCTCTTTTATATACATACGTACGATATACATACATACATGAAGAACCCTAACTCAAAACAAGAAGAAATCATCAAATTGGAGCCATGGAATTCGAATTCAAGCTTTTAAAACATGGATTATCTTCCTCAAATCCTTCTACTTAGCTTGTAAGTCTTGAATTCTTGATTTTCATAAATCTAAAATTTGGGGTTTTGGGGGTTATTGATTATAATCCGAAATTGAGGTTTGAAATTGTTAAATTAATGTTAATTGAGCTTATAAATGATTATATGTAACATGATTCAAGGGTTATCTTGTAGATTTGAATTAGGGTTTGTGAATTTGATTAGTGTTCATGTGATATATGATGAGTTTGATGAGATTGTAGTTATAATTCGAGATTAAAGATTGATATTAGTTAAAGTGGTGTTGTTAAGTGTTAATAAGATGATTAGTAACTTTAAACTACCCTAAAAGTGAATTAATTAAGTTGTAGAGTTTATGATGTATATGGGTTTTGATCATATGATGATGTTTTGGTGTTAACACACTATAATTGGTAATTATAAAGGTTGTTGGAATATTATTAGGAAGAATTGAAGTATAATCATATAAATAGTGATGGGTTTAGTTGAATAATTATGAATTATAGCTTGTAACCTTGTTATAGTGGTTAGTTGATGATTGAACTATGGTTATAAGCTAAGCTATAATTTAGAATTGATGAATTTGTATATGTTCATAAAGAAAGTCATGAACTTAATATTATGTAATTAAGAATTAAAGCTATAAGCTTGTTAAGTGATGTATACTTAATAAGTGTTGTTAATATGGTTTTAAGTATTGAACGTAGTACTTGTGTAATGTGGATTAATTCAGTAATTAATATCATTTTGAGATAAATAACTAACTTGTGATATTATATTGTATTCTCAGATGTGCAGAAGGCTCAGTGATATTAGACTACTGAGTGGATGCCTGAGGTATTCGGTGAGTGGATCTCTAATCCTCGGCGTAACTTGGTTGTAACAAGTTTGGTTACAACAAGTAACGTATTATTACCTTATTAGTTGCATTGATGATTAGGTTGTTAGTAATAATACTGTTGACTAGTTGAATATGTGATTTGTTGATTACGTGATCACTTGAATTAATTGGCCTTCGGGCATCAGTTGTTAATGAGGCAACGAGTTGTTGAACTGTTGGTTGGGCTAGTTGGTTATCCAAAGTTTAACACACCTCCTGTGTTAGTTGAAGATAATCACTAGTTATCGGTCTCGTCCGTATGGCCATACGGATAGGTTGGATAAGTGTTCTTGGGGAGCCACCCGGGTTTATGGTTATCCCCAGAGCCGCCGATCCTCATTATGGTGTTGTTGATTAGTTGATGAGTTGTATTGTGTACTTGCTTGTTTAGTGTTAAGTGTTTACACAAAGTTGTTGAGCTAAGTTAGGCTGTTGATTAGTTATCTGCTCACTTAGCGTTATGCTAATCCCCCACATTATCCCTTCTTGCAGGTTTTGCATATAATTTGGGTGGGCAAGAAGTTGGACCAGAAGGAATGTTTGACTACGAGGCTCTACTCTGATAGTTGATTTGTATAAAATAATGTTTCATCATGTTTTTAAATAACACCTCGGTTGAAGAAATTATAGTTTTGAAAAGGTTGAATTTTATATGTTGATACAACGAAGTAAATTATGACTATCTATTTGGACTTACGCTTCCGATTTACTATATTTAAATGATTATAAATGAGGGGTGTTATAGTCGGCTCCTCATGGTTTGCCCGGTTCGTACCTTTGTGTTACCGCACATTGGGTTGATCCCACAACTTGGCAAATGATGAAACGTACCATTGCTTTTGAAGACTTTGAGTATCCTCACACGTGTCAAAATTTAGTTTACATGTTACGAAGTGTGATTAAAACGTTTAAATTGGAAGAAAATGTTTTTTCAATCTCCTTTGACAACGCGAGTAATAATACACTTGCCGTCTCAAAATTAATACTAAAATACGTACCACCATTGAAGGGCATTTTTTATCATAGTCGATGTGTTGCACACATCATTAACTTGGTTGTGCAAGCCGGACTAGCGGTTGAAAATATAGACGAAGTAAAAACGAGGTTTAAATCTATGTTGCAAGACGTTTTTCAAAAGGGTAAAGCTAGATACAAATCTTATATGAAATTGTGCAAGGATACGAAGTCTATTTTTTTAACCCCTAATTGGGACATGCCCGTTAGATGGAATTCGACCTACCATATGTTTGTATGTGGTTTACGCCAACGCGATACTTTACAAGTTTTTCATGATCATCTTGTTACAAAAGTTCTTGCAATACCATTTCCAATCGCGTATTGGGAGTATATTAAAAAGATAGTCGAATTGCTCAAACTTTTCAAAACCGCGACTACTTTATTATCGGGTGTTTATTATCCAACTAGTCATTTGGTGCTTAATCAAATTTGGTTAATGACTACAAAATTAAACGACTACATGTATGAATGTCCTTTATTTGAAGAAATGGTGGCTCCCATGAAAGAAAAACTACGAAAATATTTTCAAGAAATACCACCGGTAATTACTTGTGCCGCCGCAATGAACCCATGTTTGAACCTTACCGGGGTTGAAATGCTTATTAATAACATTTGTCACAATTTGGATTTGAATATGGAGAACCCAATGTTTTCACAAAATGCAAAAACGTCTTTTAAACAATGTTTACAAGATTTATTTGGTGTATATTTTCAAAAATATGGTTCGACATCAAATGTGCCCACTAGTTCGGTTAACTCAATGTTTTCTTCTTCTTCTTCTTCCAATGTGATGCAAAACTTTTATAATAGTTTAAGGCAAGAAAATAATAAACGGTCAAGGGGTGAAGGTAATCAAAACATCACATACAAATATGGGAGATATACCGGAACGGATTTTTTGTCCACTATTCTACCCAATGAGTTCGAACAATTTGATATTTTGGCTTGGTGGAAAGAGAGGGAATCTCAATTTCCCGTTCTAGCCATCATGGCCCGAGATTTACTAACCGTCCAAGCTTCTACGGTAGCTTCGGAATCCGTTTTTTTTCTCTTAGTGGCAGGGTATTATCTATACGGAGAACAAGACTCACACCGGCCTCCTTAGAGATGTGCATTTGCTTGAAGGATCACTTGGATGCCGCGGAACGCATACAAAATGTATCAAGTCTTGAAGGTGAAATGGAATACGAAGAAGACATACACAATATCGAGGTGGAAGAAGGTGTAACAATATCACTTTCCGACGAAGAAATTGCTCTTGATCAAGCTTCGCGCGAGGCTACCTCCGAAGAAGATTTCGACTTTTGAAGACTTTGAAGATGTTTGAAGACTTGAAGATTAATACAAGTTGAAGATTATAAAAATTATGAAGACTTTGAAGATGTTTGAAGACTTGAAGATTAATACAAGTTGAAGATTATAAAAATTATGAAGACTTTGAAGACTTTTTTCTATTCGATAATATTTTTAAGAAGACTTAGAAGACTATTGTTTAAGTTATTGTTCAATTATGCTTGTATTACTAATGTTCTACGAATTCAATAAAAAAAAATTGCTCCAAACATTGTTTTTCCTTAAAAGCCTAACGCTCGAACTACTTTGATTTGGGAGTTGATAAATGCAAGAAAGTTTTTACTAAATTCACGGAAAAGTACAACTCTTTATGCTTACAGTACCACTTTTTATGCACATGTTTCCTTGCATTTAGTAAAACATTCCTTGAAAGTATCAACTCACTTTGAATTATATAGAATTTTCCGATTCAATAATATTTTTAAGAAGATTTAGAAGCCTTTTGGTTGTGTTATTGATCAATTATGTTTTCATTACTAATGTTCTACAAAGTTAATGAAAATTTTTTTGGCCCAAACGTTGTTTTTCCTTAAAACGCTTAACGCTCGAACGTTTATGAATTATATAGACTTTTCCGATTCAATAATATTTTTAAGAAGATTTAGAAGCATTTTGGTTATGTTATTGATCAATTATGTTTCCATTACTAATGTTCTACAAAGTTAATGAAAAAAATTTGGCCCAAACGTTGCTTTTCCTTAAAACGTTTAACGCTCGAACGTTTATATATTATATAGACTTTTCCGATTCAATAATATTTTTAAGAAGATTTAGAAGCATTTTGGTTATGTTATTGATCAATTATGTTTCCATTACTAATGTTCTACAAAGTTAATGAAAAAATTGGGCCCAAACGTTGCTTTTCCTTAAAACGCTTAACACTCGAACGAAAATACCATTTTTATAAAAAAAACTGGTTTGAAACCGGTTTTGAACCCAAACCGGTTTTAAACCCAAACCGGTTTTAACCCTATCCAAACCGGTTTGGGTCGGGTTGGGTTTTGGGGTGTCCAAATCGGGTTGAACCCGAACCGGTATTTGGAAAAACCGGTTTTGACCAAGTTTGATCAAAACCGGGTCGGGTCGGGTTTTTGCCAAAATCGGTTTCTATGCACCTCTACCCACATGTATATAAAAAAAAAATAAGGAGTATAATCTAAATCTATAATCTAAGATGTAATATATACAAGTAATACGACACACACACTCTCACACACGCACGAAATATATATATATATGGAATGACCTATGAAACACGACATGGTTTGGATGAAAAATAAAATGAATTTTACAAATACTAGTAGAGTACCCGCACTATGTAGCGGTAACTTAAAAAAACGACAATGGTCTGCAACGATCACAAAAGATAGTGGTTATCGTGATTGTCGCTTAAGAATAACTAATCAAGTTTTCTGATTTTATAATCATGATAAATATGAATGAGCTTTGTTGAAAGAGTATGTATGATGAGTAGATTACTCACGCATACTACTTATGCATTAAAATATACTCACATAGACAAGATTACTATGATGATACTTATATAGTTATATGTACTTGATTCGGTTAGAAAATGGTTGCAAAAACATATAAAAATGAATGAGAATAATATTACTCCCTATCGTATATAACGAATTTTGCTATAAAATTGAAAAATAATTGGGATTTCACTTGTTATTATTATAACTTTTATAATTACGAATTAGTTCCATAAATACAATTATTTTTGTTAATATTGATTTGACTTTCTAACTTTCTAATTTTAAGTTATTAATAATACGAGGGGTAAGATGGACATTTCCCATATGTCATTTGTAAACTTTAAGGATGAATCTCAAAATGCTTTATAAGGGGTAGTAGATTTAGCCGAATAACCAAACGTGGAGAAGAACTTAGCCACATTTTGCACAAGTTTCAATCATGTTCGATTCGCCTTGCAAACTCCCTCGTGTGGGATTTTGCATCATCAACGAATAATATAAATCCTTTAACAAACTCGAATGACGAAAGATGTGGCCAACAAGGCGTAGATTAAATTTGAGCGCCATATGTTGCATCTCATGCAAACATTTAGCTAATATCAAATGAATGTTTTTTTTATGCATGAATAAAAGGTGGAAAAAAGTTGGAAACAAGTAAAATGAAACATAATCTTCAAAACAAATTAATAATAAAATAAAAAATAAATAATGTTATGGTTTATCTAGAACCGAAACCAGTAACACAACATGGGAGGTAGAGAAGTTGGTTGACTCTTTGGTCTCAAAGGTTTTAGTCTTGTCAAATATTGAAGAGATAAGAATAAGATGGGGTTTGGTTTGGGCCACGTTTTTAGTGGTAAAAAGCGTTGCATTTTGAGACCACATCATGGGTTTGGCATGCAACAAAGGTTGAGGTTCCCCTAGTTGATCACCCAAATAAGGTGATCCATCGTTTTGTAATTATTTTTTTATACTATAAACTTAAATAATTTGTTTTATAAAATTTTATTAATAGTTCAATTATAATATATATAATTTCAGTAATAAAGTTACAATATAAATCTCCAAATTGTTAATTACTATAATAATATAAATTACAAATTACGAGTACAAATTTGCACATTGATCGAAGCTTCCTGTCTGATGCAAAATAAAACGAAAAAGGTCTACGTCTAACTGAAAGTCATGCATATTTACAAAGGAAAAGACATAACCGGAGACTTTGATTTCCCGACGGACGTCAAAAGTCAAACGATAAAAAGCACCAAATCAAATACAAAGTCAACCTTCCAAAACCAACCATAATCATTGGAACATCATTATCATAGTCATTGCCTATCAACAGCTGTCAGTTACACTAAGTTCTCTAACAAACCGGACTCCATTTGTATACAGAGTATACTAATATTAAATCAAACGATGTTTTGTTAAGTAAAGAAACACTAAATTTTGAATATGTTGTTTTTAATTACAGAGATATTTGAATTCTATTTTTTGTCTAACAAGTTAATTAGTAGTTTAATTTAAGTATAAAATGAAAGTGAAAAATAAAGTACCAATGACACTACTCATTTACGCCCGGTCATAGTAATAAACAATTGATGAATTTTGATTACGGGTAATAAAAAGCGAATTTGCAAAAGAGAAAGAAAGTGATAAAAAGTAGCACATTAACCCGGCCTGGTCGAATCCAGTTTTGACCTGACCAGCCCATTTGCCAGCGTTACGCCCAAACTATGATTCATAACTCGCCTTTAAAGGAGTAGGAAAAAATATGTTACACAGCTGACAACTTATAAAGCCTCCGTCCTCAGTCGAGCACGTTGATACCCGGGCAATGGAAAACTCTCGTTCTGGGAATTTTGTGTGACCAGTGATCAAGCATATTTTTCATACCCGAGTGCTAGTGGGTTTGATCCGATTCGTAGCTCTCCGTGACTTACGTGGGTAACCCGCCGGAATGTATTGAACGAAACCGTGGGTGGTGAGAATCGGCGACAAGGAGATGAATAGTGGTCTCCTTATGATGAAGATGGTTTAAGTGTAGGTGATGAAGGTGTGTATGGAGGTGTTGACGTGAATAGTATCCATGCCCTTGTATTTATAGTATCCTTTGATCACCTTGGTGGGCCCGTTTTACCACATGTCACCATCTCATGGTTTTAATCGTACGGCTGAATCACCATCTTGGTGGTACTGTTCATCGTACGGTTGACTGACGATCTTACTAGTACCGATCGTACGGTTGAGTCACGATCTTGGTGGTACTATTCATCGTGCGGTTAACTCATGATCTTGCTAATATTTGATCGTACAGTTGTGATTGATACTTCCTGCTTGTGGGTCCCCTGTGATGACGTGGACCAATGATATGGTTGGGAAGAAACCCTTGTCGGCCCCTGAGGAGACCACCACTAACGTAGGTGAAATCCATTATAATGTTGTCCCCTGATAGGGGACATGAATCCTAATTTGATGGGCTTGCGTTATATTGCTGGGCTAATGCTTATGGGCCTCCCTGCCAAATAAGTTTCCTGTTAAGCGGGAGCCCCTGTTCTTGGGCTTTTCTGTTAATTGATTTTCTTTAAATAGGCTTTCTGTCCCTGGTCCCTATGAATGGGCTTCCCTGTTACAGATCCCTGTGAATGGGTTTTTCTGTAAATGGGCTCCTGTATATGTTTACAAGGCCCATTCAGGATGTTATACGATTAACAAGCAAGGGGATTGAGCAGTTCAATCTGATCATTTTAATCTACTAATATTAAAGTACATACAAGCTATATATGGGTTTCTTACATATCTACTTTGACTGATGAGAGAGACCCCATTATCTATAGATCATATTATACTCGTATCCCTACCAAACAAAAGTGCATAAAGCATACTGCAAAATGATAAGAAATCCTAATAACACACATGAATTCCTTTCTATGTGGGTACTGAAGATGATATTACAGATTCACTAGGTTCATCCACTTCAGAGGCCTCATTTTCATCACTAAAGTCATCGGCCTCTTTGTTACCAATATCAGACTGTTTGAGATTTTGTGATCGGACTTTAATGCGCTTCCCTTTTATGTACCTATACTCCCATTTCGGTGGCGGATATTTCTTCTTCAACTTCTGGTACTTGTCCAACATACCCAACTTCTGAAATACGTCTCCAACCATATTAACTATTGAAACAGTAGGTCGGATACCAAGCTCTTCCATGTCAGCAAAAACCTAATAGCAATTAACAACTGTTAGATACTTAGATGAATATAAAAATAGAATACTTGAGATGGGAATTTCAAGTACTTTCAAACGGGTCGACTGGGATCATGTTTTATCAACGGGTCAAATGGATACAATCATTAAATTCAGTTGAAAGTGGAACGGGTCAAATAGATTAACCGTTGTCCAAACTGCATTTTCAATGCGACAACGTACAACCTTCTAATACAAAGTATTATTCTGACAATACTGTTTTTGTGATCATAATGAAGACATCACTTACTAATAATTTTTTTAATAGAATATAGAGGAATATATTTTTGGTAGATCAGCCCAACCTGACCTGGCCCATTTTCTGGACTCAAATGTACCCCTTTAATTTGAACTGTTAGCCAACATTTCCATGCCGACTCATTTTGCCACCTCCACAAAATAGTCATGCTTTTTGATGGTTCAGACATTGTAATTAGCAGGGTGCAACACTTGGTTCTAAATTCACAATCAAGAGGTAGTTGAAACTTGATTTGTAACATAGGAATGCAAAAGTACCTCAAACATCTTGTCATGCATTTCCCTGCGGTAATAAATAGCAATCATTCTATCAAAGAAAATCCGAGGCATACTTTCTAAATTATCAGAAAATAACTTTGTCCATAGTTCTTCGGCTTCATCGATTCTTCCATCCTCGGCCAAAGCATATAGCAATAAATAATAGCTCCCCATTGTTCTTCCTTGGCCTTTGCTTAGCATCCACTTGGTCACCTTTAACCCGAGTGAATAAGAAACTTATTGAGAAACCAAAAGTCCCAAAGAGGAAACGGAAAAAACAGACAACAAAAAATTACATGTTACAACTTTGTACCTGTATTATTCTTTTCCACTCCTTCTCATATTCTAATGCCTTTAATGCCTTTTTCACAGTAATTAAAGGAAATTCCAAATCCCATGCAATGAAAGAATCAAGAGCCCCATATACTTCCTCTTTGACATTTGATAATCCTTTTATCTGGCAGATGATGGCAAAAACTTTGTTAAAACATGATGTACATATACACAATCTTCTGAAAGGTCTAGAAATTACTCCTTACATAATGGGTCAAAACAAAATGGTCGGGTTGACCCATCAACATTTTTTTCCATTTTTCTTTAATTGTACAATTAAATGAATAACTAGAGAGTATCGTATTGAAATATTATATAATTTGTTTAAATAAACTGCTTTGGGAGGGAGAAAACATTTGAATGGCAGTTCGGGTGACTTACAATCTGTTTCAGTAGTAGGAGCCTCTTTTTAACTTGGCTCATTTGACCTGTTAAAGTTAAAAATCTAACAAAAAGTGCCCCATAGTTGACAGTGCCACTTCTACTACTCGGTCTTATTAGTAAGCCATTTACACTAAAACCAACAACCATACTGAGTAAAATAACTTACACATTCGACGAGTTTCAATGATTTGGAAACGGTGCCTATTTTTGGTTTCGTTTTCCAAACTCGTGGATATCTAGGCCGAGGACCTTTTGCTGCACATACCTGGAAAGTGCTACAACTGATGTGAAAAAAAAAAAAAAAGAGGTCAAAAGTACCAAATAATTCACATTTTTCTACAAGAACAGTATCTGAATTATTAAATCAACAGGTCATATTAACATTTATTTGGATAACTTTTTCTACTTACATCAAAGGATTCATGCAAAACAACTCATATCATAAGGCGTATGGCAAAAAACCTCCCAATCTATTATCACTTTACGAGTATGCTGGAAATATGTATTCTCAAATGGTTCGTTTCTGAATAGATGGGAACAATATTTCTAACAGATGTTGTTTAGGGAAAAAAAAATAGAGACACCTAATTTGCTAACCTATCTTAGTGAAGAACTAGGTGAACTAAGAAAGCAAAAGACTTGGGCTTACTTAATGTCTAAATAGGACCAAAACCTTCTATCAACGAGGTATACGTGCATAACATACATCGAAGAGACCCTCAACATATAACTCTTTTTACGTAATTATAGCCTCGACTCATTATAGCACTCAAGAACGTGTAAAAAATAACCGAGACTCGAATGCTCTTTACAACAACCATGTAAACTTTCTACTCTGTGTTAAAAAGATAATTGAGACCAAATTAAGTGGTTCACTATAACAATACCCAAAACTAAGTAGTACTACCTAGCAAGAGGCAGTAATCAAGCCAGAATAACATGATTTTACGCTGCAAGCCTGATTATGTTATGCAGTCTTCAAAAGTTCAATTTTTCTCTTAAATTCTTATATTTTTAAAGACTAAAGCAATCAAATTCCAACATTCACAAGCTAATCTGATTTTAAATAACATCAAAATAATCAGTTTGAATAAACTCATATTCCAAACACACCCTAAAATTTAAAGTAGTTAATTACAATTGAGGCTTACCACAAAGTTGCTAGCTTTCCTTGGGAATTCAAAAAAAGGCACCCTTCCGATGATATTCGGTGGAGAGGAATACCTCAACATATGCATCCTAACCGACTGCTCTGGATTAAAACCAACCAAACCTTTTTTTCCTGGGGAAGGTGAGGGTGACAGTTGTGAGAATGTTGTGAGAGGGTGGTGACACGGTGAACTTGGGTGGTGGTGGCAGCGGTGGTGGTGGTGGGTGGAGGTGTTCAGACAAGGAAAAGGATTTGTTTTTTTAGGGTTTATTATAGAAATAAAAATGCTCGAGATTAAAACTCTAAGTAGCTGACACTTGACAGGGATGATGGAATCAGCAGTGGTTGGCGTTGCCGGAATCATGACCGGAGAAATGATGAAGGCAGCTCATATTTTGGCAGGGGAAGAATGGGTGTAATGGTTTGGGGGAGATAAAGGATTAATGTGTTTCTTTAGCTTAAACAACATTTTTTTTATCAATATAAAAACAATTAAATAAATGGGAATTTGAATAAGGAGGAGTTCAAGGGTTCTACAGTATTTATTATTACTAGTTTTATGACATGTGAAAATACGAATACGTTAAATGATCTACATTTTGAGATTATTTGATTAAACTTTTAAGTAAAATAATTTTAGAGGTAACTTGTATGGTATTATGTATTAACTTTTCTACTATTATATTTTGTAGTCATTTTAAGTTATTTTATATTTACAGTTACACTATTTTGTGATCAATATAAAATTCTAGAAATCTCTTATCAACTAAAATTAATATGGTTTTGGCTAACTCGTAGATATAAATTTTATGTATTGAATTTTGTATTATTATATTATGTAGACAATTTAGTCATAGTCATAAAAAGAGAGAAATCAGTTTCATTTTTATGTTTCCAAGATCTTGCATAAATGTGTGAATAATGAAAGTCATTGAACTAAGTCACTAACGATGTCCCAAGCAACGATTCATTATAACCCAAAATATTTAAAATACATATTTTTTACATTCAATTCTCAAAACAACAATCTAAACTTCCCATGACAGTAGGCATAAAGCGTAAAATATTCTTTCAAAATGGATGGAAGACATAGGAGGACTCGTTTGAAATCGTCAATGTGCTGACTTAACTTATTTGTAGAATTGTAGTACAAAAGCAAAAAATTGACCCATCACCCAATCAGCTAACACTCGATACGCCCAAAAGGAACCTACTAAAAAAATAGGACAACCACTTGACAAAGCACACAACCCAACCCACCTACTGTAAACTCAGCCTGCACAACAGCCTGAAAATCAGCAGCCGATAAGAATCTTGACCCAATTTTCCCAATCTACTTTGACCTGGCTTGACCTCGCCGAAATCCACACATACACTCTGGACTGAACTTGTATAACACCCCTTAATTTCACAACCATTTTTTTTAAATATCTAACATTCGGAAGCGTTTGGTCAAAACATATATGGATAATTTACATTACTCATAAAACATAATAGTTATACTATTCACAACCAAAGTATATCAGACCGGGCGTTATATAATACAAAACACAACATTAAGTTATCAAAACATGATCAGAGTATCCAGGTTGTCAAACATTCCATCAACACAAAAGCTTCTTGCCCCCAACCTGTTATATCAAACATAACCTGCAAGAAGTATTAAAGTGGTGTGATTAGCTCAAGGCTAAGTGAGTAGACATGTAACCAACAGTCTAACTTAGCATAACAAACTTGTCTACAACAAATAATCGTAAACACATAATATCACAGAGGATCGGTGATTCTTGAGGTACCCTCCAAAGAACCATTAAAACCAACTGCAGGCCAATACAGAGGTTAACCTTTAGCTTGTTGCTATCTTCACATGACACATGTTTCTATTAACTATGTGTACAAGGAACCCCTGCCGACCAAACAATAGCAACCAAGCTCAACCAGTGTTGACCTCTATATCACATAATGCCCAATGGCTATGTATTACATAATCACATAATCTATAATTGTCATGGAATCATGTCAGACTAAACAGTCTATAAATGGTAACAATACGTTTACCCATTGTAACTAAACCTGTTACAACTAAATCACACTGAGAGTTACAGATCCACTCACCTGATAGTCTCAGTTGCCTACTTAGAATTCTTAATTTACTGAGTCTTCTGCTGATCTGAGAACATAACATAATCTAAGTGAGTAACTCATTCTATAAGTATACAACTTATTTCAAAATGTAATATTAAACCAATAACAATAATCATACCAATTGTCGACTAAAATTTAACTAAGTCAATTCAATTCATAATTGGTATAACTTAATTCAGTTATATAACATCAAGCAATTTAGTACTACTTCCTTTAAATCATATATAAAGCATATAAAGTACTAGTACTAAAGCTAAACAAAAGTCACCAGATTTCATGGTTTAAAATTCAAAATTCTAAAATTCAAGGAGTACCCGTCGGGTACCCTTTCTACCCGCCGGGTAGAAAGGACAAATAGTCGGGTTCAAGAGGAACCAACCGGGTGAATTACAATTTGTGGTAACAGAATAAAGTCCTCGTATTAAGCCTATAGTAGTAGCCGGGTTTCTTGATTACCAGCCGGGTAACCCAAGTTTCACCGACTACCCGCCGGGTAAGGGTTTCACCAGCCGGGTAACTACCAAAACGCATTTACCCGCTAGGTAAGAGTAGTACCCGCCGGGTACTACACCCCTACCAGCGACCTGCACCATCTGCTCAACCCAAACCCGAATTTCTAACCAAAAATTCTCATCTCAGGATTTCTAACTAAATCAGATATAGCAACAAATCTCTACAAACATCTTATAATACCAAGTAATAACATCATCAACTTCAATTTCATATCCAAATCAATAACTCATACAATTTCTACCATAATCAATCAATTTATAAATTGATATGAACAAGAAACAAACTTACAATTAGAAGGAAGGAATAATATGATGATGATGAAGCTAAATCAAATTCACAGCCTTGTTATTGATTTAAATTTCTTGTTTATGATTTCTTAGGTGTTTCTAGTTTGTATAAATGAATAAAGTGAAGAACCAAAACCATTTGGGAAAGTTATAGAAAATAGGCCGGCTCTCACTTATAACCGACTCTGTACTCATTTAAATTTAGTCCCCTTCTAAGCTTATTATCTGGAACCTAAAAACTATTTGCGATTTCAACAATTTTATTTTACCTTCAACTTTATAAATTTAAAACAAACAATAATTTACTAGTCACAATAAGTCATTTGACCTATTTACTTAAATTTCACAATTAAACATAATAATGTAAACAATTAAATTTCCTAACATTTTAAATGATGAATTTAAAGTTAAGAAATTACCGAATTACCACTAGGCCCCTAAGGTGGGTGTTACAAATCTTCCCCCCTTAAGGAGATTTCCTCCCCGAAATCTCACCATGCTCAAACAAACTAGGGTAACGCGACATCATGCTAGACTCAGTCTCCCACGTAAGGTTAAAGCCCAAACTATGTTTTCATTTGACTAGTACCATAGGAATCTCTTTCTTGTAAAGTTTGGTCACTTTTCTATCTAAAAGTTCAAAAATAGCCCAAATCATGTCATTACTTCGTGGCGTCCTTGGAAGCTTAGTGACAAAATCCATAGTTAAATGTTCCTATTTCCATTCTGGAATCTCAAGCTGTTTTAAGGACCTAAAAGGCTTCTGGTGCTCGGCTTTAACCTGAGAACATATATGACAAGATTCCACAAACCGTGCAACATCAGTTTTTTTTTTTAGTAGGCCACCAATATAACGGTTTCATGGGATGAGTACCAAAAGTTCATATAATTGACTAAAATGATACATGATTAGGTCCCATATCGCATCTAAAAATATGTATAAATTAAGCGATATCAAGCCCCGTTCAAGTGGTACCCAAAAAGGGGGGGGTATTATAACACCCCTCATTTCTATAAACAATTATAATAATAATTGTGATTCGGGATCGTAGATTTCAAATATGTATACATGCTTTACATTACTCTATAATGTAAATAAACTTTTTCAAACTAATTACATGACATTTCAACCACTAGGTGTTATATAATTCAAAATATATCTTTAGTTATTAAACTAACATCAGAGTAAAAGCTTGTCAAACATTCCATTGTATCCAGTAACTTCCTTTCCCTCCCAATATGTCCCATCAATTTATTAAACCTGCAGGAATTAATGTGGGGGATTAGCACAAGGCTAAGTGAATGAAACTATAATCAACAGTCCAACTTAGCACAACAATCTGTTTACATCAAATAACAATAAACAACTAATCATCATAAGGATCGGTGGTTCTTGAGATACCCTTATACCGCGGTGGTACTCAAGTAACACTTATCCATCATTTGTATTGGCCTATACAGAAATTACCGATAACTGGTTGTTAATCACACACGACCTAAATCTCTGAACCAACATTTCAAGTTTCCAAGATTTCCTGTCGTCTATAATAACAATCAAGTCCAACCATTCATTCAAGTTGACCTCAGAATCTTACATACTAGCTCAAACAGCCAAGTAAGCAAACACCCAAACTAACATGGCAAGTTATCTCAAACGAAAACATTCTATCAAAGTAATGCTACAATTACTTGTTGTAACCAAATCATTACAACCAAATCACACTGAGGTTACAGATCCACTCACCGAATACCTCAGTCATCCACTTAGTAGTCTAATATCACTGAGTCTTCTCCACATCTGAGAATACAACGGAATAACACAAGTTAGTCACTTGACAATTGTCTCAATATTGATATAACATCATACAATTGTAATTACATCAACAATTCCAAACTACTCAATTCATATGAATTACCACAATCATACTAAATATCAATATCAACTTCATACTTCTTGAATTATCATCTAATCATAATTAGATATCATGATAATAACTTTTTAACTACACATCAATCAACCAAGTTATTACTTCCTTGTTATCATTTAACATAATTCAATCTATGATTATGAATAGCTACTTTCACATTATAATTTCATAATCATTTATCACTCTATGATCATTAGGATCACCTCCCCATATTAATTTATCTCAATTCATCACATCCATTAATTCATTACTAACCCATGATCATCCTCATGATTGTCTTAGTTTCAATGAATAACAACTTGGTTTTCTAACTCACTTTTCAATAATAACACTATAGCAACATATCTTATTATCAATCAAGGTGAATTAACACCTAATATGTTTATTTACAACAATTATCAACTACACTTCATTAGATTAAGATTATAAATCATAATTCATAACTAATAAATTAAACCCTTAAGGATCATATATCATGTAACACCCCCAAATTTAATGATTTGCGGAAGCACGATTTGGGTGTTACTAATCAATAACAAAGTTCAAAGATATATAGTAAACGACTCTATATGCGTCGTTTTAACAAAATATATTAATATTGAAATGTTTACAACATTTATAGCTTTACATAGCTCGAGTTTAAATAAAAGGAGATTTCAGTACATAAGTACTTGTACAAAATATACTAATGCAAGAAAATCTCAAACGTCTGTATGCTGACTCGAGCTAAAAGTCCTGAAGCCGAAACAACCTACTGCTTGGTACCTGCGATACATGCTAAATGGGTCAGCTAAAGCTGGTGAGCTCACAGGTTTGAAATCAAGTAATATAGTATGAACCGCAAGATTTAATAATGATTTGCATCCAGCAAATAAAATGATAGTAATCGTGTATACAGCAATGAGCACATAGTTGAGCTTAACTCGAGGGCCGGGTCCCCTATAGAGAATTCCGGGCGAGGTGCCTCCACGAATGCCTAATCAACATTCGTCTTCCCAAATATTAGTACGTCCGTTTACCCGGTTAGTGCTTGCTAACCCGAACGAGGAGGGTCAATCCTATATGGTACCATATACTAATATTCACGCTACAACGTATTAACAACTATGCTGACGGGGGACTTTAAATGATTAGTGTGTAAAACTCATGTAGTATATAAAAAGTTGTACTTGCGTTCACATGTTAAAATAAGCATTGCATCACACCCCTGAGTAAAACAACTGTAAAAAGAGGGGCTATGAGACTCACCTGAGTCTTGTGCGTTTAACTTAATAAACTTGAGTTGATTAGCTGAGTAATGAAGTCCAAAGACTTGTAACCTGAGGGTGTCCACGACACGCGATGGTTATAAACATGATTGGGTATCTCAAAAGATCACCCTTGTAGTTGTTACACAACTATATATGTCTAAATTACTACGATTTGGTTGATTATTGGATTTATGTTTTGAAAACGTGTACGGCCCGTTGGTGACAGGTTTATAGTATTAATCTCAACATTATTATCTTGTTTTTCAAAGTATCTTGCTTGTATCATATATATATATATACCAATGTATTTCCGAAGTCGTGTAGTTTAAAGTTTAAAGTTTTACTAGTCCAACACTTAGGGTCAAATCTGAGTTTTCTGTGTTTTGCGACACAACGTGCGACACAAGGTTTGTCATGCGACACAAGGGTTATGTCGCATAAATATGCGACACAATATCTATACGACACAAAGGTTGTGTCGCATAGATTCGAGATGCTGATTCAACAGCGACATAGAGGTTGTGTCGCATGGTATTTGCGACATAAGGTACGACACAATATTGTGTCGCATAGGATACGACATAACTGGCTTCATACGACACAAAATATGACATAGATGATTTTATACGACACAACATGCGACACAAGGCTTGTGTCGCATTGAAGAACACCAGCTCAGAAAACAGCGGCTGTCGAGATTTTTCCGGCCAAAACCCAATTCAAACTCATTTTTAAGCTATAAAATCGTGTTCTACTCTTTGTAATGGACATATATAAGTTATATAAACGACTATCAAGTGAAAATACTAAGAATCGAGTGGTTTCGGGATTTTGTCGGAAACTTACAAAGTGGCGAAATGGAAATCCGGAAAGATAGAAGTGTAGATCGTTGCGAGGTGGTAGTGAATCTCTAAAAATCTTGATGATCCGAGTGCGTTTCGTGGTGTTATTTGATGGATTAGTGTGATGTTGGTGGTGGTTTGTTTGAGAGAAAAAGGAAGAGAGGAGAGAGAGAGGAAAGAAAGAAATGAGAAAAAGAGATGGAAAGTGGGAGGTTAAGTCCCCCATTTTCAGTCTCTGTCTCTGTGCTCCGCGGGGTGTTCGTTTTCTCCGTCATTTAACGTTTTAATGAAAATTTCACGCGTTAATTATCCATTTTAAAATACGAATTTTTGTTTAATACTTTAATTAAATTGTTTTACCAATTATCTAATAATTTAAAGATTTAAAATGTTATTTAAATAATTTGCGTATTTGTTGTTAATTAGGTAAGTTTAATTGTACGAAGCGGGACAACTTTGGGAATAAAATTTAAACAGTAGTTTGGACCCAGTAATGTTTTCAGATAATGTTTTATACTTAAATATAAATTGTGTCACCAACGTCCGTATTTATGGAACCGAAATACATTCGATTTAAATTGCGTACGATTTAATCAAATCACATTTTCGTATATATTCAACAATATATAATTCGATACATAAATTAGCCTAACACAGAACTAATTACATGTATTAACATATGATTAGGCACTAATTACTAGTCCTAATTTGGCGGGTGTTACATTCTCCCTCCGTTAGGAGAATTTCGTCCCGAAATTTAGTTCGAAGTCGCGTTTGATGTAGAATCAGTGAAGAGTTGAGGATACTTGAGTCGCATTTGGTCTTCCCGTTCCCAAGTGAATTCCGGACCGCGCCGCGAATTCCATCTGACTTTGACGATGGGAATACGACTTTGTTTTAGTTGTTTGACCTCCCGGTCCATAATTTCAGCGGGTTCCTCAACGAAATGGAGTTTGTTATCGACGCGTATCTCGTCGAGTGGTATAATGAGAGTCTCATCGGACAGGCATTTCTTTAAGTTAGAAATGTGAAAAGTGGGGTGCACGCTGCTGAGTTCGGATGGCAGCTGCAATCGATAAGCTACGGGGCCAATCCGTTCGAGGATCTCAAAAGGCCCGATGTACCTGGGATTTAACTTCCCGCGTTTGCCAAAACGGATGACGCATTTCCAAGGCGATACTTTTAAAAGTACTCGATCCCCAACTTGGAACTCGAGTGGTTTGCGTCTCACGTCAGCATAACTTTTCTGACGATCACGTGCGGCTTTGAGTCGGTTTTGGATTTCCACAATTTTCTTAGTGGTGGCGTGTATGAGTTCAGGACCAGTGAGTTGACTATCTCCCACTTCAGTCCAACAGATCGGTGATCGGCACTTACGACCGTACAATGTCTCAAAAGGTGCAGCTTTGATGCTGGCGTGATAGCTGTTATTGTACGAGAATTCGCACAACGGTAGATGTCTTTCCCAGTTTGCACCGAAGTCAACTACGCAAGCTCGTAGCATATCTTCCAGTGTTTGAATGGTTCGTTCACTTTGGCCATCGGTTTGAGGATGGTACGCGGTGCTCATATCGAGATGAGTACCCAATGCTTTTTGAAGTGACTGCCAAAAGTGAGAGGTGAAGCGGGCATCTCTGTCAGAGATGATCGAGATTGGAACACCGTGTTGAGAAACGATTTCCTTGATGTAGATTTGTGCGAGGCGTTCCATTTTATCATTTTCCTTGATTGCTAGGAAATGAGCAGATATGGTGAGGCGATCAACCATCACCCAAATGGTATCGCAACCGTTCGAAGACTTGGGTAGTTTGGTTATGAAATCTATGACAATTTGTTCCCATTTCCATTCAGGGATTTCAGGTTGTTGGAGTAAGCCGGAAGGTTTCTGATGTTCGGTTTTGACTTTCGAGCAAGTAAGACACTTCTGACATAAGTGGCGATTTCGGCTTTCATGTTCGGCCACCAATAAAATTCCTTGATTCCGTGGTACATTTTATCGGATCCCGGATGGATAGAATACTTGGACTTGTGAGCCTCATCCATCACCAAGTCTCGTAGGTTCCCAAAATTAGGCAACCAGATTCAGTTTGAGAAATACCTAATCCAGTTAGGTCTGATTTCGAATTGTTTGTCAATACCCCGCAAGGCTTCGATTTTGACGTTGTCAGGTTTCAGGGCTTCGATCTGAGCGGTATGAATCTGAACGGTAAGATCGTTGTGAATGGTCATACTGAGGGCTCGGACTCGAAGTGGTTTTGGCCGTTCCTTTCGACTGAGGGCATCGGCAACAACATTTGCCTTCCCTGGATGATATTTGATTTCACAATCGTAATCGGTGAGAAACTTGACCCATCGACATTGCCTCATATTGAGATCCTTCTGATCGAATATATGTTTGAGACTCTTGTGGTCGGTAAAGATTGTGCACTTAGTGCCGTAGAGATAATGTCTCCAGATTTTGAGAGCAAAAACGACAGTTCCACGTTCGAGATCATGAGTGGTGTAGTTCCTTTCATGAATTTTCAGCTGTCGTGAGGCGTAGGCAATGACTTTGTCTCGTTGCATCAGCACACAACCGAGACCTTGATGAGAAGCATCGCAGTATACCACGAAGTCATCGGTGCCTTCGGGTAATGATAGAATTGGAGCACTGCAAAGCTTTTGTTTTAATAATTGGAACGCTGACTCTTGTTTATCAGTCCAATCGAACTTCTTTTCCTTCTGAGTCAGTACCGTGAGTGGCTGAGCTATTTTGGAGAAATTTTCGATGAATCGCCGATAGTACCCAGCAAGACCCAAGAATTGACGTACTTCAGTTGCAGTGGTGGGTGCTTGCCAGTCTTTGATAGCCTCGATTTTTGATGGGTCAATGTGAATTCCCTGACTGTCGATCACGTGACCAAGGAAATGAACGGTTTTTATCCAGAACTCACACTTAGAGAATTTGGCGTAAAGCTCCTCGTGTCTAAGTAGTTCTAGGATGGTTTTGAGGTGTTGCGCATGTTCTTGCTCGTTGCGCGAGTAAATGAGTATGTCATCGATAAAGAGAATGACAAGCTTGTCAAGGTAAGGTTTACACACCCGGTTCATGAGGTCCATGAATACAGCCGGTGCATTGGTTAGACCGAAGGGCATCACTTGGAATTCGTAGTGCCCGTAACGAGTTCTGAAAGCAGTTTTTGGAATATCGGTGTCGCGAACCCGTAACTGATGATATCCTGATCGCAGGTCAATTTTTGAGTAGAAACTTGAACCCTGAAGTTGGTCGAATAGATCATCAATGCGAGGAAGTGGGTATCGGTTTTTGACGGTCAATTTGTTCAACTCTCGATAGTCGATGCACATTCGGAATGAACCGTCCTTCTTTTTAACAAATAAGACCGGAGCTCCCCAAGGTGAAGAACTCGGTCTAATGAATCCTCTATCCAGGAGTTCGTGTAACTGGGTGGACAACTCCTGAAGTTCGGATGGGGCTAAACGGTACGGTGCGCGGGCCACCGGTGCGGCACCCGGCACGAGATCGATTGAGAACTCAACCTGTCTAGGTGAAGGTAGACCAGGTAGTTCTTCCGGAAAGACTTCGGGAAAGTCTCTAACAATTGGCACATCCTCAAGTCGCTTCTCCTCCGACTTCTTCTCTGTGATGTGTGCGAGTATTGCATGGTAACCCTTTCTCAGAAATTTTCGGGTTTTTAAGCAAGAGATGATATTGAGTCTCGTCCCACCAGTCTCCCCCTGTATGATCAAGGTTCTACCGACGGTGAGTGGGATACGGACGATCTTATCGTAACAAACGATTTCGGCTCGGTGTTTGGACAACTAGTCCATTCCAATGATGACGTCGAAACTTCCGATTTCGACGGGTACAAGATCGATTGAAAAGGTTTCGTCAGCTAGGTTTAAAGTGCAATTAGGTATCACACTATTGGTTTCTATAAGTTTCCCATTTGCTAGCTCTACAGTGTACTTAACATCTAAGGCAACAGGAGTGATGTCAAGTAGTGGGCAAAAGTCATCCGAGATAAAGCTTCTATCAGCACCAGTATCAAATAGAACAGAAGCAGTTAAGTTGTTGAGGAGGAACATACCCGAGACCACATTCGGGTCTTGGCGGGCGTCCTCGGAGTTGATGACGAAGGCTCTACTTCGGGTGTTGTTGTTGTTGCTGTTGCGGTTGTTGATGCTGTTGTTGTTGTTCTTCAGCTTTGGGCGCGTGTCCCTGAAGTGCCCGGGGTTCCCACACTCAAAGAAGACTTTGGGTGTTCTGGTGTTGTTAGGGTTGTTGTTGGTAGGGGAACGGCAATCCTGGGTGAGGTGACCATACCTCTTGCAATTGTTGCAAAAGGAACCACAGGAACCTTCGTGGTGGCGGCTGCACTTGGAACAATAGGGTTTGCTCCCAGTGTAGCCCCGTTTGATGTCTGTGGTGATGTTGTAGGCTTTGATGGTGTCGGATTTCTTGTTTTGTTGGTTTGGGTGGTTGTTGTGATAGTCAGACCACTTTCTTTTGTTGTTGTGGGAGGATGAAGTGGGTGGTTCAGAATCTTGGCTCATTGCCATCAGGTCTTGGGCCAGTAGGATTGCACCGTCAATGGTGGTTTGGTTTGAAGAGGCAACGTGCCCCCGAAGAGGCTCAGGAAGACCAAGGATGTACTTCCTGATTTTATCAGGTTCTGTGCTTACCATGGCTGGGCGAAGGGCAGCGAGTTGCTGGAATCTGGTGGTGTAACCATCGATATTACTGCCCTGAACTTTTAGGTTCCAGAACTCCTCGTCCAGCTTTTGGAGTTTGTCGATCGAACAGTACTTGGCAGTGGGTTTTGCTTTCAAGTCCTCCCAAGAGAGTTGGTAGGCAGTGTCAGCACCCACTGATTGGGAATATGAGTTCCACCAAGAGTGGGCATCATCTTCGAGAGAGCAGGTGGCGAAGTTTACTTTGTCGTTTTCCGCGCATTTGCTGATAGGAAAAACAGGGTCCATCTTCTCGAACCATCTGATCAGTCCGATGGCTCCTTCAGTACCCTTGAAGCTTGAGGGTTTGCAGCTCTGAAAGTCCTTGTAAGAACAAGGTTTAGTAGCGGGGGTTTCAGCGGCATCGCTGTTCCTCGCGGAATTCTGTGGAGTATTCCGAGCCAAGGCTTCAGTCACAGCCTGGGTTATGAGCGATGTAAGCTGAGCATCGGTGTATGGTCTTGTCTTTGGCGGCATGATTCTTCAATAAAAGAAATGAAGATACATGAGATTTTGTAAGCAAATTGTATTTGTCTCAGATGTACATGTATAAAGGCGGTAATACATAACATCAATATGAAAAAGAAAAATGGCAATCAGTATAAGTAGAATCAGCAAGGAATATTTGATAGATAATACGAGTTCAAAGGTTACATCCTACGGAGGTATTACAAAAGGTGTCGGGAATTGTTACATCCGACCGAATTATAGAGTAGCGCTAGATAGTCATTAGATTACGAGATAGTTTACAAGACAAGAACTACACTAGTCTTAACGCAGATTAATCTGTTCCATCATTTCAATGAGACGATCCACAGTGTTTGCAAGTCTGCTAGCCTGTTGGGCGTTGTCTTCAGCAAAGGCCAGTCGTTGTACCAAACTGCCAACGTATTCCTCTGTTTCCCGTGAGCGTTACTCACACTCTTCTAATCTGTGTTTCAAGAGGGCGGTTTCTACGCTTATCTCCACCACTTTGTTGAAAAGAACGTCTACATTGTTAACGGTGGTTTCGTGATCCTCGGAGACCTGTTCGATGCGTTCGAGGGATGTAAGTCTCCAGTTTTCGTTTGTTTCCTGCAACACGACATCCATGGTGCGAAGTCGCTGCTCGTGTTGGTTCACCCTAGCGGCTAAGGCCGGTAAGGTGAAGTGAGTGGGGTACGGGCCAGCTCAAGGCAACCTGGCGTTCCTCCTAGCTACCCTTGGGTTCTGCGACCCGGATTGAGAGCGCGATGAATTGGACGGTGTGTTTGCCATTTCTGAGACAAAGCGTTAGTAAGAGTGAGGCCTATATTCATATAGTTCCTATATAATATAGCCTATTGAGTGTCTAGCACAAACATGTTTAAGTCTCGGTCCTCTCGAGGTCAGAGTCTTCTAGTGTACTTCTGTTCAACATAACCGTTTCAGACCTTACATCATCTTCCCTTAATTGTACATAGTTGATCAGGCTATGTTAAATTAAAGTCGTATGCTGTAATTCCTGAACCAATCATGCCTAGTAAGGAAATACTGCCTAACGGTCATAGTCTAGGCCCACTAAATGCAACCTAGTTCACTATAACTTTAGGCTCTGATACCAATCTGTAACACCCCCAAATTTAATGATTTGCGGAAGCACGATTTGGGTGTTACTAATCAATAACAAAGCACAAAGATATATAGTAAACGACTCTATATGCGTCGTTTTAACAAAATATATTAATATTGAAATGTTTACAACATTTATAGCTTTACATAGCTCGAGTTTAAATAAAAGGAGATTTCAGTACATAAGTACTTGTACAAAATATACTAATGCAAGAAAATCTCAAACGTCTGTATGCTGACTCGAGCTAAAAGTCCTGAAGCCGAAACAACCTACTACTTGGTACCTGCGATACATGCTAAATGGGTCAGCTAAAGCTAGTGAGCTCACAGGTTTGAAATCAAGTAATATAGTATGAACCACAAGATTTAATAATGATTTGCATCCAGCAAATAAAATGATAGTAATCGTGTATACAGCCATGAGCACATAGTTGAGCTTAACTCGAGGGCCGGGTCCCCTATAGAGAATTCCGGGCGAGGTGCCTCCACGAATGCCTAATCAACATTCGTCTTCCCAAATATTAGTACGTCCGTTTACCCGGTTAGTGCTTGCTAACCCGAACGAGGAGGGTCAATCCTATATGGTACCATATACTAATATTCACGCTACAACGTATTAACAACTATGCTGATGGAGGACTTTAAATGATTAGTGTGTAAAACTCATGTAGTATATAAAAAGTTGTACTTGCGTTCACATGTTAAAATAAGCATTGCATCACACCCCTGAGTAAAACAACTGTAAAAAGAGGGGCTATGAGACTCACCTGATTCTTGTGAGTTTAACTTAATAAACTTGAGTTGATTAGCTGAGTAATGAAGTCCAAAGACTTGTAACCTGAGGGTGTCCACGACACGCGATGGTTATAAACATGATTGGGTATCTCAAAAGATCACCCTTGTAGTTGTTACACAACTATATATGTCCAAATTACTACGATTTGGTTGATTATTGGATTTATGTTTTGAAAACGTGTACGGCCCGCTGGTGACAGGTTTATAGTATTAATCTCAACATTATTATCTTGTTTTTCAAAGTATCTTGCTTGTATCATATATATATACCAATGTATTTCCGAAGTCGTGTAGTTTAAAGTTTAAAGTTTTACTAGTCCAACACTTAGGGTCAAATCTGAGTTTTCTGTGTTTTGCGACACAACGTGCGACACAAGGTTTGTCATGCGACACAAGGGTTATGTCGCATAAATATGCGACACAATATCTATACGACACAAAGGTTGTGTCGCATAGATTCGAGATGCTGATTCAACAGCGACATAGAGGTTGTGTCGCATGGTATTTGCGACATAAGGTACGACACAATATTTTGTCGCATAGGATACGACATAACTGGCTTCATACGACACAAAATACGACATAGATGATTTTATACGACACAACATGCGACACAAGGCTTGTGTCGCATTGAAGAACACCAGCTCAGAAAACAGCGGCTGTCGAGATTTTTCCGGCCAAAACCCAATTCAAACTCATTTTTAAGCTATAAAATCGTGTTCTACTCTTTGTAATGGACATATATAAGTTATATAAATGACTATCAAGTGAAAATACTAAGAATCGAGTGGTTTCGGGATTTTATCGGAAACTTACAAAGTGGCGAAATGGAAATCCGGAAAGATAGAAGTGTAGATCGTTGCGAGGTGGTCGTGAATCTCTAAAAATCTTGATGATCCGAGTGCGTTTCGTGGTGTTATTTGATGGATTAGTGTGATGTTGGTGGTGGTTTGTTTGAGAGAAAAAGGAAGAGATGAGAGAGAGAGGAAAGAAAGAAATGAGAAAAAGAGATGGAAAGTGGGAGGTTAAGTCCCCCATTTTCAGTCTCCGTCTCTGTGCTCCGCGTGGTGTTCGTTTTCTCCGTCATTTAACGTTTTAATGAAAATTTCACGCGTTAATTATCCATTTTAAAATACGAATTTTTGTTTAATACTTTAATTAAATTGTTTTACCAATTATCTAATAATTTAAAGATTTAAAATGTGATTTAAATAATTTGCGTATTTTGTTGTTAATTAGGTAAGTTTTAATTGTACGAAGCGGGACAACTTTGGGAATAAAATTTAAACAGTAGTTTGGACCCAGTAATGTTTTCAGATAATGTTTTATACTTAAATATAAATTGTGTCACCAACGTCCGTATTTATGGAACCGAAATACATTCGATTTAAATTGCGTACGATTTAATCAAATCGCATTTTCGTATATATTCAACAATATATAATTCGATACATAAATTAGCCTAACATTGAACTAATTACATGTATTAACATATGATTAGGCACTAATTACTAGTCCTAATTTGACGGGTGTTACATTTCTTGAATTATCATCTAATCATAATTAGATATAATGATAATCACTTTTTAACTACACATCAATCAACCAAGTTATTACTTCCTTGTTATCATTTAACATAATTCAATCTATGATTATGAATAGCTACTTTCACATTATAATTTCATAATCATTTATCACTCTATGATCATTAGGATCACCTCCCCATATTAATTTATCTCAATTCATCACATCCATTAATTCATTACTAACCCATGATCATCCTCATGATCGTCTTAGTTTCAATGAATAACAACTTGGTATACTAACTCACTTTTCAATAACAACACTATAGCAACATATCTTATTATCAATCAAGGTGAATTAACACCTAATATGTTTATTTACAACAATTATCAACTACACTTCATTAGATTAAGATTATAAATCATAATTCATAACTAATCAATTAAACCCTTAAGGATCATATATCAATTTCCTCATCTCTAAGCTAGGTTTAGATCATAATCATCATATAATCATCAACTAGCAACTATATGATCATTACAAGCTTCAATTTCATATCAATCATCCTAATTCAATCAAATACACAAAAACCCATTTCTAGGTTTATATGAAAATCACAAAATCAAGACTTACAACATGATTAGGATAATGAGGAGATGATTAATTCACGTTATTGCAGCTTAATTCGTAGTTCTAAAGCTTGAATTTCACTTCAAAGCTTGGTTTACAACTTCAAACCCGCCCCTGTGCTTGTTCTAGTTCGGCCAAGTGAAGAACAGGAGGAAGGAAGCTTTGATTTATCAAAATTTTTGATGCTTTAGAGTTTAATTAGGGTTTTGATCTTTTCTCTCGCTCACTCGATCACTCTGGAATTTTTTTAGGAGTCTCAGACGTATCTTACACATATATCATACAATATGTGTACTAGTTTTGTCCCCCGTACTTATCATTGTCTGGAACTTAAAAACCATTTGCGGGGAAACATTATTTTATTTTACCGTCAACTGAATTAATTTAAAACAATCAATAATTTATTAGTCACAATAAATTATTCGACTCTTTTCCCATTTAATTTCAAATAACACAACTAAACTATTTTCTGACACATTAAATAATATTTCACCGTCAGAAAATATTAAAATACTACCAGACCCGAGGAATGAATGTTACAAATCTCTCCCCCTTAAAGAGATTTCGTCCTCGAAATCTGATCACACTTAATCAATCTAGTGTAACAGA
The DNA here is from genome assembly GCA_949592205.1 of Helichrysum umbraculigerum. NCBI lineage: Eukaryota > Viridiplantae > Streptophyta > Magnoliopsida > Asterales > Asteraceae > Helichrysum > Helichrysum umbraculigerum. The sequence goes on along the minus strand of CATIUR010000001.1, from coordinate 167,098,430 downwards.
ATCATCTATCCACTCTTATTTCAATTTACTATTAATATAGTTCTCATACACTTCTAACCACATACTTATTCATTACTATATGCACACAAGATGTGGTTATAATTTAATTCACTTATGCATATCATCATTATGCATATTTTTTTTATCACCTCAATATCAACTGTTGTAACATCCTCTCCAGTGGCCTGGTATTTTTCTATTTAAATTAAGTATTTAACTGTTTTAGAAATTATTTGATATAACTGTTTAATTGTGAAAGTTGGTGAAATAGGTTTTAGGACTTATTGTGGTTAGTGAAATGTTGCTTATTTTAAATTATTGAAGTTGACGGTACAATAAAATAAATTTCTCGCAACTGATTTTAGGTTCCAGACAATAGATTTAAGACGGGTATAAAATACCCAAATGGTGAAGTCGGTTTAAAGGAGAGCCGACCTCCTTTTATTTTTCCCCATTTCCAGTTCATTCTTGTTGAACTTTTACCTCTTAAACACTAAACCCAAAATCAAGAGAAAGAAAGGTTGAAATCATTAACAAGATTAGAAGAATCAAGGCTGTGATTGTGTGATTACAAGTTCATCTTCTTCTTCCAATCACTCTCATCATCATAGTGTAAGTATTTGATTTTCATGAACTCAAGCTTAGTTTAGGTCAAATATGAAATTGATGTAGTTTGAGTTGAAGGATGTTAAATTGTTGCAATATGATGATATGTGGTGTTATTTCAGTTGTTTATAACCTTAGAACTGAGTTTGAATGATCAAAAATGGTATTAGGTTCGAGCTGTGTGTTTGCAGGTCTGTACCTGAGCTGAAACGCAGCTCAACGCGATCCCAGCCTCGAGTCCGGATCGCGTACCCTAGTTATAAAATGTCCCAGTCGAGATTTGGCCTTGGAAACGCGATCCTGGCCAAATATCCGGATCGCGTTTGCTAGTGTTTTTCGGTTACAGAACTTTTTCTACTGAAGAACGCGATCCCACCATGCCTAGTCCGGATCGCGTTTGTCTGTTAAATTTTGATGATTATGATAGTTTATGAACCTGAGTTTTATAATACAAATAGTTATTATTGTTACTCATTGTAACTTGAATTGTGAAGTTAACTATTATTAGTTAGAAACAAGTTACTAACTTGTTTGTTGTGTGATGTTTCAGATACCCCAAAGACTCAGTGATTAGAAGCTGAGTGTAGCGACTTCTGAGGTATCGGTGAGTGGATTCAAAACTCGCCATTTGATTTAGTTGTAATCATTTGATTACAAGGGATAAACGTAGATATGATTATAGAGTTGTTTTATCATTATTGTTGATTGTATATCTATGTGCTATGTGTGATTTTTGGATATTGGTTGCCAATGAGGTCGACAAGTTGATGAACTGTTGGTTGGGTTAGTTGGTTATCGTGTGAATGATACAGGGATATGCTTCATATGTTGTGTGTATTGAACTGTATCTGAGTAGGATAACCACTAGCTATCGGTCTCGTCCGTTATGGCCATACGGATATGGTTGGATAAGAGTTCTTGGGGAGCCGCCCGGGTATTATGGTTATCTCCAGAACCACCGATCCTCATTAAGTGTTGTTGATTGTTGTAGTTAATGGTTATGCTAAGTTGAATGTTGGGTGACGAACTCTCTCACTTAGCTATGTGCTAATCCCTCATCTATAATTCCTGCAGATTTTGTAGCTTAATGGGTAGCAGGAATGGGATGCTTTTGGAAGCAAGGATAGTTTGACAGCAAGCTACTCTGATCCTTGTTGTACTAAACTAGTTGGTTTTATATAATACCCCGACCTATGTAATCTTTGGAACTGTTTCAAGTCAGTGTGACTTTAACTTATAAACTGTTTATGTAAATTAATGTAATGTAAAGTTATAAAGTTGTTTAAATTTCTACGCTTTCGTGTTTTAATATAATATTGTTATATCAAATGAGGGGTGTTATAACTGTACTTGCATATATTTAATCACTTAAACACAAAATGTGTATACATTTTATCAACTTTGTGTATTTCAACTGAATTCACCGAAACACATAAGTTGTGCTTTGTACTCTACTTAGTTTACTAACACAAGATGCAATATTCATCATAAAATGTAGCATCTTCAACTATATAATCACAAATACACACATCAAACGTTACTCCCATGAGCAACTTATAAATACCGATACACGTTTTCAATTCTTTCCACATTCACATATCCAAATGTACATGTTTCTATCCTTTCCCCCTGCACAAATACTGTGCGTATATCCTGTCTCTAATAAGTTAATCGACCACTTACATAACCATTCACACTTAGTCATGTAAACAATTTTAAAACACATAATCACTAGTAATAAATGTAACACATATCCATGTGAACATTCCAACTTTACTACAATCACAACTAGTGGTAATGAATATCACAACACACATTGGCCATAATAATTTTTAACTCAATTCACAACTAGCAATTTAGCTAATCACCAGGTATTTCTTTAGCTAACTATTTGCTAGATTATCTCTATTTTTGCAACTAGTCAACTTCTACTTTACAACTTGTAATTATAAACACAACTAGGTTATATGAAACTCTTTGTTCTAAGGGAATCAACATCATATAACCATCAACAGGTACGAATAACCTGTAAGCAGTATGTAGAGGTCAAATTTCATGGTAAAACCATTATCACAAAATCAATTAGCATTCCATCACATCAACTTGGATGCTAAATCAACACCTGTTAATACCATGCGCCATCAGCAAAGGTATTTCAACAACACAAGGTGTCATCATAATTAACATATTCAACAATATCATCACAGTACAATTCACAATCAAATGACCTCTATTTTGCTTAAATCATCTTTTAGTTATTACTAGTTGCAATTCATCATACATACACATCTCTTGTACCATAGGTACCATAGTAACAACAAATTTGTGGTTTACTACTCTTTCATTTCAGTCAATCATTGACTATTTCTCAACTAATGGTCAACATATCTTACCTGTTATTTTAAAACCACTTAACTTTGTCTGGTACTTAGTAACCTCAACAATTCCATGTAAAATGGCATAATATAAATATGTTGGCCAGACGTCGTCATATTATGTCAGTCACACTTCATTCTCAGGCTACTTCATACCATCAATCTTCAAAGTGATTAATCTTTACTTTCACATGTCTCACAAATGTGATATCCAAATTTACACACATACACAACACCTTAACAACAGGCATACAACCAAATATTAACTTGCTACCATTTTCAACTTATCACTTTGAATGAAAACTACTCATATCATCCGGTATATATAAACAACTCAGACATTCACCACCATTTCCACTATATCATTAACACAGGTGTAATGTCTAACACAATTATCTCAATCACTTCTTTATTACCTGATTCAATATCAATTACTAGTTACATTTCTTTAACATGGATGTAATATCCAACAATTTCATCCATCAACATCATTTAACACTTATAGTACATTTAGTACTAAACACTTCATCAAAACTATGTGTAACATTCAACACATATTCATCAATTTATTCACCTTTAGTTGAATTACAATTGAGCATTTCATGTACAATTAATTCACATCTATGATCCACATAATCCCATACTCAATATTTACTAACCCTGGTTAGCAACAATCAACTATACCAGTTGCTACCCGATTTTGTAGTTAATTTAACCACCTGAGAACAACTCATACACAATAACATATGTGGACCTCTTAAAACAAGTTTTAATATTGCACATATACACAAGAATGCTCTCTGGGCTCAAAGAAACAAAAGCCCAATACAGAACGTAAGTCAAAAGTCCGAAATAAGGTCCGAAAAACAGTAAAATGCCATTTTCGGGCCCCAAACGACCCCGAACTGCCCAAAACTGCCAGGGCTTATAGCAAAGCTAAGAGCTTTGACCATTGGACTGTTTTTGAGTGGACATGTAAATTTTGTCTTATTCTGACACCGAAATTTTCTAACGGAAAATTCTACGTCAAACGTTACGTCAAACGTCGAAAAACTAAAAATTTTATTTTTCTTACCTGAAAAGACCCCCAAGCCGCCGGCTTCTATAGGGGAGCCGCCGGGTTCTAAGGTCAAGCAGCCGGGTCCTAATACCCAGCAGCCAGGTGAATTAAGTTTTGGCCAAACAGAAACATTTTGCCGTATTTGGGCTGGAGGAGCAGCCGGGTTTAAGTACTACCAGCCGGGTCACTACTCTACCCGCCGGGTTCCCTTTGGAACCGCCGGGTCCCATGCCTGTACAGCAGACCCTTCACCAACAAACCTTAATGCAAATTTCTGAAATTCAAACGCGCATATCTCACAAACCGTAAAGAGTTAGGGTCAGAAATTTTGCAGGCACCTTCATATAATCAAAATGCAACTTTCCATTTTTTCACTTTTTCAAAATTCACGTTTATCGGGAAAACGGACGTACCACTCATTTTTGACCATCTTAGCTCATTTTGGTGACACATCAAATTTCAAATGGCTTGGTTTCTGACTTCCACCCTTTGCCAACATGTTTATACATACATTTGTGACGTGTTGCCATATTCATCACTTTCATACACTCGGTCCATCATGTTTTAACTCATTGACCCGTTTAGGGGTCCAATTGGACACTTTCACCAATTTCAACCATTTTGACTACCACTACACTTTCAACACACTTTGCTACTATATTTATGACTTAAAGTCACTTTAACATTCGTTATATACGAACCACCACTCGTTTTAACCATGTATCCAATAAGTGACCCATTAACAACCCATTTGGGTTTCAACCCATATAACTACCATTTCATCACCCATTTCACATTACGTTGACTATTATAAGTCAAACTAACCCACTTTCACTATTGGTGTCCTATTATACCCTCAAAACACCAATTTTGTATTAAAGTCATCATATTTAGGCCAATTACAACAAATTTTCAACCTTGACCTTTCACAAACTTGTCAACGTATATAAAGACTCGTTAACCACTTTGACTTTCAATTTTACCACTTTTAATACCTAGATAATAATTCAACCACAATCATGATCAATGTTAAACACATAAGCATCTAGCCACATTTATCACTTTATAACATAGCAGTTATCAAGTTCGACACGACCACATTCAACTTTGACTTTTCCAAATCAATGGACTCTTCCTAATTTAAACAACAACACGACTCCAAATCACATCTATTGAGATATACTAACATCTCATTAATTTCACTACTTGGAGTCATATCAACTTTGTTTATCAAAATTTACTACTACACTTAATCATATTGCTCCCTAAATCATTATTTCACAAGAGCAAGTAATTCCACATACACAATTCATACAACTAATTTCGTACTTTAATTTCATATTGTAGACACACTTAAATCCACATAACACAACTATCACACCTTATTCAACAATGTGTCTACACAATTCAATTACTCCAAGTTCACTCAAAATTACCCACTAATATTCCTATCATCATATTAACAAGTAATAATCATCAACGACTCACAATTGGGGATTCATATCAGTCTGACTCAATTTACTTTACTACTACTCATATCATAGCAAAATAAACAATTTAAACTTATTGAAATTCACCAAGCTTATCGAAAAGTACCTGATACACTTAGGTCCACGAGTATTGAGGAATCATTGAGAATACCCTTGTGTTTCTCATATTCCCCCATCTCTGCAACCAAAACAACAATCTTGCAACTTATTATAGGTTAGTACATATTCAATAACCAATTTCTCATACAACTACTAATCCCACATCCTGGAATGTTTGACGCAACACAATCAAAGTTTAGGATTGAACATCCTATCATGTCCAATTCGCCCAAACTATTGCTCTGATACCAACTTATAACACCCCTCATTTCTATAAACAATTATAATAATAATTGTGATTCGGAATCGTAGATTTCAAATATGTATACATGCTTTACATTACTCTATAATGTAAATAAACTTTTTCAAACTAATTACATGACATTTCAACCACTAGGTGTTATATAATTCAAAATATATCTTTAGTTATCAAACTAACATCAGAGTAAAAGCCTGTCAAACATTCCATTGTATCCAGTAACTTCCTTTCCCTCCCAATATGTCCCATCAATTTATTAAACCTGCAGGAAGTAATGTGGGGGATTAGCACAAGGCTAAGTGAATGAAACTATAATCAACAGTCCAACTTAGCACAACAATCTGTTTACATCAAATAACAATAAACAACTAATCATCATAAGGATTGGTGGTTCTTGAGATACCCTTATACCGCGGTGGTACTCAAGTAACACTTATCCATCATCTGTATTGGCCTATACAGAAATTACCGATAACTGGTTGTTAATCACACACGACCTAAATCTCTGAACAAACATTTCAAGTTTCCAAGATTTCCTGTCGTCTATAATAACAATCAAGTCCAACCATTCATTCAAGTTGACCTCAGAATCTTACATACTAGCTCAAACAGCCAAGTAAGCAAACACCCAAACTAATATGGCAAGTTATCTCAAACGAAAACATTCTATCAAAGTAATGCTACAATTACTTGTTGTAACCAAATCATTACAACCAAATCACACTGAGGTTACAGATCCACTCACCGAATACCTCAGTCATCCACTCAGTAGTTTAATATCACTGAGTCTTCTCCACATCTGAGAATACAACGGAATAACACAAGTTAGTCACTTGACAATTGTCTCAATATTGATATAACATCATACAATTGTAATTACATCAACAATTCCAAACTACTCAATTCATATGAATTACCACAATCATACCAAATATCAATATCAACTTCATACTTCTTGAATTATAATCTAATCATAATTAGATATCATGATAATCACTTTTTAACTACACATCAATCAACCAAGTTATTACTTCCTTGTTATCATTTAACATAATTCAATCTATGATTATGAATAGCTACTTTCACATTATAATTTCATAATCATTTATCACTCTATGATCATTAGGATCACCTCCCCATATTAATTTATCTCAATTCATCACATCCATTAATTCATTACTAACCCATGATCATCCTCATGATCGTCTTAGTTTCAATGAATAACAACTTGGTTTACTAACTCACTTTTCAATAATAACACTATAGCAACATATCTTATTATCAATCAAGGTGAATTAACACCTAATATGTTTATTTACAACAATTATCAACTACACTTCATTAGATTAAGATTATAAATCATAATTCATAACTAATCAATTAAACCCTTAAGGATCATATAAAAGAATCACAATTAGATAATCAATACGTAATAAATCATGATATATGAATCTGAGTGAAGTTAATTATACAATTACTTATTCCTTCCTATTGTTAGTTATTTATAATTTTAATTTAAGTTTTATTTAGTTTATTTATTCTAATTAATTATTTTATAAACAATTGTTCGTACGGAACTAAAACGCCCCCTATTTACTGCTTTCTTAGTTAATTAGTACTTTCTATTTTTATAAATACCACCGTTCCCTGTGATCGACTCGGACTTACCAAGTCTATACTTACATTCGATCGGGTATTCTTGCCTGGTTGTGTGAAAAGTATTTATTAGGTATTTCCATTTATAAATAAATTAAACTAGACTCGTTTCGCACGCATCAGAAAGCCAATCTTGTGCTCAATTGGGAAAAATGCCATTTCATGGTTCGAGAAGGTATTGTTCTCGGGCTCAATTGGGAAAAATGCCCTTTGGCACCTTTTCTCAAAACAAGATGCCAAACCCCGTTTGATTCGTTAGATCTTGCTTTTGCAAGAGTTTGATATTGAGGGCCGGGATAAAAAAGGGGGCGGAAAACCTCGCCGCCGATCATCTCTCTCGACTTGAGAACCCCGAGTTGGAGGTTCTCAATGAATCTTCTATTGATGATGACTTTCCTGATGAGTCTCTCATGAAAGTCGAGAGTGATGAAATCCCTTGGTTTGCTGATTTCGCGAACTACTTAGCCGGTGGTGTTCTCCCAAAAGGTATGTCACACCAACAAAAGAAGAAATTCTTTAGTGACATCAAATACTATTTTTGAGAGGATCTACGTCTCTTTAGAAGTTGTCCGGATAGTATGATTCGTAGATGTGTGTTCGGAAATGAAGCCAGGAAGATTTTACTTCATTGTCATCTCGGTCCAACGGGTGGGCATTATGGACCTCAACTCACAGGTAAAAAGGTCTTTGAGGCCGGTCTTTATTAGCCTTCAATCTTCAAGGATGCCCATGCACTCGTTAAATCATGCGATTCTTGCCAAAGGGCCGGAAAAATCTCACAACGTGATGAAATACCTCAAAACATTATTCAGGTTTGTGAGGTTTTTGACATATGGGGCATTGACTTCATGGGTCCATTTCCTAAGTCTCATGCTAATCTCTACATACTCGTTGCTGTTGATTATGTGTCCAAATGGGCAGAAGCACAAGCTCTCCCAACTAATGATGCACGAGTAGTTGTGAACTTTCTGAAACGTGTATTTGCCCGGTTTGGTACCCCTAAAGCATTAATTAGTGACCGGGGTACACATTTTTGTAATGCCCAACTAGAAAAGGCATTGAAACGATATGGGGTAACCCATCGAATTTCAACACCTTATCACCCGCAAACTAGTGGGCAAGTCGAAAATACAAACCGTGCTTTGAAGCGTATCCTAGAGAAAACCGTAGGTACAAACCCGAAAGAGTGGTCCACCAAATTGGATGATGCACTTTGGGCCTTCCGAACGGCCTATAAGACACCTATTGGGACCACTCCCTTCCGTCTTGTATATGGGAAAGCATGTCATCTTCCCGTTGAGATTGAGCACAAAGCATTTTGGGCTCTTAAAACATGCAATCTTGATCTTCATGAAGCGGGTCGCCTCCGTTTAAGTCAGTTGAATGAGTTGGATGAGTTGAGACATGATGCATATGAAAACTCACTCATTTATAAAGAGAAAACCAAAAAGTGGCATGATAACTGTCTGAAAAACTCCAAACAGTTCAAGGAGGGTGATCGTGTACTTCTCTTTAACTCAAGGTTCAAAATATTTCCGGGTAAACTTAGATCAAAATGGTTGGGTTCATTTGTTGTAAAACAAGTGTTTCCGTATGGAACGGTTGAGTTAGTGAATGTGAAAGGCGAGTTTTTCAAGGTTAATGGTCATAGGATTAAGCATTATTTTGATGGACCATTAGAGGTTGACGACGATGTTGACCTCAACTTTCATCCCAAGAACAAATGAATTCGGGATCGAGTCGAGCAAACGACTCGTTAATAAACAAGCATGTAATTGTATTATTGGTGTTGCATGTGTTTTCGATAGTTAATTGCATGATAGTTTAATTGTTGCTTAACAGTTTAATTTTGTTTAATTAGTTGTTAGTCTACTTAATATTGTTCCATTTGTTTGCAAATTGCTCTATCAGTAGTCACCGGCGGATCTTAAGAGGGGCAGGGAGGTGCCCTGCCCCCCCCCCCCCCCCCCCCCCCCCAAGACCATGAGCAAGTAATGTAATATGTTTCATGATTTTAAGATGAACCATAATAATTTAGGATGATAGTTGGTTGATTTTCATTATTTAGATAGAAACAAAGATGTTGAGAGGTTGAAGAAGGAGTATAAAATGATTTTTATTTTATTTTTTACTTTTTCTTTTACTTGAAAGATGTGAAAACAGGAAAAGTACTTATTGTAGGCTCTAGGTGTACTATATCATTTATTTATTTTATAATGTTTTTACTTTGTTTTGTTGACGTTTCTGTTAATCATGTTTTCTTTTTTATGGGTTACAAAAATAAGAAATATATAATTGTTTTGATGTCTATTTTATACATATATTTATTATTCTATATTATTATAATTTTGTAAAGCAAAACTCATGCTCTTACAAGTTAAGATTCAAGTCGAGAATTTAAGAGTTTGAGTCATGAGTGCATTAACTACGAGTAATAGTAACAATATGTTTATTGATAAATACTTATTAAAATTATAAGTATTATAAAGGTTGGTTGCATACTTGCATGCTTATTTAGCATGAGTAAATGGATATTTTGTGTTCTTATATCCTTTACGCTCAAGTTTTGATTTTGGCCCCCCCAAAAAATATGTTCAAGATCTGCCAATGTCAGTAGTAGTAGTTTAGTAATTGATGTTGCTGCATATTGATTAAAAAAAAAAACTTCTGCAGTTGGGTTTCATTTTTAGATAGTGCATGGCCATTACATGACAGTTATAAAGGACCCATCACATTCTGTCAATATCTTGTCATTGCCATGAATATCAACCTTTATTTTGAGATATGTGAACCCTATGCGTCATGGCCATGCAAAGATCATGACCATTTATCGATATTCTGTCAATAGCTTGTCATGCCCATGATGATTTGTAAATTAACTTGGAAAGAAACCAATCTGCGTCCTTGCCATGATGCGACCATGATAAGAGTTTAGGTACCTTCTGTAATCGGCGAGTCATGGCCATGATTGTTGATCGAGTTGAGAAGCTAAAAAAAAATAATTAAAAAAAAACCTACCGACTAATTCATTTATCCTATTTTGTATATTATTTTATTTTATTTTATATTTTGTTTATTTATGCATTCACGTACGCCTCTTCACTATTCATCTTCTTCTATCTCACAAAACCCTAATATCCTCAATCAACAACTCATCATATTCATTGAAATCGATCATCATCCAAAGGTGTACTAGTGATCTCGATCTTCTGTATCCACTGTAGTAATGTTTTTTTTTTTTTTTCACGAATCAGGCATCTAGGCTTTCCATGGTGAATTCGAAAATTTTTCTGATTCTTTTGTGAATTCGAATATGTACCCACCTTTGTGTTCTTGATTAGTAAATATTTATTACTATTGTTCTTGTAATATGTGGTGATTGATGATATGATTTCAGTGGAGTTCTTGGATTATGATGACCTGTATCTTAAGTTAGGGTTTGACGTGAATATATGTGTGAAGTTTAAGACTTATTGTTACATGCTTAGACTGCTTGCTCTGTGTTGTTTGACATATTGAAGTCAGGATGGTAGTCTTAAACGTTCTTGTGCTTGAGAAAAAAATTCACTTGTCATGGCCATGATATGGCTGTTATAGCCAAACCCAAACCTTCTGTCATGGGCCTGTCAAGGCCATGATAGTTCAATGTCTAACATTCATGCATGCATATACTTTTGTACCCATGTTTATGTTATTCGTTACGATTTTCAAGATTAGTTTTGCAGAAAATGGGCAGGGTTCAAAAGAAATCTCTAGCAACCGAAGAGGCTACGGGTACGAAACGACAACTAGCATTAAAATCCGTTGCATCCAAGAAGCGAAAGACGACGCATAAGGGATAATCAGCAATGTCCAATATACCGTCTCCAATTTATCCTTCAGCTACAATAGCAGAACTAAAGAAGAAGAGTAAAATCTTGGGGCCACGTTCATTCGATTGGACGACACTTGAAAAGCTTAAGGTCAATGATCAGTTTGACAAATGGCTTACTCATGTTTGGAAAAAGTTCTTCAACATCAAACGACCCATTTACAAAGAACTTATATATGAGTTCTTTAGCACTTACAAGTTCAACAAGCATACAGAGAGTTTGACTTCAAATTTAGCGATGCATTTCAAGTTGAATGGAAAGGAATTTAAACTTTGAATTTCAGATTTTGTTGTTGTGATGTGACCTAAAAAGTCATGTTTTTAAGTACATATTTCCACACTTTTTGGACTATTATTTGGTGAAAACATTTCCAAACCATAATTATTTACTAAAAATCACCAAGGTAGTCTAAATACAGACGTTGCTGCAAAAATCGGATAAAATGTCCAAATAACACGCAAACCGAGGCAAAACTATCACCTTAAATATTCCCTTCTTGATTTTCTTATGTAATTAGATCTTAATTCATATTTTATGATTCCATAGGAAAATACAAGACCGGTGGTGAAAGAATCAGAAGAAACGGACGAAGAAGATGTGCAGTCTAGAAGCTCGTCGATCGTCATCCGGAACACGCAAAAGTCAAAAACCTCCAAATTTGGCAAACTTAGTGTCATTAGAAGCGTAACAGAAAAACGAATCCAACGGCGCAAGAATCAAGCAAAACGGAGTCCAAACAAAGAAGATACGGACGAACCAAGCAACCGGGGAATCAGTATATAGCATATGGAGCACCAACCCCCCCTGCCCACCTAGGTACCGTATAAGGTACCCTAGGTGCCGTATACGGCCCTTAGGGTGCTGTATACAGGGTGTGTTGTGCTTGAAGGGTGCCGTTTGACACCCCCTTGGTCCGCTTGCCCCGTATGCTGCTTTGATGCTTGTATTTGATGCTTCAAGACTTGTACCAAGGCTACCTCCCTTCTCCTATAAATGGTGGCTTCATTTCCACTATTTCACACACCTCTCATTCTTACAACTTCTCTTTCTCTCTCTAGCACTACTCTTAGGAGTTAGAGGAGAATTGTTCTTGTAGTTAGTTCTTCTCTCTAATTTCTCTCTCTAGCACTACTCTTAGGAGTTAGAGGAGAACTAGAGAGAAGATTAGGATTAGATTAATTATGTAGTTAATTAGTAGAGGCTAGCTTATGTAATGCTTGGATATTAATGAAGAAATACAAGTGTTATTCTGCTCGCAATTCATATCGGTATTTTCTGTCCTTTCTATTATTAATTTGTCATATTGTTCTTGTTTGATGTATGTGATTTATCAATATTAGAAATGTTTATTGTTATGCATTGCGAGTAATTACTTGTATGTTTGCCATGATTAATGAGTAGTTTGTGGTGATATATCTAATTGGGATAACACCATTATGAAACAACGGAGGTAACGTTATACGGCTTTCATTTGTATAGCGCCGGAATCATCACGAATGTGTGTAGGTAGGAACGTGGAAGCTATGAAAGTCGTGGGCACAATCCGTTGTGGAATAATGATCCCAATTATTATATATTACAATTGTTTGTGAACTTATAAGCTGAACCTCTGCCCGTTTATCTGTCCAACTTATGCTGTGGTTTGTATCCTCCTCCCTAGAACCTGACCAATTGCTAGAAGTAGGATTGCCAACTATTCTGTGTTTGATGATCAATGAACTCAACATGGTCGTTGTTCCCTTGATTGAAACATATCCGAGGGACACGAAGCATAGGATTAGAGATAGATTAGGTTCATGCTTATCTGTTGTGTATCTTTGGGACAACTTCCGGGGTACCCATGATGTAATCCTTAGGTCAGTACTGTGATGCTAGTATTCCGTCCTATTGCATGTTCTTGTTTGATTGTTGCTTAGGTACTGCATACTAAACATACAATAACACTGTTGTTGCCTTAATGATTAAGTTTTCATAAACATGATAAATGTAATACAGATAGGTTTGAAAACTTGTGGTACTGTTTAACTATACATTTATGATTTTAAACTAAACTATCACCTTTCCTCCAATAAACGTGGTTAGAACTTTTATGACAAGGAGTAGCTAACCATTGATCAAACGGTCACTACCTATCTATGTTTTCCAAAATAAACATGGTCTGATTTTGAAGCTGTGGAAATACTGCCCAACTTATCGTATAGTACACCGTGAATTAATCAGGGATTTATTGGGCTGGGATTTATAAAGTGAACGGGTTGTTTAGCTATCATAGATGGTTTTACCGTAATACAAGCTTTGATATATTGAGTTCAGATAGCCGTAAAGTATGTAATCCAGGATAAAGCCCTAAAACGTCCGAGTATCCGGTAAGCCGTGGAAAGGCCGTAGGCTGAACACTGTATTACATCCTGGCTGAGTCTGTGATCCAGGAAAGACTATAAAACGGGTGAATACACAATGTAACCATGGAAAACCTGTAAGTTGAAGACTGTATCACAGCCGAATAACGCTGAACTCAATCACAACCATTAATGTATAAAGTTAGCAGTCATCAATTGTCTTAATCTTAAATGTCTTGCCCAGCTTAGATATCTCTGTATGTGTTAAAGAAAGGTCAGTGGATAAATTGCGGACTGTAGCCTTATTCCTGCACCCCACCTTGAGGGTCACTTGGTCTCATCATAAGAGACAGTGAGGGGGTGATATCGCGTAAAAAGTCACGTTTTTACTACCGATATCTCTCTCATTCTGGAATGATTCTTGGCAAATTAACTCAAATATAACATAAATCAGTAACATTATGCCAAGAAGGTCAAAACGAGGTCGCACGATAAAAATCAAGTAAAAAGGATGTGAAACGAAGATTCCACACACGTTTGAAGATTCAAGGCATAAAAACGAGATTTCAAGACCAAAGCGCCCTTCACCAACATCCATTATTTCCAAGATGTTCGTTTTCAAAATTCGGATCCAACAGAAGAAGAATCAACTGAAACGGGTAAAAAATGAAGATTTCGCGCCCGCCGGAAGATCCAAATGATCCATACACAATATCTGGAGCTAGGAACCTCATTTCAAGGCATATCCTATGTCAAAATCTTCGTTTTTGAATTACGAATCCAACAAAAAAAGAATCAACTCAAACGGACGTATAACGAAGAAAACACGCACGAATCAAGAAACGAAGCAACAAACCGCGCAACGGGGCGGGGTGGGGCCACCGCCGCCGGCAGGTGGCCCACCGCCGCCGGCCACCACTCACCTGCCCCGGTTTCCGTTTTTGGTAACTTTTGATACCCGGTTCGCCTACTTTTCGCGTTGTACAAGCCACTTTTGGAAAGTCTTCTAACATGAGCCTCAAGGACAACTTGTGCTAATGTGAGCCAAAGCTCACCTAAAAATAGGAGGCTTTTGGTTCATTTTAAAAAGACACCTACACCTTCACACATATCACTTATGCATTAGTTACTTTCTCACTTCCTCATTCTACTTTCTTTAAATTAGCATTAGGTTAGTTTAGCATCTTGTTTAGAGTAGAAAGAAAGCTAGGAACGTGTTGTAATCTTTGGTGTACGCTTGGAGTTACGATCATTAATTCAAGTCTATTCCTTCTCGCATATTAATCTCGGTTATCTCTATCCTTATCTATATTAATTAAACATGTTTGCTTTAATTATGTTTGCGATCGTTTTTACCATGATTAGCGAGTAGATTACTATTGTATTTGTTGTGATGTAGTTAGTATATATAATTGTGGGATGACTTTGAATACGTCGTGAAATAATATGACGGCCCCTATTCGACTGATTACTCGGTATAGTATTGGAAATGCTTCTGAGCATAGTACAAATATATGGAAGCCAGTAACGACCGAAGGTAGTTGTATTATTGATCGACGTTATAAAATTGGAAACCTTGTGGACGGACTTATCTTGTGATTTTAAACTTAAAACTTATATTCGCCTTTCGATTAACAAACGTGATTGTAACCTTGTAAAGAGGAGTCGCGAACCTCAATACTCGGTCAATAGTTATCTGTGTAAAAACTATGTTTTTAATTGTAACGTCATGCAAGCATTATAAAATGCAATGTGATTACGTGGACTTGCCATGAGTATTGTACACTTCTGATCATATCGTACTTATCATGTAAACATCGCGAAGCAATTGAACTCACAACAGAAACGTTGGTAAACAATTTAATACGTTGTGAATTACCATAGTATTTTCCGACATGGTCTGGGTTTAACTTTCTGTAAAAAGCCGTCAGCATTTTAATTAGTTGTTTTAGTTTAAATTAGATTAGATTAGGTAGGCTAAAGGCTAAATGTCCATTTACGAAAACCTAGGGATTTGTTAATTGTATTGAGAAAGGCAAGTTTAAAATCCAACTTAACCCGATACTTTTTATTAAAACCATGAAACCTAAAGTATGGTACGCAAGAAACCTAAATGATTTCCCTCGTTTATCACGCTTAAGTTTCATTGGTAGAAATTGATTAAATAAGTCCGGACACAAATTCTAAGTTAGTTGTTTAATGGATTCATAATCATTGTGGTATTAAGAACGGCTAGACATGTTATGGACTTGCTACTCTATTCCTTCGCCCATGAGCGAATACGTTCAATAATATGGGTCACTGACTCCGTCACAGGAGAGTGTGGAGAGTTGAGCATTGTCTGTCTGGTCAGAATCACGACACCTTAGTTCCTCGTGACATATTAGTTGATAACCGACTAATAAGGAATCTATTGGTTATACCATAAATTAATGAATCTCATAAGCAATCCAATTTAGTTAATCATTTTCCCGTAAGAGTCATCATCCCATAATTATTAACTAACGAACTCACAACAAATACTACTTTGCATATCTGATATCCTATTACATTTTATCCGCTTTATTTAGTTTATCTAGTTAACTGAACCAAAACCCCCAACGCACTCTTTTAAAACATTTACTAGAAAGGAAAGATTGATTGGATCACCTCAGTTTCAATTCAGTTTCTCTTTAAGAACAACTCTAGGTCCAACTTACCGCCTACTAACCTTTTGGTTCAGTATTAGTAAGTCACACTTAGACCCCAGCAATTATAAATTTAAAACCATCCGTTGTTTTCGATAGCAACAGGGGGTTTCAAGACAGTCCGATCTGATCAGAATCTTGACAGCCTAGTACTCAGTGACATATTGATCGGTTAACCTGATCAGTAGGGTGCTAGTGTTTACACCACAAGGTATCTATGTGAACGCAAGACACAAATCTTTAAAAGACGTTTTCAAAATAAAATATCATAACAGCTATTCTAAGTCATGGTGAACCACGTCTTCGTCATCCTTAAGTGTTATATATGCTAGTCTCCCTTTAGTTTTATGTTTTATTAGTTCAGTAGTTTAGTTTAATTAAATATAAAAAACCAAAACAAAACCCTTCCAACTTATCAAAACCCTAGCTTAATTACTGATTAATCGAAATTAGCTCTGTTTCAATTCTGCCGTCGTGAGGAACGACCCTGGATCATTCTTACCGCTTACTCGTATCAGGTATTCATACCAGTTCCAGTAGGTAGTATGGAGGATTAGGCTCCCCCCGACTATTATAAATTTAAAACTACCCTGCCGTGTGTCTCGGTGGCCGGACCAACGACCGGAGTAAAATCTGACCGACCGCTGGGATCGCGACATGTTGCTATGGGCTTTTGTAATGCTCAGGAAGTGAAAGGTGAAGATTTTCGTTTGGGTCTTATGGGTTGGCCGAATGATGTTACCGGAAGAGAATTTTGGAGGAGTTTTGGTACTGGTCAACATGAGAGGAACATTTCATGCACATCTATAATTGATCCCTCTTATAGGATCCTCCATCGGGCTATTGCTGAAACAATCAATCAACGTGGCAGCTGCACTAACCACATCACGATGTAAGATATGTTTTACATGTATTGCATTGTTCAGAATAAGGCATGCAATGTGGCTAAATGTTTAGCTCGATATCTGTATAAGAGCACAGGAAAGGATCTGAGAAGTGCAATTTGTGGTGGTGCATATGTTACTGAGCTAGCTCTTGGATTAGAGGCTGTTGATGAGGATGATCTGAGTCATATGGAGCAATTGACAAGTACTACTCTTCTGGATGAAAATGCATTGAAAAGGCTGGAAATAGTTGAGAAAGAGCCGCCGTTGCGTTTTATGGGAACTAAGGGTGATTCTGGTGGTGATGAAGATAACGAATCAAGTGATAAAGAGGAAGACGCTACCTTAGATAAAGAGGAAGGCACTACTTTGGAAGAAAGTCTAGTTTCTCGAATAACTTCTTTGGAGGGCGATGTACATTGGATAAGCAATGCACTACACTTTTTGATTCAGAAACTTGGTCATTCGTTCGTGCCTCCGCCACATTTAGTGTCTACTGTTCATGCTTCTGACAAGCCCATGGGAGCTGCTGATTCGGAAATTGAGGATGCTAACACTTTGACACATCCGTCTTCACCCACTCCGACTGTGTAGTCGAGTTTTATTACTTTATTATTGGCATTAGTACATTTATTTCCGAACTCATGTTTGAGCTATATCTCGTTATCCTTGGTAATTGTACTTTATTTTATTTTGGTAAACATTGGTGAACATAGTACTGATACCAACGGGTACAATTTGTACGGTATCACTCCTTTCATTAGTATTATATTGTTACTATTGTTTGTGATGCTTGATGTTAAAAAGGATCTATGGAATGGATGACATGCATACGTTGGCAGTAATTTCAGCACCATCATATATTCATCATTCCATCATATTGTGCTCATACCCCCGGGGAAGTTCTCGCTCCCTTTATACTTCCACACATGTTATTTCACATTTATAAGTTTTTCTATGCATTGAGGGCAATGCATAACTCAAGTGTGGGGGGGGGGGGGGGGGGGGGGTTGTGTTTCACTTGAACTTTATTCAATTGAAATCCTTTAATAAGTTACTATACCTCTAGCTTATTATTGAATCTGTCATCGATTTTTATCCTAATTTTTTTTATAAATCAATAGATTGGTACGAACTTCAATAATCGGTCAAGAAAGTGGTGATCTATTTTAGGATTTTAGTTGATTCTTGTCCTTAGGTGATAGGTTACTTGACATGTTTAGGATTAATTCTATTAGAATAAAAGTAACTTATTCTCCACTCCCTGTGCTTAAGTGTTTTAATTAGGAGATGTGTCACAAAAAGCAACCTCATTGGGTGAATTGCATGACTAGCACACTTATAGCCCTACTACTAAATATGTGAGATTTTTGAGCCTTACTTGAAACACTTATCTTTAGTGTTTATTATTCATATTGCTATGAGTGTGCCGGTGTTTGCAATTTGTTCTAGAAATTGCCTTCGTGATGCATTTCGAGACCGCTGTGAGATCACTTTTTGTGATATAGGTGAAGGAGTATGATGATGAGGTATTTCTTAGGATTATATTCGGCCCGATAATTTTGATCTTCTAGCCAATTATCGAGTATGTTATTGATCTCATTTGATCTGTACGAATCTCAATAATCGGCCAAGGAATCTTGATTATTTAGGGACTTATTTTTCTTTAAAACCATTTATATCCAGTCCTCCCAGATCGTAGCACTCATTTTTAGTGCTAGAAACCCGTAGACACTTCCACATTCACTACATTATAATACGAGCCTTATTTTAGTGTAGTCAATTCCCGAACCATATTTCCATTAATGTTTCCTAGTTAGAATTTTAAACTGATTTTGTGAAAAATGTGACTTTAGAAAACTTTTTGAAAAGGATTCTTAAATATGTTATTATCCATAAGTAATTGCGCTTAAGTGAAAGTGTTAAAGTTAAAATGTTAATGCTTAAAGTTGAATAATTAAAGATTATGGAATTGAAAGTGAAAGTAAATTGTAATCAAATAAATGGCCTTTGAAACTTGAACAAGTAGTTCCCGAGGGGTGCTTGTCACCTAATCACCTAAGGTCTTTTTCCGGTCTGGGATGGTTGGTCCGAAAGTTCGCTAATGGGTTTCATAGAAAGTCATGGATTACAATCAAATTGATGAAGTGATAAATGCTTATTGAGGTTGTGGAAGTATAACTTGTGATAGCATGTTGGAGTTGTATGAAAGTAACATATATGAATCCTAAGCTCATTGCAAGTCACATTATAAACTTTCTAGGTAACATCCCATTAAACAATTTTTGCGGGTCTTGACTACCACTTTACACCAATTAAAGAGTCTGACATACCCATTCCATCCACACCCATATGATTACAACACATAATGAAATACCTCTTTTGATACTTCACTTGGTGCTCACGCCAAGTCGGTGGAGATTTGATCCTCTTGCAAGCCTATGGTAACTATTGCATCACGACTTGGCGTTAATGAGTGTTATTATCATTGATATTCCCTACCTTGTAGAATAGGTTGGGAGTTGTGTGATTTAAACACTTATCTTTTGGTGAGGTGCTAGGTCGTGCATTTGGGCTTGACATTGAAATCATCTCAAGTTTTATGGTAATTATATAATTAATACTAACGTAATTATTTAGCTGATTATTGTTGGTATGACTTTTGTAAAACTTGATCACCGTTTCTAAATTGCAAGGGGAGTTGTTTTGGTATTGTCATATTCTAGTTTGCTTGAGGACAAGCAAAGTTCAAGTGTTGGGGATTTTGATATTGCCTAATTTATACATGTTTACCTTGGCAATATCCCTCATTTATGCTCAAGTTATTCATTAATTCATGAACCTTTGGTACTTAATTTGTTATAATTCGCATTTCAGGTTCAATAATGATGTTGATGGGCGCCTAGAGGTCGGTCGCGATTTGACTCGCGTCGTTGTGGTGCCTTCCTCCGGGCGCGTCCACCAGGGTGTGTTTTAAAATTTTTAAGTGCGGGGCCTAAGTATACTTAAAACTATGGGTACAGTAGTAAGTATGACCTAGGGTCGTTCTATAAACCAGTTGTATTGTGAAACGTTTACGTTGGAGACGATTTATCAAACTAGTAATGATTTTTTAAAAGATTTTTGGAGATTTTTGTTTTGGTTTTTATACTTAGGCAGGAAATTAAAATAAAGCAGATAAAATTTATGTAGTTAGCAGATAATCTAGGGGAGGTGTTTGCTATGACTTCATTAGTTTTCTTAACTGGGATGATGTTTGATTTGTAAAATGATTTCAAAAGATTTGTATTTCGTTTATTCCGAGTATTGAGGAGTAAGCACTAGCCCCCTACTGATAAATCAGTATGTCACTGAGAAACTAAGCTATCGTGATTCTGATCAGAGTAGTTTATCCGGCCATACAACGCCAACCGATAACGGAAGAGCGACCCTTATATGGATATAAATCCTGGGTGCATGAATATGACGACAAACCAATCTCGATGTCTGACCTTTCTTAACCCCACAGGAATACTTTAGATTAAACGAAACATTTAAGTTCAAGATCATGTTTTGTGTATGTTGATCACTTTCTATCGATGGGTTTGTAAAGTCTAAGTAAAACGTTTGTACACAATAGGGAACTACGACTCTTCCCGTGGAAATACCAAGTTCTTAGCCGAATTACGGTACCTACTTTGCCTTAAACCCTAGACTTGTTTTAACCAAGTTTGTATTTAAGCACAGAAATTCTCCATCTATGATATAAACCAGCCCTTACTTTAAAATCCCAATAAATCCCTAATTTGTAAATAGCGTAATATTTGCGTTCGAGAGAAGACAGTGTTTCCATAGGTACAATGAAAATTATGCGTTCTGAGAGGAAAGCGATAATTCCACAATACCGGTGTACTTTGCATTCAAGTTAGAAAACGTTTTTCCATAACCACCATGTAGTTTGCGTTCGCTAGTGAAAGCATTATTTCCATGATGACGATGTACTTGGTGTTCCATTTAGAAAACAATGTTTACATTCTTCACAAATCAGACCATGTTTTAGACACAGATAACTAATCACCTTTGGATAGGGTTCGCGACGTCCTATCATTAAGGCCGTAGCCACGTTTACTGGTCGAAAGGCGTTAAGTTTGATTGAGGTTTAAAATCATAGATAGAAAGTGGATCAACAGTTAATTAATCATTAATCGACAACGGATTGTGCCCACGACTTTCATAGCTTCCACGTTCCGTACTACACACATTCGTGATGTTTCCGGCGCTATACAAATGAAAGCCGTATAACGTTACCTCCGTTGTTTTCATAATGACATCATCCCAATTAATACGACTAATTACATCATAGCAAACACGCAGTAAAACTACTCGCTAATCATGGCAAATGATCCTAAATCTAGCATGACAACAGCAATAACAATCATCATGATGAAATAGATAAAGGATAGAATTAACCAGAGTAACAGCGTAGCTGAATATAACGTGAAGAAATACAAGCAGAACTTCGAGTATTCTCCAAGCAATATTACAATATTACCCCCCTATTCGTCCGGTCAAAGCCGTGACTAACTAGCCGCTAACTACGAAAATAAAATATAAATCTAACCTAAAGAGAAAATGGAAGAGAATTTAAGAATGTAAGAGTGTGTGAATGTGAGGATGTAGAATATTTTTCAAATGAGGAGGTTTAACCCCATATTTATACTAGAAGCTCAACCGTATTCCTCAGCCGTATTTCCATCTTCAAAATCTCAACCGTATTCCTCAGCCGTATCAAAATCACACCTTGGATGACCAAAACACACGATACGGTTGAGTTTGGCCGTATACGGGAGAGATTGGCCGTATCGGGGGAGGGACAAGGCAGGATACGAGGGGGAATGGCCGTATACGGCTGGCATCAGGCCGTATACGCCCTAGCCAGGCCGTATACGGTTGGGTCTAGGCCGTATACGGCTGGATTTGCCCGTATACGGCTTGGTGCCTCCCGTATCGTGGTCCGTCGGTTGTCTTGAATCTTCGTTTGGGCATAACTTCTTCATCCGATGTCCGTTTTGAGCGTTCTTTATATCCACGCGATCGTAAACTCCTAAGGAACATAATGACATAGGTTAGAGGTCATAATTCCAAGCGGAGCTCAAAAAGTGCTAGAATACGTGAACCGGAATGCTTAAGATCGTTTATGCTCTATTTTATTCGTTTTTAGGCCTTTTTAGTTGATTCTTGAAGCATCGTCTATATTTTAGCCATCATTATGAAATTTAGTATAAAAATGTATATTTCAAATGTTTTCATCCATAATTGGGCTAAAGAGGTGAGATAATGGCACGTTAAAACTTGACTTTTTGCGTGTCATCAGATGTTTCAAGGATTCGAGTCGAAAATCAAGCGTAAATCAAGCAAAGGGATCTAAACGATCAAGTCAGGATTCTGTCATGGCCGTTACACTTTTCATCATAGCCATGATGCCACATTGACCCGTTGTTAAATCATTGACTTTAGCTGTCACGGCCATGATACATCATGTCACGGCCATGATCATGAACAGATCAGATTGGGCTTTGGTTTTTAAACGCAAAATTAGGTCAGATGGAGGGAAACGGTTTTTGAAAGGAGAAGCGCCCTTGGAGACTTGCTAGGGGGGATTTTTGGGACTTTTGGAGAGATCCTAAGCCACCAATCAACATTCCAATCATTACGGAAGTTAGGATTCAACATCAAACATTCAGAAACACTACTCTATTCGGTTAATTCTCGTTTTTACTCAAACATGAATTCTTCTCTGATTATTGTTTCTTGTGTGTTTATGTCCATGATCATGGGCTAAATCCTTTATGTTCATTTAGATTAATAACCCTGGATGTTGGATAAACTTTGTTGATTGATTATTATTCATGTGTCGATTTAATGCTTGATCAAAGAACGATTTGTATTGCAACTTAACTAATTCATTCAATTAATAGTATATTTGTTCCATTGAGTGAGAACTCTTGTATTTAATATTCTATTTACATTGATTGATGTATGTTAGTCATTGTGCTTTTGATTGGAGACGATAAATGAATTGATTGAGATTAAGTTAGTTGAAATATAGATGGATCATAGTAAGAGAAGTCTTGTGTGATTGTTGATTTTTATGAAAGTAAGATCACGCGATTAAGTCATCAAATCAATTGAATTGTCTAGTTATAATCTAGAGGTCTAAGGTGTCAAGGAAACTTGCATTTTGTAATCTTGATTAAGTGAATGTATTGTGAAAACAAGTATTCCAACTAGTAATTCACACAAGTTAATTATCAATCTAATTTTTAATCATAATATCCAGTGCTAGGGGTAAAAGGTCTAAATGAACATACTTCTCTAATCTGAGACTAAACTACCTTTTAATTGCTTTCCTTTAGTTAATTTTAGTTAATTAAAATCTTATTCGACTGTCTGTCGTTAAGAGGCACAAACTCCCAATTTTACTTGCTTTCTATTTACTTAACTATTAACTGAAAACATCTTCAAAATACTTAAATTGTTACTTGGACGATACCTGGAAACTTATCTTTGCTATACTACTACTCGATTAGGTACACTTGCCTAGTTGTGTAATAGTCCATACTTTGATATTTTTCTTACTTAATTTTATAACTCGGTATTTGCACATCAACCCACATCAGAGAACTCTACTTTAAACTCTGTGATTCTCTATACTTTTGGTTACTCAATGCCTTTATAGGAGATGTGTATATTAGTCTTTGTTTATTTCTTAGTGACATAGCAATAGAACTTTCTGTTGACACAACAGTTTTCCCAGCCGAAGTATGCGCTGATACATGTTAAAATATCCACACAAATTCAACTCTTGATTAACGGAAAAGCATACCTCTATAATTGCCCCTAAGGAGGATGTTACAATCAAAATATTTCAAATTGGATTTCTTCTTTTGTAACGCCTTTAAGATTTGACCTTTTGTGTGGTACATCGGTATTTGGTTTGGTGGGGCCTTCGGCGCTGTGCCTCGTCAAGAAAACAGATTGATTACTCGAAGAAGCTGGTCATGAAGTTCAAAAAGATAGATGGAGGACAACATTTTATTTGATGGGGGTTTGTGATTTTGGTGGTGAATCGATCGGGATTTTGGAATTGAGATAAGGGTTTGGCTTGCTCGCGAGTTGTTTTTAGAGAAGAAGAGAAGGGAAGCGGAAAGAAATACAAATCACATTGTGTTCCGGAGTTTTAGTTACGAAGAGAAGAGAAGTGGGAGGAGGATTTGAGCTTCTTTTCTCTCCAAAAGTGGGAAGAAATGGAAGATCGAACAAGTTATAAAAAATGACTTCCTTCCATTTCTCCCCGAGTCTTCTTGCCAATCATTTTCAACTCGGGAACACATATATATTATACCTCGTCTTTTCTATTATGTCATTTTTTTATTCTTTTCTCTTGTGTTATTTCAGTGAAAAACTCGTTGTAACAGGCGGATTTTAAGGCTCGTTAGCAATAGGGACGGGCGGTGAAACAAAAGACGGGGTCAAGGGATTGTATCTGCAAAAGTAGCCGATTCAGGGACTTGTCGTGTAACAATGGTAGAATCATAGGGACGGGCAGCGCAATTACTCTATTTTATATTATAAATTACTAGTTTTAAGCCCCGTGAAAACACGGGTTTGATGAAAAACATTTAATATATTTTACTACTATAGATGAATAATATGCATACGAAAACTTGAAAATATTATAAAGCAAATACACCGAAACAGTTGAATTTAGATGAATGACTAAAAGTTTTTGTAAAAAACAATCCCACATTCACCACCATCTAAACATCCATTCCATGTACAACAATTCAACATCTTTAAGTATCACCATCCTTCAATGTTAATAAACTACTTAAGCTTAAATTAGCCACCAAAATTTTGAAAGATACTTCATTAATTACATTGCATGAAAGAGTTATAAACTGTACATACACAATACATAATTATTATTATTTTACTTATCCAATGTACATTGGCATCCCAATAATTCAAATCTTTACCCTTGACTACCTACTTGTACTTAGCTATATAAACAGATGGTTAACATATTCAACAATCTCAATAGTTCAAAAGTCAAAACAGGTGTTCAACAGTTTATACTTTCAATAAACATGTACTTAACACTTATATCAAATGTTTGATATTCTTTGGATCTTCGTATCTTCATGTTCAATAGAATTAAGCATCTACGTCCAACAATTAAAACCTGAGAAGTATCCAAGATCAATATAGTAAGTAAATAAGTCAAAAGAAATTTTTAAGTGCCAAGTAATCTAAAAAAGGTGCCATTAAGGGGCGGGTCAGGCTATAACATGTAGTGATGCAGATTCTCAGCAAAGTAAAAGCAGCACATACAAACTTTAGCATGCCTATGTTAGGTCTTAATATAGTGTAAGCGGTAATGATACAGTTCTAAAGCATGATTGATGACGTTAAGCAGCAATATAGGCTGTTCAAAAAGTAGAAAAAATCGTTGTGAAAAAAGACTAAGTATAGTGCCCCATTTTCATTCTTTCTGCATCAGTTAGTTAACACAAGTACATAACTAAAATGGGAGTAAAATTACAAAGTAACTGCAAATCTGAAACTATTAAAGTTATTGCAAATACTATTTATATAATTGGTAAATTAAGTAATTTCAAACACTACAAAGCAAATTCACCAATCGTAAAACCTAAATCAAGATAATTTACTATGAATCCTGGTTACACATATTTATTATGATTTCGGCCCACTAATTACCTTTCTTAATAAAAGGTAATACCCCATCGCCAATTTCATTTAACAATGGGTTGCAGACACTAACATTACCGAAATAAAGAAAAGTAACACTTGACATTTGTTGAATTTTGTCAAATCCACTTTAATAGTCCCACGGCCAAAACAATCTCAATAAGCATATAGAAGAATGCTTCACAAAGTGATTATATGATTACGTTTAAGTGACGAACCATTCTTGCCCAAAGTAGCCAAACTCAATCTAAGCTACTTAAAATTACCTTAAAAATCCAAATAGTCTTATTATTAAATCTTACCTGAGAAGCTTTATCTCTTCTTTAGTAACACGGAACTTGATAAGATTATATACTTGATCAACATCTAAGATTTGATACATCCATAGCTAAAGCTGCTGCTTGTATATGTCAAACATAATTGCTTTTATTCAGCTTAATCGCATAACAACTGTGAAACAATTTTGACAGACTAAAGCCGAAAAATTGTTAGCTCAGGTGTTCTTCTTTATAAGCAATGAATCATGCTAGCTACATTTGAATATGCCAAATAGGGAACTTGACAAAATGAAGGAATATAAACTTTAGATAACATGTCAGAAAGGTATTTTGAATGAATTTTAGAGCAAAAGTACAACTGCTATACTGCCTCAAAATATAAGTGTTACCTCACCTTATTCTTGGAGAACATGGCATGTGTAGAGAGCATAGTGGTTATTTATTGTGTCACGAATTAAATAAAATAGCAGAAAGGCATCTGTAATAAGGCATCTGTAAATAAATGGGGACAGTTAGACAAATATTGGCCAGACAAATACACAAAATATGAAAACTAAGAAAGATGCCATCACCCATATAGTAAATTTACCGAATAAAAGAATAAAAGTAGTAATACCTTTTGCAATTTAATAGACACGTATTCTTAGTAGTTTCTTGCACATTCTTCCCTTATCTTGGTTTACTTCGATCCTTCACAATAAGAACTCATTAGAAAATCAATAACAAACGGTTTGTAACTTTGTATTATTTTAACTAAAGGAGTACTTATATAGCACATAAGCAACAAATCAGTTAATCAAACATAAACGACTTTTAACAACAATTATAGTATGGAACAAACCTACATGATCCACAGTTTATGCCCCATCTCCATGTCTCTTAGATCTCTATATAACAACAATTATACTCCGTAGTATGGAACAAACCTGCATGATACCATTATTATAACCAAATTCGTCTAAGTT
Source organism: Helichrysum umbraculigerum (assembly GCA_949592205.1). Lineage (NCBI taxonomy): Eukaryota > Viridiplantae > Streptophyta > Magnoliopsida > Asterales > Asteraceae > Helichrysum > Helichrysum umbraculigerum. Next base: position 167,071,109 of record CATIUR010000001.1, on the reverse strand, counting down.
ATTTCATCGAACACCTTATCTGCATCAAAGAAAAGTATTATAAATTATTTTATAAATAAATAAATAAATGAAAATGAAAAGAGATGAGATAACCAGACACAAACGCCCTAAATTCTGTGAAAGAAAGAAAGCCCTAATTTCAATCGATCGATCGATGGGTTTGACTTTTAACGCTAAATTACCCCGGCAGAGGCAGCAACAGCAACCGCAACCGCAACCGCAACCGCGACCGCGACCGCAACGAAGGATGGGGACAGAAGGTCCGCCGGTGTGGACTCATGTTGGTACAAGGAATGTAGACGGACCTAATGGCGAGGTTCTGGAGGAAGTTAATGAATGCAAGTTTTACGAAAAAGATGTTGTGATCACTACAACCAGGAAACGTGACGGTGTTATGATTTTTCAAGAAAAAGAAACTGTTGATAAATATGAGTTTGGAGGTACGGTATGATTATATATTTATGTTCAATGGATTATTTCTATTGCTAGCTGTTCTATATATGTAGTCTAACGACGATGACGATGACGATGACGATGATGAATATAAGTATCCAACAAAATCTTTTAGATATCAAATTTGATGTAGAAAGAGATAGGGTTAACGGTGTATGTAGTTATGCTTAATTCTATTAACTTGTGCTTTTTCTGGATTTAGAGTCTGTTTGGTATGTGTTTCCTTTGTTAACTGATTGTTTCCGAATATGTGTTTTTGAACAGCCATTAACAAAGCATTCACCCAACATCTAAATCTGAATTATATTAGCAAAACTTGATGATAGTCTCTTTCTTTCGGGTTGGAAATCCACCACTGCGATTTGAAAGCAGATACAAGTTGGACGAGGGGAGAAAAAAACTAATTATATTGCGTTAGGGAGCGTAACATATGGCTTGAAAAATCTTACAACCCGCTTTATCACCCCTATTAGTATTAGTATTCCAGATGTTGATAGTATCCCCAATCTCAAGGCCCGTAATATTCACCTTTATTGGAACCTTTCTGTAGCTTCCAACAACCAGTATCCCCAGACTGTCTGCAAACTGTCAAGTTACCTTCATCATCCAACGATTTATAGCTTATTAACCTCAGCCCCTTATCCCTCTCAGATAGCCACAGCAGTTTGGAAGGAAACTGGTTGGTTGATTAGAATCACTAGAATACAATAATCAAATAGTTTAGCACTTTTAGTAATCAATAGTTTATCCATGCTAGGGATGGCTGGTGTATTAAAAGTTACTAGGATTGATATTCACTCTTGGGTTAATATACTTATGGACGGGTTATGCTGTTTCACTAACTCGGCACATTTTTATAGGTGTTGAAGGTCCCTTACTTTCTGAGGGTGCAAAGGGACTCGCAAACCCCCGTGGGAAGATATCTGACCACTGGACAGGCACCCAGCTGAGTGACGCATATCTTCACAACCCAAGCCCTGCTGGTTCATCAGCCACTGGAGTGTATGGCCCGCCGCACAAGCCTGCAACTGGCTCTATGGGTCGGAAGACTGGAGGATGGTGAGAGAGTTATTGATGAACTCGATGGTTATGGTGTATCTTGAGTGTTCCCCCAGACCAAATTAGTATCTTTGGTAAACTTGATTGACGGTCTGTGTTTTTAAGAATTGTTGGTGTCTATGTAAAGCAAGATTCTGAATTCGTCTGTTAAGTGTTTGATGTCTAGTTAATAATATGCCATCATGATGTTTTTATTACTTGGTTTGAAGCGAGAATTTCATTTACATCTCTCAACCTTCGCAGCCATGCTTGGTTCTCCTCCAATAAAAGCACGAAAAGAATCCGTAACAGAACTGGAAAGAGCCTCTAGCTAGGTTGTATCCTCTTTTCAGGAAAAAAACACATAATCATGTGAATTGTGTAAACAAATGGTAAATTAGTATTTGCATGAACGGTGTAACTCCCACTCTAGGTATCATTCTACATGTGATGTTTGAGTTGTCATGGGTCGGGAGGGAGTATAAAGGTTGCTATGATTCTTTTGTGAACAAATCGCTTCGTTCATGTGAATTTTGATATTGGAATTTAAATCGCTTCGTTCATGTGAATTTTGATATTGGAATTTAGCTGTTTGGAACCTAAATGGACAAAAATACCCTTTTCCTTAAAAAGGGGTTGAGGTATATTATTATGCACTTTTATTTATAATATAATGACCAATGTCATGTAACCTAAGCCTCTGCTAAAAAAAGGGTTTTTCTTATTGGAGTCAAGGTAGTTTTGGCTTATTGATTCTGAATGTATTTCCATATTTTGTTTGGCTTTTGAAACAACAAGAAACTACATCACAAGTCTAATATTTTGGAATGTAAAAAAAGATTAAGTTAAACTTAAAACTCAATTGAGTCAAATAAGTGGGAGTTAATTTGATCTTCTGATTATTGGATTACATGTTGTAGATAGCTATTGAAGGCATAAAAATGGCAAAACTATCATCAACTGTTGTGGTTGTTGGGCCATTTCCATGGCTGAAACTGAAAACATGAAATACAAACATCCGAACCATATATGAACTAATGATTTGATTAGTCGAATGACTTTGGAGAAGGTTGGCCAAGTGACACATGATTGACAGAAGTGTAGCGTCAGCTGATGTAATGCAGAAATACTTTATAGGTATTGACACAACACTCCTCTTTTTTTCTTTTCTTTTTTGATTCCAGAATTCATGTTAACGATCTATACTTTTACGTAGTTTGTGTTTTATGAAAGTGTTTGATTATGGGCAGGGAGTCTTTTGAGCGGTGGAGGCCGTGTTCCCGCTAATTAAAGAGGCGTCCCGGAGATATGGATTGATATGGTAAATGAATTCCAAAAAGGGTTGTTATCGACTCGTTTAGGTATACCGCTGATTTATAAAGCCACCATCTTTCCTCACAATGCTGGCCTTGGAGTAACATGTTTGACTAGTGAAACTGTTCTATCCAAACTAGCAAAGCAGCGGATAAGTATTCCATTTAATTCTATTATATAAGAAACATAAGTTGAGTATGTTGATGTTCAAGTTCAACTGCTTGGATAATTGGTTATTTGGATTCCTTAATTCAGGTTATATGTACATTCACAGTACCTTAAATTACAGAAGTAGTTATATTGCTGGATATTTATATGTCATGAGTGGAAATAGAAAGCCATTAAGTTGCATTCATAATTAAATTGTTGATTATGGGATGAGTAATTCAAATACTTGAAATTCAAGATCCAAGTGGTGAGGTCAAATGCTTTGTGGTATTTGAGTGAAACAGTGCAATTCTTATGGATGGTGGAGTTTTATTTGCCCTACAACTTCTATGAATGGTCTTGTCATAGTTCCGGCACCACGTTTTTGTCGTTTTCCATTTTGTGGGGCAGATCTTTTCTTGCAACCGTTCCCCAATTCCCTGGTTGTATAAAATGGAACCCATGTAAATTATATGCTAAATTCCATAATTGTCCTTGCTGTCTTTCAGGAATCTCTGTCATCAAATAGTTTAAACATCCAAATGCATCGATCAAATGGTTCCGACTCAGGAGAGTCATCAGGTAGCCCTCCAAAGGATGGTGCAACCCAGCAGAGCTGACAGCAGTTGAAGCAGCAGGTCTTATTTTTATGTGTTTAAATAATAATTGCTACCCAAGACAGCTGACTTTCATCGGTTCATAGTGTAAAGTACTAGGAGAATCGCAAATCAAAGGTGCAGATTTTGTGTACTCCTGGAAAGATAAAAGGCTTTTGGAAAAGAGGTGAATGATGATAATGTACAGGGGGAGATTGCCATTTTGCTAATATGTAAACAGGTCAAATCTTCTGTTTATTCACCACTTCATTTTGGGAGATTGATGATGATGGTAAATTTGTATATTGTGGGACTGTGTGAGGTAGATCTGACTTTTCATGTGTTTTAACTTTTGACTTTTCAATCTGTCCGTAGTTCATATTTTACTAAGAACTAATGGGAACTGAATTTGAGAACGGTTTTTTTGTGTGTGTGTGTTTCTCCAATGTTTTTAGTTGTCATGAGCAGGTTTTATGTTTAACGGAACATCTGTTTCTTGTAAAAGTCCTTTTACAGGCTGAATATTGTGCTGTAATGACTTGTACTTAATGTATTGAAATGTGTATCATCAATTGTGTTGAACTCAATTGGAAAAGGCTTTTCCCTTGCAGAGTGGAGTGGTTCACATGAAGCCATTTCTTGCAGCAGGATACAGCTTGAGTTTTGACCTTTTTGGTCAATTGAGATTCGTGTTTACCTGAAATGGTGATTGATCTGAACATATTTGTGAAATACTTGATGCTACGATAAAGCTGTTGAGTGGTTCAGTAAAGTGGACAAGATTTGTTCTCAATTTTGCAATGTATCAATGTCAAGATTGTGTTTTAAAAGTGTTAGGGTTGAAATCAGAAAATTTTTGAATGCATATGTGTTACTTGTAGACTAGCAAAGAGATGTACCAAGTTAGAATAACACCCAACTATGTGGTTGGTTTTTTTTCCATCAAATCCAACCAACATTTTGGGTATGATAGCCTTTTTTTTCTCTTCTATTTCGGCTTGATTGGGTAGATGTCAACCTGACTACATAGTTCAATGGCTTTCATAAACATGTCTTGAAAACTATTGTATCACAATCTGGTAGGGGCAGGGCAACAAATTAGTAACACCATTCACATTAAGTTGTGTCTGAAAGCTAATGTTTCTTTCGACTCTTAGACCAGGAAAATATATACAAAGTTATATAAGTTTTAATGACGTAAATTTTATTACAACTTTGAACTGATTCTGAACTCATTTGCAAATTAAAAGTGTTTATACATCTTCTATAAGTTAGAACATACTGTTAAATCTGTAATACAGAATACCTCACAAAGATTTTTATTTCCAAATCTTCATTTACTTGTTACAAGTTCGATGTCAATGAGGAAGCAACACTTGGTGTCATCCCTAGCGTAATGTACGTGACCTTTCATGATACTGAGCAGTTTTTCAGAAAGATTTGAGTGAGTCCTTCCTGGGTGCCCCATCGATTTCTCTCTTCATACATGTCCCCAATGATATCTGTAGGTAACCCTGGACCAGGATGGGTCAATCTGCAAGAACAAATTAGTTTATGATTAATAATACTACCTAGTATAATACAAGTACATAAATAACGACACTGGGATGTGCAATTGTAACGTGAAATCAGAAAAATGGGTTTTGAGTTTCTAGCCAAATTTGAAGTAGTGTTTTTGTCTTTTTGATTGTTCTCTTTTTTTGGGGCTAAAAGTAGTGGCCAAATGGGTGGGTTGGTCATGTGTGGGTTGAAATGCGTAACCTTTACACACAGAGCAGGACAGGAGGGTTGGCCCACAAACATTTCTGTGTTACAGTAGATAGATTATTATAAAACAAAATTAATTTCTGGTATCGATAATTCAGTTTATATATTGTGACAAAAATCACTAAATATGATACATTAAAATTAAGATGATAAACAATGCAGTAATGACAATTGTTTCATAAAGTAGTTTATACTTATATTTGTTTTATAGTAGTAACTTATGCTATCATAGCTCTTTTATACTATGTATATAAGAAGATACTCGGCATGATATAGCCATCTCCAAGATGGCCTAGTGGTAAGGTGTCTGGAAAGTGTCAGAAGAGACCCATGTTCAAATACTTGAAATTAAAGATCAAAGTAGTGACTGTGAGGTCAACAAATTGATATTTCAAAATCATATACATGGCACAACATATGAATACTATATGTCTATATCACTGACCTAAAGAGTAAAGACCACTTGAGCCTATAACTATATACTTGGTATAACATAAGTGTTCTATGTGATGTCTATAACCTAATCCACAACCTCCATTACACAAATCTTCTCAAAAGAACAACCTTTCAGACAACTATACATTGAAGAAGGAAACTCATATGAGTTATGTGACGAGGGTGTTGTGTCAACCCATTCTTTGTCAACCATCTCAACATGCTGATTTGGCCTCAAGACAGCATGAAAGAGCAACTCGTTTATCTGCTTTGTCAATTGGGTCAAAAAATTTAAAGAAAAAACCATGTGGAAATCATCATCATCATCATCATCATCGATGCCATCAAAGATTGTTATTCCAACATGAGCTGCACTTGACTCCACCAAACTAAGCAAATTCTCCCCACCAACACATCTCTGATCAACACTAGAAATCTGCAAAACGCTGGAAATTTAATCAATGTCGGACTATGCATGTCAGGATAAAACTTCTATGTTTGTAAGAATCTAGGTATCTCATTGTTGATATATACATATTTTTGTTAAGATAAAGAAAAAATAATGAATAAATATAAAAGAGAGGTGGCAATTTTGATGCATTTACGTACTATGAACGATTCGATTTGATTTATTTTATTTAATAGCATGACAAATGTGAATACAAAATTTAGGGGGGGTGTGTGGTGGGGCGGGGGGGAAATAGTTAAATGGGTTGCAAGTCGCCCATAGTGTACTGTGTACATATATTGCATGCAACTATCAAAACTATTCTTATTGGAAGAACATAGTGTATTCATATTTAACACATTTTCTATTTATTTTTTTTAATCTAGAAACATAGACAAAAAGTGTTTTCAGCCAACCCAACACTGCAACACATACAATAACTAACCATTTTGACCCGAACTTTTGTCTTGTTACCCAACCCCCACAACCCATCATTTCTCCACCTCTGAAAAAATCACAGAAGTTTAATGGATCATGTTGTTTATATTTGCAACCAAAACCATAGGTTATCAACTACTTTTCACTTTAGATTAGTGATGTAACCATCTAATTTCGAAGTATAGATTCGTTTGGGATAATATATAGAAACCTGATAAGTTGTGAAACAAGGAAACCATTCTTTTTGCACAAAGCTAAATATGAGACGTGTTACCTCAATATATTCAACACCAATTGCAGCAAGACTCTAAATGTAGTGAGGATGAAAGTAAACTAATGATGCCACCAGATCCAACTAGGGTTTGGAGTATTTCCCACGGTGATTTCATCAAAATTTTGTGTTTATCGTGTTCTCCAAGTGAAGAGCTTACAACTGGTAACTTTTCTTCTTCCAAAATCCGCACCTGTATAACACAAACAAACATATACTTAAGAAAAACTTGTGCAGAAAGTACATCTTTGCATGTGTATTACTGTCCAAGAGAGAGCAGCGTGTTGCCATTTTCAACAAAAATAAAAATTACTAAATACATATAGAAAATTATATAACCTTCTTGGGGTCAAAGCCGAAGTAGACATTGTTTGCCATTAATATTTGGAAAATGTCAATCGTGTTATCAGGACAAACAAGAATCAAAGGGATGACTTGACGGATTTCCATCTGCAAACGCGAACTTTTGATCATTAAATGTTGCAGAGTATGCTCTTTACAAAGCATAAAAGATATGCCTTCAAAACGAAAGACGTATATATAGACTTTTTAGAGTCAACTACATAGACTTTTTAAAGTAAAAAAAATAGTTTTTGAATGTTGTGAGATCTAAAATTTTTGTGTAAGCACTGATAACCACATTAAGCTTTATTACATGCATTTTAAACAGTAACAAGGTTGGAAATAATCGGTATTTATAGTTATTAACAATAATAATTATTCATTCACAAGATTTGACCAACAGAGTCAAAGTTATGTTCGGTGTTCGAAATGATCTTGCCTAAATAGAAATTGTATCCTCACATGCTTCTTTACAAACCAAAGTACAAAAGTTTGCAAGTATATGTCCAATAGATCAAGTCAATTCAAAATTGATTTGGACTCTCACAAGTACACATCTAGAACCTTTCTATTGGGACTACATTATAACTTCTAACATTCAATTTTGAATCCAAAAATTTACGGAAGTTCATTCCAATGTCAAGTGAAAAAAAATACTGTATTAGACCACAAAATCAACAATCAAGTAGTGTTGTACCTCAAATAATTTTTGGATGAGACTATCAGTCGCATCAAAGTCGAAACTTTTTTTCAGTTTTGTACCCTGAATTACCAAAAGATTTGCTACTTTACCACTGGATATCAGAGCACTACGCCTCTCTGCTATCTTGGAACTTGTGGGCTCCACATCTCGGGTAACACGACAGCCTTTTGATACCTTATAAATATCTCTCATCGTTTCTGTCTTATAAGCGGCAAAGAACTCGGATAATTGCCATCTGCACTCATAGACATGCAAAAGATGAGAATGCATGACAGCTGTTAGTTTCAGCCAACTTTGAAGGTTTCTTGTAACTGCGGTTTTCTCTAAAGGGTTCACTATTCGGCAATAAGCAGAATATATGTTTCCCTGTAATAGCCAAAAATTATAACTACTTACAACCATTATTTTTACTTATAGCCCATCAAACTACTACCATCAAAGCCCTCCAAAAACATCACAAACTGATAAAGGAATTCGAAGGAATGCTTAGATTTCAAAATGTGACTAATAGCCCACTTTCTTGTAACAGTTGATCCAGGTTGTGTTTTATCTTAAGATTGCATACTTAAAATTGAGTTAAAATTGTTATGGGTCAAACGAGTCGAAAGGTGCATAATGCTAACTTAAATGCATAAAACCACCTAAATCAATAATAGATATATTACACTAGTACCACTGAAATAATATTACTTTTGTACTCCTTTATGGCACGTTAATTGTTCACACTGAAATCAAAAAGCTGATACAGTTGAATTAGAAATCGCACAAATACGAAATGAAATCCAACAATTAACAGAGATAGGGACTCACTTGAATTAGAATTGAATCCGAATACACTGTTACAACTAGCCGAATGATTATTGAATCAAACGATTACAAAGAGAATGAAGTAAGAACTGATTTACAATCAAAAGCATAAAATGAGAATGACAACAGCGTTCGCTATTTATTGATCCCCAATTGGTTAACTACAGCTTGGGGTGTTTACTGAGATCACGTGCATCTCACATGTGACCTACTTTGATATTGGCTCATGTCACTCACGTGCTACCTTTAAATGATTCGTAACAAACCATTCCCCTTAAAAGATTCTTGTCCTCGAGAATCCTTTTGAAAGCTTGCAACTTGTACTAATGCTAAGAATAGCAACACATGCCCAAAAAATCAGCAATTAACTTCTATTTGTATCCAATTTAGTAACCAGCTGCACCCATATTATGGAAACGGAAACACACAAGCTTGGACTTCCATTTGGGCCATAAATGCATCAGTGCCTTCCTTTTCAGTCGCTTCTTGTCCTTATGAATACAACCCAACACATTTGTTCTTGCCCCAACATTTATTGAAGGTTGATTATGTTCACTTTCTACCTTTTCTTGAAAAAATAGTAATGTGGTCACAGATTTGCAATGTATTAGATGATGAGTTGGGAGCTTATACTTGCTGATATTATCATTCTTTGCAACTTCATTTTCATCATAGCTTGGACCATCACCCATGCATGTTGCTATGAACTCAAGGTCAGATTTGTTATGAACCTTTCCAATAACATCCTCTAATTCATTTGCAACTTGTTTTCTTGAAAATAAACTTTCACCCACACCATGTTCATGAGTCGAAATACCTCCAAATAGGATTGTATTTTGTGCAGCTGATCGTAAAAGTGTGTACGTGGCATCAATGCCAATATCTCCTACAACAGACATTTCTTTTCTATTCATACAATTACCTAAACCTTGTTGCATGTTCTTCCATTTTCGTGTTTGCCAACAAGGTTTCCACTCAAAAGTCATATAAACTCTCAAACCATCATAAAGTTTCCAAACTCTCTTGTCCTTGATAAAAGATCTATTAGAAGAAACTTGACCATTTTTACTAAAATTATGACACACATCTTCACTGTTTTACAACAATTCTAACTTCCCAGCAACCTTCTCCCTTTCCTTGACTTCTAATTCATCACCACTTGCATTTAGAGCTCGTTTATTTTTCCTCCACTTTTCAATCAAGGATACCACTGAAAGTTGACGTTCTGCAGCCATAACTTCTTTAATTGCAACTGTATCAACGCCAGTAGTAAACTCCAAATTAGCCTTCTCAAATGCAACATTTTCCATGTTTGACTCTCCTCTTTTTGTAGCTTCTTCAACCACTACTACATCCTTATATGAATTTGCACTTAGTTTACTATGGTTGTATCCATCAACAAGTATATCCAAGTCATTCACATCAAGTTTCTCTTCCTCGTTAGGCTTTCTCAAAACAGGGAAAATGTAATCAAATGATTCGATTTCTTCACTTTTACCTCCTTTCCCAGATTTCTCAAGGACTACCATCTTATCGTTATTTTCTATATCACTTGCATCTTCAAACCTTTGAGCATTCAACACTGGTGGACTAAACTTTTTCTTAATAAGGTTTTCAGTGGCTTCTTGCATGTGAGCTAAACAATAGGCATCATACAGATTGCGGTTTAAAAATTTCAACTCTCTTTCCAATTTCTGAGCGCAAACCTCCAACAAAGTAGTTAACTATTTGCAATTCGTTCAAACCAGTTGTCTTACTAATCAAAGAGTTAAATGTCTCGTAATATTCTTGAATAGTACTATTTTGTTTGAGATGTCTTATGCTTGACATTTCATCAAGCACCTTATATGCATTCTCATTCTTCTCAACACTACTACTGTCATTATCCATATTCTTCTCAAAAATTACTGCTTCAATACACTCAGTTGCCAATAATGGCCTCAAATCACTCACCATTTGCAAATTACAATTCATGTTATTTCTATCATAACAAGTACATTGATTAAGTGGATCATTACCTTGGTTCAACGATGGTGATCTTCTGTTGTTACCTCCATCGGTATCTCCTGAATTGAACGCTTTAATTTTGTTTGTTGCAAATTGTTGATATATCAACCAACCATTGATATTCTTGTTGATTTCGTCGATTGAGCTCTGCAAAGATCCTATCATGACAATTTAGACTGCACCAAAGCACAAAGCTGGTAAAAAAATTCGAACCTCAAAGTCCTACATCAATCCCACTGGTTCTAAACCATATGCAAATTGAAAAACATATAAAAGCTACCAACATTATTATATGAATAAAAAAAAACACTTTAAAATTTACAAATATAGAAAATAAAAAGCAGTCAATACACTTCATAAGATAATTCCGTCTTAATTAACGGAATAAATTACACAGATCAAGTTGCCAACTCTAAAACTGACCTAATCAGAATGTTAACACATTCTAACAGTATGTAGATAGTGACCAAATCTAACAATAGCTGAAAGCTGACTCTAACCACATCTGCTATGTCCAAAAGCATACCAAAGCAACCTCGCGTGTAACAAAAGCATACCGAAGCCAACCTCGCGACGTAACCTATCACCATGCATCATTAAATCATTAACCGCATCATCAATCAAAATATGTGAATTACATAAGAACGCATCATCAGACCCTCTTTCTTGAAAAATGCTTCATTGTTACTCATAAATGAAAAATGCTTCATTGTTACTCATAAATGATCATAAGCAACTGCCAAATCCAAAAGGGGGCCTATCTATCATGATATGATTCTACTTCAAGCTTTTCTATATTCAGTAGAAACAAAATAACAATATAGTCTTCTTAATGGTTATCATTAAGATTTGAAACCAGAAAACATTTAGATAGAGAGCCATAGAGGGTTAGTCAACATAAGAACCACTTAGTCACTTACTATCACTTTATAGACAGTGAAAGTAGAAAGCCAGAAGAAATTACATGATTACCAATTTACCGTTAAAAACTATGGCAAAACGCACCCATTTGACACATATGTAACTACATAATAGAAAATTTTTATGGATTCGTTGCAACTCACTAATACAATGCGTTCATAAATCAATATTAACCATCGTAATGAGAGAAGAAACATACATTGTATGATGTTATTACCAAGCCACTGAAGGATTCAAGCTGCATAAGTCCTCATTGGAACCAAATTCTCATGATCCATTGTGCCCATAAATTCCATCTTCTCCCTAAACTCTAGCTCCAAAACCTACATTCTTCAATCTCTTAATTGCCACCATAATTCCAGCCTCCAAAACCACCTTATATGCCGTCCCAAACGGCCCTTCCCAAGCAATCCCGCGGAAGCTAGCAACAAAATCTCCAAATCAAACACAGCAGTTAAACTCGTACAAATGAAGTTCAACCTGGTCTCCAAAACTATCAAATGGGCTACAAAAGCATATCGTTACAGTACTTGAAAACTTTTGAGTTAAAAACATGGATGAGCAAAGTTTGAGAACATAAAACATGATACACTTTTCAAACTTATTCATGGCGCATAGAATTTCCAAAGCACTCAGGGCACCTAGTAAGCTTTTCCAAGATGAATTTTGGTCTGTAATAAACGATAATCAATTCCATCAGACCCAAACCAATTACATCAGCTTATTTTGTGACAAATTTGATAGAGAAATATGAATATTACCTGCATAGCTATATGCTGCTGCGCCTGAGCTAATATTGTATCTTGTTCTGATTTCATCTGTCCGCTGCTATACAAATGAATGCAAAACAGATTAAAGCCTGGTCAAGCGGAACTCGTGAAATATATATTTAAGTACATAAGCAACTAACAAAAAATGTTGACAGCAAGATAACTCAACAACCCATGTAGCAGTGCTTTTAATTAAAAGCTTGCTTCATGTTTACCAACTCAGGTAGTAATATAAGAAAGCTCAAAATGGTTCTTGCTTATACTATCCAGTACACTTTGATCCTAACACACTTTGAAGGTTAGCAGCCGCACATAAGACATAAGTTCTACTAAAAAACATTTGATGCTCAGAGTCACATGATAAAACATTTGACATATTCTTCATAAATCTTTTTTAAGATAACCTTACACAAATCTTTAAAGCTGATTGATTATTCTTAACTAACAAAGTCACGTGATAAATTGACACAATACAACCTAATTTTTAAGATAACTTGTATAAGTCAAGAATCAACTTACTACATTTACATACATAAAATGGTAGCCTAATTTATAAGATTTAGTTTAAATTCAAATAATTTAAAGAAAAAGTGTGAAAAAAATTAAGTAATCTCCATATAAAAATGTGGCATAACAAAGAGGCCCCCATCACTTGCAATTTACTCTTTTGCAAAAGCATATGCTCACAAAATTGGTGTTTTAATTTCGTGTTTGTTTTGCAATTGTGAATTCTCAAAATCAACATAGTGTATGTTTCAATGGTCAATGTGGTAATCAAGACACATTCACGCATGTTTAATTAAACTACAGCTTTTTTTTATCTCATACTTGTTTATGGCTGTCGAGATGTATATTGTTGCTACCATACAATACAATTCAGTGTGTCATCGTAGCTTTGGCAAAAAAATGCATATTGACCATTGAAAAATATCATTTACGAGCGTGTGTTGTGCTATGCACAACCCATAAGCTTCCCTAGTATATATATAATGTGCTGGTATTTTATTAGCTAAATAATACATGTCAAAAGAGAATGAATCGGCATTAATCAACTCAGTTTAGTATTTTGGGACAAACCCAAATTAAATTGAAAATTTTCGATTAGTTAAAACAAAGAGACTAGTAAATTTACGTATAAAAATAACAAAATTAATTAATTATCCAATTTGTTGTAAAAGTAAAGAGAACAAAGAATGAGAAGAGAATAGAATTTTATTATTCATCTCACCAAGGAGGTATATTTATAGATAAGATAGATTAGGTTACACGTAATCAATCTCCTACTAGAATACAAACTCTATCTAAAGATATGGACATCCATTCCATATTTATCCATAACACTCCCCCTTGGATGTCCATTGTATAAAGATTATGTCTCGTTAAAAACTTACTAGACAAAACCTGGAAGGAAAAAATCTAGTGAAGGAAAAAGAGTACATTATCCTTTTAATACGCTTGGGGACGTTGCCTCGTTAAAAACCTTACTAGAAAAACCCAGTGGGACAAAATCATAGTCAAGGAAAAAAGAGTGCAACGCGTATTTTCTCCCCCTGATGAGAACATCTCTAAATCTCATCATTTGTACACACTTGTTGATGGCTTATATCTTCACTTTTTGCTCTTTCTTAATCCATAAGTAAATTTATATCTTCACTTTTTGCTCTTTCTTAATCCATAAGTAAATTATCACCTTCACAAAATAAGTCATGGCTTCATCACCATCGATGTATCATTCCTTACATGTATTGTATTTACACAACACAACGAATGCCATTCAAAAGAAACTAGTTATATCTCGCCAACAAAAATTGCCTCGTATGACTAATTATAAATCTCAACGCCCAATGATAAATTAATACGGAGTACTATATTTCTTGACCACTAATTTCCTTGTCATCCGTTGGGGGTCGAAAGGAATCAAATAATCACAACAATAGAAGAGCTTAGTAAATCTCATTTGCCCATAAAGTCTTCTTTGCACTTCTTATATAGATTTCTTGGTGCACATATATTTACATCACTATGATGCTTAATTCATAACCAACGACAAAAATCTTGTCTTTACATTCGTTCATTTCAATTTATTTTTCAAGCATTTAATTGCCTTTGGAAGCTTCCAAATAATTCTAATTATATACAAATTTCACAATACATATATCAAATGATGCATGGGCTAACATAATCATTTTATATAGCATATTCTTTTCAAGAAATATTGCAAGAGCGATTTCATCATATGTTCCCAAACGATTTTCATCGATATAAGGTCTTTATTCAATTTTATCAAATAGTGTTCTCGAGAACTCTTTCCTTCAATCTTAAGGAATTTCACATCATAAAACATTTTTTAATAATTTCATATCCTTCATGGAATTCCAATAATAAATGAGCTCTAATAATATCCAATAGACGCGATTCACTTTTCTTTTTCTATTGCCAGACAATCAATAAAATAGTTGCATCCACCAATCAAAAGTATTTACTCATAAATAAATCTCAGTCTTTGCAAAAAATCTTTGTATCACCACTCTTGCCTTATATCTCATAATTTCATTGTCATTGGGCTTTTTACATCAAGACCGATTTATATATGATATATTTTACACTTTCAAGTATATAGAACTTAAGCAAAACCATCTCACATCTCTTGGCTATTTAGTAAATTTATTACAAAATATATTTTAACTCACTTTAAAACCTCAATATTACATATTGATAACATCACCCTTTTAACCACAGCTTGACACATCAGCATGAAAACCTACCTCATGACTTGACAAGTCAGCTTCATGACATCAACGAAACCCCCCTTTATTAGATAAGATAGATTAGATAAGATAGATTATTACTTGAACAACATTATTATTATTATTATTACTAGCAAAGACCCGTGCTATGCGGCGGACCAAATAATTAAAATCGATCAAGAACTATTGTAATTGAGTGTTACATAGTTGATGTGAATAATATGTTTTATTGTTAATTTGGTCATTACTTTGGTAAAAATTTAGAAAGAAAAAAAGATTTATGTTCCTATCTAACTATTTTAACAAAGTAAGAGTTGAGAAGATGAGTTACATTTGTTGTTCTATGATAATTCACCTTCGGATTTTATAATATTCCAATAAGATATCCGGAAGAAATATTTTATTCTTTAACGTGTAAACAAATTTCAATATTTAGTAAAACTAAAACTTAGACACGTTTAAACTAAAATAAATAAATAAAAGATATAAAAACTGAGCAGGGTATTGCTCGTATTATCTTTCTCGTGTATGTAGGGAAACTATTTGATACAATGAGTTATTTCCAAAATTGCATTTGACATTTCATTTATTATATAAACATTTATTTTAAATGTTATAGATATTTTTCAAAATTAGATATGGATAATTTTATTATTTGAGTTTAAATATGGATATTTACGTCATTTGCGATCTTTAAATGACTAAGGTATAAAAGAGAAGGGGTAAACTAATTATAGAGGAGAATGATAATAATTTACACTCTATAACAAATCACTTTTCCGATTTGTCATTTTGAATCGTTGTACTATACTACTATATTCTGTCCTATTGTTCAAAATCACAAAAATGAAAAGTTAATTGTTTTTTTTTTAACTCTACTTATAATACTGAGCAAATTGCCAAAGTTAATGGTTTAGTGTCTGGGAATGCATCTAATTTGTACCTGATATCTATTGTGTGTACCCAACTTATATTTGCTATTTTTAATTCATCAAACTTTCAAAAAGTGTATTTTATTATTAAGAAGTTAGATGGTTTAGATTTGCTATAAAACAACTACATACAATAAACATTGGGTACAAGTTGGATGCATTCTCAGACATTGACCCCAAAAGCTAATGTAAAGTTCTAAGGTTTTTCAACGAATGAAATATCACGTTTTCCATTGCTCAAAAAGAACCCATACTTTTAGTTTTTGTGGAAAAGGGTTATTTTGTCAAAAATCTTAAATTAAATGAAAAAAACAAATGGCCTGAAAATGTAACCAACTTGCCAAAATTTAACAATAAGGAGAATATCACTTATATTGATGCCCAAAAAGAACTTATATTTGAAAATCGTGTCATAGAAGGGTTTAAGTTATATTAAAAGTTCAATTAATGGTGTAATTACTATTTCATATTTTCTCTTCCAACTTTTGATCGGTTTTAGCTGATGCAGGGCTTAAATATAATTTTTAGGGGATATTTGGGATTGATTATTTGTAAGTGCTTTTCTGCTTAAAAATAAGTAGGATAACAATTTTATAAAGGGTGTTTGTTTCTGCCTATCTACTGTAAAGATAAGCAATAAGCAGGTAAAATAAGCAATCCCAAACACCCTCTTAGTGTTTAAACCTGAATTTTATTTTGAGTGTTTAATCCTTTTCTGACACGATTTCAAAATGTTTAATCCTTTTATGGTACGATTTCAAAATACTAAATCCTTTATGGCACGTTTTAAAAATGAAGCGATAATTTTACCTTTAATTGAATTTTTATAACAATTTAAATCGATTTATAGCACGATTTTAAGAAGTAAGTCCTTTTTGAACAATGACAAAACTCATATTAACTTTATTGTCAAATTTTGACAAGTTGATTTCCTTTTTGGGCTATTTTGCAAAAGGGAATATCAATTGATCGATCTTTATTATTAATATTATTATTAATATTATTATTATTATTGTTATTATTATTATTATTATTATTATTATTATTACAAAAATAAGGCCGGTTATAGGTGATGTGCATAATTTATGAATACTTTACACCACAAATTAAGGTTTAAAAACATTTGGGGTCATGAGCACACCCACTTAAGCTTTCAAATTTGAAGTGAAAACTTCGTATCTAAGGGATGACGAATTGTGAAATTGAAGGTTGTTTTGTGGTGATAATGCAAACATGTGGACCTATTAGACACATAGGAACCCCACCAAGTCATTTCAAGAGTCAATTATTTGAAACTTACATTACCTTTATGGACTATTTGCCTTTTAATATTCAAACTAGTTTAGAACCCGCAAAATTTGCGGGACTCTTCAATGTTTAACTGTAGTAAACGTGTTTAAAAAATAGTTATGCACAGTTTAATCGATGTTAAGCATGAGTAAGGGAAATATGTAACTACACGTATAATTATATAGGTCAAAGTTGAGGATGATATGAATAACAAATGAAAGGATTACGATACACAAGACGAGGCGTACAATGAATGTGACGAGGAGTCCCATGATCCAAGAATTTACGACCAATTATTAGTTAAGTGCACACATGTCTTGCGTAATTATATTCTTCATGTGCATTTGATAAGATAAATGTGTGGATATTCGTTATTAAAATTTCTTTGTTTTCATTCTTCGTATATTTGGACATGGTGGTTACAATGAAAACTTACACCGATAAGCAACACTACATCTCTACACATTATAAAATGTATTTTCTTCATTTCTTGAGATGTTTAAAGAATGAAAAATATACAAATACACCTATATATAAAGAAATATACCAAACTACCCTTCTCCAAACACAATAACCTATTATATCAAAGATGGTTATACAATCATTAAAATATAACTTTTTCTTTATATATATAGAACACCACATCCACATCTGACAATAACCCAATATTGTGTGACGTTTCATCCCGTTTAGTTGGGCTAATAGTCGCCATACGCCCATACCATCTTCAAATTTATCAAATTAAATTAAGATCTACATAAACTATTATGTGTGAACATGAGATGTGTTTTATATAAGCTATGGTTGTTCATGCTTGTACAACAGAATAGAGAATAGATAAAACTACCGTCGGCTAACCTCTACCAAGATCTACATCCAACAGCCTAATCGGACGTCTGGGAGCGGATGATGACAATCCAATAGATTCCGCAATGTCAAGATCAACTCTCACGGATGGCCCAACAATCGCTAGCTTGATTTCAATTTCCTGTAGTCCTATGATTTGAAATTTTGTTGGATAACACTTGTTCGTATAGTGAGCAGTTCAATATTCATAACTGAAAAATGGCACATGGTCCATGTAGAAAATAGCAGAAGAATTGTGTATAATGGACCTATCTGTAAGATTATGGTTTTGCTTCACATGGTCGAAAAATGGACTGGTCAGTTATAGGGTCTGTTTAGTATGTGTGGGTCGAACATTAAACACTTTTTATATGTTATTATAACAATAACTGGCGCACTAAATATGATTAAAAACTATATTATTACAATAATAAGTTTTTCTAATCAGATTTTTGAGGTTGTGTACATTAAAAAATACACATCTGAGTGAGTAAACCCTTTTTACAAGTTCCCATTTTAGCTGAATTTTCTTATTATATCCTATCATAGGGCAAAACACAAACCTAATTGACCGTTTCATAATTCAATGGGTTGAACATATCACATATAGCTTCACAAGATGGCTTTCATCATTCTCAAACGGTACTTTATACATCTAACCAATAATTAGCTAACGGATTCATATCAGACATGTGTACAGATCAACCCATTGACTTAAGAATGGGTTAATTTAGTTTACTTATATCTACAGCTAGTCAGATATATTTAACAAAATAAGATATATATTATAAACAGTACAAAAGTATTACTCATATTTTATAGATTTATATTTTCTATACCTTTAACACATATTTGAATGTGATCCTCCAACCCGCTTTACCTAGAATCATTTTTTTTTATTTTCAACCAATTCATTTAATCACCTCTAATTCAAATGCATATTCAAAGACTATAACTTCTACTGGATGCACGAAGTAAAAAGTGTTGAATTAAAAATTGATGAAACATGTAGACTTACAAGATGATGAGCAGAAGCATGCGCATTAGAATCGCTTTTTTGCAGCTCATCCAACTTTTCTTCTCAAATTCTCGATTCTCCATTTAATTCCCGTTTTAACCAACTTGCTCATACAATGCTGCATAAGAAATGTGATCCGATTTTCCTCACGCAATACATAGCAATAAAACGATTGATGGACTGAAACGTAGAACATACTTGTTAGAGTTGATAGTACCCATATTTGAGTTGAAATATCATAGAGCTTGTTGCCAATGTCTGTTTGGACCTCAAGATCTGTTGGTCGTAACTCATATCAAAAAGAGCTAGTGCTAGATTGTCACGGACATACACTGTGATACAAGTTGAAGATTCCCTAGAGTCATATGTGTGGTCTGCAACCCACTTGCCAATCGAAGCATGCACTAAAGTTACTTATGGTGAAATGCTGACACACATAAAGGAAAGGTATGACAAGGGTCGAAAGCTTGTCGAAAGTGCAATTTTCATGCATAAAAGTATCTAAATCATATTTATTAAAAGATTCATATTATTTGTTGATACTATCTAGTCACATTTGGCACACGGAATATCTACACAAAAATCAATATTTGAAATTGGTCAAAAGAAGTTTGGGTCAACCCGGACCATTTCGACCCACAACCATTTTGACCTATTATTCAGCATATATACCCGCACTTCAACATATGTTTAGTAGAGCTAACATTTTTAGAATGATGATATTACCGAGCTTCTTGTACATGATCCTGTCTAATTTGGAGATATCCATATGTAAAAGGAGCAGTAGTTTTCTCTCATACTCCAAAAGAATCTATAATATTATAGATTGGTCAAGCCAACTATAAAGCTTGCATTTACAAGAAGTTTTTAATCACGTGGGATTAAAGAAAAAACTCGACAATGAGAGAACACCAAGTATTACCTTTG
The DNA here is from genome assembly GCA_949592205.1 of Helichrysum umbraculigerum. NCBI lineage: Eukaryota > Viridiplantae > Streptophyta > Magnoliopsida > Asterales > Asteraceae > Helichrysum > Helichrysum umbraculigerum. The sequence goes on along the minus strand of CATIUR010000001.1, from coordinate 167,050,892 downwards.
CATAAGAATCTGGATCATCAACGCATAATTGCATATGTAGGACAGAGCTGCATAAGCTTGACAGATGGCTTGTGCTGATTTGCTTTGTCAGCTGCAGATTTACATTCATATACAAATCTTAAAAGCTATGGCTGAGATATAACAAAAAGAAACTAAAATGAACAGATAATGTATTACCCAAATGAGCTATAGCTGACGAACCTTTCTTGCCTCAACAAAATGAAAATCAGCTTCACTGTGACAGGCGAGAACATGAACATATTGTCCTTTAAGAATCTCAATAATGCTTTCATATGCAAATAGAAGAGACACAAAATTGACAGACCCCCACCCAGCAAAAATTCTATATTACATGTATTATATTATTATAACAATACATTTCGCATACTGATGACTTGCCATATATATTCATAGACTCCTTTTTGTTATTGTCTTTACTGAACACATTTTAGATGCAGATAACTGTATTCGACCCATACAGATTAATGGTGTAAATTTAGGTTATGTTTACTATTGTTGAAAACATAAAAATATGGTTTGTATACCTGCTAAGTTGTATCGAGTGCGACCTCCAAAACTAAAGTTACTGGCAATCTGAAAGTACAAACGCATCTGGGAACGCAGCAGTGCGTTCTAATATAACAGTGTTCCTTTTAAGCTTCTTTCCTTTATCATAATGTATCTCCAAGTAGGGAACACCTGAAAGTGAAAGAAAGTATGTTGTGACATTGGTAAAGCTTATACAATTAGCAGCCCAGCATGTAAGACAACTGTTATCAGCATTCCAGATATCTCAAACATGTTAGTATTCCTCTTTTAAGTTTAAGAGGCCGTTATGTATTACTTCTGAACAAATTAATAAAGCAGTAACTTAATACATTCTTCGAGTAGGCATATACAGAACAACAATCATCAATTGTTCTGAGCTTTTACGCAACTCTCCCATTTTGGCCTATCTACATTCTTAAGTTAAAGCTCACAATTAAAAAAAAAAAAAAGACAAGCTTTAAAGGCAACATGAGCCACAAGCTGGTTCATGGTGTCGGCGTTGGAATTGAATGTTTACAAAAAAAAATAAAGCCCCCCATTTGATGATCTCTTTAACATGGTTAGGTTCTCCAGGAGCCTACTATTTGGCACTGTATTCGATCATGCTCCAACTCAACATAGTCTTAGCCAAAGCTTTAGGGAAAGGAAACCTTATGGCGTCCCCAACATGATGGGTTGGTTGACCCTCAAACATTTATTTCTCTATGTTTGATATATGATTAATTGATTAACTATGATTACAATAGCAATATTATTACCATTAAATCTACATATTAATAAAAAGCTACTTAACATGTTGTATGTATCAAAATATAACCTTGGGATAATTTCAGCATGTTTGAATCATTCCCCTAATAGCTAAATATGTTCAGCTGACCCAGTTGAGACAAACCACAAACAAAATAACACATTCATAAGTAAATGGGTCAAAGTTGCCACTTGATTATATGCAATCAACACCAACAGATACATAAAACATAAAACTCATAACGTGTTTAAAAGTTTACCTCTTATTCTGCACGCCAAGGCTCTCAATTTCTTGCACCTCCGACTCAACAACATAGTCAGAAGTTTTGAGGGTCTGTCTTCATGGTAATCTCGGCTGAACACTGTTTGCACTTGAAAGAAAATCTTGATATCTGAATTCCGAGATACGTCTACACATGTAAAAAGATGCAACAGGTAAGTACTTATCATTGGCCTGAATGCCATTAGACACTCTCAATGAAAGTTAGAATAAAATTAAGTGTGTAATTACATACCTCATTCAATCGAAAGTTAGAATAGCACGTAGAATCAGCGTAACCTAAACCGAATAGTTAACATTACAACCATAAGCAAATGGCATATATCCTATCAAGTTAAGGGTGAACTTGAAATAAAATGTTTAACTCGAAAGTAACATGTGCTTCATTCATATAATCATATAACTAATTCAAAACGGAAAAGAGCAGCACATAGCAAGGCTTCAGATGAGTGTATGTATGCATGTACGTACCAGAACATATATAACTTCTGTTTCTGCAGCCAAGAGTAGTTTATCCGATTCCACCTGAAATACATTAATCATTAGCATAATAGTACTCCATATATTCTTCTTCGGTATTAAACTGTCTCTTTAACTCAGAATCATCATCAGTTAGTGGTTTTATCTTGCTCCAATCGAACGGCTTCCTGTTCGTTCACCATCATCAATCAGTTTTCATGTAATAATAATAATAAATAATACTTATTATTATTATTATTCTATTATAATCAATCAAACAAATAAATAGAGAATTTTAAAATAACATACGCAATTCTCTTGATGTTGCTTTTCTTCTTCTTCATGGGATCTATGTTCCAAACCCTAATTTCACAATTGGGGACGATACCCTTTCTTTTAGGATATATATAATTCCTGTATTTGCTAATTAAAGAGGAGGAGAATTAAGAAGAAACCATTTGGCAATGTAGATTTTCTGATCATCGGAAACAACTATTTCTTCTTCTTCTTCTTCTTCATGAATCTCTTCTTCTGTATCTGACATAGATGATGCTAGATATAGATGGATAGGGCTGTTCACAGTTCGGATAAAACCGGATTATTCAATTGGATAATTCAGATCGGATCACATGGTTTGGATAATTGGATTTTTGGATCGGCTCGGATCAGAACCAAACTTATTATTTTGGATCATGGATTGGTTTTGGTTAGTAAATTACAAACCGGATTATCCTAAAAAACCAAATAACAAATAAATAATTATTTTTCAAACATTATATATATACATGAACATACAAAATAGTTTACTAAATTATTAATACTCTATAAATATCCAAATATAAAAGGTAATTTAATTTATAGTTTACAAAATTGTTTACTTATATATTTTATAGTTTCATTTTGCATTTTACTATTATATTACGTACACATGTATATATACTGGGATGTTCAAATGAGAACCATATATTTTGTATAATTTTATTATAATATTTAACATATTTTTCGTAGATATTACATATATTTATGTATGTGTTTGGATATCCAAAATCCAAACCGATCCATCCAAATAATAATTCGGATGGATTGGTTCAGTTTTTGAATTTGTTTGGACGGATCGGATTCATATTTTTGAAACCATAATCCTTTTGGATTCATGTATACGGATCGGTTTTGAACCAATCCATCCATTTGAACACCCCTATAGATGGATATATAGATAAAGATTTGGAGAACAACGCGTTTCAATCGTTAGGCGCCGGACCGGCGTAATATTGGAGTTCGTGAATGGCGATAGTGGCGCGAGTCTTGTTGTAGAAGAGAATAGTGAGATGAGTCGGCGACACGAGAAAGGCGGCGGATGAGTTTATCCATGGTTAAGGTTAAGGTTTTGATCTTGCAATTAACTCACCCCGTTCGATTTTTCAGGCTCCCAATCAACAAACCCTCACATACAGATGATGGTGATTAATTTTGACTAAGGGGTACTTTAGTAATTTACAACACAGTTAATAAGGCTAATGACATCAGTGTTTTATCTAATGGTAAGCTAATGAAGGATTTGTTTTTAATTAAGAGGAGAGATTTGTTTAAGGGTTTTCTTATATATATATATATATATATATATATATATATATATATATATATATATATATATATATATATATATATATATATATATATATAGAGAGAGAGAGATATATATATAGATGAATGGCTTGACTCTATCTTGGAAATGAAACTATGACAATCTCATACATCTAGGCGTGTAAGCGAATTAAACATTCAATGAACCATTCGCATATCGTCCGACGGGAAGTTTATGTTCGTTCGTTTATTATATGAATGAACATGAACAAAAACTTACGCTCGTTTATTTAGACGAACAAACATGGACATATGTCTCGTTTGTGAATGTTATATAACAGGTTCACTAACGTCCGTTTACGTTTAAATGTTTATTAAGAATTTAATTAGATTTATGCATATTTGTATATCTCATTCTTATCTAATCCAATTCCATAACTATATATAACAATAGAAAACCTTGAGATATATTGATGTCTTACGAAACATGTTCATATGTGAGAGGTATTACGAAACAAGTTCTTATATATATGTTCTTTTTTGTTCGTTTAGATTTGTTCGTGTTAGTTTAACATATTAATGAATGAATGTGTTAAGTTATATACTCATTCATTTACGTTCGTTTATGTTCGTCAGCAAACATCTTTTCTTAGTGAATGAACATGAACATGAAAATCCGTTCGCTTATCCATTCTATTCGTTTGTTCGATAAAACCCTTAATGAGTGAACACGAAAATGCTCCAATTGTGTTCGTTCGATTCGATTGCATACCTACATACATCCATTGTAACACCCACCTTAGAGGCCTGGTAGTAATTCGGTAAATTCCCGACTTTAAATTTCTCGTTTAAATGTGTTAGGAAATTTATTTGTTTATTTCATTATATTATTGTGAAATTGGGACAAAGATCAAATAATTTATTGTGACTAGTAAATTATTGCTTGTTTTAACTTTATACAGCTGAAAGTAAAATAAAATTGTTGGAATCGTAAATGGTTTTAAGTTTCAGACAATAGGTTTAGAAGGAGACTAATTTTAAGTGGATACGAAGTCGCTTGAGAAATTAGGCCGACCTATATTATCACTTTCCCAAAATGGAAACTTCACTTCTTTGAACTCAAAACAAAACACAGAAAGAATTGAAACAAACCAATTAACAATTAATTTGGTGATTTTGGTTAACTTGAATCAGATTTCATCATCATTTATACTTCTTCTAAATTGTAAGTTGTTGCTTGCTCTATTAATCCATGAACTTAATTTGATTCAATGTAAGTGGATTAAGGATATATGAATGAAATTAGGTTGAAAGGTGTTAATTGATGCTATATGATGTTGTTGATCATTATTTGATGTTAGTTCTTGTATTTGATGAAGTTAGAAACTGAGTTTATAGTTTTAGGGTTTAAAAATCGGATTTTGAGCTTTACTGGTTGAAATCGCTAGAAGAAGGGTCGTACCCGGCGGATACAACCCTTACCCGGCGGGTAAACGGGTGGAACCAGGGTACCCGGCCAGTAATCGGGCCACCCGGCTGGTATTCCAAGCTTTAAAATGAAACTTGCTTCTGTTACCACCAAATGTTAAATCACCCGGCTTGTACCATATGTACCCAACTTGTGGGTACAAGTACCCGAGGGGTACTTGTGCTACCCGGTGGGTAGTCCACTTTTTTGTATGATTTTCACTTTCAGCCTAATTACTTGTGTTTATGCTATGTATTATCAGTTATGGACTGGATTACTAATTTATAATTCCGCTTGTTCTCAGATACGGAGAAGACTCAGTAATATAAGATTTCTGAGTTAACAGCTGAGACTGTCAGGTGAGTGGATCTGAAACTCTCAGTGTGATTTTGTTGTAACGGGTTTGGTTACAACGAGTAAACGTAGTTTTACTGTTTATAGATTGTTTAGTCTGACATGATACCATGATGATTATGGATTATGTGATTTATTCAGAGGTCACCATGTGGGTTGGGCTTGATTGCTATTGTTTGACCGACCGGGGGTTCCTTGTATATATCGTTAATGGGAACCTGTGTCGTGTAGGGTAATAGTAATAAGCTATCGGTTAACTTCTGTATTGGTCTGCAGTTGGTTTTAATGGTTTTTTGAGGATACCTCAAGGACCACCGATCCTCTTGGAAGCTGATTGTTTACGATTATTTGTTGTAGACAAGTTTGTTATGCTAAGTTAGACTGTTGGTTACATGTCTACTCACTTAGCTTTGAGCTAATCTGTAACACCCCAGTTTTCAAGGTATTTCTTTAGTATATAAAAAAAATAAGTTTTTATAGTTCAGTTTTACAGTATTATTTTAGCGTACAATAAAATATACATCTTTTTAATTTTTGATCTCTAAATGATGAGATATGATAGAAAACGTAAACTAGTTGTTCAGTTCCAGACTGTGTAGTATAGTAAATAAATAAAAGATATAAGTATAGATACGTGTTTTGTTCCTGTGATCTAAAAACATTCCAGAATTTATCAAAGAGACAGAGTAAAATCGCAGGTAACAAAGGAGAGAAAGAATCAATCTTTAAACTCCAAATTAAACTTCAATTCAAGCTTTAGAACTTAGAATCATCACCTTCTCCATCTTCTTCAATCTTGTAAGTTGTTCTTCTTTCTCCAAAACCCTAGAACTTGGGTTTTATGGGGTTTTAGTTAATTAATATGATTTAATCTGAAATTAGGGTTTGTAATTGATTAGTTAGTGTTAGTATAACTTATGAACAATGATTAGAATCCTAATTTCATATTATAAGTGATAGGTTATGATTATGGTTTATGAAATTTTCATGAATCATATGTTTTAGCTTGTATCATGATTTTGATAAGTTAGTAGACTCAAGTAGTGATTAGGAAGTAGTTAAATTCATGATAAAGCTATGATTTTGATCATGATAAGTAAGTTAGTTAGTTTAGTTAAAGTGAAATTGGTAAATCTCAAGTGGGGGAGAAGAGAATTAGATGATAGTAGTTTAAAATTGTGATTAGTTACTGATTTTGTGTTATGCATATTGTATTAGGTGCTCAAGAAGAATTATTATTGTTTGAACATCTTATTACAAGTTGTGCTACAAATCAAGGTGAGTTTATGAAATGAATAGATCATAATTATGTTATTAACTTGTTGTTATGATATGATTGTGATGAAAGTGGATGATTAGAATGGTTAATGAGAATTAGCCATACATTTGATTAGAATAGCTAACCAAGGTTAGCTTTAGTTGATTAGTAGCTAACTTATGTTAGCTAAACTATTGATTAGAAATGTGCACATATGATTAGATTTGTGAAAGCGGAGTTGTAAGAAAAGAGAAGAAATTTCTTAACCTTGCTTATTAATTGTCTTATTTGATAATGCATCGAAATGATTAGTTTTCATATTCTCCCTAAGCAAATTGCTTAATTAGTCTAGCTATGTTGTAGGTACAAGTGAAAGCGGAAGGGGTAAAGGTATTGCAAAAGGCTAGAAGTGGAGTTGCTAGCTTGTTGTAAGTTACACAAGCTTCTCTTTAAAGTATCGTTTTGAAACCTTGAAAGATCGCCCAAAAAATGTTTTGACATGTTTTGGTTATAAAAGTAATAGCTAGATAGACTATGATGTAATAGTGTGAAATTGTGAATGACTAGTAGATGTGGTTTAGATTGTGTAAAGTTGAAAGTTGTAGTAGAAGTGATATTTTGGTTATGTACATAGTGAAAGTTTTAAAGAAAGTCAAATGTGGTATTAGTCTAATTAGAAGGGTGTTTAGCCATTGAATGGGTTAAATTAGCTCTTTTGAATCAGCGGGTCAAAATGGGTCAATACGGGTTTTAATGTCACCTATGGGTCAATTTGAGTTAGGGAAGGGCTAAGAGTATGGTGATTAGCCTCACAAGTTTGTTTTGATAGTAGAAATGTGTGTGTACAAGCTCAGCCTCTAAGTCTCTATGGTTTGAGACTTAGTATGTTACCAAAATGCATTATTTTTAGCCGAAATTGACCTATATGTCCAAATCCCGAAATATTGAGAATTTTGAGAAAGTGCGAAAATAGAAAGTTTCATTTTGATTATAGTAAAGTATCTGCAAAGTTTCATGTTTTAATTCCTTGTCGTTTATAAGATATGCGCGTTCAAAGTTCAGTTTTTGGCATCAAATAGTGCAGGTCCAGGATTTGCCTGCAGATCATGGGAATCCGGCGGATTCAAGGGAATCCGGTCGGATTGCCATGAATCCGGGCGGATTCCGAGACCGTATTCCTAAATTTCAGTTCTGTCCACGAGTTGAGTCTGAATGCATAGGGAATCTGGCGGATTCCTGTGAATCCGACCGGATTCAGCTGTTTTCCAGGAAAGATCATTTTAGCTATTTTAAATTGAAGTGTAAGATAATAACCAAGTATTGGGACCACAATAAATCAGTAAAAAAAAAAAAAAAAAAAAAAAAAAAAAAAAAAACTGTTCAGATTTTCAGGGCGTTTCAAGTTGGTATCAGAGCGATGGTTTAAGAGATTTAAGCAATCCACAGTAGGATTGCCTAAACTTAAACCACTTATAAATGTGTAGTAGTTAATTACAATTATGTTTTTGCAATGTTTTGCATATGATTAGTAGATTATGATTAGAGTAAGAATGATTGCTTCGATTCGGAATATATTTAAGAATTTTGAATAGAAACATGTATTTAGTTTAATATAACTACGTCTGGCCAACGAGGTTATATTTTGCTAAAGCATGTGGGAGATTCAAAGTTGTTAAATATGTGAAGATAAATGCAATCATCATGTAATAGTTGAAGTAGAGATTTTCTATGTTATTAATTGTGTTTTTATATTGTTTAGTAAATGGAATCCGCACCAAATAAAGAAGCTGAGGGTTCAAATGTACGTTCTCCCACTCAAGAGGAGAATGTTTCAGAAAGAAGTTTAGATCCTGAGGACCGGATGCTATTAAAAGATGTGATTGGGCAAGCCCTACAAGAATTTGCTCCTAAGGTATATACCCGAATGGAGCAAATTATTAATACACGATCAGTAGAATTTGAACAGAAGCATCCTGTCTTAGTTAACCCTTAGTTGAATAGTGAAATGTTAAGTGCTCAGCAGCAAATTAACAAAGAAAAAGAACGTTTTGAATATAAAAACTTCGCAAACTGCAGTCCCCCAGAATTTCATGGTGAAAGAGACCCGATTAGTAGTCATAGGTGGATTAGTAAGATAGAAGAAACTTTTCTACTTTGTGACTGTCCAGAAAGGCTACGGGTGTTGTTTGCTGCCCATCAGTTGAAAGATAGTGCTCAGGATTGGTGGGGTACTCAAGTTAAAACACATGGTGCTATAGAAGCTGCAAAGTTTTCTTGGAGTATGTTTAAAGAAAAGTTTATAGCAGAATTTGCTCCAATGGCAGAAGTAGAAAGACTGAAAGGAGAGTTCTTAGCCATCAATCAAGGGAAAATGTCGGTAACTGAGTACACTAACACGTTTTATGATAAATCTCAGTTTTGTCCCGAATATACCTCGAATCCAGGGTTAATGAAGGATCATTATTACCGACATTTAAACATTGATATCAAAGAAGCAGTTGACCCAACTATTTATGATTCTATTCCTAAGATGATGAATAAAGGGTTGACTCGAGAGAAGGAGTTGCAAGTGAAAGCTGAGGATAGAGCCAATAAGAGAAAAGCAGAACAATCTTCTTCTCAATCACAGCAATCTAAGAAATTCAAAAATTTCAGAAAGCAGCAGTCATCGCAACCCCAACAACAGAAGTCACAATCTCAACAATTAAACCGTCAATCTCAAGCTCCAGCTCGGGAATTTCCCAAGTGTAATAATTGTGGCAGAAAGCATCCAGGAGAATGTCAATTAGGGAGCACAGCTTGTTACAAGTGTCGTCAACAAGGGCACATCGCTGCTAATTGCCCTAATCCATATAGAATGTGCTTTTATTGCTATAAGGATGACCACTTACAAGCTAACTGTCCTGCTAAACTAGAAGATATGAAAAGAAATGAACAGAAGAAAGAAGCGGAAAAGAAAAGAGAAGCGGGCGGACAGAAAGCTAAAGGCCGTTCTTTTCAGATTACAGCAGATGAGGCAAAGGAGTCACATGACGTGGTGACAGGTACCTTTATAATTAACACTATACCTGCCCATGTTTTATTTGACTCTGGAGCCACCTAGTCTTTTGTGTCATTATCATTTTGTGAAAAGTTGAATACTCCTATTGTTAAATTAGAACGCCCTTTGGAAGTTGAAATTGCCGATAGCAAATTAGTTATTGTTAGTGATGTTTATAGAGGGTGTACTATTGAAATAGGAGGTGAAGTGTTCAAAATAGACTTGATTCCTATGCAAATGGGGGAATTTCATGTAGTTATAGGAATGGATTGGATGGGAAAGAATAAGGGTATGATAAATTGTCATGAAAAGATAGTTCTCCTGAAAGCACCTAGCGGAAGGGAGATTGTTGTTTATGGTGAGCGTTCTAGTAGATCCATTCCTGTTTGTACTTTTGCTCGAGCTAAAAGATTCTTGTCGCACGGGTGTCAAGCCTTTTTGGCACACGTGGTTGATAATTCTAAAGCTGTACCAGAATTTTCCAGTATTCTAGTTGTGAAAGAATTTCCCGAGGTATTCCCTGATGAACTTCCAGGTATTCCACCTGATAGACAAGTGGAATTCCGAATTGATCTTATTCCTGGAGCTATTCCAATGGCCAAAACTCCTTATCGGTTAGCTCCAACTGAAATGCAAGAAATGATGAAACAGTTACAAGAACTTTTAGATAAAGGTTTCATCAGCCCTAGTAGTTCACCTTGGGGAGCTCCAGTGTTGTTTGTCAAGAAGAAAGATGGTTCCTTAAGAATGTGTATAGATTACCAGGAACTAAATAAAGTGACCATTAAGAACAGATATCCCTTGCCTCGAATAGATGACTTATTTGATCAGCTACAGGGTGCCAGTTTCTTTTCAAAGATTGATCTTCGTTCTGGTTACCATCAGTTAAAGGTAAGGGAAGAAGATATTTCAAAGACTGCTTTTCGTACTCGTTATGGTCACTTCGAGTTTACAGTTATGCCATTTGGCTTAACTAATGCTCCAGCTGCATTCATGGACTTGATGAACAGAGTTTGTCGGCCCATGCTTGATATCTTTGTTATAGTTTTCATTGATGATATTCTTATCTATTTTAAAAGTGAAGCTGAGCATGCAGCACATCTCAGGCAAGTTCTTGAAACACTTCGTTGTGAAAAGTTATTTGCCAAATTTTCTAAATGTGAATTTTGGTTACGAGAAGTCCAATTTCTTGGACACGTGATCAATATTCACGGCATTCAAGTTGATCCTTCAAAGATAGCAGCAGTAATGAAGTGGGAACCCCCTACGAGTCCTACTGAAATCAGGAGTTTTCTTGGTCTAGCTGGCTATTATCGTCGTTTTATTCAAGATTTTTCAAGGATTGCTACTCCTTTGACTCAGTTGACTAGAAAGAGTGTTCAGTGGAAGTGGGGAGAGGAGCAATCCAAAGCATTTCAGATGTTGAAAGAAAAGCTTAGCCAAGCCCCTATTCTTGTTTTACCCGAGGGCAACGAGGATATGGTGGTGTTTTGTGATGCTTCAAAACTCGGATTAGGCTGTGTTCTTATGCAGCGTGGGAAAGTCATTGCTTATGCTTCACGCCAGTTAAAGTCACATGAGCAGAACTATCCCACTCATGATCTTGAGTTAGCAGCTGTGGTCTTCGCTCTTAAAATTTGGCGCCATTATCTCTATGGTGTTAAATTCATTATCTATACAGACCACAAAAGCCTCAAATATTTATTTGATCAGCGTGATTTGAACAATCGTCAGAGAAGATGGCTAGATTTAGTTAAAGATTATGACTGCGACATACTTTACTATCCTGGCAAAGCGAATGTTGTAGCCGATGCTCTTAGCAGAAAGGTTAGCCATTTCGTTCTTTCAGTGAAATCTCTTCAAATGACTGTGCTTCCTCAGTTATTTGATTCTATTAAAGCTGCTCAGATTGAAGTTTTAGCCTCTAATGACTCAAATAACCAACGTTTAACGGGTCAACATTCTGAATTAGTAGATGATGCTAGAGGTTTAAAGACTCGTTATGGTAGAATTTGGATACCAAGAACGAGTGAAGTAAAGAAAGTGTTACTAGATGAGGCGCACAAATCGAGGTATTCAATTCATCCTGGTGCTACCAAGATGTATCGTGACCTGAAACGTGACTATTGGTGGCCAGGTATGAAGCGTGATATAGTTAAACTTGTTCAGAATTGCCTCACTTGTTTACAAGTTAAAACAGAGCATCAGCAACCATACGGTAAACTTCAGCCTTTAGATATACCAGTATGGAAATGGGAACACATCACCATGGATTTTGTTACCAAGTTGCCAAAGACCCCTAGGCAACATGACACTATTTGGGTGATTGTGGACCGATTGACGAAAAGTGCTATCTTTCTTCCTATTCAAGAAGCTTCTTCTTCAGAAAAGTTAGCCGATCTTTATTTTAAAGAAGTTGTTGCTAGGCATGGAGTTCCACTTTCTATCGTTTCAGATCGAGATACTCGTTTTACTTCTCGATTCTGGAATAAATTTCAAGAAGATTTAGGGACTCGATTGCATATTAGTACAGCTTTTCATCCTCAGACTGATGGTCAGAGTGAACGTACCATTCAGACTCTTGAGGATATGCTTAGAGCTTGCGCCATTGACTTTGGTGGTAGTTGGGATACTCATCTTCCATTAGTTGAGTTTTCTTATAATAATAGTTATCATTCTTCGATTAAAATGCCACCATATGAAATGTTATACGGTAGAAAATGTCGAACTCCAATTTGTTGGGGTGAGATTGGTCAGAGAGAGCTTGGAAGTACAGATATAGTACAGTTAACTACTGAAAAGATTGATCAGATTAGAGAAAGATTAAAGATGGCACAAGATCGACAAAAGTCATATGCAGACAAGCGGAGAAGGCCTATTGAATTTCAAGTAGGTGATAAGGTGATGCTTAAAGTTTCACCTTGGAAAGGGATTATACGTTTTAGGAAGCGGGGAAAGTTGAGTCCAAGGTATATTGGACCTTTTGAAATCATTGATAGAGTTGGCAAGGTTGCGTATCGATTGCACTTACCAGAAGAACTTAGTAGTATTCATGATACATTTCATGTGTCCCAGCTCAGAAAGTGTTTAGTTGATGAGGCTTCTTATGTACCACTGACAGAAATAGATATAAATGATAAGTTGAGTTATATAGAAGAGCCAGTTAAAATTCTTGATCAGAAAGTAAAGCAGCTCAGAAATAAATCAGTTTCGATAGTCAAAGTTCAGTGGCGACATAGGAAGGGTTCAGAATTTACTTGGGAACCGGAAGAGTGGATGATGATATACTACCCTGCGGTACACCAAGAATGGTTCGTGAGGACACGAACAGAATAAGTGGGGGAGAATTGTAACACCCCAGTTTTCAAGGTATTTCTTTAGTAAATAAAAAAAATAAGTTTTTATAGTTCAGTTTTACAGTATTATTTTAGTGTACAATAAAATATACATCTTTTTAATTTTTGATCTCTAAATGATGAGATATGATAGAAAACGTAAACTAGTTGTTCAGTTCCAGACTGTGTAGTATAGTAAATAAATAAAAGATATAAGTATAGATACGTGTTTTGTTCCTGTGATCTAAAAACATTCCAGAATTTATCAAAGAGACAGAGTAAAATCGCAGGTAACAAAGGAGAGAAAGAATCAATCTTTAAACTCCAAATTAAACTTCAATTCAAGCTTTAGAACTTAGAATCATCACCTTCTCCATCTTCTTCAATCTTGTAAGTTGTTCTTCTTTCTCCAAAACCCTAGAACTTGGGTTTTATGGGGTTTTAGTTAATTAATATGATTTAATCTGAAATTAGGGTTTGTAATTGATTAGTTAGTGTTAGTATAACTTATGAACAATGATTAGAATCCTAATTTCATATTATAAGTGATAGGTTATGATTATGGTTTATGAAATTTTCATGAATCATATGTTTTAGCTTGTATCATGATTTTGATAAGTTAGTAGACTCAAGTAGTGATTAGGAAGTAGTTAAATTCATGATAAAGCTATGATTTTGATCATGATAAGTAAGTTAGTTAGTTTAGTTAAAGTGAAATTGGTAAATCTCAAGTGGGGGAGAAGAGAATTAGATGATAGTAGTTTAAAATTGTGATTAGTTACTGATTTTGTGTTATGCATATTGTATTAGGTGCTCAAGAAGAATTATTATTGTTTGAACATCTTATTACAAGTTGTGCTACAAATCAAGGTGAGTTTATGAAATGAATAGATCATAATTATGTTATTAACTTGTTGTTATGATATGATTGTGATGAAAGTGGATGATTAGAATGGTTAATGAGAATTAGCCATACATTTGATTAGAATAGCTAACCAAGGTTAGCTTTAGTTGATTAGTAGCTAACTTATGTTAGCTAAACTATTGATTAGAAATGTGCACATATGATTAGATTTGTGAAAGCGGAGTTGCAAGAAAAGAGAAGAAGTTTCTTAACCTTGCTTATTAATTGTCTTATTTGATAATGCATCGAAATGATTAGTTTTCATATTCTCACTAAGCAAATTGCTTAATTAGTCTAGCTATGTTGTAGGTACAAGTGAAAGCGGAAGGGGTAAAGGTATTGCAAAAGGCTAGAAGTGGAGTTGCTAGCTTGTTGTAAGTTACACAAACTTCTCTTTAAAGTATCGTTTTGAAACCTTGAAAGATCGCCCAAACAATGTTTTGACATGTTTTGGTTATAAAAGTAATAGCTAGATAGACTATGATGTAATAGTGTGAAATTGTGAATGACTAGTAGATGTGGTTTAGATTGTGTAAAGTTGAAAGTTGTAGTAGAAGTGATATTTTGGTTATGTACATAGTGAAAGTTTTAAAGAAATTCAAATGTGGTATTAGTCTAATTAGAAGGGTGTTTAGCCATTGAATGGGTTAAATTAGCTCTTTTGAATCAGCGGGTCAAAATGGGTCAATACGGGTTTTAATGTCACCTATGGGTCAATTTGAGTTAGGGAAGGGCTAAGAGTATGGTGATTAGCCTCACAAGTTTGTTTTGATAGTAGAAATGTGTGTGTACAAGCTCAGCCTCTAAGTCTCTATGGTTTGAGACTTAGTATGTTACCAAAATGCATTATTTTTAGCCGAAATTGACCTATATGTCCAAATCCCGAAATATTGAGAATTTTGAGAAAGTGCGAAAATAGAAAGTTTCATTTTGATTATAGTAAAGTATCTGCAAAGTTTCATGTTTTAATTCCTTGTCGTTTATAAGATATGCGCGTTCAAAGTTCAGTTTTTGGCATCAAATAGTGCAGGTCCAGGATTTGCCTGCAGATCATGGGAATCCGGAGGATTCAAGGGAATCCGGTCGGATTGCCATGAATCCGGGCGGATTCCGAGACCGTATACCTAAATTTCAGTTCTTTCCACGAGTTGAGTCTGAATGCATAGGGAATCCGGCGGATTCCTGTGAATCCGGCCGGATTCAGCTGTTTTCCAGGAAAGATCATTTTAGCTATTTTAAATTGAAGTGTAAGATAATAACCAAGTATTGGGACCACAATAAATCAGTAAAAAGTGTAACAAGTATAAAAAAAAAAAAAAAATTGTTCATATTTTCAGGGCGTTTCATAATCCCACCACTTTAATACTTCTTGCAGTTTATGGGTTTTGATATAACTGGTCGGGGCAAGAAGCTTTTTGTTTTGATGGAATGTTTGACAATCCGGATCCTTCGATAACATTTTGATAACTTAATGTTATGTGTTTTGTATTATATAACACCCGGTTTGATACATTTTGGTTGTGAACAGTATAACCATTATCTCGTATGAGTAATGTACATTATCAATATATGTTTTGACCAAATGCTTCCGATATGTTATAAAGAAAATGATTCTAAATTGAAGGGTGTTATAAGTTGGTATCAGAGCATAGATTTGTGTGAATTGAACATAAGTAAGGTGTTCAATCTTAAATCTAATTGTGACTTGTCAAACATTTCGGGGTGTAGGATTTGGTTATTGCATGGGAATTGGTTAGTATAATTATGTACTAACAATTAACGAGTTGTGAGATGTTGTTTTGAATACAGATATGGCAGAACATGGGCACCCAACCAATACTCTTAACAACGCCTCTAAACTGATGTCCCTCCTCTAGAGATACAGACAGAGCGACATAGTCAGTCTGGTACTTCATTCACAGCTGGTGAGGAGACTGATAGAGATGAGTATGTCCTACAGTTAGAGGATGAGTTACATGATCTTAGAGGTTTTAGACAGAGAACTTTGCAGGCGGGATCTTCTCAGCAAGTTTCTCAGTCACAGTATCCTGTAATGAGTACTATTCCACCTCCTTTGGTGTCTTCTTCTCATATATCAATGTCATTGCCTTTTTATTCTCAGCAGCAACCTTATGATACTACTTATCAGACTTCAGTTCCATATTCAACTTCAGGGCCTTATGGATTTTCGCTGCCTATGTTTCCACCACAACAGCTGAAGAAGGTTTGTTCATTTAAGACTTTTATGTCCAGTAAACCTTCAGAATTCCATGGTAGTACAAATCCTTCGGTTACTTTGGATTGGTTGCGTGATATTGAGAAAAAGTTTGAGGTTTGTCAATGAGAGGAGAAAGTTAAAGTTCCTTATGTTATTCAGTTGTTGAAGGGTCCGGCTATGTCTTGGTGGGATTCCATTACAGCAGTTTTAACTCCACAACAGAAAGAATCCATTAGATGGCAGGATTTCTATAACGAGGTATGCCGACAATATTGTTCTGATTTTTACATGTCTCGTATCAAGCGAGAGTTCACAGAACTTCAGATGACTGATCAAAAGTCTATGGATGAGCTTATTAATCAGTTTTCAGAGAAACTGCGTTTTGTACATCAGTGGGTTCCAGATGATAGAACCAAAGTAGAACATTTTGTTGGAACATTACCACCGCATTATCGTACTACTGTGAGACTGGCAGGTTCACTTTCTCAAGCCTTTACTTTAGCTCGTTCTGTGGATGATGATATACGAGCTAGGAATAAACAAAATAAAGAAAGGGCTTTGCAGCGGTCTAAAAGTGATTCTTCTGGTAGAGGTAAACAGAAAGAGCATGGTAGTCAGCAGAATAGGAGGTAAGGTAACCGTGGTGGTTCAGCTGACACATCTAATTGGTATTATAAATGTAAATCCAGACATAAAGGACCGTGTACTCCTCAGACTGCCAGGTGCATTAAATGTGGAGTGTTTGGACATGAGGCTAAGGATTGCACTTATCCTAATCATGTTTGTTGGAATTGTCTCAAAGAGGGTCGTCGAATAGGTCAGTGTCCAGAGGCTAAGAGACAAGAGTATGGAGTGGTTGATGGGTCTTCATCTTCTGGCCAAAAGCGGAAGAATCCGCCACCAGCAGCTGGTAGAGCTTTTCAGATGACAGTTGATGAGGCTGTCAGAACATATGACGTTATTACTGGTACTTTTCTTATTAATTATGTACCAGCTCGTGTGTTATTTGATTCTGGAGCAAATTGTTCCTTTATATCTGTTTGCTTTTGTGATAAATTGAAATTGACCCCTACCGTGGTATCTAATTCTCTTGAGGTAGAGATAGCGGATGGTAAAATGGTTCTTGTTACCACATCGGTGACTGGAGCTAGTATATTGATAGAGGGTCATGATTTTCCAGTTTCTTTTCTGTTAATGCCAATCCCTAGTTTTGATGCGGTTCTTGGCATGGACTGGTTAAGTCAGAATAAAGTTGATATAGTATGTCATCAGAAATTGTTAAAAATCCCTATCTCTGATGAGTCATATGTTGTGACTCGAGGAGAGCGAGGGAGTGGTCATTTTCATGTGATTTCTTTGATGAAAGCTAGAAAATCTCCAGCTAAGGGTCGTGAATCTTATTTGGCATATGTCATTGATGCTAAGGTAGAAAAGAAATCTGTTTTTGATGTCCGAGTGGTTTCTGAATACTCGGAGGTATTTCCTGATGAATTACCTGGTTTACCCCCTGTTAGAGAGGTAGAGTATCAGATTGATCTTATTCCAGGCTCGACTCCAGTAGCTAGAGCTTCATATAGATTGGCTCCATCAGAAATTCATGAAATGATGAATCAGATTCAGGAGTTGTTAGATAAGGGGTTTATTAGACCTAGCTCTTCGCCGTGAGGTGCACCTGTTTTGTTTGTCAAAAAGAAAGACGGTACACTTCGAATGTGTATTGATTACAGGGAACTGAATAAGAGAACTGTAAAGAATAAGTATCCTCTGCCCAGAATAGATGATTTGTTTGATCAGTTCCAGGGATCTTCTTACTTTTCTAAAATTGATCTGAGGTCAGGTTATCACCAGGTACGTGTTCGTGAGGAAGATATTCCTA
This sequence comes from Helichrysum umbraculigerum, assembly GCA_949592205.1. Lineage (NCBI taxonomy): Eukaryota > Viridiplantae > Streptophyta > Magnoliopsida > Asterales > Asteraceae > Helichrysum > Helichrysum umbraculigerum. The sequence goes on along the minus strand of CATIUR010000001.1, from coordinate 167,032,820 downwards.
AAACTGCTTTTCGTACCAGGTGTAACACCCAGTTCTTGGGTCTAGTTGTATATTAATATTTTTCTGACTGTGAATTATTATTAATGTGTCAGAAAATAAGTTCGTTGTTTTATTTGAAAATAAATGAGTAAAAGAGTCAAATAATTTATTGTGACTAATAAATTATTACGTGTTTCAATTTAATTTAGATGACGGTAAAATAAAATAATATTTCCCCGTAAATGGTTTTAGGTTCCAGACAACGATAAATACAAGGAATGAAAATTAACCAATTATATGTTATACTCTATTTTGAGGCGGTTTATAATTTTCATTATATATCTATATACATACATACGTACGCACATACATACATACCAAAACATGAGAAACCCCAAATCAATTCACCCAAATCATCTCATAACATGGAATTGAAGCTCTGGAACTCAAATTCAAGCCCCTTTAATCAATCTAATCAAGGTATAATCTTGTGTTCTTCATTTTCTAAAATCTAGAAATTGGGGGTTTTGATGTTCTTGACTTTAATCCAAAATTAGAGTTTCAAATGGTTGAATTGATGTTAGTTAAGCTTTAATAACATGGAATAATCATTCCATCATCATCATAAACATGTTTTAATTACTATTTCTTGAATTTTATGTAACCCTAGAAATTGGGTTTTGAGTATTTGATTGAATTAGTATGTGTAATTTGAAATTGAAGCTTGAAATGCATTAATAATTGTTAGTGGATGTTAATTTCATGATTAGAAGTGAAACCCTACCTTGAAAATGTAGAAATTGATGAATGATCATATAGATAGTTAGGGGTTTAGTTGTTTATGTAAAATTCATAGCTTTAAAGTCTAGAGTAATGGTGTTTAATTAAATAAGTGTTGATTCATAATGATGATTAGTTGTGTTCAAGCTAAAATGTGTAAAGTTAATTAAGTGTTTATGGTAGTTATGATAATTATGAGGTGTTTTGATGGATTAGTAATAATTATAATAGGTTAAATGATGAAGTGTTGTTAATGATCATAATTTGATAAGTGATGGCGAACTAATGATGTTAAAGGTGATTATTCATACTCTTGGAATGAATAATGTGAAATGACTATAAGTACTAATATGATTAATGTGTAGTTGAAAAATGATTATAATGATATCTAATTCAATACGTATGAATTTGGTATTGATAATTGGAATTGTTGATGTAAGTATATTTGAATGGTGTTATATACCTTGGAGACATGTAACTAACTTGTATTATTCTACTGTATTGTCAGATGTGCAGAAGGCTCAGTGATATTAGACTACTGAGTGGATGCCTGAGGTGGTCGGTGAGTGGATCTCTAATCCTCAGCGTAACTTGGTTGTAACAAGTTTGGTTACAACAAGTAACGTGTTATTACTTTATTAATTGCATTGATGTTTATGCGGATAGTAATAATACTGTTGATATGTTGACTAGTTGAATATGTGACTTGTTGATTACGTGATCACTTGAGTTAATTGGCCTTCGGGCATCAGTTGTTAATGAGGCAACGAGTTGTTGAACTGTTGGTTGGGCTAGTTGGTTATCCAAAGTTTAACACATCTCCTGTGTTAGTTGAAGATAATCACTAGCTATCGGTCTCGTCCGTATGGCCATACGGATAGGTTGGGTAAGTGTTCTTGGGGAGCCTCCCGGGTTAATGGTTATCCCCAGAGCCGCCGATCCTCATTATGGTGTTGTTGATTAGTTGAATTGTTGCATTGTTGAACTGATGCGTGTTGATGTGTTGTATTGGGTACTTGCTTGTTTAGTGCTAATTGTTGTACACAAAGTTGTTGCACTAAGTTAGGTTGTTGATTAGTATCTGCTCACTTAGCGTTATGCTAATCCCCCACACTATCCATTCTTGCAGGTTTTGCATATAATTTGGGTGGGCAAGAAGTTGGACTAGAAGGAATGTTTGACTACGAGGCTCTACTCTGATAGTTGATTCGTATAAAATAATGTTTCATCATGTTTTTAAATAACACCTCGGTTGAAGAAATTATAGTTTTGAAAAGGTTGAATTTTATATGTTGATACAATGAAGTAAATTATGACTATATATATTTGGACTTACGCTTCCGGTTTACTATATTTAAATGATTATAAATGAGGGGTGTTATAAGTTGGTATCAGAGCATAAGTTTGGGTGAATTGTACATTATAAGATGTTCAATCCCAAACTTAGATTTGTGTCAAGTCAAACATTCCAGGGATGGGGATTAGTGGTTGCATGAGAAAGTTGCTATTCAATGTGGGCTAACCTATAACAAGATGATTGAGTGTTGTTTTGATTGCAGAGATGGAGGAACATGAGGAACCGTCTGATATTCTCAATGATTCCTCAATACTCGTGGGCTTAGATATGCCAGGTAATTTTCGATAAGCTTGGTGAATTTTAATAAGCTTTGACTATTTACTTTACTATGATATGATTGTTAGTAAAGTAAATTGAATTATTAGTAATAATTACTTGTTAATGTAATGATAGAGATATAATGAGTAATTAAGAAGGAAAAATTGAAATTTTAGAAGAGTGTTGAAATTGTGTAGATACATGGTTGACAAAGGTGTAATAGTTATGTTATGTGAAATTAAATGTATCTACAATATGAAAATAAAATATGTGTGATTATAAGTTGATAAATGCAAGGTGTAATTATAGATCCTTGCTAGGGAATTATTTGACATATGATAAATTGAATTAATAAGTTTGGAGTTGTGTGGTTGTCTAAAGTAAAAAGTGCCTATTGAATGAAAGGTGTGCATTTGACTTGGAAATGTCAAATTGTAGGTGGTTGTGTCATACTTGATGATAGTTGTGTTATAAAGTGATGAATGTGATTAGATGTTTATGTGTTTAGCATTGATCATAATTGGGTTGAATTATGATCTTTGTATTGAAAGTGTTAAGATAGAAAGTCAAAGTGGTCAACGAGTCCAAATATGTATTGACAAGTTGTGAAAAGTCAAAGTGATAATGAAATTGGAAAACTTGTTGAAATTGATATAAAAATGATGATTTTAGTGTGGATTGATTGTTTGAATAGTGGTTAAATGGGTTGAAACCCAAATGGGTTGTTAAAGTGCCCAAATGGGTCACTTATGGGTCAAATGGTTAAAATGCATGTTAGTTCAAAAATAATGAATGTTACAAAGACTTTGAGTCATAAGTATAGTAACAAAGGGCGTTGAAAGTGATTTGGGTAGTCAATGTAGTTGTTTGGTTGAAAATGCCCAATTGGACCCCTAAACGGGTCAATGAGTTAAAACATGATATAAGGTGTATATATAGGTGATGAATATGCCCACACGTCACTAATGTATATAGAAACATGTTGGTAAAAGGTGGAAGTCAGAAACCAAGTCGTTTGAAATATAGCGTGTCAACCAAAATGGTCGAATATGGTCAAAAATGAGTCGTACGTCCGTTTTATCGTAAAACGTGTAAATTGAAAAAGTGTAAAAAGGGAAAGTTTCATTTTGGCATAGTGGACGTGCCTGCAAAATTTTAGAGTCTAACTCTAAACGAGTAAAAAGTTATACGCGATTGAAATTGGCTAAAAATATGAATTTTTCTGAAACTCAGATTTCTACTTGGGAACGCGATCCCAACAATCTTTTCTGGATCGCGTTCGTATGTGTTATTTTGTCACAGATTATTTTTATGCTTGGGAACGCGATCCCAGCCATTTTCCAGGATCGCGTTTGTGTGTGTATTTCGGATTCAGATGCGTTTTCTCTTGGGAACGCGATCCCGCTCACTTCTCCGGATCGCGTTTGTATGCTTAATTTGGTTACAGAACATTTTTAACTGAGGAACGCGATCCTGACCCGTTTTCCCGGATCGCGTTAGTTAGTATAAAAAAAAAAAAAAATTCTTGCGACGTTCGACGTAATACTTGAAGTAGAAAATTTTTGAAAATTTCGGTGTCCGATTAAGACGAAATTTACAGGGTCACTTGGAAACGGCTCAACGGTCAAAGCTCATTGCATCGCCATGAGCCCTGTCAGTTTTCGGCACTTCGGGGTCGTTTGGGGCCCGAAAATCGCGTTTTATTGTTTTTCGGACCTTATTTTGAACTTTTAGCTTACGTTTTGTATTGGGCTTTTGTTTCTTTATGCCCAGAGGTCATTCCTGTGACTATATGTAATATTAAAAGTTGTTTTAAGAGGTTCACACCTTTTATGGTGTATGAGTTAGTTGTAGGCAGTTTATTTAACTGCAAAATATGCCAGTAAATGGTATTGTTGATTGTTGCTAACAAGGGTTAGTAAACATTGAATATGAAATCATGTTAACTATATTATATGGACTAAATTGAAATGTGATGAAGTAATTGGATTACTTAGAGTGCTATAAAGTGCTGAAATAAACATTTTAAGAAAATTATGATATAAGTGCATGAACTTATATATATGTGATAGTTGAACATGAAATGAAGTGTTTACCTATAATTTGACTAAAAGTACATGGATTGATGAGTATGTGTTGAATGTTATATATATTATTGATGAAATGTTTAGTACTAAATGTACTATAAGTATTAAGTTGTATAAATAATATTTAATATTGAATCCAGTAATAAAGAAGTTGATCGATGTATTCATGTCGGACATTGTTGTAGGATGCCTGTATTGTTAATATAAACATGATGATATGAGTAGTTACGTTCAAAGTGATCAGTTAAAAATATTAGTAAGTTAAAAAGTTAGTTGTATACATGTTGCACGGTGGTATTATATATGTGTAAAATGTTAATATCATTGTTGTGAAATATGAGAGAGAAAAGATAATTATATGGAAGATCGATGGTATGAAGTGGCCTGAGAATAAAGTGTGACTGACATAATATGACGACGTCTGGCCAACGTATTTATATTATGCCATTTCACATGGAGTTGTTGAGGCTACTCAGTACCAAATAAAGTTAACCGTTTTAATATAACCTGATGTTGAAATGTAGCTGAGAAATAGTCAGATATTGACTAAAATGGAATAGTAGTAAACCATTAAGTTGTTGTTACTAACGTGGTATCTATTGTACAATTGAAGTGTATGTGTAATGCATGGTTAATTGTAAAACTTAAAAGATGATATAAGCAAAGTAGAGGTCAGTTGAATGTGAATAATATTGTTGAATGGATGATTAATGACAACACCTTGTGTTGTTGAAATACCATTGTTGAAGATGTTTGGTATTAACAGGTGTTGTCTAGCATCCCAAATTGTATGATGTGATGTTAGTTGATTACATGATAATAAGTTTAATTATAGAAATGGACCTCTACATAATGCTTATTAGTTAATCTTATATGTTGATGATTATATGATTGTGAATTCCTGTTAAATAAAGGATTTCATATAATCGAGTTATATTTATAACTGCAAGTTGTAAAGTAGTAATTAATGAGTTGCTAAAATTTGAAAATCTAGCAAAGTGATAACTAAAGAAGTATAAAATTATTAGTTAAATTGCTAGTGACGGATCGAGTTACAACTTGTTGCTAAGATGCATGTAGTAGTGTTCAGTACCACTTGTTGTTATTGTGGTTGTCGTTGTCGTTATAGTTGTATTTGCTGCTATAGTTGCTGTTGTGATAAAGATGATACTTTACTTGACTATGTAAATGGTTGATTTAACTCATTAGAGGCAGGGTATAGGCACAGTATTGGTGTAGAGAGCATGTATATTTGGAAATGTGCATTTGGAAAGGATTGAAAACATACATCTAAATTTATAACTTGCTCACGGGAGTAATGTATCGTATGTGTGCGCATTGTGATTAAATAGTTGATTTTGATACACCTCATGCTGGTTTTAACATTTGGTGTTAGGTATTGAAATTGAACACTAAGCACAACTTATGTGTTTATGTGTGTTTAAGTGAGTTCAATTGAAATACACACTGGAAGTATGAAAGTTACTGAAAGAAACCTATATAAGTATATGTTGACATATAAGTACACTTTTTGTTTATATGGTTAAGGATATGCATAAGTGATGGTATGCCTAGTGATTCAAATTATGCACACATTTAGTGTGCATATTGTAATAAGTAAATATGTGGCTAAACTGGTGTGAGAAGTAGAGTAATAGTGAATTGAAATGGAAATGAGTAGGTGATGTTATTTTACAAGACTGAATATGTGTGAGCATATTTCGAGGACGAAATCTCTTTAAGGAGGGGAGATTTGTAACACCCAGTTCTTGGGTCTAGTTGTATATTAATATTTTTCTGACTGTGAATTATTATTAATGTGTCAGAAAATAAGTTCGTTGTTTTATTTGAAAATAAATGAGTAAACGAGTCAAATAATTTATTGTGACTAATAAATTATTACGTGTTTCAATTTAATTTAGATGACGGTAAAATAAAATAATATTTCCCCGTAAATGGTTTTAGGTTCCAGACAACGATAAATACGGGGAATGAAAATTAACCAATTATATGTTATACTCTATTTTGAGTCGGTTTATAATTTTCATTATATATCTATATACATACATACGTACGCACATACATACATACCAAAACATGAGAAACCCCAAATCAATTCACCCAAATCATCTCATAACATGGAATTGAAGCTCTGGAACTCAAATTCAAGCCCCTTTAATCAATCTAATCAAGGTATAATCTTGTGTTCTTCATTTTCTAAAATCTAGAAATTGGGGGTTTTGATGTTCTTGACTTTAATCCGAAATTAGAGTTTCAAATGGTTGAATTGATGTTAGTTAAGCTTTAATAACATGGAATAATCATTCCATCATCATCATAAACATGTTTTAATTACTATTTCTTGAATTTTATGTAACCCTAGAAATTGGGTTTTGAGTATTTGATTGAATTAGTATGTGTAATTTGAAATTGAAGCTTGAAATGCATTAATAATTGTTAGTGGATGTTAATTTCATGATTAGAAGTGAAACCCTACCTTGAAAATGTAGAAATTGATGAATGATCATATAGATAGTTAGGGGTTTAGTTGTTTATGTAAAATTCATAGCTTTAAAGTCTAGAGTAATGGTGTTTAATTAAATAAGTGTTGATTCATAATGATGATTAGTTGTGTTCAAGCTAAAATGTGTAAAGTTAATTAAGTGTTTATGGTAGTTATGATAATTATGAGGTGTTTTGATGGATTAGTAATAATTATAATAGGTTAAATGATGAAGTGTTGTTAATGATCATAATTTGATAAGTGATGGCGAACTAATGATGTTAAAGGTGATTATTCATACTCTTGGAATGAATAATGTGAAATGACTATAAGTACTAATATGATTAATGTGTAGTTGAAAAATGATTATAATGATATCTAATTCAATACGTATGAATTTGGTATTGATAATTGGAATTGTTGATGTAAGTATATTTGAATGGTGTTATATACCTTGGAGACATGTAACTAACTTGTATTATTCTACTGTATTGTCAGATGTGCAGAAGGCTCAGTGATATTAGACTACTGAGTGGATGCCTGAGGTGGTCGGTGAGTGGATCTCTAATCCTCAGCGTAACTTGGTTGTAACAAGTTTGGTTACAACAAGTAACGTGTTATTACTTTATTAATTGCATTGATGTTTATGCGGATAGTAATAATACTGTTGATATATTGACTAGTTGAATATGTGACTTGTTGATTACGTGATCACTTGAGTTAATTGGCCTTCGGGCATCAGTTGTTAATGAGGCAACGAGTTGTTGAACTGTTGGTTGGGCTAGTTGGTTATCCAAAGTTTAACACATCTCCTGTGTTAGTTGAAGATAATCACTAGCTATCGGTCTCGTCCGTATGGCCATACGGATAGGTTGGGTAAGTGTTCTTGGGGAGCCTCCCGGGTTAATGGTTATCCCCAGAGCCGCCGATCCTCATTATGGTGTTGTTGATTAGTTGAATTGTTGCATTGTTGAACTGATGCGTGTTGATGTGTTGTATTGGGTACTTGCTTGTTTAGTGCTAATTGTTGTACACAAAGTTATTGCACTAAGTTAGGTTGTTGATTAGTATCTGCTCACTTAGCGTTATGCTAATCCCCCACACTATCCCTTCTTGCAGGTTTTGCATATAATTTGGGTGGGCAAGAAGTTGGACTAGAAGGAATGTTTGACTACGAGGCTCTACTCTGATAGTTGATTCGTATAAAATAATGTTTCATCATGTTTTTAAATAACACCTCGGTTGAAGAAATTATAGTTTTGAAAAGGTTGAATTTTATATGTTGATACAATGAAGTAAATTATGACTATATATATTTGGACTTACGCTTCCGGTTTACTATATTTAAATGATTATAAATGAGGGGTGTTATACCAGGTATGATCATTATGAGTTTCTGGTTATGCCGTTTGGATTAACTAATGCTTCTGCGGTATTCATGGATTTGATAAACAGGGTATGTCAACCTTTTCTTGACAAGTTTGTTATTGTCTTTATCGATGATATTCTGGTTTATTCTAAATCTGAATATGAGCATGAAATGCATTTGCGGTTAGTTCTTGAAACTTTGAAAAGTGAAAATCGTTATGCTAAATTCTCGAAATGCGAATTTTGGTTGCGGAAAGTTCAGTTTTTGAGACATGTTCTCTGTAAAGATGGGGTTAAAGTAGATCAACTAGCTCGAGTCGCATATTTCACAAATAACGGAGATTTTCTTGCATTATTATTTTGTAGTAGTGGCTATGTTTTAGAATCTATAGGTTTAGTCGTGGACTCGCAAACGATACGCCCCGACCCAATTCGCTTCCGATGTACAAATTTGGGGGTGCGACATTTGATAACCCTATTTTCCTTTTTTCACCTTCTTCCTCCTGCAGAAAACAAACGCAGCCAACTTCTTCTTTTTCCTCTTGCAAAAAACAAACACACACACCTGCAAAAAACAAACACAAATACATTACAAAATCAAAGGAAAACGTATAAATAAAAAAGGAAAAGAAAAATAAATATAAGCTTAACGTTGCCCTTGCTCGCCGTCTGCAGCCCGACGCTGCTCGTAAACGCCGTCGGGAACGCCGTCCCGGTGCGGCAGAACGCCACCCGACGACGTTCTCGACCCAAAACGGAGACATTTTCAACCCCACACCGTGTGCTATTCTAACATGCTGCAATAATTAATACTTTTACTAAAAACACATTTAAAGTTTGATACATAAACTTATTTAAAACAATTACTTATTTGACATGAGTGGATCATCGTATTTTGAAAGAGAGATTTAGTAACCTTGGATAGAGACTTGAATGAACCAACACATTCTCCTATTTTAAGATCGCTTATACCAAAAGCCAACAAGACCTATTTAATTGCAATAGGCTCAATAAATCAAGAGTTAAATGCTAACTTTTATAACGCATGCTAAACCAGTGATCCATCATCCATCCGAAGATATAGTAGATAGTTATGGATCGATGTGTCACGAACCTAAAGATGACTGGCAACTAAGCAATGAACATAAACTCCTCCAAAATAACAGGAAACTCACATATCACGAAATGAAGCGTTGTATCATAACAGGAGTAGAACTACATATGACCTTACAGAAATCACATTACTAAGAGGCTTTTGAAAAAATTAATTCACAATATCCCCTACTTTGATCTACGATAATATATTATCAGTGAAACCATCTTAGAGTTATTTAAATTGGAGGAGAATGGTTTATAAAAATGATGGAGTAATTATTTGTTTTATTAAAAATGTCAAAAAGAAAAGAAATAACAAGAAGATAGGAAAGATTTTAATAATTGAGGTAAAGTACTTAAATCACTTAGGCATCTTCTTACCAAATACTCTATCCGTTTCAAAATAAATTCTATTTTCATTTGGCATTAGACCGGTGATTGATTTAACTAAATGAGTAATGTCACTTAATTCATTTCTTTAAATCGCACATTATACCAATGGGGCTTTGCCTCAGTGGTACCGCCGCCGCAAATCCCCACGCCCCACCCGGGTTCAAGCCTCTGGGAGTACAAAAAATCCTATGCTCCGTGTGTGGGGTCACTGGGGCCAGGTGTTTAGCCGGACGGGTTGCCTCTTGCGGGTGGGGCTCCGTGGATCTACGGATCCGGGGTTAAAGGTTCCCTCCAATAATCTTTTTTTTTTTTTTTTTTTTAAATCGCACATTATATAAATTGTTTAGATAAACAAGTTAAAAAGGTTAGTAAATTTGCGGGTTAACTATGAGTTGGCGGGTTTATTCGGGTAACAGGTGTAATATTTGGTGACTGAGTGGATCGAACTTTGAATTGACGAGTTAATTTTAGGTTAATTTTTTGATGAGTTAATTTTGAATTGATGGGTTAATTAATTTATAAAGAAAAGTTCATTTATTTTTAAGTTTTTCAGGTCTATTTAATATGAAAATTTAAATAGGTAGGTTAAAAACCAACTTATTTTCATGTGGATTTCTACTTTCTAGTTAGATTTCTTACCGTCCTTGACCGTAAAAACCAACTTGACCGTTCACTCAAAGAAAAAAACAAAAGCATATCATTTCACATTGAAATCCGTTCAACAATCAAATTACCGTCTAATAATAGAATTAGATTAGAATATTCTTTAACAAAACTACGAGCATCCAAAGGACCAAACCACATCCTTCTTCATTCACTATTTTTTCCTTATTTAAATTTTAATCGGATAAAACTGAACCACAATAAATACACTATCTCCGTCGTTGTCGACGACCACTACCGGAATCTTTTTCTCACCGATCACCGGAAATGCTGGTAATTGAACCGACCACTTCCTTCCGTCTCCCCACCGACCGTTTTGCTCGTGATTGCCGTCTTCTTTCACACTCTCGCAGCATCTTCATTCCGTGGTATTTATTTATTTATTTATCTATTTCGTACAGTTATTTAGCATTTAGCTTATCCTTATCCTTTTGCTTCTGTCAAATTGATTTTTATATATCTATAAATAAATGTAACTATTAGCTAGTAAAGGTAGTCACGTGTTTGGTATGGATTTGTTTTGTTAGTAATAAGATTACTAGAAGGAACAATTTAGCCAAGAACAGAATTAGGGCTTCAGCTGAGGAGGTATCAGGTGGTGGTCCAGTGAAACAAGCTAAACCGCTACGGTATCATCCGTCTGAGGACATTTCTGATTCCGAAGATTCCGATGAGAACGGAGACGCTATACTCGGACCAGCTGAAACTAGCAGGACTGTTATTGAGGTAATTCCAGCATTGTATATTATTGCTTCTAGATAAATTTTGTGTATATAGTAGCTTAGTTTTGTAGCATATGTATTACAGTGTAGGTAGAGCTTTGTTTGAAAAGCTTAAAGGTTATGATCAAAACTCAAAAGCAACTAAGCGAGTAAACAAAGCCGTCATAAATATATTATTGAAACATTTGAGCTAATAGAAAACGCTGGCGACACAGTTACAAGATTATGAACGTTTACGTGCTGGAAATTTATTCATGTTACAGTATAAAATTGATAAACATTGCTATTTGGTCAGGTAAATAGCAAGGCAATGCTTATGTTTTCAGGCTTGGTAGGTGACGGGGTTCATGAGAATATATTCTGGCCAGATTTGCCGTATGTCACTGATGAACATGGAAGTAAGTTTTCACGTCTAACATTAATGTCGCTTAACTATTTGATTTTGAAAAAGTTATTGCACACTCAATTCCTTTTATGATACTTCAGATGTATATTTTCAAGTGAAAAATGATGAAGACATTCTTCAGACTCTTACATCCGAGGATACCCTTGTGGTAAGGAACATGAACTCAATTAGGCTGTTGAATTGTATCCAATCTGCTTATGCAACACCATAACCTGAAGTACTATATATATTAGCCCGTCGACCTTCTAATCAACTTATAACTATGAAGTTACATGTAGTCTACAACCTTGAACTAAGTTCTTACAGAGTAATATAGTACGTAACTTATAAGCCAGGTGAGACAGATGTCACAACCACAAACGCATACATGGAAACGCAATCATGCCAAAATAAATATCCCCAAGGGATGCACGAGTCCGGTCACCACTCTGATACCCGTTCTAACTCTCAGCACAAAATACTAGAATGAAGTTATTAGCATCGCACAATCTATGACTAAGTTGTTGGTCACGTTTCTATACATAAAATACAAATTTTGCAACATGTCAGGAAGTCATGACCAACTATAAATGACATGTATTGTACCTACTATAAAGTACTTTTTTTTTAGATTAGATGTATATAAAGAGTAAAGAAAATTGTTTGTCATGTTTATTAACCAATAAACTCAATGCAGCAAGTCATTATAGGCTTAGATACAACTGAAATGGTCAGTGAGATGGAGTTGATAGGCCAAGCAGAAAATGATTTCGATATGGAGGGAACTGAAGATGATGATAGCGGGACCGATGATGACGACGATGTTGATGATGAAGACGATGATGATGATGATGACGATGAGAGTGGCGGCTATGAGAATGTGACAACTTCATTGCTTTAATTCATTTTTTATTTTAAAAGTTATTTTTCACTCACTAAAGATGTTGCTATAACCTTCTATATGGTGACTATATGTTGTAGGAATGGGTTTCACTTCTAGAAGATGAGGAAGACGACGAGGATCCTGGCGACTGGGCAAAGTTGGAGACTATGCGTTCATCTCATCCAATGCATTTTGCTAAACAGTTGGCACAAGTAAGCATTGCTTCAGACAGATTTCCATAGGGTGACAAGATGGGAGTTGGGTGGGTTCGGTAATGGGTCAAAACAAGCTCAGTTTGAAAGTCATTTTTAGTGTGGTCAGGTCAGGTCAGGTCAGGTTTACCCACCAATACTTACGTCCATTTTAAAAGAAAAAAATCAACGTGTTAATAATAATTCCAAAAATAACGTTATTACAAGAACGCTCTACATTTTTGAATAAAAAGAGTTAATAGGTTGTTTATATTGGCAATAGGGGTGATCTTCAACCTGTTTCGCCTGTTGCCCTTTTGGCTATTTATCTGACCCGTTGGAGATGCACTAGAACCTACATTAAGCCATTAATAAACGGGTTGAAATTGTCACCTCTACTTTTCCACCGCGAAGAATTACTATGAATATGTTATATAAACTTGAAATTTGCCTTTTTGCTAATGCGAGGTTAACAAGTATTCTATTCATGCATCTTGTGTTATTTTGTTATTCCTACGTCAATGGTAGGGGTCAGTTTCAAGCATCACTAGTTTATTTACCGGCATTTGTTGATTTTGGGTAAACTTTTGTCTTTATCAGTTTGTATCAGATGAACCAGTAGACTACATGGACCAGCCTCCTGCTGGTCTAGCTATTCAAGGTGTTCTTAGACCTGCATTTGTTGAAGAAAGTTCTGTCATAAACAAGTATATGATTGACAATCAGTCTGATGATGAAGAAGCAAATCTAAATTCTGAAGTTGAAGAAGAAGATATAGATGTTGTCAATGGGCATAGGCATGAGGATGTATCAAATACGGAAGATGAATTGCAGAAAGATCAAATTTCAGTAAATGGGACTTCATTCTATAAGCTAGAGATTGTAAAAATTCATTTGATCTCAGCACATGGGAATCAGGTATTATGAGAAATTGACCTGCAAGGCTGCAACTAAATAAGAGTAACTGCGTTTCGTTATTATTATTATTATTTTCTTTTTATACTTATAGCTGTTTGGGTCATTTCTTGCTGCCACTTTAAACATAACATAATATTGGCATGTACGTAACATGACGTATGCTTTGCAGACTTTTGTCGAAGTGGAAGATTTTAGGAGGGCTCAACCTGATGCCATTGCTCATTCGGCTGCAAAAATCATATCGCGTCTCAAATCTGGTGGAGAAAAGACAACACAAGCTCTTAAATCATTATGTTGGAGATGTAAGGGACTTCAAGTGGAGGTAACATCTACTCGCTTCATGTTCTTTTTGTATTCCAACATCTTACAAGATTCTTGATATTGAAAATAATGGTTTGTAGTTTTATATCCATCATTATAATTTGTGATATGCGCGAGTTCATGGTATTTATTTTTGATGCCTTCTTCCATGAATTTGGTGGTTCTGTTCATATAAATTATTGTTGCTCCATATGAATTAGATGGTAATGTGAGTTACATTGGAACTACTGACAGGAGGTAGCTGTTATTGGTGTGGACACCCTGGGATTTGATGTAAGGGTGTGCTCTGGAAGACAGGTTCAAACATTGAGATTTGCATTCAAAAAAAGGGTATATACCAACTTCTGCATTAATTGATAATATCAGTACTATCATTTTGATGCAAAATTCTAAATACAGTAGTGTTTTTTTTATATAAGTTAATACATTTGAATGCCATGTAACCAAATAACATTTGTTGCAATTCAGGCCTCTTCAGAGTACAGTGCTGAGAGACAGTTGAATAACTTACTATTTCCAAGAATCTCAGGCAAACAACAGAAGCAGAAAGAAGCCCATCAAACCGAACTCTAATCAAGTGGAAATAACAAATCTGCAGGCAAACCTTTGTGCTCATTATGTACATAGCAGGCCAATTTTTCTGCTCAGTTTCATCATTCTTTATAATCTTAATAGATTGTAACATCAACACTTAACAATCATGTAATTTCATCCTTTCAGAGTTCCCTCCATGTGTTCAATAAGTAAGCATTGAACACAGCCCTTACCAACAAATCATTCAAGTTAATTGTACATATCATGTTTTCTTCCCTGTTATTCACAACAACTTTTATCGGTTTGAACCGATTATTACATCTCAGAAGATCTTATTCTTAACATAACTATAACACGATGCAAAAAGCTGCAAAATCCTGTCCTAATCACGTATCCATATTCAATTAGTAATGTCTATGTTTTGACAGTAACAGTTTCATATGCCAACTGTGCACTCAAAAGATCAACAACTGCTGACCCAACTGACACAAACACAGTAATCTCCTTTTCTTCTTTCCTTCCAATCTTCTCTCCTTTAATCAACTGCACCAAATCCCCTTGGATTTCATCTTGCTTGATCACACCTCTCTCAAACGCCCCGACCAACTCTCCGGCCTCCACCATTGCCACCTCATTATCTACAAATACCCGCCCTCTCCTCACAGCTTCATCATCACACTCTCTCATAGACGGCTTAAACGATCCAACCAAATCCAAATGAGCTCCGGCCTTCAACCACTTCCCCAACACCAACGGCGTCTCTGAATTTGTCGCACAGCTCACCACATCCGCAATTGCCACGGCTGTTTCCAAATCCTCACAAACATCAAACCGTATCCCTTCCATTCCGCTTTCCTTCCTAAACTCCTCAACGAGCTTATTCGATTTCCGTACAGTTCGGTTCCAAATCATTACACGGTCAATACTCGGCCGGGCAGTTAAATGAGCCCTGATCAAATGCGGAGATAACGATCCGGCACCAATTAGTAACAAAACTTTAGAGTTTGTATTAGATAGATAATGTGAGGCGAGAGCTGATACACAGGCGGTACGGCGAACGGTGAGTTCGGTTCCGTCCATTGAAGCTAGGGTTTGGCCAGTGACGGAATTGAAAAGGACGTAGCTGGCGTGGACGCCAGGTAAGTTGAGTGCGGAATTTTCGGGATGAGTTGTCACGAGCTTGACGCCGATGTAAGGAAGGGCGGTTGGAGAGATTGACCATGCTGGCATGAGAAGAAGATTGGAAGATGATGATGTTTGGTGAGAGTGACGGATTGGTGATTGGATGACGGAAGTGGCGGTGGAGAGAGATGTTTGGAGGTGGTTAATTAGGGATTTGTAAGGTAGCACTGATCCCATTTTGGTTGCGTCGATGAAGATCGGCGATCCGTTCAGATTGCTGGTTACGGTGGCCATTTGGTAACTGAGAGTGAGGTAACAAACTAACAATTGGTTTTGGTACTTTTATATATGAGAAAAAAAGTAGATTTGGGGTTGATTTTTGGAGTCAATATTCGCCCTTCATTTCCATGCATTCAAGTTTCCATAGAGTACAAAATACAAACAGATACTCCGTATTATATTCTAAAAATACTGATTGAAGTTCTGTATAGTACTCCGTAGATCGATCATAGATTCTTGCAAAATAGGATTTTGCTTAGAATTTTTTTTAGATTTGTATCTATCATAACTATAAGAATATCATGACAGAAAATAAAAATATGGAGATGTCTAACAAGACAAGTTTAACTTATAGGATATTATCGCAAGATTGAACCTATTGAAAGAGCAATTGATCTAGCGGTACAACAACCTTATAAGATATCATGAGTTCAATAATCATTGGAGACAACATATTTATGTGTAACTACATATAATATTGGTCGTAAATTTGCATTCTAAAAATAAGTAAAGAAAACTGGAATGGATATGTATAAGTATTACTTTCTTTTAATTTGATCAATGATAAAGGAATGTGAGTTATCTTCTCCTTGGAAAATGTTTTTATTACAAAATGTTCGCTTATAAGGAGTAGATGGTACTAATTGTTAAATTAATTTCATCGGTTCATTTTAAGATCAATGTAAAAGAGGTAAATTATTTAGTTAGTCTCTTCTGTCTTTTGCTAATCATATTATCATTTGCGTTCATCAAATATTAAAACATAGAACTAAGTCTCTATTATTAAGGACATCAAACATATTCTATTCTATTAGATAGATAACTAGATTATAATATATGAATGATGATTCAACAATTTAACTCTATCCTACTATAGGGTTTAAGATTTTTGTATATTTTGTGAATGTTGCAAATTGCAATGATACATGTGGCAGGTTAAAACGAGAAAAATGACACTTCAACGTTTTCTTGATTGTTCCACTTTCCAACATTGCATGGTTTGGTTCTAATCTTAAAATAGGGTGTTACTATGCGGTAACATATTATTTCTCTGATTCTGATATTTTTACTTTTAGAATTAATTTATTATTGGTAGCTTATATGATTTTGTAAATAAAAAAAAAATGTTAAACGTTGCATGTTATATTTTGAGTTACTTAGCGAACAAAATGCATCTTCGTATTGAAAATTTTCGCCATATTTACCCGTTAGTAATAAAAAATCACTATAAAATATTTCATCGATCTTGTCTTGTTGTATGACACTATTAGATATTGGATTGTATTATGTATTATACTTTCAATACCAAAACATATGCGATAGTAGTGTTAATTTATAAAAATATTTTTTTTTGACATCACCGGTAGGTAGTTGATAGATACAACATGATTTTTGATTCATACAATAAAACTGCGCATTAACAAGTTGTACAGTATATGTCGAATTATGTGTCAAATTATGTTGTATGTATTAAGATGTTATCAACACCCTTACCAGTATCATTACCATAAGACATAGCTTAATATACTCCGTATTTTAAATTATTTAAAACCAGCAAATTAGTAACAACTGACGACAGCCACTTAGAGCAACTCCAACAAAGGCTTTTTTCAAAACTTTTTTATGCAAAAAAGCTTTAGTAAAAGCTTTTCTTCATTGGAGTAAAGACTTAATTGATGAATAGGTTGAGATTTCTCAAGCTTTACTTCAAAAGCTTTTTAGTTATATAATTTTCATATTACTCCCCTAATTTGATTCAAAAAAGCTTTGTGAAAGCTTTTTTACATTGGAGGGAAAACTTTTTTAAAAGCTTTTAACAAAAGGGATTGAGGTGGCATGTAAAAAAGCTTTTTGTGGATGCTCTTATAAATTGGTCGACGCTTTACACCCGCGCATGTTTGACTACCTGCAGCGTCACCATACACTTAAAAACCCGGCTGTTTCAAAACAAAACCACATAACCGTTTTCACTCTCTTTTTCACCCTCCCAAATCGCAATTTACAGAACCACCCACACACACAACACACACAAATATGGTATCGTTGAATCCGAATCCACCTGAAGGTTTCTACTCCGATTCATCCGCCGTGGCTATACCTAACATCGGTTCCTTCCCCTCCACTACCGCCGTCGTAATTCCGCCATCCGTGAACTCACCATCTGCCGATGACGCTTCCAAAAAAATCAGAAAACCCTACACCATTAGCAAATCGAGAGAGAGCTGGACCGACCCGGAACATGACAAGTTCCTTGAAGCACTCCAGCTGTAAGTTTGTTTACGCTGATTACTTGAATTTTTTAGTTTATTTATTCTGCTACGATTCTAGGGTTTCATTTCAGTTCCACAATTGGAGTCTAATTCTTCTTAAAATTCGAGATGATTAGTATTAACGAGTCGTAAACGTAAGAACATCAAGTGTTTTAATTTGATAGTAGATACTACCTACGTATGATTAGCAACTGTAATAAATGGAACATACTAAAAGTCATCAGTTATCTGATTGTTGTTTGATCCTTTGATTTACAGCTTTGACCGTGACTGGAAGAAAATTGAAGCTTTCATAGGTTCAAAGACTGTCATCCAGGTACATTATCTGTTATTTCTTTACTGTTCAGAATAATCATCATTCAGATGTTGATCTACATAACCATTTCAAGCTGTGTTTTTCTGTACCACGTTCAATGATTGATCATATTTATATGAAAAATAATAAATGAGTATATGTAACAAATGTAAAACAACCCTTGCAGATCCGCAGTCATGCTCAGAAGTACTTTCTGAAGGTCCAAAAAAGTGGTGCTAATGAACATCTGCCTCCTCCCCGTCCTAAAAGGAAAGCTGCTCATCCATATCCACAAAAGGCTCCAAAAAATGGTCAGCGTGCGACAATGCTATGGCAACCACTAGTTATACATATTTATACTGACTAGAGATGCAATATTTGTCATTTCCAGCGGTTTCGCAAGTTACTGCATCTTTTCAAACCTCACCTGCTGTTAGTGAATCTGGATTTATACGAGGGACAAATCCTTCTCTGGTTACAACATCTGTATCAGGAGCAGTTGTCGGTTCTAGAACGCATAAATCCGCGGATTTTGGTAGTTTATCCCAAATGGCAAAAGGTAAGTAATCCATATAGGTTGATCTGCTTAATTTAGGGGATGTTTGGAGGTGCATTTGAAAGAATTTGTGATCTTAAATAGTCAGATAAAAAGGACATTTGTTTAGCAAGTCCTGAGTATTCATGAAATAAAAAGATGAAATGCCCAGACTCCACATGTGTGACCTATAGGTCATGGTTTCGAATCCGTTCCTCAGCACATGTGGTTGATTTGCCCGGTGTTGATGGCTTGATGCTCCTTGCGGGTGGGGCGGACGCATACCATTGAAATATGGTACGGGGGTCAGGGGTACCCTGCAAATTATCCTTTTTGTTAAAAGATGAAATGACCAAAAATGACAATTTTTTGTGAAAAAAAGGTCAGACCTGTGAAGTGAGTGGAAGAGTCTCCAAGTTATGTTAAAAGAAGGGTGAATTGCTAAATCTAACTTACCATAATAATCAGTCGATCAGGTAAGCAGAAGCAAAATCTATTTAGTGAAACATTAATTAATAACTGATAAAGGATAATTCTTTTCAAAATGCATATGCAAAGTCCAAACATCCATGGAATTTGGTATCATCTTGTTTATAATTTGCTTGTATCTGAATCTTGTCATTTACTATCTTCTTATTCGTA
Source organism: Helichrysum umbraculigerum (assembly GCA_949592205.1). Lineage (NCBI taxonomy): Eukaryota > Viridiplantae > Streptophyta > Magnoliopsida > Asterales > Asteraceae > Helichrysum > Helichrysum umbraculigerum. Next base: position 167,013,240 of record CATIUR010000001.1, on the reverse strand, counting down.
CATTATAGATGATGGGGTATCCGGAGGCCTACCAACAGCTAATAACTGCTGCAGCAGTAATGAGAGTTCTCTCAAAACGCAACAAGATACTGAAATACATGAACAAAGGACACATGGACATGGTCTTCAACTGAGAGGTAATTTGTCGCTCTATGTTGGCTCAGTTATTTGCTTTTTTCTACCCTTTGACCATAAGAGAGTACACAGAAAATGTCAAGTTCAATATATTGCTTTTTTCTACCCTTCGACCTTAGGAGAGTACACATTTATCTTCCTTTCCTCATTGCTGCAGTTTTGCCGGACTTTGCTCAAGTATATGGCTTTATTGGCAGCGTCTTTGATCCGAATGGCAGTGATCATTTGCAGAAACTTAAGAAGATGGACCCCATTGATGTTGAAACAGTATGCTATGTTTCCTTATCTCTTTCATCAATTTTCTATGGGATCTTCCCAGTCCCCATTATTTGGAGTTTACATGGTGCATATAAAGATTGTAATGCTTAGTTATGCTTTAGAATCTAGTTTGAGTACTTTTTTGATTGATTTTATCCAGATTAGTAGTGTTACAATAGAATAGCATCCCTTCTCCTTCCCATACGCATCTTTGCTGATTCAGCCTTTTTTTTTGCTCCCCCTTTCTTTTCCAGGTACTGCTGCTGATGAGAAACCTCTCCATCAACTTGACCAGTCCTGATTTTGAGGATCATGTAAGACTGCCTAACTTAATATTATAACCTTGTAATAATGGGAAAATACACACTTCAAGAAACCAGTATGAGTGCATGAAATCTGTTATGCCACCGGGGTACCGCGGTAACTAGTCATCTTGAAGGTGGCCATTTCTCTATACAAATAATACTAGTAGATTTTTACAGAAACGGTACAATTTTTGTAATAACAATTGACGCACTAATAATTTATAAAACTTTAAAGTTTTTGGACAAAAAGGGTTTCAGGCCAATCCAATCTGGCCCACACAAAAATGATCCTTTTTGACCCTAAACTTTTTTCACTTTTCACCCGTTACTCTTCGCCTGATATGGCCATTTTTCACTTCTTTTAAGGAGAGTGCACCATGTTACAGCTAGTGGGAGATTGTCATTTACCAAATAATCCTAATTGTAGAGAGTGGGATTTGAGTCGGTAGAAAGTGGGATTTGAGTCAGGGAGACTCTTCTGGTGGGTTGCTGTCAAATTGTAGTTTGACCAATTTGTTTCTGATGACTAGTAATCAATGCAGAGACATTTATTGTCTACCTACGAGGTTGAATCAGATAAAGAAAATTCAGATGATGTGATTGATGCTCTTCTCGATTATCAACCGGAACAAGTTGTTCATCTTGGGTAAGTGATTCCGCTCTCCATAGGTTGTATTTTATTGATAATGGGCCGAAGGTTAAAAAAGTTGATTAAATGGGTAGAAGGGGTTAAATGCTCAGAAGTCGCCTACCGTGTATCCTAAATCATGTCTTATATAGGCTCAGAATGTGATGTCAACAGTACAAGAGTTAGGTGCTGTTTACGAAACACAAGCATGATATTTTACACATTTTACCCTTCAAATTTCTGATAAATACACATTCAGTCCCTCCCTTTAAACCTAACAGCAACTAATAATGTTGTGTTTATATAACATATTTAATTCGTTTATTATCCGAAAACTACAAGAAATGGACAGAATACGAATTGGCAGGTCAACCCAACCTGGTGTGGCCTGTTTTTGACCTGCAAATCATGAGATACATATTACTCATTTTGATATGTATCCTGAGTCCTAACCCACCCAACCTGGCCATATTGCTGCCTCTAGTTACACATATATATGTTCTCATTTTACTGAAGATACTGAGATTACCATCCCTATGAAATGCAGGACATAGAGATAGCAAGTAGTGAGCCTGCAGCTATGCCGTTTAAACTGACTTTGTAAGCTGACAAGCAACCCCTGGCTACCTGCTATGGTTTGTGCTGCTGATCTGTTTGTATTCCTACCATGTGTACACATAAACCTTTTGGAGGGGATAAAGAAAAAGACACCTAATTGCGAAAGTTTAGCTTGTAAAGCTTAGTGTGTGTATGAGTTTTGAAAAAATTTCATTGTTTAGTAAAAACTAAAAAGGCAACATTGTGTATATCCCTCTCCCCACCTGACACATTCAAACATGTCTATTATTGTATCATATTTTAGTAGTGCTGCTCTTTATATCTTGTTGAAGATGGTTTAGGCTGGTATTCGTGCAATAAGGTTGTCATGTTCCTCAGTATGAATGCAGACTAGTATGAATACTGACTGATATGATTTAAGTTTCAAGGTCACATTTTTAAAGCAATAATTATATACCGAGGTATAATGTACAACCATTTGTGCTATTGAACCACTGAGATGTATGCTACTTTATATACATGTGGTTCAGGATCAATAATGTACGTTACTTAGACCATCTGCCATCTTGCTTATATGAAATCATTTTGTTGATGATGTAATAAATTTTTAGAGTGGTTGGTTATTTTATTAAGGACAAACCGCTCTCGTGATTTGTAAATATAAATTTATCAATTATCTCACCATGAAAGAATGTCTGACCTTTACAAAACGAATATGCTTAAACTCTTGTGGGTTGATCAATCGTATAATCCCTACCGTTAGATCATAGGGAGTGGGCTGGAAAATACCGGCATTTTTCACCTTGAACACCACTCCCCTTCGAAGTTGAACATTGAAGTTTTGGTTCAAAGTTGAGTTTCAAATGTTGTAAAACTCGATGTTTATCTTTTTCTTTTTCGTTTTATTTTATTGGTTCAAAAACATTTCCGTAGATCCCTTTTAAATCCAAGTTTAACGTTGTACAACCCACTTCAAAAGCGTACTCAATAGTAAATTATGTCTTAAACTTAACACCGCGCTTAACACAGAACCACTCATTGTCCTTTTAGAGCCAATGATATATTACTCGCTTGAAAAATACAAACAAAACACATAAAAAAAGACGTTACTCACTTTCGGAACAAACATTCACTCCGCGATATTCCATCTCCTTACCAGTCACCATCACCTCCAGCGCCACCGTTGAAATATTCAAATTTACACTAAAACCACTTTATCTGAATTGACAACATCCATCTCTTTCCTAAATATAACCATCACATTTCTGATACGATACTAGTAGGGGTGTAATCGAGTCGAGTCGAGCCGACACAGTCCCAAGCTTGAGCTCGACTCGATTAGAAAACTCGAAGTTCGAAACTTGACTCGAGCTCGATCGAGCTTGTTTTTTTAAGCTCGAGCTCGAATCTTCTAATGTATCGATACTTTCGAGTTTGGCTCGACTCGACTTGATTATCAGTAATATTTAAAGTGTAACTCTTTTTTTATTATAAGTAATATTTAATTTTATTTGTATTAGTTGACACATGGCACCATTTTAGGTGCCTATGCGTCAACATTTGGTTATATTTCATCTTCTTATAGTATAGAGATCTTATAGTATAGAGATATAGTATAGAGATATTATAAGTAATATTTAATTTTATTTGTATTAGTTGACACATGGCACCATTTTAGGTGCCTATGTGTCAACATTTGGTTATATTTCATCTTCTTATAGATATAGAAATATTTAATTTTATTTGTATTAGTTGACACATGGCACCATTTTAGGTGCCTATGCGTCAACATTTGGTTATATTTCATCTTCTTATAGTATAGAGATCTTATAGTATAGAGATATAGTATAGAGATATTATAAGTAATATTTAATTTTATTTGTATTAGTTGACACATGGCACCATTTTAGGTGCCTATGTGTCAACATTTGGTTATATTTCATCTTCTTATAGATATAGAGATATAGAGATATAGATATAGATATAGATAGATATAGATATAGATATAGATATAGAGAGATAAATAGAACAACCTTACTCTATAAAATATAAAATACTCCGTAACTTTTATAAAAATAAAAAGTTCCAGATTTGTATTTTGAACAATTGAACTATTTAAAAGTATGGGCCTTAAACGGGCCTGTATTACTTATGGGCCTTAAACGGGACTTATAAACGACTAAACGAGAGCCATACCATACCATCCACCAAAACATACACGTTATCTCCATCTAGGGTTTCCCCTGCATCCACAATCCTCCTCATCCATCCGCCATCTTCCCGCAGCAGCAGCAGAAGCAGCAGCCATGGTAAATTTCTATTTTATTCGTTTCCATTGCTATAATCTTTTTGTAATGTTACATGAATTCAATGATGCTCATTCACATAATTATTTCTGTTTTTTTTTTTCCAGATTATCCCTGACAAGAATCGCAAAGCCATATCAAAATACCTCTTTCAAGGTCTCCTTTATACTTATTTGTATATACATTATGTATCTATATTTATGTATGTTTGTTACAACATTTATGGATATGTTATTAATTGATTGTTTAATGCAGAGGGAGTTTGCTTTGCTAAGAAGGATTACAATATGCCAAAGCATCCAGAAATTGATGTACCAAATTTGCAGGTGATTAAGCTCATGCAAAGCTTTAAATCAAAGGAGTATGTTAAAGAGACGTTTGCTTGGATGCATTATTACTGGTTTCTAACCAATGATGGGATTGAATTCTTGAGGACTTACTTGAATCTCCCATCTGATATTGTTCCTGCTACTCTTAAGAAGTCCGCTAAGCCCCTTGGTCGTCCCATGGGCAGCGGCCCACCTGGCGATCGCCCTCGGTAACAATCTCATTACTATCTTTCTGTTTACATCTGATTTTTAATAATGAATTAGATGACCAGTTGTACATTTATTAAAATAGATGATTTTTTAAGTGAAACAGGAAGGTGATTGCAATGATCAGATTAAATGCATATCCAATAGACTATAATTATATGCAGCTTCTTGCGTTTTTAATTTAATAAGGTGGTGTAATTTGGTGTGTGTGTTTTTGTAGTGGCCCACCTGGAGACAGGCCGAGATTCGGTGATAGGGATGGATACCGTGGTGGTCCAAGAGGACCTCCTGGGGAATTTGGTGGTGAGAAGGGTGGAGCTCCAGCTGATTATCAGCCTGCTTTCAACAGGGTAAACTTTTTTTTCACTATTTGTTATGTGTTATGTAAGCATTTGTGGCTAGGTAATGGTATTTGTTCAGGGTTGAACTTGTATGTTGTTGCAAGATTAGGACTCCTAGCAATTGACTAATTTATATTCATGATTAAAACTTTGTTTGTATCCTTTTTAGGAATTTGTTCACTAGTCGTGATATGTTGGTTAGAGTTGGGAGTTATATAGTACTACCTTCATATCTAGAGACTAGAGTTATGCTGCTGGGTTTTTTTTCCTTTTCTTTCTTATGCCAACTTATGTTTTAGTTCAGAGGTTTTTCAAACAACTAGACATTTGTATTTATAGACACCCTTTGGATATTTAATACCTATTTATGCTAAGATCTTTGTGCCACGAAGCTACTGATAACATGGATATTTTAGCTTCTGCACATTGACTTGGTATACTCGTTGTCATAGGCTATGCATTAATGAAGTGATGATTGGTAGGCATCACTTTCTGGTGTTGTCAAACACAAAATTGCATATACTAGAGTGATGGTGTTTGTAATTTCACATCACTGGTTGTGGTTGTCTTGCAAACATAACTTTATGTGATTTGTAAGCCATGTTGGTTTTGGGTAGATCGAATAAAAACATAGCTACCGCCAGACTTGTCACAATTAGGTAGGCATAGGTAGACTGACTTGAAATGATTTTGATGTGCAGGGTGCTGGTGGGAGGCCCAGCTTTGGTCGTGGTGGCGGTGCACCACCAAGCTCAAGTTTCTCTTAAATGTTTTAGTTGCACTGTCAAGATGTGAGGTTTTGGGATGCTTCGTGATGTTGGATTTTATAGAATATGTATTCGACAGTTTTGTTTAATTAGGATGATCATATTTTTCGCTTGGTACAATTGAATGGTACTTTGTTTATTGATATTATATTCTAGGTCCAGAAAGTTGTATTTTGTTCTTAATTCAACTATATTCTAAACATCATGCCTTTAGAAACTTAACATGACGTTCTAAAGGAGTGAACATCAATGTTTCTCTACTATTATGTTAACATCATCTTTTGAAGGCCTTTATCAGGTCTCTTGTCAAGCATTCCAGCTTAATCTACTCATCTCTGTTGATTTAAAACCTTTATGATCCTCTCAAATTTATATATTGTCATAGCATGAATATTGTCATGGATTGAATGACCGATAAGTGTCATTTGTCATCTACAATACAACTATGGGACTGTTAACTGTATTAGAATTTCATGACGGACCTTGCAGAAAAAGACCTTACCTAAATGTCAAGTACACAGTGAGATGCCGGTTGTCCAAGTATATAGAGATCACAAAAGCTTTCTTGATTCAGACAGGTGACGTCGAGTACCCGGTGAGATGCCGGTTGTCCAAGTATATAGAGATCACAAAAGCTTTCTTGATTCAGACAGGTGACGTAACTCGAATCTTAATGAGGCAGAAGCATCTTTATAATGCAAACTCTGATCGTCATTGAACAATTAAAAAAATTCTTTTGTTCTTGTTGATAAATAAACCGAAGCATGAATTTTACTTGGAAACATTATCAAGTTTTATGCGTCTCGTAATAACTTCTTACTTGCCTCACGAGTTGAACAAGTCTTACTTGCCTCACGAGTTGAACCAAATTTGCACCGATTATAATGACCCTGTAACCAATTCATCTCTTAAAGAGAATGCAAATGCACAAGAGTGCAATTATAAAGCAGATGCCAAGGCTTTTTTCTTATACTAGTAGCTCTTAAGTGTGAAATCCATAAAAGCTGGAGGAGGAAAATTAAGGAAAACTCAAGACAAAACTTAGTAAAGCATACTTTCACCATGTTCAACCAAGTACAAAAAAAGAAGAAGGTAATATGCATTCATTAATATCTCCATTTTCTCCAAAGACCCAAAGACACTCGACATAGAAAAGTTCAAAAAAAGAAAAACGAAAAACAGAGATGACCCATCTAGACAACCATTTAAACAAAACCCCAAATGGACCGACCCTTTACGAACCAACCAACCAACAAACGTACTCTAATCAACTTCTTCCATCTTGCTCTCCTCGGCACCTTCCTCCTCCAAAGCAGGCATTTCAGCATCATCGCCACCTTCATCCTCGTCAATGCTCAAGCCCAATTTCAACATCCTGTGAATTCTCCCTCCAAACATGTTCGGGTCCTCCAAACTGAATCCAGATGTTAGCAAAGCAGTTTCAAACAAAAGCATCACCAAATCCTTCACAGATTTGTCATTCTTGTCTGCCTCAGCCCTCTTCCTAAGCTCCTCCATGATGGGATTATCAGGGTTTATCTCCATTGTCTTCTTGCTCGACATGTACGAGCCCATGCTACTGTCCCTTAAAGCCTGTGCCTTCATAATCCTCTCCATGTTAGCCGTCCATCCATACTCACCAGTCACCAAACAGCATGGAGAATCCACAATCCTATCCGAAACCACAACTTTCTCCACTTTGTCTCCCAATATGTCCTTAATAGTCTTGCACAGATTCTCGAATGACTTCTTTTTCTCTTCCCTCTTTTGCTTCTCTTCCTCCGTCTCATCCTCAAGCTTCAATCCTTCCTTTGTTGCAGACACAAGCTTTTTTCCATCATATTCCTTCAACTGTCCAACAGCATACTCATCAATAGCGTCCACCATGAACAGAACTTCATAGCCTTTCTTCTTAAGTTTCTCCAAGAAAGGAGAGTTCTCAACCGCCTTCTTGCTCTCACCGGTGATGTAATAGATATCCTTCTGACCTTCCTTCATACGGGTAACATAGTCCTTCAAGCTGGTCAATTCATCTCCACTCTTGGTCGAGTGGTATCGGAGTAAATCAGCCAACTTAGCCCTGTTCTGGCTATCCTCATGAATACCCAACTTCAGATTCTTTGAAAACGCTTCATAAAACTTGTTGTAATCGTCCTTGTTCTCAGCAATCTCATTGAACATCTCAATGCATTTCTTCACGAGATTCTTCCTGATAACTTTGAGAATCTTGTTCTGCTGAAGCATCTCACGAGAGATGTTAAGTGGCAGGTCATCAGAATCGACAACACCTTTCACAAATCCAAGCCACTCAGGAATCAACTCTTCACAGTTGTCCATGATAAAGACTCTTCTCACATACAACTTAATGTTGTTCATCTTCTTACGAGTATCAAAGAGATCAAACGGAGCCCTCTTAGGCACGAAGAGGATCGCTTTGAACTCAAGCTGTCCTTCAACAGAGAAGTGTTTCACAGCTAGATGATCCTCCCAGTCATTAGTCAAGCTCTTATAGAATGAAGCATATTCGTCCTTTGTGATCTCCTCCGGTTTTCGCAACCAGATTGGTTTCTGTTTGTTAATGAGTTCCCATTCATGAGAAACCTCCTTGATCTTTTTCTTCTTGCCCTTCTCCTTCTCTTTTTCTTCATCAACCTCCTCAATGTCACCTTCTTCTTCCTTTTTAGGCTCATCGTCTTCATCGTCACTGATTTCTTTTTCAGTTGTTTTCTCAGTCCACAGATAGATCGGATAGCTAATGAACTCAGAATGCTTCTTCACCAAATCCTTGATTCTCCTTTCCTCCAAGTATTCCAACTGTGCAAACAAAACCAAATCAGAGTTGGTAGATCATTCCCCTTTACAATCTAATCACCAACCAACTTTGATCAAAAGAGCATAATTAACTGCATTAAACAATTACCTGATCCTCTTTGAGGTAGAGGGTGATCTTAGTTCCTCTACCAAGTTGCTCACCATCAGTATCCCTAGTGACAGTGAATGAACCACCAGCTTGAGACTCCCAAATGTATTGTTCATCATCATTGTGTTTTGTTGTAACAATCACCTTCTCAGCAACCAGATAGGCTGAATAGAAACCAACACCAAACTGCCCAATCATGCTTACATCAGCACCTGCCTGAAGTGCCTCCATGAATTCCTTGGTTCCAGATCTCGCAATTGTCCCCAAATTGTTCACCAAATCTACACAATAGCATAAACACAATTAGAATTATGCTCTCTCATTTCAGCAATATTATCAATTTACCTTAATAACAGATCACTTGGTACATAGTTTAGACAAATATAGAATAAACGAATTTGAGGCAATAACAACAAGTTGGCACTGTAACAATATCAAATGCAGAAAACGGTGTAAAAGTTAGCAAAGCATATATCATAAATAAAAACGGATTCCGATGTTAAAAACAGGACTAAAAACATATTTGGAAGTTAATAACGAACATTCACTTCGTCTTTGTACAGATTTTACAATCGACCTATCTAGTTATAATGGCACAAAACCTAACATCAACTGAACAATTTACAGAATTAAATAATATCACTAGCGAATCATATAATACACAAAAAGCAGAGAAAGCAAAATCAACAACATGCAATTACAATATTTTCGTAAAACAAATCTAATTATTGAAGTGATCACATCAAACACAAAAACAGAGAATGTAGAATCACTAGCATACACTAATCCTGCGATGAACTATACAATTTATGGAATTCAATCACTTAATTAACAAAACTAGAAAATCAATTCATAATAAACACATAACACAATTAACAGCATGCATGTACAATTTCCTCGTCTAATTTCAACAATAAAACATAATTTAAAAGTTAACACTACTAAACACGTAACAATTGATTAGGGCATAATGTGACAGACAGAGTATTATTATAATTAAAATTAAAATATGATACAATACCTGCTTTGGTCATTCCAACACCGCTATCAATGATCGATAAAGTTTTGTTAACCTTATCAGGAACGATCCGGATGAAAAGTTCCGGTTGAGCATCTAATTTGCTTTTATCAGTCAAACTCTCGAACCGGATTTTATCCAACGCATCAGAAGAATTGCTGATCAATTCACGAAGAAAAATCTCCTTGTTGCTGTAAAAAGTGTTGATGATTAAACTCAACAACTGATTGATTTCTGCTTGGAATGCGAACGTCTCTGCATCTGCCATATGTACTTCCGCCATCGATTAACAGTTACTAAAACGATTGAAAATTATAAAGAGATTGTGTCGATTGTGGTTTTTAAGAAAGTGATTTTGTACGATGAGATTTTGATGAAAAGGGGAATGGGAATTGGGGGGATTTATATAATGAAAGGTGGTGGTTCTAGGTGTTTCTACGGTGATATAGGTTCGGGTGTGTTCTGGATGCTTCTACTGTTCTCTCGACTTTTATCTTTATTTGCAATCCGGTTAATAAAACGTTGTCGCTTCGATATCGTTTATTTATCGAATGGAAGCTTGGTACAATTTCTAGCCCAGCCCATTGACAGGTCTATGCAACTTTCCGGTTATGGGATTTTTTTTTTTTCTTCATAAAAGTAAATAAATAAATTACTTGAGAATTTATTGTCATCAAATCAAATAGTTTTATGATTTATCGTTAGCAAAAATCTTCTTTTTATTAGATAATATAATATAATAGTATTTGATCTCTTACTACTTGTAGATCTTGAGTGTCATTCGGTTTTGATGATGGGGAGTTGTCCGAAGTCATCATTGTGGGGTGGATAATGACTGATGCCAAAGGCACACGGGACTAAGGTGTTCCCGCCAAATTACACATTGTGTAGAAATGATGTAACACCTTAAACGGTTGTTACGTCGTTTGAGAATAAATAATCATTGGATACATGTAATGGAGATAATCGAAAATTTGATACACATAATAAAACATAGAGAATATTTCATGACTTCATGATATACACACAATAGACTTGAATATTTCAGAATATTAAGGATGTGTTTGGCAACAACAGACTGAGACTGAAATTGGGGCTTGAGCTTTTATTACTTCAAAACACCTCTTGTTTAAAGCTTTTAAAGACTTATGAGTAACACAATATAAATTTTATTTTATTTTTTATATATTTTTTTTACTAATTTAGTATGTATATATATTGTTCTACCACTTTTAATCACATACAACTATTTAGGTGTTAATTTTTTTTTTTTTTTTTAATTTTACCAATATTATACTACTAAGAATATAAGACCAGTTTAAATTTAAATTGATTTGAGTATGATAATCAAAATTCAAAAGCCACTAAGTTAATAATGTATGGTTAAATAAGATAATATTAATAATCTCCATTTTAATTAGATGAAAATCATCGTTATCATGGGCGGTACTACGGTGGGGGCAGGGTGGGCAGCCGCCCCCACCAAGTTTTTACGAGTCGAGAAAAATTTCGTAGATTTCGATATAATTTGCATATTGTCCCCATAACTAATAAATATAAAACAATTTTAATAGAGTCAATGTTAGCATGTTTAGTTTGGTGGTTGGAAAGTAGACTTATTATTCAAGAAGTTCAAAGTTCAATCCCTCCCTATTGTATATATGTAATGGTATTTTAAAGGGGTTAGTGTCTAGGAATGTATCAAACTTTGACCAAATGTCTATTGTTTGTACCCAACTTACAAAACTCAATATTAATGCACTCAACTTGTAAAAACTCTTATATTGATGTACTTTGATGATGTGTCACACACATAGCATGCCACGTGGCGCAAGGGGGGAGAGTGACACGTCATCAAAGTACATCAATATAAGGGTTTTTACAAGTTGAATGCATTAATATTGAGTTTTGTAAGTTGGATACACACAATAGAGATTTGGTGAAAGTTTGATACATTTCCAGACACTAAGGCCTATTTTAAATCAACATAATTGTTAAACTATATATCTTAATGATTACAATTTTTTCCTTTTCTTGATAACCTACATATGATAATGTTTTACACTTTTACTATATAAACGTGTTAAACATAAGCATATTCGATTTATAAGTTACTATCAGTTGCTAAATATATGAGTAAACGTGTAAAACATTATCATATAGTATAGTTTTGATAAAGATATATTTTAGATGATAAAGGAAGTTAGATTTTAAATTTTAAATCGAATATATAGGGGTAACAAGAGGGATATCCCTAGTTCAATGTCGCCTATGGTGGTGAAGTTTGTTAATTACTTCAATTCAATTTCAGATAAAAAAGACTTGAAGCCAACACTATATTTTATTATTATCAATAAAAACGCATTTATACGCTCTCTATTAATTAAACTAATTAACATTCTGTAAACCCTAATCAAAATGTCTATCAACGTATCATCAATCACTCACCACCTCTCCGATCGAACACAATTCTTCGGTCTCAAACTATGGATCATAATCCTAATCTGCATCGGTTTACTTGTCCTTATTCTCTGCCTCACATGTCTTTGTTCCTCTTGTTGTTATCGTCACAAACGTCGTAAAAAACCCAGTTTAGACTCCCGACGCACGACGGATAGAAGGTTTGTTCCACGTAGGACGCAGGATGAACATCATGTGGTTTACTCAGATCGCGTTCGTTGGTCGGGAAGCGGTGGTCATGATTATTTGGTAGATATGCAACGAGTGAGTGTTGGTAGTAATGCATGGCGTTGCAATAATTATAGTGCAAGGGAAATTGAGTTAGCAACAAATCGGTTTAGTCAGGGAAATGTAATTGGAACAGGGGAGCATGGAGTGGTTTATCATGGTGTTTTGTTGGGTGGTAAACGAGTTGCAGTTAAGGAATTACTAAAAAACAGGTTTGGATTGTTACTATTTCTTTATATTATTTTTAATTAAGTTTTTCTTAAATAAATTTAACAACTGTTGATTTATGTTAAGGTGTGTCGGTATCTTGATAGTAAACAGTATTGGATGTTAACCCTAATATGTTTGGCAAAAATGATGTTTACAAGAAACATAATTTGATTTTATAAGATCAAACTTTGACCTTTTTAATAATAAATTTGTTATTTTTAGAGTAAATTATTTAAATCATCCCCGTACTTTTTAATCTATCGGTTTCAACTTCGAAAAAGTATTTTTATAGTTTAATTTTTAAACTTTTGTTCATCGGTAATCTAAAATAAATTAATTATTTAAATAATCCATTTTAGACTACCAGTAAACAAAAGTTTCAAGAAACGAACTATTTAAATAATTTTTGAAAGTGAACGACAAAACATAAGGATGATTAAAATAATTTACTCTTATTTTGAAAAGGGGTTGATAGACGTGAATATTAATCTATTAGACTTTTTATTTCTATTTGTTCGATATGTATGTATGTTAGGTAACTTGTAAATAAATATATATTATACACGCAGATCAACGGAGTATTTAATTAGGTAATTTAGCTTATATATATCACAAACGCATATCAGGTTGTCTAACCTACGAATTCAATCAGTCTAATAAGTTTGAATATTTTCGTAATGTATCGTAACTTAATTACGTCACTACTAGAATCGGCCTAAATAGCAACGATAAAAATCGTTGCTAAAGACCCCAAAATCGTTGCTGAAAGGCTTTAGCAACGACAAATCGTTGCTAAAAAATCGTTGCTGAAAGCTCGCATCTAATTGTTTTTAGCAACGAATTATTTTTTTAGCAACGGTTTTGTGGGCCCCAGTTAAAACTGGTCAAAGACCTTTTTAGCAACGAAAAAATCGTTGCTGAAGCTATTTTATTTTTTTATTTTGTTTTTTTAATAAATAGTTTTAGCAATGATAAAATCGTTGCTAAAGCTATTTTTATATTGTTTTTCCCTTTTTAATAAATATATTTAGCAACGATAAAATCGTTGTTAAAGCCCCACAAAATCGTTGCTGTTTCCAACTGTGAAATTGGGCAGCATTTTTATGTTTTCCAAATTTTTTATTGTTTCAATTTTGCAGATTTTCAACAACTATATAATCAAATTTCCGTAGTATTCTCAATGAAAACATAACTAAGCAAACATACATATTATCCATAGTTTAAACAAACATACAAATCATCCGAATGTTCTACAAGTTTAAGGAGTTAAAGAAATAATTGTTTAGACAAATATTGTCTCCACAAAAGCTAAAGAAACGACTAACCAATCAACTTACTCATTATCCTTCTCCTCCTATAGCACTATAGAATGCATCAAATTGGTTATTAGCATATGTCACGACTTTACCCATTTTTCTATCAACTTGATCTTGTGTCTACTTCTTTTGTTGTGGTAAACCGCTTGTGGATGGAGATGCATGATCGGTAATTTTCTACCGCGTCCATTATACCCACTACGCACGCCAACACTTTTCCTAATATAGCATGCTAATCCATAGTCTTTGTTTCGCTATCTTGCAAATCCACCATGTTATCCTAAAAGTTACAAAACAAGAATAATTAGTAGTGTTTAGTTTTTGTTACTCATTGTACCTATTTGACCCAATTGACACACTTCACTCTTATTACAACTTATAGATCTATTTGACCCACACGAACCCATTTGACCCACTTGTTCCATTTAAACCATTTAATAATTAGACACATTTGACTTATAACCCACTTGACCCATTTATTCCAACTCCCTTGTCTCATTTAACCCATTTAAAATATAACCAACTTGACCCATTTTACCCACTTATCCCATTTCACCCAATTATTTTCTAACCCACTTAACTCGTTTAACTAATTTGTCCTATTTGACCCATTTAACCTATAACCCACTTGACCCATTTGACCCACTAGTCCCATTTGACCCATTTGACCTACAACCCGTTTAAACATAAGCATGATCAATATTCCCTAAGCATGACTAGAAGACCCAAAGTTTAATACTTTAATTCCACAAAATCATCACACAATTAATTTACAGAAAATATAAGCATGGAATAACAATTTTATACTTACATATCGAGTTTTGGCTTTGTCGTTGGCTCACGCACCTTTACTTTTCTTCCTATCATCTTCCTGTAACTTTCGAAGAGTTAATATATTTAAGATTTTTAACAAGCTGTAAACATCTAAATGAATACATAATCACAATCAACCAAATGAACCACAACACTAGATAATGATTATTGAAAATAACTATTATAAAACTCATACATCCTTATGTCGGTGAGCAGCGTAAGATCTTGTTCCATCATTATGTCGGACGGGCTTCCTACGGGAGCGATTAATTTCGGACCTATGATATAAAACATGGAATTCTCAACATTAATCGTTAAATCACCTATATTCAATTAAATAGATACATTCAACACTTAAACAATTCTAACTATATATATGAATACACTTTAAGAATTCTAACAAGTGTATACTTTAACAATTTAATAAGCATACATATATACATGACTTTAATTTCACAATTAACAAAACTATAAATATACTCATCTAAATCAATTATATACATACAATTCTAATTATACACTTTAACAATTTATATACATAAACCACCAACCTAAAAATCCCAACTAAACAATGTTAGTTACTAATCATAGGACTTAAAGCATCTTGACTAGAAGTATCTTGACCGAAATAATTTTGATTTTAATTAATTTCAAACATCAAAACTTACCTGCCTTAATTTATCTTTGGAATCATTTTTGTGGATACTTATTATAAAACGAAATTTACTTTTTATCACTATGTAGTCAACGTAATATTTGCCAATAATTGAAGCCAAATAACCCATCAGCTTTCATTTTCCAAATTTCATTACAAAAACATCATAAAAATCATCCTACACAACCTTCTTGAAACAAAAAGGCATAAACAAACACAAGCACTCTAAATGATCTCTGGAACAAAATCGGTGAGAACCCCAAAAATTGATTTTTCAATTTCGTTTTTTAAGAGAAATAGATAGATCAAATCGTTTAACTAGTTTACAAAATCATCCTAACAAATTTACACAATCATTCAAAAATATACTCAATTTATCAAATCACACAACTAACAAAAATAACAAAATTAAGATGTTAGACAAACCTCGAGTGGTGGTTGTGGTATGTGATGGTGGTCAGCCGGAGAGGTAGGGGACGGCGGCGACGGGGCAGCAGGGAGGGGGTTTACCTGCCGCGATGAGGCAGTAGGGGAGGGGGGTTGCCGGCGGTTGAGTGGTGGTGAGGTGGTGAAGGTGTGGTGGTGAAAGTGGTGGCAAATGTGGTGGTAAAAGTGTGTTTTTTTTGTTGAAATAAGGTGGGTTTTGGTGGAGAAGGAGAAGGGTGATGGTTGTAGAGAGAATTAGGTGGGAAATGATTTGGTGAAAATGGAGAAGAAGATAGGGTTAAGTAACTTGTCTTTTTCCAGCGGCCTTTAGGGACGATTTTATGAGCTTCAGCGACGATTTTATCGTTGCTAAAAGGTTGGCCGGGAAACTTTAATATTTTGGAGGCAATTTTGATTTTTCGTGAAAATCTTTAGGGACAAAAATATTGTGGCTAAAGCCCATAAAATTGTTGCTAAAAGGTTTTGGAATTTAATTAATTTGTAAATACATTTAACTTATAAAATAATTGAAATATTATTTATTCAATTATATATTATGTAACTAGTAAATTATGATCGAACTATGCTTATTTAAAATGTATATATAATATTAATACTTATATTTTAAACAAACTTAAATAGCTTTATGTCCGATACAAAGTGACCTATGTTACGACAATGACTTCTCTCGATCAATACTATACAATCCGTAACTTTTACTTTATGTCAAAAACATATATTGAATGACATGTAGAGAAAACGCCATAGGGTTATATCACGATCATTAGCGTCCAGTGAACAATGTGGTAAATATACCAGTCAACGTTCCGATAATGCATACATATAAATAAACGATAGTAATCTCATGAACTATAAACTCTAAACATCATTAAACCCTTAGCTCTAAACAACCCGATTAAGATTTACTTCTAATATTTGCATATTTTATCATATAAAAGTTTAGATGTCGTATTGTGAATCAAACGACGTAATCATAAACCTAAACTTTAAATGCTAAACTCCAAACCTTAAACGATAAACCCTCAATGAAAAACAGTCAACAATACGCTATAAACCATAAACAATAAAACTTAGATCCTAAACCACCTAGTTAACTCCTTTTAGAATTGCATTATTTATCATATGAAAGTTTAGATGTCATATTGTCAATCAAAACGGCATAATAATGACGATAAATTTTAAACAACATATAAGTAACATTAATTTATTTCTATTGATACATTAATTTATCATATAAAAAATTGTTAGTGATAATTTTTATTTTAGTTTGTCAATAAAATGCACAAAATTTTATTTTTGGAGTTAATAAACAATAATAAATAATTAAAAACATACATTTAGGGACGATTTTATCGTCCCTAAAAGTGGCTCAGAGAAAAAGCCCCATTTTTGAGTTAAAATGAAAAACCTTTAGGAACGATTTTATCGTCCCTAAAGGGTGAGCGGGAAAACAAAAACTTTTTGATCCAAAATGAAAAAGTAAAAACAAAATAAAATTCCTTTAGCAACGATTTTATCGTCCCTAAAGGGTGCTCGGGAATATGAAATTATTTGAAGCCAAAATAAAAAAAGTAAAAATAAAGTAAAATACATTTAGCAACGATTTTATCGTCCCTAAAGGGTGCGCGGGAATATGGAATTATTGGAGCCAAAATAAAAAATAAAAACTAAAATAAATACATTTAGCAACGATTTTATCGTTGCTAAAGGGTTTGGTCAAAGGTTTGACTCGGCCTTGGTCAACACGGGAATATTTTTGTCGTTTAGTGGCCTTTAGCAACGATTTTAATCGTTGCTAAAAACCCCGCGTCTTCTTTTCTCATTATTCTTGTAGTGCGTCTTTTATAATATAACCAAAAGGTTTATCTGATCATTTATAGTTGCTTGTTTTATTGATTATTAGTGGTAGAGTTGAAGAATTTATTGAAGAAGTGGAAGCCATTTGGTGCATTAGACACAAAAATTTGGTGAAATTACTTGGATACTCTATAGATGGAGCCAGAAGGTGGTGTGATTATCATCTATCTATAGTATTATCTTCTATAAGTATGCATGTCCATGCTTACAATCCAATTTAATGTTTAATCATTATATTTTTATGTTTATTTAGGATGCTTGTGTACGAATACCTCAACAATGGCAATCTTCACCAATGGCTTCATGGATGCATAGGAAGAGTAAGCCCTCTAACTTGGGATATTCGAATGAGTATTATACTTGGAATCACGAAAGGGTTAGTACTATTTTCTCTATTTGAACCTCTACGCGAAAATGAACATGATCAATAATTATTATTTTCCTTGTAGCTTGGTCTACTTACATGAGGGCAGTGAGCCCGTTGTTATACATCATCGATTGAAATCTAGTCATATACTTCTCGATCACCAATGGAATCCAAGAATAGCAGAGATTGGCATCACACGCCTCTTAGCTCTTGGACCGAGTCAATCCATATCTGGAATGTCAGGGTCAGTCATACTTGTTCTCCATCCTTTTTATTTTAATCTTTGAATTCTAATTCACTTAGCTTTATATTCGGGTTACTTAAAAGAATATAGTAATGCTTAATTGCTTATTATATTGTGACTAAAGATATATAACCCTAACAATATACGTACCTAACTGTACAATCTGACAAAAGAATTTCATTTACTCTATCTCCTTATATTCGACAATGATTTTTAACGTGGGTTCTAATTAGATTCTTTAATTTAGGCGCATCTTTAGACCTACACATTTTAGGCACGTGAAGAATTTTTTTAAACAATAATCTTTTGCAAATTGACATCAGTCTTACTTTGTTTTTGCAGCTATCTTGCTCCAGAATATGTTGTCACACGTAATTCTAATGAGAAGAGTGATATCTATAGCTTTGGAGTTATGATAATCGAGATTATATCTGGAAAAGCCTCCGTAGAATATACGGAATCCGGACAAAAGGTTAGACTTTTCTAGTTATGATAATCGAAATTATATCTGCAGTTATGACTTTTTTTTTTTCTCGATATTCAAAAGGTTAATCTACGAATCTTGTACTCCATTAATTGTAGGAATACTTGGTAGAGTGGCTAAAAGACTTGGTTAGTGATCAAATGTTTGATGAAATATTAGACCCAAGACTAGAGGAACCACCATCCTTAAAAGAACTCAAAAGGGTCACATTGATAGCTCTCCGATGTGTAGATCATGATGTTGAAAATAGACCTACAATTGGCGACGTTATACATATGCTTGAACCTCGTGATTTGCTTCTTGATGATGTAAGTGACATATGTAAATTCCCTTTTATTTATTCATTATTCATTTATCATTAATAACTTAGACATTTATTTCCTTGCAATTTAGTCACAAAATCGTAATTTGGATATGATGTCGTTGCAGGATTCGGTCATTGATATGTAGATTATGAGTTAAAAATTGCTTCTTCTGAGGTATACCACTCAAATGGGAAAAAAATATGTAATGATGTATATAGCTTCCATGATCCATATGTGTTACAATTGATGATTTTTGAATATCTTTTTCTCTATTTTAGGGTATGTCTCTCCATACCATTTATTTATTCTCATCATACCATTTTGTGATTAAAAAAAAAAAGAAAAAAAATACATAATGTAAGAATTAATGATTTAGAAGATTACAGAAAAGTTAATTTAAAAATAAATAAATTGTATGAAGAGTAGCACCCTTATTTTATTGATTAATTTTTTTCATAAATTGTAGATAGAAAGTTTTTCATATATATGTCGTTTATTTATTTTGTTTTTAATCTTGAAACGACTCAAAGTCACTACTATCACGAATATATATTAATCAATGAATAAACACATGTGTCACATTCTCAATACTTTCAACATCATGATTCTTCAACACCAATTATATATGCCAATGACATTTGATTATATTTTGTCTATTTGGAGAACTTAAAATGGTTAAGGATATGGTAAGTTGGAAGTCCATTCACTCCTTTGATTCCTATTCACATTCCCACTCTAAATACCTCCTGCGCTCCAATTTTTTTTTTTTTTACCTTAGTTCCAAAATTATTGTTTAGATGCACAAAATAAATATTAAAAATCAATTAACTTTCTATTCTATCATAATTTATTACTCACAATCATTTATACCTTAATAAAATTCACTAACCTTGTCTTGAATATAAGGACATAATAGACATTCATCAAAACTATCTTAAATAAAAAAAAATATGCAAAGGGACAAATGATTTAACTGTTTAAGAGCACAAGGTACGCACACAGCTGGCATCAGCGTTCCCGGCCGAGAACGTCGTGAGACGGCGTTCTGCCGCACCGTCCCGGCATTCTCGCCGGCGTTCTCGCACCGTTTTTCGTTCGCCGTCCTTGTACAAACGCAGAAGTCGCTCAACGTTCCCACCTTTTTTCTACACCATGGAATCCTCACTTTCAACATTCTCCAGAACACTGTCCAGAACATTGTTTACCACCCTGTGCTCTAAGGATGATCAATATGTTATTTCCAAAATGTTGACGATTTGGTAAATATATGTATTATATGTAGATGTAGACTAGGACATAATTACCGTCGTAGTATATTACTACTATTAGGTTATTAGGTTAATTTATTTATAATTCCGTCTGCCTTCCTAATACTCCGTAATTATTAATTAATACACCTGTAAGACCAAATAACAACATTTTATCATTTTCTACTTTGTTACTCTCGTCATTTCATATAACATGTCCTTTTCATATTTAGCTGCATTGATTAGTAAGAAACATAACTAATAGTTCAAGTTGACAATTGGACTTAGATATTAAAACAAATTATAAAATGATCACTAACAAATTTTTTTAATATATGAATACGTCTCATACAGAATGTTATGCCTAACATTAAAGAAGATAACATATAGTCAACATAAAACATCAATTAAAGACATCCGGTAAAAATCAAAGCTTTCTTATAGATAACATTACAGAAGATAATAAAATCAAGGGTTAATTGTTTCGTTATGTATTTAACTTTACCTCTTTTACTATTGTATGCAACCAACTTTGAAACGTTCTATTGTGTGTATCGAACTTTTCAAAAATGTCTATTGTATGTATTGGGTGACCTTTTCGCTGACAATCAGCGCCACGTCAGCACCATGTAGGATGACAAATCAGCGCCACGTCAGCATGACCGGTGCCACGTCAGCAAAAAGGTCATCCAATACATACAATAGACATTTTTGAAAAGTTCGATACATACAATAGAACGTTTGAAAGTTGGTTGCATACAATAGTAAAAGAGGTAAAGTTAAATACATAACGAAACAATTAACCCTAAAATCAAAGATAATTCTCGGTTGTTGTAACACCCTGTTTCTGGGTCTAGTAGTATTTAACATTTTCTGACTGTGAATTATTATTAAGTGTGTCAGAAAATAGGTGTGCTGTATTATTTGAAATAAATAGTGATAATAGTCGAATAATTTATTGTGACTAATAAATTATTCAGTGTTTTAATTTTATTTAGTTGACGGTAAAATAAAATAATGTTTCCCCGCATATGATTTTTAAGTTCCAGACAATAATAAGTACGGGGGACAAAACTAGTACACATATTATCATTTATATGTGTGAAACCTTATCCCTATCACCTAAAAACATTCCAGAAAATTCGGGAGAGAACGAGAGGTGGATCCAAACCCTAAACCTCATCAAAATCATCATCAATCATCAAAATCTTGTGGAATTAATCCCTGTTCTTCCTTGTTCTTGGTCTGGCCGAACCGTACGCACCATAGGGACGATTCAAAAATTGTGAAACAAGCTTTGAGGTTAAATTGAGTTTATAGAACTATGATTCAAGCTTCAAAAACGTGATTTGATCCTTCTATCATCATCATAAACAACTTGTAAGTGTTGATTTCTTGATTTCTTATAAACTTGAAAATGGGTTCTTGAGTATTTGAAGAAATTAGCTTTATTAATCTTGAATTTGTGTTTGTAGTGATTATAAAATGGTTAGTTGATGCTTATTCCATGATTATAACATATCCCTTAGCTTAGAATTGAAGAAATTGATTAAGTGTTCTTGAGGGCTATAGTGCTTACGATGAGTTAGATGAATTAGATGATGAAGTTAGTATTGTTTGTGATTGGGAACACTTAATTGAGATGTAGAAAGTAAAATTATAACTTAGTTGGTTAATTACTCATAAAACTTAATATTTGTGATTGGGAGAATTAGTGATATTGGAGGTTGATAATCTTGTTATATGATCTCATGATGTTAATTAACAATGATTAAGGTGTATTAATATGATAAAGTGATCATGGGAATCATAAACTTGTTACATGATTATGAATTATGATGTTAATTGGTTATTCATAATCTAGAGATGAAGTATGTTGAATTGTTGTAAATAAGTAACAATGTATGTGAATTGTGGTAGAAAGTGATTATTATGATTGAATGATGGTATTATATTGGATATTAAAGATGTTGTTTGATGAAGATGAATTAATATGATGTTATATATATATTTTAAAACAAGTAACTAACTTGTACTATTTTGTTGTAATTCCAGTTGAGCAGAAGACTCAGTGATATTAGACTACTGAGTGGATGCCTAAGGTGGTCGGTGAGTGGATCTCTAATCCTCAGTGTAACTTGGTTGTAACGAGTTTGGTTACAACAAGTAACATATTATTACTATTGTAGTTGCCATGATAATTATGATAGCTAGTAATAATATTGTTGATATGATAATGTTGACCTGCTGAATATGTGATTTGTTGATTATGTGATCACTGGACTTGTTGTTGGCCTTCGGGCATCAGTTGTTAATGAGGTCAACGAGTTGTTGTTGAACTGTTGGTTGGGCTAGTCGGTTATTCAAGGTTTAACACACCTCATGTGTTAGTTGAGAATAACCACTAGCTATCGGTCTCGTCCGTTATGGCCATACGGATATGGTTGGGTAAGTGTTCTTGTGGAATCCCCGGGTATTATGATATCACAAGAGCCACCGATGCCTCATTATTAAGTCCTAGTTGTGGAATAGTTGCTTTGTTGAATAGTTGACTAGTTGCTAAGTTGACCAGTTGAACAGTTGCCTGTTGCTTTGCTAAATAGTGATATTGTGTACTTGTTGGTTTAGTGTTAATTGTTGTATGCAAAGTTGTTGAGCTAAGTTAGACTGTTGATTAGTTATCTGCTCACTTAGCGTTATGCTAATCCCCCACATTAACACTTCTTGCAGGTTAAGCATTATTATCGGGTGGGCAAGAAGTTGGACTGGATGGAATATTTGACGTGGCGTGACTCTGATATTGATTTGTTTAAATCAATGTTTTATCTTGTTTTTATATAACACCTCTGTTGATAAATTATTTTTTTGAAAAGGTGGAATTTTATATGTTGATAAAACGAGGTAAATTATCACTATATCTATTTGGACTTACGCTTCCGATTTACTATATTTAAATGAGATTAAAATGAGGGGTGTTTTAAGTTGGTATCAGAGCGTGAGTTTGGGTGAATTGTACATTATGAGATGTTCAATCCCAAACTCTGATATGTGTCATGTCAAACATTCCAGGGTGTGGGGACTAGTGGTTGCATGATAAAATTGTTATTGAATGTGTACTAACCTATAACGAGATGCAATAGTGTTGTTTTGGATGCAGAGACGGAGGAATATGAGGAACCAATAGGTATTCTCATTGATTCCTTAATACTCGTGGGCCTAGATATGTCAGGTAATTCTCGATAAATTCGATGAATTTAAATAAGTTTGAATTGTTTACTTTGCTATGTTATGATTAGTAGTGAAGTAAGTTGAGTCAAACTGCTATGATTCCTTAGTGATGAGTCCTTGATAATAGTTGCTTGTAAATCTGATGATGAGATATTAAATAAGATGTTTAACATCATATGAAGGTGTAATATATTGTTGCATTGAGTAGACACATTGTTGAATAAGGTGTAATAGTAGTATTATGTGGATTTAATGGCGTCTACAATATGAAATTAAAATATGAAATCGGTTGTATGAATTGTTATGTGAAATAATAATTTTGGAAGTAATATGATTAGCAAAGTTGAAATGACTCCATGTAGTGAAATGAGATGTTGGAATATATCAATTGAAGTAATATGGAGTTGTATAGATGTTTAAAATAAGGTGTCCATTAATTGAAATGTGTGTCGTTGACTTGGAAAAGTCAAAGTTGAGATTAGTAGAGTCGAATTTGGTAATATATATACTATAAAGTGATGAATATGGTAAGATGTTTATGTGTTTAATAATGATCATGATTGTAATTGAATTATGATCTATATACTAAAAGTGGTAAAATAATGAAGTCGAAGTGGTCAACCAAACTAATATGTATTGACAAGTTGTGAAAAGTCAAAGTGATCATGAAATTGGAAAACTTGTTGTGATTGGTCTAAATTTGATGATTTTATGTGAATTTGGTGTTTTAAGAATATAATGAGACACCGATAGCGAAAGTGAAGTTGTTTGACTTGGTAAAGTCAAAGAAGTGTAAAATGGGTGTTAAAATTTGTAAACATATAGGTTGAAACCCAAATGGGTTGTTAAAGTGCCCAAATGGGTCACTGGGTGGTTAAATAGTTAAAATGAGTATTGGTTTGGTTATGACCAATGTAACAGTGATTTTAAGTCCTACATATAGTAGGAATGTGTGTTGAAAGTGTTGAAGTAGTTAAACTAGTAGATTTTGGTAAAGGTGCCCAATTGGACCCCTAAACGGGTCGACTAGTTAAAACATGATATAATGAGTATATGAAAGTGATGAATATGCCCACACGTCCTAAATATATATAGAAACATGTTGGTAAAAGGTGGAAGTCTGAAACCAAGCCATTTGGAATATGGCGTGTCAACCAAAATGGTCGAAAATGGTCAAAAATGAGTCGTACGTCCGTTTTATCGTAAAACGTGTAAATTGGAAAAGTGTAAAAAGGGAAAGTTTCATTTTGGCATAGTGGACGTGCCTGCAAAATTTTAGAGTCTAACTCTAAACGAGTAAAAAGTTATGCGCGATTGAAATTGGCTAAAAATTTGAATTTTACTGAAACTCAGATTTCTATTTGGGAACGCGATCCCAACGATCTTTCTGGATCGCGTTCGTATGTGTTATTTTGTCACAGAATTTTTATGCTTGGGAACGCGATCCCAGCCATTTTCCAGGATCGCGTTTGTGTGTGTATTTCGGGTGAAGGTGCGTTTTCTCTTGGGAACGCGATCCCGCTCACTTCTCCGGATCGCGTTTGTATGCTTAATTTGGTTACAGAACATTTTTAACTGAGGAACGCGATCCTGACCCGTTTTCCCGGATCGCGTTAGTTAGTAAAAAAAAAAAAAAAAAAAAAATTCTTGCGACGTTCGACGTAATACTTGACGTAGAAAATTTTTGAAAATTTCGGTGTCCGATTAAGACGAAATTTATAGGGTCACTTGAAAACGGCTCAACGGTCAAAGCTCATCGCTTTGCCATGAGCCCTGTCAGTTTTCGGTACTTCGGGGTCGTTTAGGGCTCGAAAATCGCGTTTTATTGTTTTTCGGACCTTGTTTTGAACTTTTAGCTTACGTTTTGTATTGGGCTTTTGTTTCTTTGAACCCTGGGATCATTCCTATGAATATATATGACGTTATAACTTGTTTTAAGAGGTCCTTAAGTTTTATTGAGTATGAGTTATTTTCAAGCTGTGTATTCGTCGTATTGTAAAATTGTGGCCAACTGTTGTTGGTGGTGATTTATGTTCTTGAGTTATATGGACTAAGTGAAATAGGATAAAGTAAATGAGTCATCTAAAATATTGGAAATGGTTAAAATAAGTATTCTTAGAGTTTGAAAAGAAGTGTATGAGTTTATACTTATTTGATATTTGTCAATAGAGTTATAATGTGTATGTTTGATATGATATGTTTATTTATAATACAACTAAAGAGGTAAAGATTAGAGAGAACATGTTGAATATTACACGTAGTACGGATGAAGAGTTTAGTACCAGATGTACTATTAATGTTAAGTGATGTAATTAGTAAACGACTTTGAATCAGGTAATAAAGAAATTGATTGTAATAATAGTGTTAGACATTACACTTGGGTTAATGATATAATAAAAAAGAGGTGTTGAATGTCTGTGTTGCTTATGTAAACTAGATGATATGTGTATTAGACATTGTGCCTATGTTAATAATTGTGTAAATTGTTGAAATTACTATTGAGAAATATGTGAGAGTAAAGATAATTACTTAGGAGATAAATGGTATGAAGTGGCCTGAGAATAAAGTGTGACTGACATAATATGACGACGTCTGGCCAACGTATTTATATTATGCCATTTCATATGGAGTTGTTGAGGCTACTAAGTACCATATAAAGTTAAGTGGTTTTAAAATGACCGATAAGATATGTTGACCTGTAGTTGATAAATAGTCAATGATGGACTAATATGAAAGAGTAATAAACCACTAAGTTGTTGTTGCTAAAGTGATATCTATGGCACATTTGATGTATATGTGTGATGCATTGTCAATAGTAAGAGTTAAAAGTTGATTTAAGCAAAGTAGAGGTAAGTTGAATATGAATAATATTATTGAATAGATGTCTAATGTCAGCACCTTGTGTTGTTGAGATACCAATGATGATGTTTGGTATTAACAGGTGTTGAGTTAGCATCCAAGTTGTGGTGAAAGGGTGCTAGTTGATTAAAAAAAAAAAATTTGGTTGTAACAATCAAATTAATTGACCTCTACCTATTGCTTACTGATTTTCTTGCTTGTTGATGTAACGATGTGATGACTAAAGAAGTATATGATTATTAGTAAAATTACTAGTGACGAATCGAGTTACAATTTGTTGCTAAAATGCATGTAGTAGTGTTCGTTACCCCTTATTGTTACTATGATTATTGTTGTCGTCATAGTTGTATTTGTTGCTATAGTTGTTGTTGTAATAAAGATGACACGTTAAGTGACTACAAGTTAGGATGGACATGTGGATATGTGTTTGTAGAAAGGATGTTAAATGTATACATAATTAAGGAGTTACTCTAGGGGGTGACATGGAATATGTATAACGATTATTGTGATTAGATAGTTGATGTGTTGGTGTTAACAAATTTAGTGGAGAACAACACACAACTTATGTGTATATAAAAAGTAAATTGAAGTATATCTCGATGATGTGTAAGCTAATAAGATGTGTATAAGTGAATTAAATTGTAATCACCTTTGTGTGATTATAATAATGAATAAGTATGTGGTTAAAAGTGTGTAAGAAAAAGATTATTAGTGAATTGAAATGAGAATAAGTGGTGGTTGTGTTAAGCTATATAGACTAAGTGGGATTAGATTTCGAGGACGAAATCTCTTAAAGGGGGGAAGATTTGTAACACCATGTTTCTGGGTCTAGTAGTATTTAACATTTTCTGACTGTGAATTATTATTAAGTGTGTCAGAAAATAGGTGTGCTGTATTATTTGAAATAAATAGTGATAATAGTCGAATAATTTATTGTGACTAATAAATTATTCAGTGTTTTAATTTTATTTAGTTGACGGTAAAATAAAATAATGTTTCCCCGCATATGGTTTTTAAGTTCCAGACAATAATAAGTACGGGGGACAAAACTAGTACACATATTATCATTTATATGTGTGAAACCTTATCCCTATCACCTAAAAACATTCCAGAAAATTCGGGAGAGAACGAGAGGTGGATCCAAACCCTAAACCTCATCAAAATCATCATCAATCATCAAAATCTTGTGGAATTAATCCCTGTTCTTCCTTGTTCTTGGTCTGGCCGAACCGTACGCACCATAGGGACGATTCAAAAATTGTGAAACAAGCTTTGAGGTTAAATTGAGTTTATAGAACTATGATTCAAGCTTCAAAAACGTGATTTGATCCTTCTATCATCATCATAAACAACTTGTAAGTGTTGATTTCTTGATTTCTTATAAACTTGAAAATGGGTTCTTGAGTATTTGAAGAAATTAGCTTTATTAATCTTGAATTTGTGTTTGTAGTGATTATAAAATGGTTAGTTGATGCTTATTCCATGATTATAACATATCCCTTAGCTTAGAATTGAAGAAATTGATTAAGTGTTCTTGAGGGCTATAGTGCTTACGATGAGTTAGATGAATTAGATGATGAAGTTAGTATTGTTTGTGATTGGGAACACTTAATTGAGATGTAGAAAGTAAAATTATAACTTAGTTGGTTAATTACTCATAAAACTTAATATTTGTGATTGGGAGAATTAGTGATATTGGAGGTTGATAATCTTGTTATATGATCTCATGATGTTAATTAACAATGATTAAGGTGTATTAATATGATAAAGTGATCATGGGAATCATAAACTTGTTACATGATTATGAATTATGATGTTAATTGGTTATTCATAATCTAGAGATGAAGTATGTTGAATTGTTGTAAATAAGTAACAATGTATGTGAATTGTGGTAGAAAGTGATTATTATGATTGAATGATGGTATTATATTGGATATTAAAGATGTTGTTTGATGAAGATGAATTAATATGATGTTATATATATATTTTAAAACAAGTAACTAACTTGTACTATTTTGTTGTAATTCCAGTTGAGCAGAAGACTCAGTGATATTAGACTACTGAGTGGATGCCTGAGGTGGTCGGTGAGTGGATCTCTAATCCTCAGTGTAACTTGGTTGTAACGAGTTTGGTTACAACAAGTAACATATTATTACTATTGTAGTTGCCATGATAATTATGATAGCTAGTAATAATATTGTTGATATGATAATGTTGACCTGCTGAATATGTGATTTGTTGATTATGTGATCACTGGACTTGTTGTTGGCCTTCGGGCATCAGTTGTTAATGAGGTCAACGAGTTGTTGTTGAACTGTTGGTTGGGCTAGTCGGTTATTCAAGGTTTAACACACCTCCTGTGTTAGTTGAGAATAACCACTAGCTATCGGTCTCGTCCGTTATGGCCATACGGATATGGTTGGGTAAGTGTTCTTGTGGAATCCCCGGGTATTATGATATCACAAGAGCCACCGATGCCTCATTATTAAGTCCTAGTTGTGGAATAGTTGCTTTGTTGAATAGTTGACTAGTTGCTAAGTTGACCAGTTGAACAGTTGCCTGTTGCTTTGCTAAATAGTGATATTGTGTACTTGTTGGTTTAGTGTTAATTGTTGTATGCAAAGTTGTTGAGCTAAGTTAGACTGTTGATTAGTTATCTGCTCACTTAGCGTTATGCTAATCCCCCACATTAACACTTCTTGCAGGTTAAGCATTATTATCGGGTGGGCAAGAAGTTGGACTGGATGGAATATTTGACGTGGCGTGACTCTGATATTGATTTGTTTAAATCAATGTTTTATCTTGTTTTTATATAACACCTCTGTTGATAAATTATTTTTTTGAAAAGGTGGAATTTTATATGTTGATAAAACGAGGTAAATTATCACTATATCTATTTGGACTTACGCTTCCGATTTACTATATTTAAATGAGATTAAAATGAGGGGTGTTTTAGTTGTCTCAGAACATAGAATAACATGAAGACATGAAACCAACTTTACATCTGAATTGCATTCTATAAATTCCGAAGAACTTCCTTATACACAACATTTTTTGTAGTGTACATAAAGCATAGTTAAACATCCATAGAATCATCAAAACAGTGAATTCAACATGATCCTTCAAGGCTTCTCAATCTTCTCATATTTCACAGTAGCATCAATTACAACAACACCATGAATCTTCTTTGTGACTATATGTGTGTTTAAAATTTTTAATTACAACAACACCCAACAACTACATATTCAAAAACACACCCATAAATAAATATTCAAAAACTTACCACAATGTTATTCAAGAGCCAAGAAGAACGAAATTGAATATAGAGAATACATGTGAAAAGTCACCTTCCGAACATTTGTCAAAGCAATCGGCTGATACCTTGCTCTTATGATTCGGATTGACTGATTTGAAGTAATATCTCCTATAATTGAAGACCTAAATGAAGAAGAAAGAAGAAATTGTGAAGAGGAAATGATAAGAAAATAAAGATAAATGGAGAGAGGTATCAATCATATTAAAAGCTTGTTGAATACATCACCCTTCTGTGTCTCATGTGCTGTACTCACAATATAAAGACAGCAAAAGTAAAAAGCTTTTACATGCTCATGTACTGCACTCACAAACACAATACTCCGTAGTATTTTTTTTCTCTCCATGCTCGTGTACTACAAAAGTACAAAGAGGGAGTACATAAAAAACAGCAAAAGTAAACATGCCCATGCTTCTTGTAAAGTGCAACAACCAATTTATCTATCCTAGAAAATATAACGCACAACAACCGATTATTTGAATGCTGTAAATTTACTAAATACTATATGTAGTATTATGATCGACAACATTTACTAAAATCTAAAGTTTGGTTTTGATGTTATAGCATAGTTAAATATTAAAGTAGACAAATGTAGTTGGTTGTTGACACGCATTAGTCAAAGAGAAAATAATGATTTATGCAAGAGAAGCTAATCAATCAATTGATCCATTTATAAGATGCCAAGGGAACGGCAAGCACCAAATACAGCTCACATAACCTGAAAACATAAAACATAACACTCAGATTGTTATATATACATCAACTTAGAATGTTATAACCATTAACAATATACTTTCAATAATATCAAAACCACTATTTTTTAGACTTAATTTACACATAAGTTAATGCAAACAAATTAAATATTCAAACCATATATAGTCACCCCAAATCTGCTACTAATTCAAGATAACTACTTTAATGCATTCATAATAGACCATCACATTCATGACTACTCTAATGCATGTGTGTGATAAGAACTTCAAATAGATTTTGAAAATCAAAAAAAAATTCAACTGGCACAAATAAAAAACACGTGACCAGTTAACTTCTCAGCTTCACACATGATCACATGATCTTAACAAAAAAAAATAGAAACCCTTTGCTTTTCGACCCCACAAATATAACTTTTTGACCAAAACTCTTCAGAACGACACTATCTCGTCGCTGAAAGCTATTTTAATTTATTTTTTATTTTTAGCTCTAAATAAAAATGTTTTTTATTTTTTGTCTTTCTGTTTTTTTTTTTCCAGACTTTTCCAGTGGACATTCTTTACTTTTTTGGAAACCCTCCTCAGAAACACAAACACTGATCAATCCAACCCCCAAATTGAAAAACCCTCGCCTACCATCGCCGCCCCATCCGCTCCTCTCTGCCGTCGCCCGTTCCCCTCTGCTTAGGCAACAGATTCACAAATGTTATTGTATTCACAAAATCAAAACCCAGATGCTTTCATCTTCAGGCTTTAAACCTCGGAAGCAGAAGGATACTATAATACACACCCATTAAATCCCCAAGAAACAAAATCATGATGGGATGAAATGAAAAAAAGTTAACATAAATTGATTTACCTTGAAGTGATTCGTGAAGAAGCCCAAAGAGGATGAAGAAATAGAGAGAAAAAATGGAGAATGATTGAGTACGTGCCACCATGTATGAGTCTTGGACAAAACATGAAGATACATACATTAAAAGTGATGCAGAGACAAAGCATGCAAATATAATAAAAAGCCACAGCTTTTTTCCTTTTTAAAACATGCGTGTACTTTTTTATACAAACAAATCATGTGTGCAATCTATTGTATCTATACTATATCAATATATTATTATATTATTATTATTATATTATCTACGGAGTATAAAGCAAGCATAGGGTTTAAACTTCGAGTAAGCGTGCATTTTCTATTTCTACTATGTATAGTATAGATTATTACCAGTATTATTATAGTATGTATATATATTCTATATTATTATAGTATGTATCTATTCTATGTAGACTGAAATAGAATTGATTTACGTTGTTAATACTTGTTAATGATTAAGGCCTCATGCTTACAACACAGTACGACACGTCATCATGTAAGCAGCTTAAGAGAGAGACACGTCAGCTAAATTACGTCAGCCTAATGTGCCCTTTAGTATATAGTATAGATAGATAGATAATCTAAAGTTGCAAGTCTAAATATAGACTTAAAAATATGATTGGTTGATCAAGAATACTAACTGAAAGAGTTTAAGAAAAATAAATATATATTTACCGGGAATCTTTTTCCCCTTTACCAAAATAAAAAGTCAACCAATAAGATAATTAAATTTACTTTTAGATCTATTTAATTAGTCATTTCTAATCCTTTTAGTTACAATAATATGACAATTTATTACACACTAGTAGATGACCCACGCTATGCGGCGGAAATAATTTTTGAAAAATCGATCATTATGATTAATCATTTCATATTTGATACAAATAATATGTCATAGATCAAGTAAATAATATAATAAATTTGGTGTGATATCTACGAAGTAGTGTGATCTTGAAAAATAATTTATTTTTGTTTTTCTCAATTTTATGGTCATTTCTTCTGTTTTAAATACTTATTTTGTCCCGACTTTTTTAAACCGTGTAATAATAGAAAGTAATTTGTTAAGAAAAATACAGATGTTGATTTATGTAATTGGTTAAAAAAAAGATTGTTTCCAAAATGAAAAATATTAAATGTGTGAAATATTGACTATTCCAAAAATACATTACTGTTGACTTTTCAAAAGGTATAGTTGGCATTTTCAATGTGACAAATATTAAGTTTTAAGCCAATACTCTAAACCAATTATAAAAGTTTAAGATTTAGGATAAGATAAGATATTTATTAGCTCAGATTTTATGTTCTAAACCGAAAAGTTTAAAGGCCGACTTCCAGTGGCGGATCCAGGAATTTGTGATATAGGGGGCATAATTTTATTTAAAAACGTACGCGTTTCTTGTTATGTTAAACTATAAAAATGATGCTAAAAGTTACAACAATAGTAGTGCTTGAAAATTATTGCAAACTAACTCTTGAGAATAATGCTAGATAACTTCATGAAAGCAACATAAACGACATGGAAAACTATAAGAAAATTGTATCTAATTAAGCTAAAAATCGCATAAAAATTATTATAATAATACCTAAAACGAGCTCAAAATTTACACCAAAACAACATATAATTTGCTCATAGTGATAGGCTTTCGTGAAGTAAGATAGCATGTAGAGTTTTTAAAACGGATGCTCCGTATTTGTGTTAAAAAAATAAATAATAGATGAGGGTTCTCACAAAAAATAATTAATAAATAAAAGACACTTTTGAACTACAAATCTAAATTTGTGAATCCATTAAATGAAGGTATGAAGTTTGGGGCCAATAAGAATTAGCAGGGGTACTTTTATATATAATATGTACTCCCTCCGTCCCAATTTAATTGTCCCCAGACAAAAAACACGCAGTTTAAGAAAACATTAACTTCTCTCTTACTTTTTGATAAGATTACAGTTTTACCCTTTACTTTTTACCTACTTTTTTGTCCTACATATATAAAGTAAGGGTGAAAAATATAACACCCCAGAATTTATAACCGTTTTTTTTTTTTTAAACAATTCGGAAGCGTTATCCCCTTTTTTTTTTTTTAATTATACCACATATGTAAATGTCAAATCATACTTTTACATCACAAACTATCAATAATAAGTTTTGCACTTTAAACTAAGTTTTCAGGCTGGTATTATACAACAAAACGAGTTTTCACTAGCAAAAGATAATCAGAGTGCCCAGCTGTCAAACATTCCTTCAATCAAAGCCTCTTGCACAGATTCCATCCCAAAAACTTAACCTGCAAGAGTAATGTGGGGGATTAGCACGAAGCTAAGTGAATAGACTAGATCTA
Source organism: Helichrysum umbraculigerum (assembly GCA_949592205.1). NCBI lineage: Eukaryota > Viridiplantae > Streptophyta > Magnoliopsida > Asterales > Asteraceae > Helichrysum > Helichrysum umbraculigerum. The sequence goes on along the minus strand of CATIUR010000001.1, from coordinate 166,979,518 downwards.
ACAGTATAACTTAGCATAACAGTCTGTTTACAACAATCAACTATAAACGCACAATCAACATATAGAGGATCGGTGGTCCTTGTGACGTCCACAGACCCGGGTGACACACCAAGAACACTTATAACCAACTGCAGGCCAATACATTGGTATTACCGATAGCCCATTGCTATCTTTAGTCAACATGAAATCTAATTCACAACGAATGATCACCAATCACATGTTGACTAACCTATAGCAACTAAGCCCAATCGCAACTGACCTCTATTATTCCAACCTATCATGGAATATTTCACCAACAATCAATCAATCAACAAACGATATTATTCCAGCCTATCATGAAATAAACCACTAGCAATTAATCAGTCAATAAAATCAATAAACATAAAACTACTAATAATTGGTGTAACCACAATGTCATCACCAATTTATCCTGTGAGAACCAGTCCACTCACCAAATACCATCAATCGCCCACTCAGTAGTCTAATATCACTGAGTCTTCTCCATATCTGGAATTACAAAAGAATGGCACAAGTTAGTCACTTGTTTCAATGTGAAATAACATCACATAAATGTAGTCAAAATCCAAACAACTCAATCAAGTAGTTTACAATACAATATTTAGTAATTATAACAACATAATTAAGTTATCCAAGTTACTAATTCAACACTCTCATGAAATTAATTACACTTGATTCAAGTATCCAACTTTTTAAATTATGACTTATAGTCATTTAACACAATTCAATCCAAGATTAATAATAACTTATTTCAAGATTATTAGTTCATCATTACTAGCAATTTATGATCATAGAATCACATTATCATATTAATTCAAATCAATTATAGTTTACTAACATAAGTAAACCATCAACCCCATATATTAAGAATTCACAATTTAGCTCATCCATTAATTCATTAATAACTCATATAACAATCTATTTTTATTATCAATCAAGGTAATTAACACCTAATCATCACACTTTCACAAATTTCACTCTAATTACCATTCACTTAACTTGGTTAATTCATTATTAGGTTAGATTAAAGCTACTAACCCTTTTATTAGCACTTAGTAATACTACTTCAACTAATATTACACTTTAGTTTATAATAATTACTATCAACCCATCAAAATCATCAAGTTTCCTATAAAACTCATGAACCCTAACTCAAACTTATAAGTTTTAGTTTGATTCAAGTTATTTAACATCATTAACAAGTATAACAACATCAATCTCATAATATTAACCTCAATTTTCGGATTATAATCAATAACCCATCAAAAATCATCAAAAACTTAAGAACCAAGATTAATTTACAAACTTAAGCTTGAATCTTGCTAGTAATCAACAAAAACAAGTTTAACTAACATCAATTTCACATAATCAAAACTTAATTTCGAATTATCACCAAGAACACTAAAACCCCCAAATTTCTAGGGTTCAAGAAATCACGAAATTAACACATATAACATAATTAAGATGATGCTAGAATAATTATTACATGTTATTGAAGCTTAACTAACATCAATTTACACTTTAGAAACCCTAATTTCGGATTTTGCTCAAGAACATCAAAAAAACCCAAATTCTAGGTTGAAGAACATGAAGAACACTAGATCATACCTTGTTTGTGATGATTAAGAAAGCTTGAATTCGAGTTTTGTAGCTCCAATTTGATGATTTCATCAAGTTTTGGATTTATGGTAAATGTGTGGGTGTATGTATGCATCGTACGTATGTATGTATTTGGGTGGAAATAAAAACCGATCCAACACATATAATATACCATTTAAGTGTTAGTTTTCATTCCCCGTATTTATTATTGTCTGGAACTTAAAAATCATTTGCGAGGAAAACTATTTTATTTTACCGTCACCTTGATTTAATTAAAACAATCAATATTTCACTAGCCACAATATTTCCTGAGGCTTATCGACCTATTAATTATAAAATCAAACACAATAACAATTTTAAATTGCATTTAAAATTTACAGAAAATACCTATTACTTCTAAGCCCAATTTGAGGATGTTACAAATCTCTCCCCCTTAAAGAGATTTCGTCCTCGAAATCTAATCAACCTTGATTATTCTAAAGTACTTAATTACTTGACAAATCTCATTCCTTAAATGAGATTCCACTACCACCACAATTTCCAGTTTATTAATATTGTACTCTTCGTACTACTCTAACATCGTAATTACTCATCACTATATCCACCTAAAGTGTGTACACAACTTAAATCACCTATGCATGACATGTTAAATCATACATTTCACTACATACACCGTGTACCTACATATATATTATTTCATCGACTCACGCACGACTAGTGTATATCTCAATCACTTTCACGAAAACACATACATTGTCTTATACTCCATTTAACTTGCATATAGTATAATACTACTCACATTATTCAACAACAAGCGTGATATTATCACTTACAATAATTACTCCCTTGAGCAACTCTTAATTATATGCACATAATTTCAATTCTATCTACATACACATATCCGCATGTACCTGTTTCTATTTCTTACCTTAACATATGATATGCATCTAAATCATATTTTCATGCATACTATGATCACTTAAGGAAATTATTCCCAATTAATCACTTTAAACAGGTAATCACTTGACGTAAGTGAATAACATCATCATACACATAACATACTCTTAACACTAGAAACTAGCGACGTGCTAGAATCTTTAAAAATAGATATATGATTTATACCCCTTTTAACAGCAAAACAATGATTATGAAAATCATAATACACCCAATAACAATGAAATTTAAATTTCAATTCATAACTAGCATTTATGCTAGTACCACATATCACTAATCACATATTAATACTCAAAATAGAAGTTAATTCTCATGGTTAAAACCATTATCACATAATCACAAAGTCACTTAACACCAATTTCAAATTGGATAACTACCAAGTTTTCCATCAACGGGTACATTGCCATTCAAGCGCAATTACCACTCCATCAAAATGTGCTAACCACACACACATTTTTTTTCAACAACATTTCATCAATCAATTTAATCTCTTTAATCTCCACGGAAGATTATTTCATGTTTTATTCTCTTCTATATGCAACTTATCACTTCACCCTGATATTAAGCATATAATAACAATCAAATTTCACACAATTCTCAATTAATAATAATATAACTATCAATCAAAAAGCTCTCTATATATATATTTATATATAACTATCTCAATGTCAACATCGAAAACCTACAATTTTTAAGGTCACATCAATTTCTCTGGTACTTGGTAGCCTCAATACTCCATGTGAAATGGCATAATATAAATACGTTGGCCAAACGTCGTCATATTATGTCAGTCACACTTTATTCTCAGGCCACTTCATACCATTGATCTCTAAAGTAATTAACTTTTACTCTCACATAATTCACAATGTTGAAATCAACAATTATCACACATTTAATAGCACTCAAAATAGATTTATGACCAAGTGTTAACTTGTTACTATTTTCTCTTTATCACTTGAATGTGAAACTACTATTATATAATTATACAGGTATAACAACTTAACCTGTTAACACTATTCTCATTATCTCCTTAACACATGTGTAAGTTTTAACACAACTAAATCAATGTAGTACCCTCTCTACACGATTCAATATCAATCACTTAACACTTTAATTATCAAGTATAATACTCTATATAACATTTAGTACTAAGTACCTTGTTAAAATACCAGGTCATATTCCACATATATTCATCAATATATAATTTCTAAGTTGATTAATAAATAACCTTCCATATTTAGTTATCAAGCAAGAGTAAGCTCCTACAATACTCTTCAACTATTACAAATACTTATTCGTTCATATTAAGTATTTCACATAATGTAATTAACATAATTACATAATCAATATTTATTTACCCTAACAAGCAACAATCAACAATACCCTTACTGGTATACTATGCTGTTAGTTAAACTGCCTATAAACAACCCCTACACAAAAACCATATAGACCTCTTAAAACAACTTTTAATATTGCATATAGTCACAGGAATGATCTCTGGGTTCAAAGAAACAAAAGCCCAATACAATTCATAAGCTAAAAGTCCGAAATAATGTCCGAAAAACAATAAAACGCGATTTTCGGGCCTCAAACGACCCCGAAGTGCCGAAAACTGACAGGGCTCATGGCAAAGCAATGAGCTTTGACCGTTGGGCCGTTTTTGAGTTGACATGTAAATTTCGTCTTAATCGGACACCGAAATTTTCTAAAAAAAAAATTTCTACGTCAAGTATTACGTCGAACGTCGCAAGAGAAAAAGAAATTTTTTTTTTTTTTTTTTTTTTTTTTTTATACTAACGCGATCCGGGAAACAGGTCAGGATCGCGTTCCCCAGTGAAAAAAATTCTGTAACCAAATTAGGCATACAAACGCGATCCGGAGAAGTGAGCGGGATCGCGTTCCCAAGAGAAAACGCACCTAAACACGAAATACACACACAAACGCGATCCTGGAAAATGGCTGGGATCGCGTTCCCAAGCCTAAAAAAAATCTGGGACAAAATAACACGTACGAACGCGATCCTGAGAACATGTTGGGATCGCGTTCCCAAGCAGAAATCTGAGATTCAGAAAAATCATATTTTTTAGCCAATTTCAAACGCGCATAACTTTTTACTCTTTTAGAGTTAGACTCTAAAATTTTGCAGGCACGTCCACTATGCCAAAATGAAACTTTTCCTTTTTACACTTTTTCAATTTACATGTTTTACGAGAAAACGGACGTACGACTCATTTTTGACCATTTTCGACCATTTTGGTTGACACGCTATATTTCAAACGACTTGGTTTCTGACTTCCACCTTTTACCAACATGTTTCTATATACATTAGTGACGTGTGGACATAATCGTCACCTACAAACACTCATTCTACATTGTTTTGACACGTTGACCCGTTTAGGGGTCAAAATGGACAATTTCACCAATTTCATTCATAATGACAACATTAACATTTCAATCCACCTCTTATCTATACTTATGACTTTCAGTCACTTTAAAAATTATCTTACACGTATCGCATCAAATTCTATACATTTTAACACTAAGTGGCCCATTTGGACACTTAAATGACCCGTTTGGGTTTACGACCATATAATCACCATTCCAACACCCAACCCACACTCCTCTGACTATTCCAAGTGAAACTAACCCACTTTCATCATATAATTTCAAATTTGACTTTTCACAACTTGTCATCGCACATTTAGACTCATTAACCGCTTTGACTTTCTTACTACACTATTAGTAATACAAAGATCATAATTCACCCTAATCATGATCAATGCTAAACATTTAGACTTCTAGTCACATTCCTCACTTCATAGCATGGCATAGCATGGCAATTATCGAGTTTGACACAATTACATTCAACATTGACCTTTCGCAAGTCAATTGCACATATTCCACTTAATGCAACTATAACACTTTATTCAATAATGTGTCTATATAATTTATCTCTAGTTCATTTAAAACCACACTCGATGCTAAACATCTCAATCAATATTCATAGTATCAATTTAACATATAATGATCATCAAGACTTCATAATCAGGGAATCATATTAGTTTGACTCAACTTACTTCACCACTAATCATATAATAGTCTAGTAAACAATTCAAGCTTATCGAGAAGTACCTGATTCATGTAAGCCCACAATATTGAGGAATCATTGAGAATACCAATCAATTACTCATGTTCCTCCGTCTCTGCAATCAAAACAACAATCTTGCATCTTGATAAGGTTAGTACCTATACTAATAACCAATTTCTCACACTACCACTAATCCCACACTCTGGAATGTTTGACTTGCCACAATATAAATTTGGGATTGAACACCTTGCAATGTTCAATTCACCCAAACTTATGCTCTGATACCAACTTATAACACCCCAGAATTTATAACCGTTTTTTTTTTTTTTAAACAATTCGGAAGCGTTATCCCTTTTTTTTTTTTTAATTATACCACATATGTAAATGTCAAATCATACTTTTACATCACAAACTATCAATAATAAGTTTTGCACTTTAAACTAAGTTTTCAGGCTGGTATTATACAACAAAACGAGTTTTCACTAGCAAAAGATAATCAGAGTGCCCAGCTGTCAAACATTCCTTCAATCAAAGCCTCTTGCACAGATTCCATCCCAAAAACTTAACCTGCAAGAGTAATGTGGGGGATTAGCACGAAGCTAAGTGAATAGACTAGATCTAACAGTATAACTTAGCATAACAGTCTGTTTACAACAATCAACTATAAACGCACAATCAACATATAGAGGATCGGTGGTCCTTGTGACGTCCACAGACCCGGGTGACACACCAAGAACACTTATAACCAACTGCAGGCCAATACATTGGTATTACCGATAGCCCATTGCTATCTTTAGTCAACATGAAATCTAATTCACAACGAATGATCACCAATCACATGTTGACTAACCTATAGCAACTAAGCCCAATCGCAACTGACCTCTATTATTCCAACCTATCATGGAATATTTCACCAACAATCAATCAATCAACAAACGATATTATTCCAGCCTATCATGAAATAAACCACTAGCAATTAATCAGTCAATAAAATCAATAAACATAAAACTACTAATAATTGGTGTAACCACAATGTCATCACCAATTTATCCTGTGAGAACCAGTCCACTCACCAAATACCATCAATCGCCCACTCAGTAGTCTAATATCACTGAGTCTTCTCCATATCTGGAATTACAAAAGAATGGCACAAGTTAGTCACTTGTTTCAATGTGAAATAACATCACATAAATGTAGTCAAAATCCAAACAACTCAATCAAGTAGTTTACAATACAATATTTAGTAATTATAACAACATAATTAAGTTATCCAAGTTACTAATTCAACACTCTCATGAAATTAATTACACTTGATTCAAGTATCCAACTTTTTAAATTATGACTTATAGTCATTTAACACAATTCAATCCAAGATTAATAATAACTTATTTCAAGATTATTAGTTCATCATTACTAGCAATTTATGATCATAGAATCACATTATCATATTAATCCAAATCAATTATAGTTTACTAACATAAGTAAACCATCAACCCCATATATTAAGAATTCACAATTTAGCTCATCCATTAATTCATTAATAACTCATATAACAATCTATTTTTATTATCAATCAAGGTAATTAACACCTAATCATCACACTTTCACAAATTTCACTCTAATTACCATTCACTTAACTTGGTTAATTCATTATTAGGTTAGATTAAAGCTACTAACCCTTTTATTAGCACTTAGTAATACTACTTCAACTAATATTACACTTTAGTTTATAATAATTACTATCAACCCATCAAAATCATCAAGTTTCCTATAAAACTCATGAACCCTAACTCAAACTTATAAGTTTTAGTTTGATTCAAGTTATTTAACATCATTAACAAGTATAACAACATCAATCTCATAATATTAACCTCAATTTTCGGATTATAATCAATAACCCATCAAAAATCATCAAAAACTTAAGAACCAAGATTAATTTACAAACTTAAGCTTGAATCTTGCTAGTAATCAACAAAAACAAGTTTAACTAACATCAATTTCACATAATCAAAGCTTAATTTCGAATTATCACCAAGAACACTAAAACCCCCAAATTTCTAGGGTTCAAGAAATCACGAAATTAACACATATAACATAATTAAGATGATGCTAGAATAATTATTACATGTTATTGAAGCTTAACTAACATCAATTTACACTTTAGAAACCCTAATTTCGGATTTTGCTCAAGAACATCAAAAAAACCCAAATTCTAGGTTGAAGAACATGAAGAACACTAGATCATACCTTGTTTGTGATGATTAAGAAAGCTTGAATTCGAGTTTTGTAGCTCCAATTTGATGATTTCATCAAGTTTTGGATTTAGGGTAAATGTGTGGGTGTATGTATGCATCGTACGTATGTATGTATTTGGGTGGAAATAAAAACCGATCCAACACATATAATATACCATTTAAGTGTTAGTTTTCATTCCCCGTATTTATTATTGTCTGGAACTTAAAAATCATTTGCGAGGAAAACTATTTTATTTTACCGTCACCTTGATTTAATTAAAACAATCAATATTTCACTAGCCACAATATTTCCTGAGGCTTATCGACCTATTAATTATAAAATTAAACACAATAACAATTTTAAATCGCATTTAAAATTTACAGAAAATACCTATTACTTCTAAGCCCAATTTGAGGATGTTACAAAAAAGGATTTTATCTCATCATTTTTATCCATTTATGGAAGTGGACAATTAATTTGGGACAGCCCAAAATGGAATACTGGACTATTAATATGGGACGGAGGGAGTATATAAGATTGAAAGTTTGATTTATGTACTCTGTCTTCTTCCCCACCAAAACCCCATCTCTAATTTCCCCTATTAAAACACACTCTCAAGCTTTACTTTTTTATGCAATTTTAATTCTCATACTTATTTGTTACATACAGAGAATTGCACTTAACAGAAAGTTCATGAAGTGGAGGCATTGTTTTCTCTAAGATGAGGGCATAACCTAGAAAGTATATAAATTTACCCTAAGGTTTGTTGGGTTATTGGGGCAGGTGCCCCCTTCTCCTACTTAAATCCGCCCCTGCCAGCCTCCAAACTATATATGTGATTGATGATGTGGATACGTCCGTATCTAAAATAGTCTCACATATTATTTTACGTTGACATACTTAAAAGTTAGTCCATATTTTCCACCGTCATACACTAGTTAACAATAAAATATAATATAATAATATACTTTATCCGTCTCAATCAAATATCCACTTTGACTTTACACAATTTTAAGATTCTCCACTAACTACACTTTTCATCAATCAAATAACATATTTGTTCACTAATGTTGATAGTTGGGGTAGGGGTGGCTTTTCGGGTTGGGTCTGGTTATTGGGTTCAGGTTGTCGGGTTGGTGGGTTGGTGGGTCAGAGATGGTCAACCCGAACCCAACCTGATTTTATAATCAAGTTGAGTATTTCAACCCAACCCAGAACCCGATAACCCGGATTCAACCCGGGTAACCCGATTTTCAATCTAGTCAACAAATTTTCAAATACTTTTCGAGTTTTCAAGTCAGTTTCAGGTCATTTGGGTCAAATAGGTCATATTGGACAAGCTTTTCAAAATAATAGCTAATAATTTTATTCTTAAATTATTATAAAATTTCAAAAGCAATCACAATCAATATTATATTTATTTGAATTCATTATCAAAACATCATTAATTCACAACTTATACCATAACATAAATGTTTCAAAGAATAGGTTATATGTCATATTTAAATTGAAATAAATTTATAGTGATATTAAAAGTATTTCAGGTTGTCGGATTCAACCAGAAAATTTATTTGCTGACCCAGACCCAACCCAAAAGAATTTCTAGTTGGCAGGTTTTGGGTAGACGGGTTGACACCTCAAAAAACCTTATACGAACCTTATTATATTTGAATCGGGTTTGTGGCGGGTTTGTATCGGATTTCGTGTCGAGTCAGAATTTGTCGGCCCTAACTTGTGGGACGGAGGAGTATGTCTTTATGAGAAAAGTTCATTAGAGTACAAGAATTTTTAAAAGAATAAAAGTACCAATGAAAATGTGACATGTGTACAAAGGAAATACTTACATGTGCAAAACCCATTTACCCCTAACTTAAATATCTCACAAACGACAAATCGAAAAATTATGAAAATTGCACCATTAGATTCAGCCTTTAATCCTCTTCGATTTTCCGTCCATCAAGGCATATTTTCGACAAAAAAAATTTCTTCATTTTTTGGTGGGTTTCACACTTTACTAACACATGTGTTACTACATACTTGTACATTTAATTTAGTGTTTAGGGTTTAGTATGTTTGATGGTTTAGGGTTTATAAGGATTTAGGGTTTATAAGGTTTAGGGTTTAGAAGGGTTCAAGGTTTAGAAAAATTTAGGGTTTAGCGTTTTGTAAAGCGTTTAGGGTTTAGGGTTTGAGGTTTAGGGTTTAGGGTTTGGGGTTTGGGGTTTCGGGGAAACCCCAAACCCTAAACGCAGCACTTTAACACATGTGTTATTAAAATGTGAAACCCACTAAAAAGAAGAAAAAAAAACTCGTCAAAAGTATGGCTTGAGGGACGGCAAATCGAAGAGGAGAAGACGACGAATTTAATGGTGCAATTTTCATAATTTTTCGATTTGTCGTTTGTGAGATAAGTGGTGTTGGGTGTAAATGAGTATTGTACATGTGAAACACTCTCTTTGTACACATGACACAATATAATTGGTACTTTAATACTTTGATAAATTCATAATCTCTGATGATCTAATCTTTATGTTTTATATTGCATGCATCTTTTTTGCTCTCTGATCTACGTCACCCCCACCAACTTTCAATTACCAAAATACCCTTCCCGTCTTCAAATTACAGATCATGTGATCGTGTGTATATATCGCATATATATCTACACACGCTCTTTCTTTCTTCCTTCTTTTTGCTTTGTTTTCATCTTCAGATCCAACTACCAATAATCAAAACCCCCAATTCAATTTCTCATATCAAGGTTTGATTTTTATTATTTCTTTATTCAATTCAATTCAATTATGCTTTTTTGTCCTTATAATTGTATCATATCATCATATCATATAACTATATATTAGTTTCGTGTTGTAGTTTACTGTTTTTTCACAATTGTGTATATGATTCGATTACAATTAGGTTAATTAGGGTTTCCTTTTTCGAGATTGCTTTGTTACGTTGATGATTGATTACGTAATTGATTCGATTTCACGGATCTTTGATTTGATTCGTTTTGTTTGATTTCTATTTGGTAATTCATGATCTGAATTCTATTAGTCAATAACCCTAATTTTCCCCAATCGATAAGTATATCGGTCTGCTTAATATTCAGATCTTAATAATCAAAGGTATTGAGGTCTAATTAGTGCATATCGAAAGTTGTTAATTTGACTAAATTAACAATTATTAAATTCGATAAGTTATTTAATTTATTGTTAACTGGTCTTTATAAAGTTGTTGATTTGGTTTCTTTTCATGTAGGTTTGTTCATGTGACTATCAGACTATGTGAACTTGAACAAAAGTTAAGACCTTTTTCATTCGAGTACCTATTTATTATTCGTGTGACACAAAGACGGTTGTGGAAAACAAGAAAGAATGGTGCGGAGCGGTGGTTTAATGTGCGGTCAATGTTCTCTTACGCTCTCTCCAGTTCTTTCTGTTTGGGAATGTATTGTTCGTAAAATGAGGTATTCATTCAGACCCGAGTGGGTGTAGCGGCAGGGAAAAATAGTGACCGTTACATTTGTTTAGTTTTTCAGTTTTATAGTAATAGATAGCGATAGAAAGAAGGGAATCAAATACAGTTATAGTGATGATTTATACTTTTTAAAGAAAGAAAGAGTTTTAGATTTGAGTAATTAAGAAAGTGTTAAATAGTTTTTACATAGAATTTTAAGATATGGAGTGCGGTAAAGCACCATCTGTCGTTAGAAAAGCTAAGAAGAAGCAAGTGAAGGACGAATTGGATCGTATCAAACAAGCGGAGAAGAAAAAACGGCGTTTAGAGAAAGCCCTTGCGGCTTCAGCAGCCATTATTTCTGAGCTGGAAAAGAAGAACCAGAAGAAGAAAGAAGAACAGCAAAGGCTGGATCAAGAGTGTGCTGCCATAGCTGAGGCAGTTGCTTTGCAAGTACTTGGAGAAGAACAGGACATGTTTATGCAGCAGGAAGAAGATTGGCATCCATGGGGATACTATGCCCGTAATTTTGACCTTTTTGCGGGTGACAATCATAATGCTAGAACGTCAGCTAGAGTTATTCCGCACTCTCATCTTTATGGGAGTCCACATGGAGATATGGGTTTGGTTTCTGAAGGCTTTGGAGGAAGAGTCGGACGCCAATGGAATGGATATGGGTTGAGTGATGACGGGTATTTATTGAATGATGTTCAGGCACCGTATGTTGTGGAGAGAGACTGGGAAGCTGCAGATGTATCACATGCTATATCTTCTCTTCGGATTGCAGATGATGGTGCCAATGCCTTTGTTTATAACAGAATGCTGAGAGGGTGAATGAGTGCTTCTTCAAGTCTTTATGTTTGATGTGATGATGGGTTGTTTTGTGTGTATTTACAGAGATTATGGTGAACCATTCTCTATGCATGGTGCATTTTGTGTTCTTTTGATCTTGTTTCTTCTTGAAAACATCGTTTACTAGTGAAGTCAAATACTGTTACTAGAGTGCTGATGTTATCAATAATATTAATTAACTAGTGAAACTTATGGTAATGTTGGTTTTGCTTTGATCATTTTATTAGTTGTTCGTAGGTTCTCGTATTTCCTTAACTTCCTATGTTTTTGTATTTCCTTAACCGACATACGGTGAGTGTGTTGTTCATGCCAATCGTTCATGTTTTGTGTTGTCATGATGGACAATGAGACATAATGTGAACTTATTTAACCTGGGAACAGTTTCTTTAAATCTAAGCTTATATTATGTTTCATGTTCAATAGTGATCTACATAGTGCTTCGACTTTTTGAAACATTCATGTGTAACCTATTCATGTTTTGCAATCAGATCTGATATACCTTTGAACACGCCAATCTATCTCAAAGTGACATTTCTTTCATGAACGTGGTGCTCATATAGATAAATAAAAGTAATATAACGAGTATATACACGTTTGATAACTGGCCAACTGGTCCAAACGAACTGTTGTGAATAAATGGAAATTGATTCAAAGATAGACAACTGGTCCAAACGAACTTTTGTGCATGAATGGAAAATCAGTTACAGATCCTTGCATTAACCCAAAAACAGAGGTCTATTAACTAGTACACAAACAAGAGGTACCAAATGTTTTACATCTCACGCGAGCGCAGGAATGCTGCTTCAGGCTCTTGTCTTTGCTGTTGTGGTTGCCCATCTCCGTTATCAAGTGTAGTACTAGATGATGGTTTTGCTCCGGCAGCAACAAGATTTTTAAACCAAGCAGGTTGCTGGAATTTAGGGTTGTTTCTATTCGCACCACCAGGGGAATCTGGAGACCCAGGGTTGGTATTATTTGAAGCAATGCCAGCAAGAAATCGATATGCCACTTTGCTCGCTGTCACAATCTCCGTTTTAGCTTGTCTGAACTACATTCATTTAGAAACCAGAAGTTGAGTTAGGTCGGAAACATTTTGACACTAGAAGTGACGCTTAACTTAACCCCTATTACGTAAGGGGGACCTTTGGTACCTAGAAGTGACACTAGGTCGGAAACATTTTGACACTAGAAGTGACACTTAACTTAACCCCTATTACGTAAGGGGGACCTTCGGCGGGATAAAAGAGATAAGAAGGAAATGAAGAACAGGAACGAAGCACTTACAATACATGGCTCTACGAAGGAAGCATAGCATTCGCTTTTGAAAAAATTTGAACTAATTGTGCCATTTGCGGTCAATTAAGTGAAAATTGGTCAATTTGGACTATAGTTTATTGATGGTATTAAAAATATAAGACCTATTAAGAAACAGATCAAACTGTTCAAATTTAATACTATAAAAGTTTTTGCAATTCACACTATTTTACCGGCTTATGACATTCATAACAAATGAAGAAACAAATTTATTGCCAGGTTAGCACCACCGGTTTTCACCCCATTCTAAAAAATTACCTGTTTTGACCTGTACCCAATTTTAACAAGCTACCCAACCCACCCTTTAGTTACCTATAGGCTATCGCTGATACAATAGCATAGAAACACAAACACAATAGAGTAAACACAGTACAGAACACACAATAGAGTTAACACAGTACAGAACACACAATAGAGTTAACCCAGTACAGAACACACAATAGATTTAACAACAGAACACACAATAGATTTAACACAGTACAGAACACGCAATAGAGTTAACACAGTACAGAACTGATGCTCACCCGAATTGCTGTGTTTTCTGCTATTTCCACAGCTGTGTCGCCAGCATTAGCAAACCTGTTCACCCAACCTGTAAAATAGTATTTCAGAAGGTTACATTGCAAGATTCTCAATTTAAGGTTTTCTCAGTTCCAATTTCTAAACAAACATATGCAACAAACTGACACGGTCCATCTATAACTCAAACCAATACAAAACTATCAATAAACATATATAGAAACACTACATGATCAACCAGCTTCCCTATAATGAGATCAACCATCATTCAGTGGTTTGCTTCCCAAAGAAATAGAGAATATTCCTACATATTATACAAGCACAAAAATACTATGTTGTGGCGCATTGAACAACTTAAAGCTTATTTATCTCAAAAATTCATATGGAATTCCAGAAAGAAAAATAAAACAGAAATTAGCCTAGTTATGGTGAATTGATGGTTCACGAAGAGATGGACATATTTGACAGCAAATGATAAACCAACCTGGAAGTTTAGAGACACCAAGACTTTCACAGAACTCGTTGCAAAAATGATTGCAGTTTTTCGAAAGCAAGTCATAACTATTTCCAGGCCACTCTCTGCTAAGTTCCCTCAGGATCTGGTTGACCTTAGATTTGGATAAGCTTGTCTTCCCAAGTACAATGCATTCACGATATGTGTACATCGGGTTTTTTCCTGCAGGACAGCAGAAAACACCAGTTCCTTGCTCGCAGAACCCAAAAGACCACTCATCCTCTCCATAAATCTGTCAAGACTCAAATTATATATAAGCACAAAATACCCGAAGGAAAGAGTAACGTCATCTAAATCATAGTACAATAGTATAATTTGCGTATACAAATAATTGTGAGGGAGAAAACAAATTTCACATGAATAGACATTAAAGTCGGTCATTCTGAAGAAAAGAAATCATGTTAAATACCCATCGTTATAGTGTGGAAAAGTAAAATGTCAAACATTAGATTTTTTCCCCTGCATAAACACTCGGCCATAGCACATGAACTAATTCTAGGTAAGTCCTAGTTTGGTAATCGAGGTCAAAATAATGTAATGGAGATGTTAGTATTAATTTACATCTTGTGATTTTCCCCTCAATTGTACCAACTACATTGCAAAACAGATAGTAGGAAAACAAAAGCAGCACTTGAATTTGCTATAGAACTTCTTATCACTCTGGTGATTGACTCTAACGCCTCAATACATCCAACCAAATGATCAGCTGAATTGAAAATCTAGTTGAACACTCGGTAACAATTTTCACTACAGTTATTCCCCCTCAGCGGAACTATAGAAAATAATATCTATTTGCATTTCCCCAAGCAAAATGTTCTCACTCGCACAAACTCTCCTAATGATTATCATGAATCCAATCATATATCTCAAACCATATCGATGCATAGTAATCATAAACTTCCTTATATTCAACATTACTTCATACAGCTGTAATGAGATCCACATCCACATATTAATCGATAATTTCCATATTTACTACACACATACCAGGGTCATAGTAAATGAACTCCACAACTTCGTAAACTTTCAATATCAAGTTATCAACAACAAGATCAGCAGATATAGAAACCCTAGATCGTCTCGAAACTTAATTAATTAATGAGATATAAGCATGTATATATACATATAGTGTATGTGCCTTAGGATCAAATTAGAACTCAAACACAAGTAAGAAATGTAACAACTAAATTCAAAATAGATATATAGATACATAAGTATATGTATATGTATATGACCTGAACGGCGCTGTGAAAAATGCCGCCGAGACCGATGCCGTCTTTGAAAATCCGGTTGATCTGAAGGATTGTGTTGTTAGTATTATCAGAGCCACTATTTGTAACATCATATATATGAAGCATAACTTCCGTCATCTCCACTCAACTTCTTGATTTACAAACCCTAACTCTACTTCCTTTTTTATTTGGATTTTGATTTTGATTTCTAATCAAATAGCTCCGTTACAAATTGAGATCAAAATCAAAATTATGATTATGATATACTACTAATTAGGAATAGGAAATTGATAATCATGAGGACCAGTAGCTTCAATCCAGGGTTTCTTTATCGCTGTTGCACGTCACGAGTACTACAACGTGGTTCAATTATTATGAATAAAAGTGAAACGATTTTGCTCCCGTTTCTTTCGGTTTTTTAAATTCCCAGTACGAATATCTTTTTTTTTTTTTTCCCTTTTATCTTTTCTTTTTTCACTATTTTACTAGGTGAAGGACCCGCGACAACGCGGACTTTAATATTTTATTTTGTAAAAAAAGTTTAGTTTAAATAAAGTTTTGATTTGTTTGTTAAATTTAAGATATATAATAAGTAAACTGATTTTCACATAACTTTTCATATTAAAGTATGTTTTTTTTAACATTGTATTGTAGGATGTATAGCTTTAAGATCCTCGATAATACAGACGACTAAATTTTTTTAACTGTATAAATTCAAAAGGTTAATTGGATTGAAAATTTTGTATTTTTTTTTAAAGAAAATGAAGAAATTAATTAGTGAATATTAACTGTTTGCTGCTTTTAGATAAGTAGTGAAATTAGTTATTTATATCATATTACTTTGAGTTTTTAGAGAGTTCACCTCATATAATAGAGGTTATGAAAGTTAGGAACATATAATAAAGTTTTTAAAAAAGTTTACCTTATACAATAAAGGGTATGAAAAATGCACACATTCAATAGTAGTTAGCATAAAATTAAACGCATAATCAAACAATAATCTCTTTTTAAATTTATTTTAGGACTAAGATAATTCAACCAAAAAACGTGTAATATTTTGAAATTAGAAAAGTTAACATTTGTTTTGGTTCTATATGAGTCAATCAATGTTGTCTACAATTTCGTTAAATATTAGTCTCTTTATTGTTATTTCTGTTTTATTTTCATTAGTTTGTAGTGGTAAAGTTATTAAGTTTTTGTATTTCTTCTATCAATGTGTCTTATTTTGATACTTTGTTGAGATTCGTTTGGAAGTAAAAACTCGTGACATTTTGGCCAAATACATAAAATAACTATTGCTTGAGTGTAGCGCATAACAACCGAACGAACGTAAATACAAATTAATTATAGTTAATGCATATGATAATTATTAATAAACAAATACACTGTTAACAAATTACATATTAAAGTTTATTATTTATTCAAATTGTAATTCTAAAACATAAAAATATAAAATAGAAAAACCTAAAACAAAGTACTCAAATAGAAATTTAAATCTACATGCAACATAGTCATTATCAACGTCATGTCCGAGTAAACGAAGTTTTTGGGTTAATTGATTTTCCCGTTGGATCTTTCCCATAAGGTTTTTAAGAACATCTTCACCAATTTGATCTTTATTCACATTAAATTTTAGCCAACAAATAAAAAATTGAGGATCAAATCCACCTACAAATCCATTAAAAAGGATTGTTAGTGAATTCCAATATGTATGTCCAAAAACATTCATAAACATAATGAAGAAACGTACATAAAATATAGAATGCACATACTAAATAATTTTTCTTTGGATCTTACAAACCTTTAGGACTTTCAAGATCTTCAAGAGAATGTTTCTTTTCATCTACATATCCAAAATATAGAATGCACATACTAAATAATTTTTTTTCCTTTTAAAAATAAAAAAATGTACATAAACAATATATAAATACCTTCAAAACATTAGGGACTTTTTGAATCTTCAAGAATACAGACTTTTTGATCTACATACCAACTCAAAATATGAAAATATGTTAATCAATACAAATATAGAGATAATAATAATCGATTCTAAGTATAAGAAAGAACATATTTAAAATCTTCTTAAAATATAATCTAAAGAAACAATATACAATGGGTGGTGATTCGTACACCACCTTTTTTTAGCCATACACCACTAACGCGCTTTACAGTTTTGTACAATACAATACTCTGAAGCATATTTGGTGGTGTATGGCTAAAAAGAGGTGGTGTACGAATCATCACCCATATACAATACCTTTCAAACCTTTGGAACTTTTAGCTCCTTAATCAAAGTAGTTTTATAATTTACAAATCCATTATAAAATCATAAATATGTTACTGAATACATACACATAATCAATTATAAGTTAATAAATAGACATATCATACCTCTTAATTTGTTTGGAGTTTTAGGAGCCATCTATACAAATGAATAAACTTGAATATTAACTTTTATATATATAAGTGAAAACACGAAAGGGTTTTCATTGATTAAGAAAAGATGAATATATGAATGATATGATGATATCTATATATATATGGATACAAAGAAAAGGTTGAAATAGGAAAATATTTATTTATTTATTTATTATTGTTCATAATAATAATAATAATAATAATAATAATAATAATAATAATAATAATAATAATAATAATAATAATAATAATAATAATAATAATAATAATATAATATAATATAATATAATATAATATTAGGGTTTGTCTTAAATATTGGAATGAAGAAGTAAATAGCGTGTGAGGGTCGGCCTTTTTATTAGATTTATCTTCAAAGGATTATATAATATTTAACTTATTTAATTTAATATATATTAGCCGCTTTTTTTGTTGGTATATATTTTCAACGTATCTATTATTTAATTTAATATATATTAGCCAAAATTATAAAATTTAATTTTTAAATCAACTATCAGGGGTTTTGAGATTTATCTTCAATGGATTATTTAATATATTAATATATATTATTCATTTTTTTTTTTTTTGGTATATATTTTTTCAACGTATTTTTTTTGTTATATATTTTCAGCGTATTATCTATTATATATATTTAATATTTAATATTTGATTTAATACATATTAGCCAAAATTAAAAATTTAATTTTTAAATCAACAAATTTATTAGGGGTGTAAAATGTAATTATGATAATTAATTATAGATCGTTGGATCATTAAGGAATAAACCTAATCAATGGTCTAAACTCCTCCATGGTATCCTCTTTTAATTATATATAAAAGATTTGGTTTATATTTATTTACATGAATAATTTAAACTTTCAATATTCTGTGTGTTAACGTTATCTTTTGGTGTGATTTCGAAAACAAATCGAACCCAAGAGCAATTGGAATTGGTACATATAGTTTAAAAATAATAACTAACAATTTACTCGCACAATGTAGCGACAACCATAAGATTATGCTCACAAGAAATTTATTTAACGACATGTCGTACTTGAGCAAAGGGTAAAACAATAATACTATACCAATATGTACATTATTTTATATGCATTATATTTTAAATGATTAACACAACTTGAAATTTTTCGTGAAATGAATGAGGAAGAGTTGTATTCTCAAGTCTTAACCCGCCGAGACGCCGACTCGTTTAATTTATCTTGTTGGGTTTGGGTTAAAGTCCAGCTCAACAGGTTGACTGGCCAACCAACACAATGCAGGTCGTATCCGAGTTGGTTACTTTTGACTCGTTAACCCGTTTATCAAATTATTTTCGGGTTTAGATTATGAACTTTTGACCCGCAAACCTAACTCGACTCACATCGCAATCCTTAATTATATTAATTGAAAGTTAAATAAAATTAAGATACAAATATCTAATATAGTTACAAAATATTTTCACTTATGCATTTGACGTTGTATAAACTATATAGTAAAAAAAATTCATATTAAATGGTGGTCTATTTCAAGTTATGAGATATTAAATTGTATAAAAAATTTCATTTAATTAATTTAAGTATTTAATAGTTGAGTAGGATAGTTAATAGTGTAAAATAGTAATTTACTATTTCTCCGGATAATGCCTTAAACTCTTCGTAATATATTACAGATATAGAATTAACTCATAAGTGATTTGTTACTATTCTTGAATTTTAACCCATAATGTCCTCTCATCAATCAACTCTTTCAAAATATTCATAATGATCTAAATTTTTCTTTCTTTTATAAAATCAATTCCAACTTGTTGTATATTGGATTTAATAGGCACGAGTCGGTCAACCTTTTGACTTAGAGTGAATTCTTCTTTGTATATATACTAGTAAACTTCTAGGGCTGTGCGATGCACACCTCACAATCAAAAATGTTAATTTCAATTTCACGATGTTACATGTATATTATCTTTTAAAATCATAGTTGATTGAAACAAATATAAAACATCCCTCATTTTATAAACAATTAAAATAATAATTGCGACTCGGAAGCGTAGATTTCAAACATACTATTCATGTCAATAAACTTTTTCAAACTAAAATACATGACATTTCAACCAACTAGGTGTTATATAATTCAAAACATTTCTTTAGTTATCAATATAACATCAGAGTAAAAGTCTGTCAAACATTCCATCAATTCCAATAACTTCCTGCCCCGCCCCATATGTCCCATCAATTACAACCTATAGGAAGAACTGTGGCAGAGTTAGCATAACGCTAAGTGAATGAAACTATAATCAACAGTCCAACTTAGCACAACAATTTGTTTACATCAACTAACAATAAACAGACAATCAATCAATCAATCATTCAATCAATCGTCATGAGGATCGGTGGTTCTTGAGGTACCCTAATACCGGTTTGGTACTCAAGGAACACTTATCAATCATCTGTATTGGCATATACAGAATTACCGATAACCTATTGTTAATCACATACGACCTAGATCTCTAAACCAACATTTCAAGTTTAAAGATCTCATGTCGTCTACAATAACAACCAATTCCAACCGTCCAGTCAAGTTGACTTCAGAATCTTACATACTAGCTCAAACAACCCAGTAAGCAAACAACCAAACTAACATGGCAAGATATCTCAAACAAAAACATTCTATCAAAGTAATACTACAATTACTTGTTATAACCAAATCATTACAACTAAATCACACCGAGGTTACAGATCCACTCACCGAATACCTCAGACCTCCACTCAGTAGTCTAATATCACTAAGCCTTCTCCACATCTGAGAATCAACAATCAAATATAAGTTAGTAATCAAGATCATCAATACTTAACTTATATCAATCTATAATATTAGGAACTTAACATAATTCATATCAACATTATTAGTTCCTAATCAGGTATTAATGATTACAACATCATCATTATCATATATTAACCTGTAACATATACAAATCACATTACAATCGACAAGTTATAAGTAATGTGGTACCAGCCTATCAAGCCGCCGGCTTTCCCTAGAAGCCGCCGGCTTCATGCAGAACTACACAAGCCGCCGGCTAGACTAAGAAGTCGTCGGCTTCAACCAAATAAGCACAAGCCGCCGGCTTGGGAACGAAGCCGCCGGCTTCGACCTTCGTCCCAGCAGACCTGCGACTGACCAAAACCTAACCCACGGATTTAATACCCAAATCACTCAACTCAGGCATCTGATCAACTATAGGCAACAAATAACAATCTCTAGCAATTACTAACATCATATATCATCATTTTTAACTTCAATTTCACATTAAATTCCATAATTCATCTAATTCCATAAATATCAAATTTAAAGAATGAAACTTACAAGTTACAAGGAATTAGAGGATGATGATGATGATATAAGCTCAGATTCACAGCTTCAGATTCTCAGCTCAAGTTTGATTTCAATTTTGGATTTAGGTTTCTAAGTTTCTTAGGTTTTTTGATTCGAAAGGAATGACCTTTCCTTTTTAGGAAAGTAATAAATAGGTCAGCTCAAACAACCGACTTTAATTATACGGGTATAATTTAATACCCCTTCTCAACCTATTGTCTAGAACCCGAAAACCACTCGCGAGTCCAAACATTTTATTTTACCGTCAACTTTATTAATTTACAACAATTAATAATTTATTTGTCACATTGAAATATTTGACTCTTATTCCAATTATTTCAACTAATTCAAGCAATATTATTTCCAAACACATTAAATACCAATTTAAATCAGGAAATAATATAAAACAACTAGATGCACTTTGGGGATGTTACAAAATACCAATAACTTGTATGTTTTCTGTTCAACAATTGTAAAACACATGCACTATTTTAAGTGTGTCTGATTAATGTTGAAACTTGTATTATTTGGAGAGAAACATTACGAAAGAACTTTGGAGTTCGAGATTGAGTCCATCCCCTGTCAACTCAACATCATCATAACAGAAAATAAACGAATTCTTGAGCATTCAAAGTAACTATTAACAACTTGTATATATAATCAACATATTAAGGTTCGAGTATACGACAATAAATTTGATATATCTATTAAGGTGTTAAGATCATTATGTATGTTAAGATTAAGTTCAAGATTAAAACACCCCTTATTTACTTGTAATAATATTATAGATAATACGGAAGCGAAGATAAATACAATGCCATAATTTGTTACATATTCTCCGAAAATACCCAAAAACAATTTAGAGGTTTAAGTCACATCAAATTAACACTTGCTCAAAAGATTAGCATGACGGGGTATTATATAAACTAAACAGAGCTGTTACAAAATAATCAGAGTAGCTTGAATATCAAACATTCCCTTCATCCAAGGTTTGACCTTCCTGCTACCCACCCGCATGCACAAAACCAAAAGTCTGCAGGAAGTAACAACGAGGGATTAGCACATAGCTAAGTGAGTAAATCCAACACTCAACATTTAACTTAGCTAAACCAATTAACTACAACAAATATTCGCAAACACAACAACCAACAACAACTTAATGAGGATCGGCGGATCCGGGGATAACCTTAGTACCCGGGCGGCTCCCCAAGATCACTTATCCAAACATATCCGAATGGCCATAACGGACGAGACCGATAGCTAGTGTTTATTATACTTAGGTACAGTTCAGCACACATAACAAATGAAGTACATCCCTGTACCATTCACACAACAACACACTAGCCCAACCAACAGTTCATCAACTCGTTGACCTCATTAACAACAATGCCCGAAGGCCACACAAAGCACATATAGGCATATGATCAACAATAACAACTAATCAACTCAATAAACAAGTCTACGTTTACCCGTCGTAATCAAATGATTACAACTAAGCCAAACGGTAAGTTTTGAATCCACTCACCGATACCTTTGCCTTCAAAATCTCTGATTCCAGAGATCACTTATCTTTCGGAGGATCTGAGAATCAATAATCAACATAAGTTAGTACTTTGCCTCATAATTTGTAAATATCAAAATGAGCATTTTTATAAAATGCCACAATAGCATCCAATAAATGCCACTATTAACACAACCTTTCAAACACCTATGCATTTTTGAAATTTATAAAAATCCATCAAAATTAAACATGCAAACGCGATCCTGACTAGTCAGGGCTGGATCGCGTTCGTCCTTAGGCAAAAATTCTGTCTCCGAAAAACACTAGCAAACGCGATCCGGATGCTTGGCCTGGATCGCGTTTCTAAGGCCAAAAACTCGAATAGGTCGTTTATAACAAGGGAACGCGATCCGGAACCATAGCCGGGATCGCGTTCATCTGTTCTTCAGCTCAAGAACAGACCTGAACGAACTTTAACTCCATTTCCAACATTCAAGCTCATCAAACATGAATTCGATGCTTATAACTAGTTAAGAATCGTCACATATCATCATATAACACAAACAATCACTATATAACTTACAAGAATCATTTAATTCATCAATTTCATCACTTATTCTAAAATTGAGTTCATAAACTAAAAAATCACTTACAAATGGTATGAAAATCAAGATGATAAAGCTAGGTGATGATGATGATGATGATACAAGTAGAAGATCACACTTTAATTTGATGGTTTAATCCAAGATATAAGTTAGGGTTTATGTGTTTGTTCAAAGAGAAGATGAAATGAAATAGAAATGGTAAAGTGATCAAAAGGGTTAGGTCGGTCCCTATTAAACCGACCTACAACTTTGGGTATTTAATACCCGCTCTAAATCTATTGTCTGGCACATAATTACTAAATGCGAGAAATTCATTTTATTGTACCGTCAACTTTAATATATTAAAACAAGCAACATCTCATTAACCACAATAAGTCCTGGGACCTATTTCACCAACTTTCATAATTAAACAATTATATCGCAAAATTATTTAAAACAATTAAATACGAAATTATAAATAGAAAATACCAGGCTATCGGAGAGGATGTTACAAATCTCCCCTCCTTAAGGAGATTTCGTCCCCGAAATCTCAGCCCTATCAACCAATCCAGGATATCTGGATTTCATCGACTCCTCGGTCTCCCAAGTTAGGTCGGAACCTAAACTATGTCGCCACTTTACTAGTACCATTGGAATTTGTTTCTTCCTAAGTTTGGTAATCTTTCGGTCAACAATTTCAACTGGTTCCTCTACTAACTTCTGAGTTTGATCGACCCTTAAATCTTGTAACGGAAGGATTTGCGACTGATCCTCCACGTTGCACTTTCTTAAGTAACATACGTTAAACGTATCATGAATACCAGAGAGCTCTGGAAAAAGATCCAATGCCATAGACTGATCATTTACAACTTGCCGAATTTTGAATGGACCAATGTACCTAGGCGCCAACTTTCCACGTTTTCCGAATCTAATCACCCCTTTCCACGGAGAAACTTTAAGATACACTAATTCACCCTCGGTAAACACAACCGGTCGTCTTTTAGGATCCGCATACTATTTCTGTCTATCTCTTGCGGCTTTCAACTTCTCACGGGCAATGGCTACTTTATCCGCGGTTATTTGTACAATATCGGGCCCAGCAAACTGTTTCTCACCTGCCTCTAACCAACATGTAGGTGTGCGACAACGACGACCATACAACATTTCATACGGAGGCATCCCGATACTAGAATGGTACGAATTATTATAAGTAAACTCAACCAATGGAAGATGTGAATCCCATGAACCTCCATATTCCAAAATGCAAGCACGAAGCATATCCTCTAAAGTTTGAATTGTACGTTCTGACTGACCGTCTGTCTGAGGATGATAAGCTGTGCTAAGGTTTACACGTGTACCCAACTCTTGTTGTAGACTTTGCCAAAAACGAGAAGCAAAACGAGTATCTCTATCCGACACAATCGATAAGGGAATACCATGTCTGGAAACGATTTCGTTAACATATAATTGAGCCAGTTTAGTCAACGATGTTGTCTCACTCGTAGCAAGAAAATGAGCGCTTTTTGTCAATCGATCCACTATAACCCAAATCATATCATTGCCTCGAACAGTACGCGGTAGCTTAGTCACAAAATCCATAGTTATGTGATCCCACTTCCACTCAGGTATCTCCAACTGTTTTAACGACCCATACGGCTTTTGATGTTCCGCTTTGACCTGAGCACAAATATGACAAGATCCCACAAACTTTGCAATGTCGGTTTTCATCGTTGGCCACCAATACAATGGTTTCAAATCATTATACATTCGAGTACTACCAGGATGAATAGACATTCGTGACCTGTGAGCTTCATTCAAAATCAAATCCCGAATACCACCAATAGAAGGAATCCAAACACGAGATTGATACGTCTTTAATCCCCTTGAATCAACAACTAATTCGTCCTTGCATTTTAACATGATTTCGGATTTCAGATTCTGATCTTTCAATGCCTCAAGTTGTACAACTTTAATTTGACCAATC
This sequence comes from Helichrysum umbraculigerum, assembly GCA_949592205.1. Lineage (NCBI taxonomy): Eukaryota > Viridiplantae > Streptophyta > Magnoliopsida > Asterales > Asteraceae > Helichrysum > Helichrysum umbraculigerum. The sequence continues at coordinate 166,953,890 of CATIUR010000001.1, read as the reverse complement.
AAATCCGAGGAAACATTCACTTTTAAATAGAAAGCTCGATCAGGAGTATTCTTTCGACTTAACGCATCGGCGACCACATTAGCTTTGCCCGGATGGTATCTAATTTCACAATCATAATCCTTTATCAATTCCAGCCATCGCCTCTGTCGCATATTCAATTCTTTCTGAGAGAACACATACTGTAAACTCTTGTGATCGGTACAAACAACACATCGAGTCCCATATAGGTAATGTCTCCAAAGTTTTAGGGCAAATACAACTGCTGCGAGTTCTAAATCATGTGTAGGATAGTTCTTCTCATGTGGTTTCAACTGTCGAGAAGCATAAGCGATAACTCTATCCCTTTGCATTAACACACAACCCAAACCCGAGTATGAAGCGTCACAATAAACCACAAAATCATCAGTACCTTCCGGTAATGCTAAAATAGGTGTCTGACACAACAATTGTTTCAATGTCTGAAAAGCTTGCTCCTGTTGATCAGTCCACACATACTTCTCATCTTTCCGGGTTAGTTTGGTTAACGGACCGGCTATCTTAGAAAAGTCTTTGATAAATTTCCGATAATATCCCGCTAACCCAAGGAAACTTCTTATCTCAGAAACAGATTTCGGCGCATTCCAATTCATCACAGCTGCAACTTTTGATGGATCCACTTTCACACCATCTCGACAAATTATATGACCCAAAAACTGAACTTCTCGAATCCAGAATTCACATTTGGAAAACTTTGCATACAACTGTTCTCGTCTCAATGTTTCGAGAACCAATCTCAAATGCGTGGCATGCTCAGTTTCAGATTTCGAATAAACAAGTATATCATCTATGAAAACAATCACGAATTTATCCAAGTATGGTCGACACACACGGTTCATCAAATCCATAAATACTGCTGGAGCATTTGTCAAACCAAAAGGCATAACCAGAAATTCATAATGACCGTACCTGGTTCGAAAAGCAGTTTTAGGTATATCTTCTTCACAAACACGAACCTGATGATAACCCGATCTCAAATCAATCTTAGAATATACCGAAGAACCCTGTAACTGATCAAACAAGTCATCTATTCTAGGAAGAGGGTACTTATTCTTTACCGTTCTCTTGTTCAACTCTCTATAATCAATACACATCCGCAATGACCCATCTTTCTTTTTCACAAATAACACTGGTGCACCCCACGGCGAGGAACTAGGTCTGATAAAACCTTTATCCAACAACTCCTGAATCTGATTCATCATTTCACGGATCTCCGAAGGAGCTAACCTATAAGGAGCTTTAGCAATCGGTGATGAGCCCGGAACAAGATCAATTCTGTATTCTACTTCCCTAACTGGTGGTAACCCAGGCAACTCATCGGGGAACACTTCAGGGTACTCACAAACAACAGGAACATCCAAAACAGTTTTCCTTTCTAATTTGGCATCAACTACATAGGCTAGGTATGACCCACAACCTTTTGATAATGATTTCCTAGCTTTCATCAACGAAATCAAAGGAATAGCTACACCATCCCGTTCTCCTCGAGCCACAACATATGACTCATCGGAGATTGGGATCCTAACCAACTTCTGGTGACAATCAATACTAGCCTTATTCTGACTCAACCAATCCATACCAATTATTACATCGAAACTAGGGATTGGCATCAACAAGAAGGAAATAGGAAAAACGTGATCATCAATAGTAATATTAGCTCCAGTCACCGAGGTGGTAACAGGAACTAACTTACCACTAACTATTTCTACTTCTATAGGCTTTGTTATCACAGTAGGGGCTAATTTCAACTTATCACAAAATTGCACAGAAATGAAAGTACAATTAGCACCCGAATCAAACAATACACGTGCAGGTACAGAGTTTATAAGAAATGTACCCGTGATAACATCTTCAGTACGCACGGCCTCATCAACCGTCATCTGAAAAGCCCTACTAGTTGCTGGAGGAGGGTTCTTTCTTTTCTGACCGGAAGATCCCGAACTCCCGACCGAACCCGACCCCGTCGACCTTGCCTCCGGACATTGACCAACCCTATGTCCTTCCTTCTTACAAGTCCAACAAACAAAATTTGGATACCGGCAACTTTTTATCTCATGACCCAATTCACCACACTTCGTACATTTGTTCGTCTGAGCCGTACACGGACCATCATGCCGAGACCTACACGAACTACACCAGTTGGAACTATTATAACTTCCCGAAGAACTACTTCTTCCAACAAATTTCTTACCACCTTGTCGATTCCCTTGCCACTTAGATTTATTCCTACCCGACGATTCAGTTCTTGCCTTAGAGAAACTTGTATCCTTTCCTTGCCATAATCTCAAACCTCTCAAATCACTATCAGCGGATCTTGCAAGATTGAAAGCATGCGATAAATCTTTAGCCAATCTCACAACCGTACGGTAGTTATCCGGTAAAGCATCCACAAATTGTTCAATTTGAGTTTTCTCATCCGGAAACCATTGTTGCACGAACCTAAGCTTATCCGTAAACTGCGTAATCAATTCATCAATAGTCATGTCATCCTTTAATCGAAGATTCACAAACTCTCTTCGAATCCTAGCAATATCAAAATCCGAACAGTATTGGTTACGAACCGCATGATGAAATTGAGTCCAATTAATAGATTCCTTTTGTTGTTGCGGCAAGTGTCCGGTAATAGAATCCCACCAAACCATCGCATCATCCTTCATGCATTGAACCGCATATTTGACTTTAAACTCCTCATCACAGCAAGTCACATCAAACTTGCGTTCCATATCTCTCAACCAATTTAACGTTACCGTAGGATTTTTACTTCCTTGAAATTCCGGTGGTCGACTAGCCATAAAAGTCTTGTATGAACACTTCTTTTCTGACTGAGAGGATGAACCAGAACCAAAAACTGGGGTTTGCTGAAATAACTGTCTAGTCGCAGCTTCCTCAGCTTTTCTCTTGAATTCCCTAAGAAATACCAACTCATCTTCCATCTCATGAATATACTCATCTCTGTTAGATTGTTGTCCGGTTGGTTGAGAAGTACCATTATGATCGTGTTGCTCAGTATGAGTCCCAAATTGAGGAGCGACGATCCTGGAGGCATTGTTGGGGTTAGTGGTCGGTGGTTCGTTATCTGCCATTTCTGAAATTCAACACAACACTTGAACTTTTGTTAATCGTTAGCATCTAAATACTAACTACCATCAACCAATACTAATCCCATTCCCAAGAATGTTTGATATATCACGCTCAGGTTTTGGGATTGATCATTCAACAATGAACAATTATCCCAAAACTATGCTCTGATACCAACTTAAAACACCACTTATTTACTTGTAATAATATTATAGATAATACGGAAGCGAAGATAAATACAATGCCATAATTTGTTACATATTCTCCGAAAATACCCAAAAACAATTTAGAGGTTTAAGTCACATCAAATTAACACTTGCTCAAAAGATTAGCATGACGGGGTATTATATAAACTAAACAGAGCTGTTACAAAATAATCAGAGTAGCTTGAATATCAAACATTCCCTTCATCCAAGGTTTGACCTTCCTGCTACCCACCCGCATGCACAAAACCAAAAGTCTGCAGGAAGTAACAACGAGGGATTAGCACATAGCTAAGTGAGTAAATCCAACACTCAACATTTAACTTAGCTAAACCAATTAACTACAACAAATATTCGCAAACACAACAACCAACAACAACTTAATGAGGATCGGCGGATCCGGGGATAACCTTAGTACCCGGGCGGCTCCCCAAGATCACTTATCCAAACATATCCGAATAGCCATAACGGACGAGACCGATAGCTAGTGTTTATTATACTTAGGTACAGTTCAGCACACACAACAAATGAAGTACATCCCTGTACCATTCACACAACAACACACTAGCCCAACCAACAGTTCATCAACTCGTTGACCTCATTAACAACAATGCCCGAAGGCCACACAAAGCACATATAGGCATATGATCAACAATAACAACTAATCAACTCAATAAACAAGTCTACGTTTACCCGTCGTAATCAAATGATTACAACTAAGCCAAACGGTAAGTTTTGAATCCACTCACCGATACCTTTGCCTTCAAAATCTCTGATTCCAGAGATCACTTATCTTTCGGAGGATCTGAGAATCAATAATCAACATAAGTTAGTACTTTGCCTCATAATTTGTAAATATCAAAATGAGCATTTTTATAAAATGCCACAATAGCATCCAATAAATGCCACTATTAACACAACCTTCTAAACACCTATGCATTTTTGAAATTTATAAAAATCCATCAAAATTAAACATGCAAACGCGATCCTGACTAGTCAGGGCTGGATCGCGTTC